>CM060682.1:210578457-211275123 GCA_030686995.1 Artemisia argyi | reverse complement strand
CAAGCTACCACAGGGGTATATAAGCTAAAACAGTTATTGAACAACTTAAAACAAGCCAAATGCCACAGATAAGCACATTAAATAAGCAAATGTAAGCCAATAAGCACTTAAACCCACAACTGAATATGAAACAGGTCCAATGGGTGGACTTGCAGCCCACTGTGGGGCCCACAGGTATGATCAGGGGTCTGATTTGAAGGATGATCCTAAAATTTGGTCTGATAAGCTTCAAAATAAGCTAAGGTTCATCTACTGGGGCCCACTAATAAGCCCTAGGGAGCTCATGGAAGTTGGCTGTTTGGGACAGAGTCTTGGTGCAGGGCAACCTTTTGCCCTGCAGGCTTGTTTAAGCCTACAAATAAGCCACCAAAAAAATTGCTAAAAATGAAATGAAGGTTGATTCCTAAAGATAAGCTGGGGTATTACAACATGTAAAATTTCAGGTTTTGAATCCAAACACAAAAATCAAAATAAATCCTAGAACTTTTGGAATTTCTGCCTAAGGGTGAAATTGACTTTTTGCATAAACTTGGAATTTTGACTTTGGTGAGCTTGAATCTAATCTAATAAGCTGAGAAAAATGTAATAAGCTAAAAGAAAGCTAATCTAACCTAAAGCTATAAGTTATAAGCTAATGTGGAGGTTTATGGAACTCAATTCCCTCACAGTTAACTGTGAGGGTTCTTAAGTTAGTAATTTGACTTTTTTCCAAACAAACCTTGAATTTTATGCTTTATCTACTCTAATAAAACCTAGTATGAGTTGTTTAAACCATGAACCATTCCTAAACCTAGCTGGAACCCACACTTGCAGGTTGAACCAAACACCCTGTATTTTGTTGATTTGAAAGACTTGAGAGGCCAATAGTGAACCTAGGCAATACTACTGATGCTAATTAATCACATAAGCTATGAAGGCCAGTTACAAGCTATATTGAACAGGAAATAAGTACAAAAACAAACACAAGCACAAATAAGTAATTGAAACTAGTACATGAACCACAAGAGTGATTTATGATGAAATTCAAAGATGCAAACCTCAAATCAGTAGCATAAAGCTCATAAAAGCTTGTCACCAAGCTGAATGAAACAGAAAGCAATCATAAACACCCTGCTAATTCCCTTTATCACAATAATGCCTTCATGTTGACTTTTGTTGACTTATTGGAAACTTTTGCTAAATCAGTTAATGTTGAACACTAAGCTCACTAATAGCTATGTTAAGCTATATTGAGCTTCAGTACACCAAACATAAGCTTGTTGAAACTTATGAAAGCTATTTGAGCACAATTGATTTTTTAGTCTAAATAATCAAATGAACTGTGAAGGAATTGCAAAAAGAACCTGAATTTCTTTTATTAAAAAGTCACATTTACTCTTGAACAAGAGATTACAAAGCTGAAATTAGAAGTTTACATTAATTTAAACTACATACGACCCTAAATTAAACTAGGAATAAAAATTAACTAACTAACTCTCTTTTCCTTCTCCTCTTTCACTTTTATAGACCCTGGAGTGTTCCTCAATCTTTCCCACTTCCTTGTGAACCCTTAGATTGCTTCCAATTGATCATGGCCGTTAAAATTGTTTTGGCGGAAAAGTGGAACATTTGCAGTTTGAGTGGGTTTGCTGAGATATTAATGAGGGGGAGGGTTGTATTAATGGAGGAGGGTAATAGTAGGTGAGGTTGGTGAGGGATTGGTGGAAAAGCCATGGAGGAGGGGGGAACATGTTGCAGGAAAAACGGGGGACGGTTGAAGATGGGGTTGGGTTTGACTGGGTGTGTTTGACCAGGGATATATCAAAAGGGACTTGGGCTTTGTGTGGTGGGCTGAGGTGTGTTGGACTTGGATTAGGAATTGTTTTGGGTTTGTTTGTTTATTTAAGCATAGAAATCACAAGGACCATAATTGCACAAACTGAAAATCAAAGGGCTGAAAATGCAATTTCCCCAAAGTACAAGTAACGGTCATTTATGGCAAGTGTAAATAGTAAAAGGACCTCAGTTGATTTTTCCATTTTTTTGAAATTCCCAGGGACCATTTTTGACAATTTCCCAAACTGTAGGGGCCAAAACTGTAATTTCTCCAAAATTTTCATCCAAGGACCAATGTTGCCAACTTGTGATTTCCCAAGGACCAAAATTGACTTTTTATCAAAAAAAAAATATTTCCCATGGGCAAAATCTGCCAAATGTGAAACTCTAGGGACTAAATTTGTAAATTCTCAAAACTTTTGAAATTTTTCACCAAAGGACTAAATATGACAACTTATGATTTCAAAAGGACCTTCGGTGGCTTTTCTTTAAAAATAAGTGCTCAGGGACTATTTTTGCCAATTTTTGAAAGTTGGGGGACTGAAACTGCCAATTATGCAAACTTTGTTCGTTTTTCATCTGTTTTTACTCATTTTGCATCTAAAAGATATAAAACACAATTCCTGGAATATTTTCAGTATTCTGATGCCTTTTTGAGTGTTTTTAAATGTTTTGCAGCTTAGATTTGACCAAAAATGATGAGTGTTTGAACACTCATCAATCCCCCACACTAAACTATTGCTAGTCCCTAGCAATCTTTTAAGAAAACTTAATGGATTTGAATCTCTTTACCAAAAGCCATTACTTCTGGAGTAGCCAAATGTTTCAGTTCAAGTAAGAACCATGGTACACCGATAAGCATATGATTTTGAGCAAGCCACCAGCTTTCAACGGTTTTGATTTGTCTTTACCAGAAGCCGTTTGCTTCTGGACTAGCCAACTCTTGATGGAACACAGTCGACATCTTGGTGAGTTGATTACCAATTATGGCTTTCCACTGCCTTTACCACAAGCCATAACCTTGCGGGCTAGCCAACTCTTTACTTTTTAAGATATTACCATACAATTTTGGGCAAATTGTCAGCCATAAACGGATTTGATATATCTTTACCAAGAGCCGTTTGCTCCTGGATTAGCCAGTCCTTTTGTCGGTTAGACATGGCGGACTGATAACCATAGAAATTTGAAGCTCAAGTGAAAAAAAATTAAAATTTTTGGCCAAAGACGGGGGTACTAGAAGGTATAATGTGATCAAATTCGCTAGAATTCCCCCCCCCCCCCCCCACACTTAGAATGGAATATTGTCCTCAATATTCAAAGTCCCGGCTATTATGCCGACTCTTTGAACGTAAAAGGGCAACATTACAAGCTAAATGTGGAAACACCATTTTTCACTTTATTTCTATACATACACACATATTTTTTTTATATACATGTTAACAACAGCAGGAGCAACTCCCCCACACTTAGGGTGAAAACCCCATATGCATGCTACTGTTTTTGTTTACCGAGTCGCTAGCTTGACTCGACCCCGAATTAATTGGTTCTTGGGGAAGCAAGATGTGGAAGAAACAATCTCCATCGGACTTTAATTCAAGATGTTTGGACAAACATTTGAAGTACGTGAAAGTTCCACACTGATGAGATATACTGAGAGACCCTGGCTCAAAAGAATGATACATGAAAATGCAGGGGGATCAAAGATGGTATCTTCACTCCCGAATGAGTGAAGAAGAGAGGAAGTCACCAGGTAGGTGAAGAAAAGAAAGAAAGTCATGATAACAATCATGACTAGATCTTCTTCCTCAAGATCAGACTCAGTTTCCTGAGTTTGGATTTTATCGGTTAAGCTCTTTGGTTTGGACAACGTATCGGGAGGGAGGGTGGAAAAATTTGTCGTAGAAATACAAACTCTCATGATTGAGACTCTTTCCCCCCGATCATGGTTTTTCTTGTCATTCAAGTAATCATACTCCATAGGAGTCATGATATCAATGAGTTCACCGGAGAACTCATGAAGGGTATACGGAGGTGGGACATGTGCTGTACTTTGTGGGCTATGATCATGCACCTCGTCCATTATAGTCTCCGTTTCAGATTCATCACCATCAAAGATTGGATTAACTGAATTTAGAGTAAATTCAGAATTGAATTCAAACAAGGGATTTGTGATAGTCGTTAGGGGTGACAATCGAGTCGTGTTCGTGTTGATATATTCGGGTTCGCGGGTTGGCGGGTTGAAATAACCTCAACCCAAACACAACCCATTTATTAATAGTGTCAAGAAGCTCAACCCTAACCCAGACCTGCATAACACGTATAACCTTTTTGTGACCCGTTTAACCCGTTTAAGTAAATATGTCAAATAGTGAATAAAATTGGTGGTTTGTTTATTTAACTGGCTTAAATGCAAAAATGATATAAGGATCTAAAATATGACAAGCACAGTAAACAGATATGTGTAAACTGAGGACAGTAACCAAGATGATTTGGGTTTGATTTACACTACTGGAATTATTTGGATAGCAATATATAACAAGCATAGTAAACAGATATGTATAAACTGAATTCAAAAACAGATACGTATGCGTGCTGAGAAAAAGGTGAGTTTTAAGCTAATTTAAACTACAGGGGGTGCAAATGACAATTTTATAAACTTAATATTAAAAGAAAATTTAATTAAAAATAAAATTATTATTTTTATTATTTTACTATTTTTTATTAATTAAAAACTATTTTAACTATTTAATAAATAATAAAATCTATTTTAAATCTACTTTTTAATTACTAATAATACCTAAATGACTTTAGAAAATTATGAGAAAATTTATAAATCTAATTAACCATCTCAGGAATCCTAAAAATGTATAAAAAGTTTCTAAAAATTATATTTAGACTATTTTATTAATTAATTACTTATTTATTAATTAAAATCTAATTAAACTAGATTAATTAAGAAAATTAGGAAATGAACAGTAGAACCTAGGAAACTATTTTATAAAAATACTTAATGATTTATAAAACCTAGAAAAATTATAAAAACCTATTGTTATTAATTAAATTTTAATAAAATTATTTAATTACTAATATTACTTAATTATTTAATTAAACTATTTTTAATTCTAATAATTACTAAGTCAAAAGATAAAAATCTAGAAAAATTACTGAAAATACCTTAAGCTAAAATAAAATTAAGAAAAATATAAAAATGATGAAGTACTTATTAATAAGCTGAAAAGAAAAATTAAAAATATAAATCCTATTAAATAGAAGCTATCACTATTTTTAAAGTTAGTTTTTGTTGGTTTTTCTTATTGACAGATGTTTATAAGCTAAAAATAAGTAACTTTTGTGAAACCACTTTTGATATAGCTTATTAATAAGCTATGTGCACCCCCATGTGCTTAACAGTTGGAATTTTAAGCTTATTAGGACTTGTGGTTTTGTGAAAAGGTTATGAAATGAACAAATAAGCTACCATAGATGTATATCAACTTGAAATAAGATAAAAGTCACAAATAAGCACTCTGGATAAGCTGTTATGAGCAAATAAGCACTTATGCAACTACAAGGCCAAAACAGGCCAAATACATGAATTTTTGACCTCTGTGGGGGTCCACAGAAGTGAAGGGGGGTCCAAAATAAGTCCTGATCCTTGAAGGTTGACTGGTCAGCTACAGAATAAGCCAATAAGCTGGGCTTATGGCTTATTAATGAACACTGGGTAGGCTTGGGAAGTTGGGGTCACACACTGAGTGACTTAGTGTACACTCAGGAATTGGTCAATCTTAAAGGGACTAGCAGCCCTATCAAATAAGCCAAAGACCTTAAAATAAGCCCTGAACCTTATCAATGAGCTTATTGGCTTTCCAAAAAGCCAGGGTACAGGATGTGGGGTCCACTAGGGTGATCACAAAAGGACTTGGAAAATTGACTAAAATCCTGTGCACAGGGCATGTGCTTGCCCTGCAGGTCAAAATAAGCTAGTGTATAAGCTACAATAAGAATCCCAAATTTAAGCTGATCCCAGATTATTGAAGCTTAGGTGATATATTTTAACCTCTGAAAGTTTGAAGGCCTAAATAAATTCACAAAATTCTAGAAAAATCCTTGAAAATTTGGTTTTCTGCCTAAGTATGTAATTTTGACTTTTTTAGATATTAAGCTAAGTTGACTAAAGTGAAACTCTAACTTGATTTTCTGGATGATTGTGTTATAATAAGCTATGTTAAAGCTAAAATAAGCTAAATCACTAACTTGTGAATGGTTATGGGGCATATGCTACTCTAAATCCAACACAGATGGATTTTAATCCAATATTTTGATGATTTTGACTTTTAGGCTTGTAACTATCTAAGACTTACTTGATTTGGTGATCTATAGGTCTGAGTATGATGTGAGAATACTAAGTGAGCAATAATACTCACTGAGTCACTCAATACAGCTTAAATCCAAACACTACCTTATCAATTCCTACTTTGTGATTATCAAAGAATATGACTGATTTGATCCTCAACTTTGTTATCAATCCTTATATTATCATTATCAAAGATCAAATAAACATGAAACAGTAAGATCACAAGCATCAAACATAGAAATGACAAAGATGGCTTTTTAACTGTGAAGATGAAATTTTAGCAACTATGGATTTAAATGAACAACCTTGCTATTATAAGTTATAATATGACTAAATAACATTAAATAAGCATAAACAAACCAATAAGCAGATGAATAAGATATGCCACAGTAAAAACAAGGAAATGAGATTAGAAGCTTACAAGGTGCAATCCTGCCAAACCATGAACCAAGGACCAAAGATCTTTCCTATAGAATCTCCACAGATTCACTAACCCAGGGCAATCCAGAATTCACCCTGCTCCAACTTGTTCACCATGAAACCTGCAATTTTTGATTTTATTTCTATTTTCTTGATTTTTTTTATATTTTTGCTTTCTTATGCTAAACTGCTTTTCAAGGTTTCTAATAACTTCTATGAGCTATATTGTAGCTTATATGATCTATGTGAGTCCAAAACAACAGCTTATGATCAATATAACCTACACTTGAAATTTCAAACATAAAATTGCAATTTAGAGATTTGAACAAGGAAACTTGGAATTAGGATCATAAAAACTTCAACTTAGATTATAGAAACTGAGTACAAGGTTTGAAAGCTTGAAATAACAACTGAATTACAGAGTACAATACATACGATTTGAATTTTACTAATTAAAACTACACACTATGTCTTCTGCCTTCTCTTTCCTTATATAGCCAAAATTAGGGTTCCCCTTGACTTTCTGAGCAAATCCCACTTCAAATCCTGACCTTTCAATGCTCTGAGTTGATCCTAGCCGTTTAAACGTTTTTGGCGTCAAAAGTAGAACAGGTGGATTGGGGTTCTTTCAGAACAATTAAAGAATTGTGGAGTGTTGTGGAGTGTCAGAGGGACAATTTGGGTAGTAGGAGTGGGCTATGGGTCAAGTTGGTCATAAAACAGGCTGTAAGCCATGAAGGTAGAGTGTTTGATGGTGGGGAAGCATTAAATGCTTCTTGGGTGTATATGGGGTGTAGAGGGTGAGGTGGAAAGTAGCCAAGTTGGGGTTGAATACCACTTAGGTGGAGGGTGGTTTGGTGTGGCAGAGATGGAGGAGGAGAATGTACAGTGATGGTGGTTTGGGAGGGGTCAACGGGTCAAACCCCATTTTTATTAATAAAGGGAGTGGGCTAGTGATAGTTGGGCATGGGTAAATGGGGTGGGCTTGGTGTGGTTGTGTTTGGATTTGGTTTGGTTTAATATTAAGGGTCCGGATGGTTTATTGTATTTAAGGCCCAAGGACCTTTTATGTAATTTTTGGATTTTTGAGGGACTGTACATGTAACTTTCACAATGTTATCATAAGGACCAATTATGCCATTTAAGAATAGTACAAGGTTTATTTTTGATATTTTTCCATTTTTAAAACCTTAAGGACTAATTTTGACATTTTTCAAACTTTAGGGACTAAAGTTGTCATTTTTCAATTTTTAACTTTAAAGGACTTCTTTTGACAACTTATGAATCCCAAAGGACCTTTGATGATATTTACCATGTTTTTAATTACCAGGGACTAGATTTGCCAATTTATGAAAGTTTGAGGACTGAAACTATAAATTATGTGAACTTTGTTGTTTTTCATCAGTTTTCAATCCTTTTGCACTTGTAACACATAAAAACATAATTTAATGATATTTCCTGTATTATGAAGCATATCTGTATGTTTTCAGATGTTTTTGTAGCTTAAATGTGAACGAAATGATGAGTATTTAGACACTCATCAATCCCCCACACTAAACTATTGCTAGTCCCTAGCAATCTTTTAAGAAAATTTTATTGATTTTTGTCTCTTTACCAAAAGCCATTACTTCTGGAGTAGTCAAATGTTTCAGTTCAAGTAAGAACTATGGTACAATGATAACCATGTGATTTTGAGCAAACCACAAGCTATCAACGGATTTGATTTGTCTTTACCAAAATCCGTTTGCTTCTGGACTAGCCAACTCTTAGATAAGATACAGTTATTATCTTTGGTGAGCTAATTACCAAGTATGGATTTTCCACTGCCTTTACCACAAGCCATAACCTTGCGGGCTAGCCAACTCTTAACTTTTAAGGATATGGTGATTTGAGCACCATACAATTTTGGGCAAATTGCAAGCCATGAACGGATTTGAGAAATCTTTACCAAGAGCCGTTTGCTCCTGGATTTGCCAATCCTTTTGTGGGTTAGACATGGTAGATTGATAACCATTTATTGCATTTCTAAGTGTGAAAAAACTTTAAATTTTGATCAAATGAGGGTGCTTGATGGAACATGTATTTGAATTCGTGAGAATCCCCCCCCCCCCACACTTAGAAATGAATATTGCCCTCAATATTCAAAGTACCGCGTGTTAAACCGATACTTAGAACGTAAGAAGGAAATACTAATAACCTTTATTTTAGTTTATATACATGGTTTTTTTTTAGGATATATACATATATACAACATGTGGGTTAGTAACTCCCCCACACTAGGGTCGTAGAAAGGGGAAAGAAGACAGAAATATGGGTGAAAACCCATATTGAGCTACTGTTTTTTATTACCGAGTCGCTAGCTTGACTCGACCTCGAATTAAATTGTTCATGAGGAAGCTACTGTTTTTGATTACCGAGTCGCTAGCTTGACTCGACCCCGAATTTATTGGTCCATGGGGAAAGTTTGGAGATCCGGGACAACCATTGGTTGTATGTCCCCTCCAAAATAGTGTTTTAACCGATGACCATTTACTTTGAAATTTGGACCGTCGGGTTGTAATAACTCAACAGTTCCATATGGGTATACTTTTGCTACAGTAAATGGCCCAGACCAACGGGTTTTTAGCTTACCCGAGAAAATTTTCAATCTTGAATTGAAAAGAAGAACTCTGTCACCAACGTTGAAAATGCGGTTCTTTATTTTAGAGTCATGTATCTTCTTAGTCTTTTCTTTATAGATTAAAGAATTTTCGGAAGCTTGATCACGTAGTTCGTTTAATTCATTTAGCTGAACCTTACGGTGATCACCCGCTGTCTGAAGGTCGAAATTTGCATGTTTTAAGGCCCAGTAGGCCTTATGTTCTAATTCGATCGGAAGATGACATGCCTTCCCATACACCAGCTTATATGGAGTACACCCAATGGGTGTTTTGTAAGCAGTGCGGAAAGCCCATAATACATCATCCAGCTTATCTGACCAAGAGGCACGGTTTTCACCAACCGTCCTCTCCAGAATTTTCTTAATACCCCGATTCGAGACCTCCACCTGCCCATTTGTTTGGGGGTGATATGCAGTAGAAAGACGGTGGGTTACACCATATTTCAACATCACTCTTGCAAATTGTTCTATGCAGAAGTGTGTGCCACGATAATTGATAATGGCACGAGGAGTCCCGAATCTGGCAAAGAGAGACTTCAAAAATTTAACGACAACTCGGGCGTCATTGGTGGGTAAAGCTTTCGCCTCAACCCATTTAGACAAATAATCGACAGCCACGAGTATATATCTATTCCCTCGTGAAGACGGGAACGGGGCCATAAAGTCAATGCCCCACATATCAAATATTTCACAGACTTGGATGGCGTTTTGTGGCATCTCATTATTTTTAGAAATATTCTCGTGACGCTGGCAAGCCTCACAGGTTTTGATCAATTCATGGGCGTCCTTATAAATTGTGGGACAGAAGAATCTGGAATCAAACACCTTCTTTGCGGTTTAGTTAGGGTTATGATGTCCCCCCGTGGGTCCATCATGACAAGCTTTGAGGATTTCCATGGCTTCTTGGCCATGGACACACCGACGGATGACTTGATCCGCACAGATTTTGAATAGGTAGGGGTCGTCCCAAAAGTAGTGTTTAACATCTTTAAAAAATTTTCTTTTTTGTTGGGACGACATCCCTTTCACAACGAAATTACCCGCATGGTAATTTGCAAAATCTGCAAACCATGGGGTAGTGGTCTCATCCCGAGTAGAGATTAAATTGAGTGTCTCAAGAGGAAAGGTTTCATTAATTTCCTTTCTCTCGAGAACATCCTGATGAGGATTCTATAACCGGGATAGATGATCAGCTGCTAGGTTTTCTGCTCCTTTTTTTTGTCTCGTATGAGTATGTCAAATTCCTGTAGGAGCAGGACCCAACGGAGCAGTCTAGGCTTTGCGTCCTGTTTAGCAAACAGGTATTTCAAAGCTGAGTGATCCGTATACACCACGTATTTGGTCAGGATCAAGTAAGGCCTAAATTTCTCAAAGGCATATACCACAGCTAATAGCTCTTTTTCTGTGGTGGTATAGTGCGTTTGAGCTTCAGTCATGGTCTTACTAGCGTAGTGTATCGGCTAAAAATAGTTTGTTTTGTGTTGCCCCAGAACTGCACCAATAGCGAAGTCGCTAGCATCGCACATAAGTTCGAATGGTAAGTCCCAGTCGGGGGCAACAAGAATCGGTGCTTCGGTAAGCCTTTTCTTAAAGTGGAAAAAGCTTCGACGCACTCGGAGGAAAAGATGAAAGGAGCTTCCATTTCAAGAAGGTGAGTCATGGGCCGGGCTATTTTGGAGAAATCCTGAATGAATCTCCGATAAAACCCGGCATGTCCTAGAAAACTCCTTATGCCTTTAACAGTGGTGGGATGAGGCAGTTTAGCAATAACATCAATTTTAGCCTTATCGACCTCAATCCCACTTTTTGAAACTTTATGACCGAGGACAATGCCCTCCTTGACCATAAAATGGCTCTTCTCCCAATTTAGACTAAGATTTGTATCCTTACAACGTTGAAGCATCTTTTCTAAATGGGAGAGGCATGACTTGAAAGAATTCCCAATGACTGAAAAGTCATCCATGAATAGCTCCATGGTTTTCCCGATCATGTCATGGAAAATAGCCGTCATGCACCTTTGAAACGTGCCAGGTGCGTTGCATAGGCCAAATGGCATGCGACGGTAGGCAAATGTCCCGTAAGGGCATGTGAAGGTAGTTTTCTCTTGATCCTGTGTGTTAATACAAATATCGCCTAAAAACGTTATTTATATTTTACGATCTTCGCTAAGTTTTGTTAACGACAAAATGTAAACTTTAATTTTAAGCAAAACATATTCTTAGTTTTTAAGACTTGCATAAACTAGACTTTTGCTACATTTTACATTTCATAAAACATAACACAAGTTTATTTCTTAAATTAGAAATAAGTCACATCATATTTATGGCAAGTTTTGTCATTATGTATTTATGGCAAGTTGTGTGTTTGACTTGCTTTCATGTTGCTTACAAGTTTCATGTTTGACTAACTTCAAGTGATGTGACATTGTTTGGTTGATAGAAGTTATGAGACAAGACCTTGTTTGGTTTGGGAAGTTATTGCCAAAACCTACTGCAGACCCGGCGGTACCCTGGGGGTACACGGGCGGAACCCAAATGAGGGTTCCGCCTGATCCGCCGAGTCCACAGTTTGTTGGGCTATAAATACCAAGCCATAACTTGATTTTTGGCCAACCTCTTGAGCACATATTTTACACACACACTGATCCTTTTCTTCTAACCTCTTAACCTTGTACATGTGAAGTTTTCTATTGTAGCAAAGAAGCTCACAAGGTCGTCTAAAAGTTACAAGTTTCCAACACAACGTGGCAAGACTTGATAGCTTAGTATTGTGTAAACTAGTATTGTTTACGCGTCATTTGTTTGTATATATTCTGAAGTGAGTGGTTAGTATTTTAGTCCTCAAAATACAAAGAGTGTTGGGAGTGGTTGTGCCCTTGTAAAAGAACTCGACATCTAGCTTTGTGTCGGTAAAAGTATAAGCGACGTGTAAGGTTTTCTCCGCCGGTGAAAGGAGCTTGTTGACTAGTGAAAGAAACTCTCGAGTTGGATACTCGGGGTGTGGACGTAGGGCAAGGAAAAAGAGTCCTTGTAGCCGAACCACGATAAATACTCGTGTTGTGGTTTGATCGTTTCTTTCCTTTATTTGCATGTTATATATTTGTGATTGTGCATATATCTTTGATCAAACGGAAAGTTTCAAAGCTAACTAAACAAGTTAAAAAGATTTTAAAACGCTAAAACTATTCAACCCCCCTTCTAGTTTTCCACAATTGGCATCAAGAGCTACGTTACTCAAGCTTTTAAAATATATTGCGTTTTAAAACTTGAAACGATCCATGGATTTTGAAAATTACAAAGAAGGGCAATCTATGCAAAGACCACCACTCTTTGAAGCAAATGGTTTTATTTATTGGAAAAACCGTTTTGAAACTTACGTGAAATCTAAAGATATAGATTTATGGTATATAATTGTTGATGGTGATAACGTAGTTACTAACATTAAGGATGATGATCAAAAGAAATTAATAGGTAAAAATAATGAAGCTAAAATGATGCTTTACAACGCTTTGCCTAAGAAAGAATATGAAAGAGTCTTTTTATGTAAAACCGCCAAAGATATTTGGCAATCTTTAATTGTCACTCATCAAGGAAATTCACAAGTTAAAGATAACAAAATTGATCTTCTTGTTCAACAATATGAACAATTTGTTATTACCGAAGATGAGATTATTGATAATGCTTTTGCTAGGTTTAACACTATTATTACTTCACTCAAAGCACTTGACGAATCTTTTTGTAGTAAGAACTTTGTCAGGAAATTTCTTAGAGCACTCCATCCGAAGTGGAGAGCAAAAGTGACGGCAATTGAAGAATCCAAAGATCTTTCAAGCATGTCACTTGATGAGCTTATTGGAAACCTCAAAGTTCATGAAATGGTAATGGAAAAAGATTCGGAGCTAGTTAGAGGCAAGAAAGAAAAAGTTAAGTCCATTGCCTTGAAAGCTAGAGTCCAATCAAGTGACGATGAAGAATCTACTTCGGATAGTGATGATGAGGAATATGCTATGGCCGTGAGAGACTTCAAGAAGTTCTTTCGTAGGCGAGGGAAGTTTGTTAGGCAACCCAAAGATGACAAGAAAAACTTCCGAAAAGATCGTGATGATCGAAAAGGAAAAGTTGAAAGAAAGTGTTATCGGTGTGGAGACACAAGTCATCTTATAGGAGAATGTCCAAAACCACCCAAGAGCAAACCTCAACAAGCTTTTGTGGGTGGTGCCTGGAGTGACTATGAAGGAGATGATGATGAGCCAAAGAATGATGATATTGCTCTCATGGCTCACAACTCAAATGAGGTACTCTCCGACTCATCTTACTCCTCTATAGATGATGATACTTTACAAAATGAATATAACAAACTTTGTGAACTAAGCTTAAAAATCATAAACAAAAACAAATTTTTGAAAACTAAAAAGGAGTTTTTAGAAAATGAAGTTTAGGAATTAAAAGAAAAAGCTAAGAGATTAGAAAAGAGTAAAGGTATTGAAACCACATGCAAATCATGTGAAGAACTTAAACTTGAAGTTGAAAAACTTAAAATTACTCAAAATGATCTAATCAAACAAACCACAAAGTTCAAAAAATTCGATAAGAGCATTTCATGTGCGGATGAAATAATGAAACTTCAAAAGTCACCGTTTGATAAAACAGGTCTAGGTTTCAGGAAAGTAGAAATCGT
Organism: Artemisia argyi; assembly: GCA_030686995.1. Lineage (NCBI taxonomy): Eukaryota > Viridiplantae > Streptophyta > Magnoliopsida > Asterales > Asteraceae > Artemisia > Artemisia argyi. The sequence goes on along the minus strand of CM060682.1, from coordinate 211,261,195 downwards.
TAAGGAACAAACGAAACAAGAAAAGAACACACATGAAACAAACAAAACTGCTACAGCAGCCCGCGGACCAGACGGAACCCAAAAATGGGTTCCGCCCGTTGGTCCCGAGGGTTCCGCCAGGTCTGCTGCAGCAGTAACACCATCCACTTCGGATCGTTCTAAATTTGTTAAAGTCACATATAAAAATGGAACCAAACCGGCCTTTAAAACTGGAGTAGGACTTAGTAAAAATGAATTTAGAGCTAAGACTACTCAACCAAGACCTAAGACTCCAATTCCCAAACGCCCCTTTCCAAAGAGCAACTTCAATGCTCGACCAAACTACCAACATGTTTGGAACCAAAACACTCCTGGACATTACCAAACCTCAAACTACATGCCATGGAACCCTTATGATCTAGTTTCATATTTGAGACAAATTAATGGTATGCTTAACCAAAATGGACCCATGAGAAATTGGGGACCAAATGTTTGAGTGTTTTTCATAAAATAGGTGTGCCTCAAAGTTTGCTTGGATCCGGATGAATGGATCAAGGATAGCGGTTGTTCAAGGCACATGACGGGTAATAAAAGCCTCTTCTCAACATATCACAAATGTGATGGAGGTAATGTTACGTTTGGTAGTAATGCTAGGAGCAAAATCATCGGAAAAGGTACAATCTCTCATGACTCCCTTTCTATAGATGATGTTGCTCATGTTGATAACTTAGGATTTAATCTCCTTAGTATTAGTCAACTTTGTCGTAATAAGTATAATGTTCTTTTTAGTGAGAACGGTAGTAAAATACTTAAAGATGGTATAACCATAGCCAAAGGTGTCCTTAAGAACAACGTATACGTCATGAAGTTGGATTCAACATCTAGAGACAAACTTTGTCTTACCTCATTAGATGAATCTTCAACTTTATGGCATAGACGTTTAGGACACGCTAACATGAGACTAATCCAAAACCTCTCCTCCAAAGACTTAGTTCGAAACCTACCTAAGTTGAAATATGACCAACACTTTTGTGATGCTTGCAAAGTCGGTAAACAAGTCCATAATAGCCATAAGGCTAAAAACTTGGTGTCTACGTCTAGATGTCTAGAACTTTTACATATGGATTTATTTGGTCCATCCGCTGTACAAAGTTATGGAGGTAACTTCTACACTTTGGTCATAGTAGATGATTACTCACGATATACTTGGACAAAATTTTTGAAAAGTAAAAATGAAGCTTTTGATAAATTTGAGATTCTAAGTAAGAAAATTCAAAATCAAGTAGGATCTAATATTGTGTCTATTAGAACGGATCACGGTCGTGAATTTGATAATGAATTTCAATTTGGAAAATTTTGTGATAATAATGGAATTACTCATAACTTTTCGGCTCCACGTACTCCTCAATCTAATGGTGTAGTAGAACGTAAAAACCGGACATTACAAGAGATGAGTAGAACAATGCTTAATGAACAATCTATTCCACAAAAGTTTTGGTGTAATGCCGTTGACACATCAACGTACATTTTAAATCGAGTCCTAATTAGACGATTTTTGAATAAAACACCTTATGAACTTTATAAAGGTAAAAAGCCTACATTAGGATATTTTAGAGTGTTTGGGAGTAAATGCTTCATTCTTAACACCAAGGATTATCTCATCAAATTTGACCCAAAGTCTTATGAAGGTGTATTCCTTGGATATTCACAAAATAGTAAAGCTTACATTGTCTTAAACAAAGAAACCTTAAGAGTCGAGGAATCGTTGAACGTAACATTTGACGAAAGTCCACCTCCCTCTAAGACATCACCTTTGGTAGATGATGACTTAGTTGAAAGCCAAGCAATTGAAAGTCAAAAAATCTTAGATAATGACAAGGATGATGAACTATTAAACAAGGAAATTGTTAATGTCAAAGAATCTAAAAGTCATCCATTAGATAGTGTCATAGGCAACATTAATGAAAGAACACTAAGATCAAAAGTCCAAAATGAAAGTAATTATTTTTGTTTCGTATCAACCATTGAACCTAAGAATATTAATGAAGCCATTAAGGATGAATCTTGGGTAATTGCAATGCAAGAAGAATTAAACCAATTTGTTAGGAATGATGTATGGACATTAGTTCCTCAACCAAAGTGTCAAACAATAATTGGAACGAAATGGGTATTTCGAAATAAAATGGATGAAAATGGAATTGTGTCTAGAAACAAAGCTAGGCTAGTAGCACAAGGATATAATCAACAAGAAGGTATCGACTACGATGAAACGTATGCTCCGGTAGCTAGGCTCGAGTCAATTAGAATCTTACTTGCTTATGCATGTGCACATAATTTTAAACTCTTTCAAATGGACGTCAAAAGTGCATTTCTAAACGGAGTCATTAATGAAGAAGTGTATGTTGCTCAACCACCGGGCTTCATCGATTTTGAAAAACCTAATTATGTTTACAAACTTAAAAAGGCTCTTTACGGACTCAAGCAAGCTCCAAAAGCATGGTATGATCGACTTAAAACCTTCCTAGTTGACCATAAGTACACCATGGGCTTAGTTGATAATACTCTCTTCACTAAGAAGAAAGATTCACATATTATCATAGTCCAAATCTATGTTGATGACATTATATTCGGATCAACTTGTCAAGAATTATGTGTGGATTTCTCGAAAATCATGCATGACGAGTTTGAAATGAGTATGATGGGAGAACTCAACTTTTTCCTAGGACTCCAAATTAAACAACTTGAAGATGGTATCTTCTTTAACCAATCTAAATACATTAAGGACATGCTTAAGAAATTTGGATTAGAAGATTCGAAACCTATCAAAACTCCCATGTCCACGGAAACTAAACTCACCAAGGATGAGGAAAGTGAATCCGTAGATAGCACTAAATATAGAGGTATGATTGGTAGTCTACTCTACCTAACGGCTAGTAGACCCGACATTATGTTTAGTGTTTGTCTATGTGCTCGCTTTCAAGAAGATCCTAAGACTACCCATCTCGAAGCCGTTAAAAGGATTTTTAGGTATATTAAAGGCACTACACATTTAGGATTATGGTATCCCAAAGGAATGGGAATAGACACCATAGTGTATGCCGACTCGGATCATGCCGGTGACTATGTCGATAGAAAAAGCACAAGTGGTACTTGTACTTTTGTTGGACATTGTCTCACCTCATGGTTCTCTAAGAAGCAAACGGCTCTTGCTATTTCAACAACGGAAGCCGAGTACGTTTCGGCCGGAAAGGCATGTCAACAAGCTCTTTGGATGAAGCAAGCTCTTGTCGACTACGGAATTCAACTCAACGACATCACAATTCTTTGTGACAACAAAGGTGCCATTGATCTCAGCAAAAACCCGGTTCAACATGCTCGTACCAAACATATTGAAATCCGTCATCATTTCCTTCGTGACAACGTTCAAAAAGGAAATATCTCAATTGAGAAAGTTTCTTCCGAAGACAACATAGCCGACATCCTCACCAAACCCCTTAAACGTGAACCTTTTAACCTTCTTAGGCTAGGCTTAGGACTCATGGAACCTACACTGTAGTTCTGAACATTAGACAAAAATCACAAAAATCAAAACAAATCAATAACCATTTTCCACTGCAGGGTCGGCGGAACCCTGAGACATAACGGACGGAACCCAATATTGGGATCCGCCGTGTCCGCCGACCTGCAGAACCTATACATTTGTTTATATTAAACCAAACACCCATTATCCCATACCACAACTTCCAAAAACTGTTACTATTCACCATTCCTCTCAACCATACCCACGAAATTCTGGTCTTCCATTCAATCACATTACTAATCCATCATCATTGTAAGTATCTTATCTTGATTACAATCCTGATCTGAGTCTAGGAATTCCATTTTTTTTGCACAAAAACAAAAACTTGGGGTTATGCATTAAACTTAACAAACTCATGCATAAAAATTAGGTGTTTAACAAAACTAATCATGTTTCCCATAGTTAGGAAGTGTTTTCTCACTTAGTGTAAACATACTTGCTAAACCACCCCATGTCAAATTTTTGCAAAAATTTCTCACAAGTAGGACAAATATTTTTTTGTCTCACATTGAGAATACAAAATCAAAACGTTATGTTCAAAACATCACTTGCATAATGTCTCTTGAATGCTAAAGGGAATACATAATTAATATGTATTTTCGGGTACATTCAAACGTAGCTACATTGAACTAGGAGTGTTTGGGTTATCTTTTGTTTTTATAACAAAACTTGCATTATAAAACACTTTTGATGCATCAAAATGAGTCAAGATAACCGCACCTCCACATTGTTTTCATATAGGCACACACTAGAACATCCACATTAAAATAAGTAGTTTACTTAAACTAAAATGTGAAAATTTTGTTGTTCTAGGTATCATCATGCCTCCTCTAACCCATTACGACCACAAGGACACAATCAAGTACCTACCAAAACACCACAAAACAAAAGGCCTTACCCCAAACCAAGTCAACATCTTCAAAGCCTTAGAAAAACACTATGTCCATGAGGGTAGAACCATTGACCCGTCCTTCCTAGAAGGCACAAACCTTTACAACGAGTTCGCCGCAATCAATTTTGAGTGTCTTTTGACTATAGACGAGCCTATTTGTCCTAGATTCATCTTAGAATTCTATGCCTCCGTCACCCTCTCCACTGGAGAATATGATTTCATATCCGTCAACTTTAGGGTTAGTGGTAATCACTATTCCTTCACTCTTGAGGAGTTTGCTCAAATCCTAGGAATTCCAAACCAAGGTACTTGTATCTACTCCGATTTGCACTCCCTATCAACCCTTGATACCCTAGATGACCGTTTCCATCCTTATGATACACCACTTGTGTCAAAAGATGTACTCCGTAACCACCTCTTTGTTAGGACAACCACCACTAGGAGAACCCGTGGGGGAAATGAGGTCGAAAAGGATCCATATGGAATGGAACTTAATGAACTCTTGCCCCAATTCAAGAAATGGGAGGAAGTCCTTAGAGCCAATGTTATAAGCACTATAGGAAACCGAGACCATATCAACCTTTGCCTATGCTACATGCTCTACTCTTTATCCACTAGGCAACCTTTCAATCTTGCTTACTACATGGCTAAGAGAATGGCCGACATTCCCGTGCATGGCACAACGGCTATGCCGTATGGAATGCTCTTGACCCGTCTCTTTAGGTTCATTTCACCCATTCCACCAACTCCAAACCATCTTCGTCTTAACTACTCTCTCATCCCACATACCTTTGTCCCACTAAGTGATAAGAGAATGTATAGAGCCCAAGGAAAACGTCCTCATCCTCCTACCTCATCATCTTCTTCCTCAATGAGTGAAGATGACAATTTGCCAAACTCTAGGCTCCCACCTCTAGAATACCTTTCCCAACTTCCGGATATTCCAAATGAGTCGGAGGAGTTCAAGCAAACAAAAGGGATGTTCAAAAACATCGGGAGATTCCTCGGGAAGATGAAGAAGAAGATGGACCGTCAATGAGTGCGGGTGTGTTAGGAGTGTTTGGCACAAGGTGCTATTAAAACAATTTGGTAGTTTTAAACAATGTTTGTCATGTATTTGTGTGTTAGTACAATGTTTAATACACTTTGGAACATGTTTCAACTAACAATATTGCAGGATGACAACGTTTGGCAAGTTGTCAAAAATTTCATGATTATCTTATTTTCACTAAGTTTAGTGAATTTCGCTAGCCCCCGATCAAAGTCTTATAATTTGAGCGTTTACATGTCTAATTTTTGCATTTCCTAACCAGATATGAATTATAATTTTGGTTTTAGGACTTTTTGAAAAATTTGAAAATCGTCTAGCGGGTTTAAATCGCGTTCTGTCTCGTTTTTCAGCACTGGCGGAACAGACGGATCCCAAAATTGGGTTCCGCCCGTTCAAAACCTGGGTAACCCAGGTTTGGCCCAACGGACCAGACGGAACCCAAATTTGGGTTCCGCCTGTGTATTCCCAGGGTACCGCCAGTTTCGTGCAGAATTTTTATTTTTCTTTTCAACATTTCAACATCCAAACACCAAAATCCAATCCTTTTAGCTAGAAATCCATTACTTGCAATGTGTTTAGCTTACTAAGGTACTTAGCATTCCTTAGAACTCACCCAAACCCATTTCCCGCCAAAATTCAAAAATAGCTATAACTACCTCAAGTCTCCTTCACACAACAAGGAAGGACCCCTTTTAGAGGCTCCTTGAGATCCCTGAGAATTTCTCATCAAACAAACTCACCAAAACCACTAAGCATTTAGTGCAAGCTTGTCTTCTCACTTCACCATTTTCATTGGATTGACTTCCATGACATGACAACCCACAATTAAGTTTTCCAAATCATTAGGAACCACCATTTTTGTATGGACTAACATCAAATCCAAACACTCCTTCCCACAAACCTTCATCACTATAAATCAAGCCTTCCTAAACACTAACATATCACACCTTCTACCTCACAATTCTGAAACTTTAAACCATTTTTCACCATGACCAAGTCAACAAACACCTCTCAAACCTCAAAAATCATCCGGAAAACCGCCCGGATAAGTGTGAAACCACTTTGGTGTAACCAACCCATCAACCTTAGCTCTTCATCCTCGGATGAATTCACATCACCCATAAAAAATGAACACTTTTTGAACCTAGCATCTCCAACTCCATCACCCAATGAACCAAATGAGCACACTCCACCACCTACTAAATCACCTATTGACCCAACTCCACCAAGTGCTCCAACTCAACCATCAAAGACTCCATCACCATCACCATTCCCAAAAGTTGAACCTATGGAGCTTTTCGGGTCTCCTCCAACATCACCACACCCGTATGTCCAAGATTTGAATGATCTACCACCTAGACATACCCAACCACCACCTTTTGCAAACCAATCACCAAGGTCAATTTTTGACCTTGATGATGATCTTGAACCTACCCAACCACCACCACCAATGTACCAACAACCAAAACCGTTGTTGTTTCACCCTATCTACCGTCAAAATCCATGGTCCTCTCTATGGAGAACCAAATTTTGAAAACAATGATCACCCAACTCCACCACCTTCTCAACCCCAAACCTATGAGTCTTTCTTTCCTTCTTATGAGGAAATACAAAGCATGGTTGACAACCACCTTCATCAAGCAATGGAATTTCAAACCACCTTGCTTGAATCAATACCAAATCCATCCTCCACCCAAGAAACAAAACCAAACCCACCCCTAAACCAAGACACAAAAACCAACCCATTTTCACCCACCCATCCCCATGGTTGCCCACATTGTGAGCAAATGGGTGAAACCATAAAAACCGTGCTTCACCAATTCCAAAATGAAACCCGGTTTGCATTCCAACACGTCATTGAACGTTTGGATGCACTTTCCCATCCCAACAAATCCTAAACCAACCCTTGGAGGCCGTTTGCCCCACATTAGGAATGTAGGATTTTCTTTTATTTTCTTAGTTTTTGTGTACAAGTAGAAGCATATGTACACATTTCTTGTCTTTTGACTTTTTAAAAAGTCAAAATTTTACTTGAAATGAAATCTCTTTCTACTTATTTTGTGCAATGTTGGTTGATCAAAGTTGTGTTGTCAATGTGGTTGCAATGTGTGTGGTAACTACAAACTTGACTATATATATCATCAACTAACCATTTTTTTTGTAGGTCTCAAAATCCATGTTTCCCATATTGGTACTCCATTTAGGGGGAGTATCGACCAAGGGGGAGCATGGCGATTATTCCGCTTCGCTACTCTACTTTTTGTTTCGACAAAAAGGGGGAGAAATATATTATACCTTCAATACTTAATATGCTTTTCATCTCTTAAGTAAAACAAGGTTAATATAATTTTTTTTTAAGTCTTAAAAACCAAGATTTTGTGTGATACTTAAAAACAAAGTTTATGTTTTGTCATCAACAAAAAGGGGGAGATTGTTAATACAAATATCGCCTAAAAACGTTATTTATATTTTACGATCTTCGCTAAGTTTTGTTAACGACAAAATGTAAACTTTAATTTTAAGCAAAACATATTCTTAGTTTTTAAGACTTGCATAAACTAGACTTTTGCTACATTTTACATTTCATAAAACATAACACAAGTTTATTTCTTAAATTAGAAATAAGTCACATCATATTTATGGCAAGTTTTGTCATTATGTATTTATGGCAAGTTGTGTGTTTGACTTGCTTTCATGTTGCTTACAAGTTTCATGTTTGACTAACTTCAAGTGATGTGACATTGTTTGGTTGATAGAAGTTATGAGACAAGACCTTGTTTGGTTTGGGAAGTTATTGCCAAAACCTACTGCAGACCCGGCGGTACCCTGGGGGTACACGGGCGGAACCCAAATGAGGGTTCCGCCTGATCCGCCGAGTCCACAGTTTGTTGGGCTATAAATACCAAGCCATAACTTGATTTTTGGCCAACCTCTTGAGCACATATTTTACACACACACTGATCCTTTTCTTCTAACCTCTTAACCTTGTACATGTGAAGTTTTCTATTGTAGCAAAGAAGCTCACAAGGTCGTCTAAAAGTTACAAGTTTCCAACACAACGTGGCAAGACTTGATAGCTTAGTATTGTGTAAACTAGTATTGTTTACGCGTCATTTGTTTGTATATATTCTGAAGTGAGTGGTTAGTATTTTAGTCCTCAAAATACAAAGAGTGTTGGGAGTGGTTGTGCCCTTGTAAAAGAACTCGACATCTAGCTTTGTGTCGGTAAAAGTATAAGCGACGTGTAAGGTTTTCTCCGCCGGTGAAAGGAGCTTGTTGACTAGTGAAAGAAACTCTCGAGTTGGATACTCGGGGCGTGGACGTAGGGCAAGGAAAAAGAGTCCTTGTAGCCGAACCACGATAAATACTCGTGTTGTGGTTTGATCGTTTCTTTCCTTTATTTGCATGTTATATATTTGTGATTGTGCATATATCTTTGATCAAACGGAAAGTTTCAAAGCTAACTAAACAAGTTAAAAAGATTTTAAAACGCTAAAACTATTCAACCCCCCTTCTAGTTTTCCACACTGTGGATCAATGGGAATCTGGAAATAACCCGAGAAGCCATCGAGGAAGCAATAATAGTCATTACCCGCTAACCTCTCAAGCATTTGGTCCATAAAGGGCAGAGGGAAGTGGTCCTTGCGGGTGGCATCGTTTAATTTTCTGTAATCAATGCATACACGCCACCCAGTAACCAAATGAGTTGGAATCAACTCTTTCTCCTCATTTGTGACAACAGTTATGCCATCCTTTTTTGGAACACAATGTATGGGACTAACCCAAGGACTATCAGATATTGGGTAAATCAATCCATCATCAAGAAGTTTGAGGACTTCTTGCTTAATAACTTCGTGTGTTTTTGGATTAACCCGTCTCTGATGTTGTACTGCAGGCTTGAAGTCATCCTCCATTAAGATTTTGTGCGTACAAAAATCTGGGTTAATACCCTTTATATCGGAGAGCTTCCAAGCAATTGCTTGCTTGTTTGCTTTTAAGACCTCTATGAGAGCAGTTCTCTCCTCATGATTTAAATCTTTTGCAATAATGACTGGTAATTTATCATTACCTTCCAAGAATGCGTATTCCAGATGAGGAGGAAGGTCCTTAAGTTCGACCTCTAGGAAATCATCAGTTTTTTCAACATATTTGATCTCCGCTTTATGAAGTTGATGAGGTAGAACAGGAGATGGAGAGGGATCTTCGTTCAACAATTTCTCAAGGAGAAATATATCCCCTTCCGTGTCAATCTCTTGGTGATCAATTTCAGTGAGAACTGAATCACTTTGGAGAAAGGCCTCTATCTCCTCAAGGATGAAATCACTTCCTTCAAACGGAGTCAGGGAAGGAGAAGAATTAGCAATTATGGGGTGAGAAGAGGGAGTGGGATTGCCACTCGTAGAATCATCATCATAACCAAGAATCTCTTGAGCATACTCCTTAGTAGCAATATCAGTGATATCTATTCGGTTGACCGACTTAGAATCATAGTTGGAGGAGTATCTCGAGGTTTGATCAAGGTTGAACGTTATAGCTTCAGTACCAACTCGTAACGTGATTTCCTCATCGAATACATCGATCAATGCATGACCTGTTTTCAAGAATCCTCTTCCAAGAATGAGAGGAACTCTTGGATCTGCATTAAAATCAACAATCACGAAATCTGCAGGAAAATGGAACTTTCCCACTCTCACAAATACATCCTCGGCAATACCAAGGGGACGTGAAATTGAACGGTCTGCAAGCTCAAGAGTCATACAGGTGGGAGTGAGTTCCGGAAGAGAGAGTTTCTTCCATACTGAATGGGGCATTAAGTTGATGCTTGCACCAAGATCGGCCAAAGCGAAGCACTCAACCATTCCCGAGAAAGTACATGGTATTAGAAACTTCCCAAGATCTCCTAGCTTCTCGGGAAGCTGTTTCAACAGAACTGCAGAGCAGTTTTCATTGAGTGGAGTTCGTGCCATCTCAAACAATTTTTCCTTATTGCTTAGTAGGTTTTTGATTGTTGATGCGAATTTAGGAATCAAAAGAATATCATCCACGAAGCTGATATCAAAATGAAGATCTTGGAAAATTTGATACTTTTTTTCCATTTGATGATTTGCTTTCTCGCGGAGCTTTTGGTCTTGTGATCGTGAGGGATATGGAATTGATGGTTTCGGGTTGGTTTTCTGATTTTCAATAGGGTTGTTGAGATTTTCAAACATGACTCTTTTGGGAGTCGGGACCGGATTAACTGGAGGAGGGACGTCATTCGTACCTCTGTTATTAGTGGGAAGTACCGTGTCCGTTGTGTCCTCAGTTTCACATTCCTCTACCTGGACAGGAGAAGAGGTAGACGGAGCCGTGGGTCCTTGATAAGAACCTCCATTTCTTGTTGTGATCGCTTTAACATCGCCCCTCGGATTCGCGATCGTGTTGCTGGGTAATGTACCCGAGCTCGAGGGTCGATCATTTAAAGATTTCTTGATGTCAGAAATCTGGCTAACCAACAACTTGTTCAGTTCATCTTGGGATTTCATAAACTATTTTAGTAACTCATCGGATGATGGTCCAGTAGGAACAACAGCTTGGTTCTGATTTTGAGGCCTGTTGTTTTGAAAATTCCCTTGATTCTGATTGTTATGGAAATTGTTTCCGTGTTGAAAATTACCCTGTTGGTAATTGTTTTGACCCTGATTACGGTTATAGTTCCCTTGGTTCTGATTTTGGTGAACCTGGTTTTGACCAGCGTTGAAATTCCCTTGGTTATTAAAACCTTGGTTCATTCGGTTCTGGTTCTGATTCTGGTTAAAATTCTGGTTCCTGTTTTGGGACTGATTAAATCCTGGTGGTCCAAGATAGTTATTAGAACGGTAGCTCAAAAGGTTTCGGTCCCCTTGCGGAGGTAAGAATTACCTCCCGTATTATAGGAACCTTGAGCTGCGTACACGTTTTCACGAGCTAAGCCACCGGAGGCTGGGCACTTTGTGTACGGATGTGGACCACCGCAAGTTTCACAACTTGGGTTGACAACTTTGACCTGATGATGATTTGTCTGATGGATACGTAAAACTGCTGTAGTCAAATCATCGAGCTTTTTAGCTAGGATTGATATCTCATTGCTTGCCGGAGTGACTGATTTACATGAGTTGTTCCTCTCGGCAGAGGAGTCCCAAAAATTATGATGGGCAGTCATGTTCTCGATCAAGTCATAGCACTCTTCAGGGGTCCTTTTCATAAAGGTGCCCCCAGTAGCAGCATTGATGGTGTCCCGATGGCGAAGAGTCAAACCATTATAGAAGGTGTCGATAATGGTGACAAGAAGCATATTAGGGTTGGGACATCGATCAATGGAGAGTTTGTAGCGTTCCCATGCCTCGAATAAAGATTCGTCAGGAAGCTGTCTGAAGTTGCTGATATCATTCCTCAGCTTTGTGACCATAGATGGTGGAAAGTATTTGGCCAGAAATTTAGTAATCATCTCATCAAAAGTGTGGATCGAATTCTTTGGAAGTCGATCGAACCAGTAAGTCGCATGATGAGTAAGGGAATAGGGAAAAAGATACAAATGTAGGCCGTCGCCGGTGACGCCATTTTGTTTCATGCTTTGGGTGACAGTTAAAAATTTGTCGAGATGCTTGTTAGCATCGTCACCCGGCAATCCGTGGAACTGGCACGAATTCTGGACCTGTTGTATCATGTGGTGTTTTAGTCCAAAGTCCGTGGCTCCAATAGTGAGTGGTGCAATGGGTCCACCTTTCCCGTGCATAGTAGGTTGACATAGTTCCTCCATTGTTCGGGTGTCAGGAACTATCTCATCCTTGGGAGGATGTGGGGGCTAGTTGTCCATTTTTAACGTGTGTTCTTCTTCAACAGTACGTAACTCGGTTACCTTTTTATGACGATTACGTCGTGACTGTGAACGAGTGCGCATGCACTAAAAATGGTCTCAATCAAAACAAGACAGAGGCAAAACGACAGTGAACTTAAATCCAATAATCACAGATGAACAGCTCCTTTAAAAAAGGTACACTATTCACAAGGATACACTGGTAAGTTTTAAATCTTTTGTTTGGGAACTTATTTTGAAGGTATTATTTGTAATTTATTCGCAATAAAACAAAATATTTTTGGCTTTTCGTGTATGGGTGAAAAACTTGGATAATATTTTTGGAACCGATTCATTAACCGAAATCGTTCCTTTAAAATCACTCGCAGGGTGGCGGAAGAGAATAAATGTATCTCTTTTCAGTTCGCAATTTAATGTCAGAACTTCCGTATTCCACTTATATAGGTTGTGATTTTAAAGATAACGAAGTAATTTAACTTCACGATTAATTTTGTTGTTAATTAATTTTTTTGGTGTTTTTAACACTTTAGAAAAAGTGCTAATGAACTTTTTGGTATGATTAGTATTTTTACAAAATGGGTGGTATTTGTACAATGACGGCTTTGAAATCCACTAAACCTAAAAACATTTTGTAACACGCAACAACCTCCCCGGCAGCGGCGCCAAATTTCGACTCCTCCTAAACCAACCAGTCAACCGTGTGCAGTTGATAAGCTCACCTAGGAGAAAGTGCAAGGTTTATTAACCGTGGAAGTACAGGGAAATCCCCGGGTCGTTAAGTCCCGACGAGATTGAAATTGAGTTTTAAAACGTTTGTGGGAATGAGTGGTACTGAGGACAGTAACCAAGATGATTTGGGTTTGATTTACACAACTGGAATTATTTGGATAGCAATATATAACAAGCACAGTAAACAGATATGTATAAACTGAATTAAAAAATAGATACGTATGCGTGCTGAGAAAAAGGTGAGTTTTAAGCTAATTTAAACTACAGGGGGTGCAAATGACAATTTTATAAACTTAATATTAAAAGGAAATTTAATTAAAAAGAAAATTATTATATTTTTTTTATTTTACTATTTTTTATTAATTAAAAACTATTTTAACTATTTAATAAATAAAAAACTATTTTAAATCTACTTTTTAATTACTAATAATACCTAAATGACTTTAGAAAATTATGAGAAAATTTATAAATCTAATTAACAATCTCAGGAATCCTAAAAATTTATAAAAAGTTTCTAAAAATTATATTTATACTATTTTATTAATTAATTACTTATTTATTAATTAAAATCTAATTAAACTAGATTAATTAAGAAAATTAGTAAATGAACAGTAGAACCTAGGAAACTATTTTCTAAAAATACTTAATGATTTATAAAACCTAGAAAAATTATAAAAACCTATTGTTGTTAATTAAAATTTAATAAAACTATTTAATTACTAATATAGTAATATTACTTAATTATTTAATTAAACTATTTTTAATTCTAATAATTACTAAGTTAAAAGATAAAATTCTAGAAAAATTACTAAAAATACCTTAAGCTAAAAAAAAATTAAGAAAAATATAAATATGATGAAGTGCTGTTGGGATTTATATTTGAGTTGATATGACAAAATACATGAAAGATGAAGGACTAAAGAAGACAAAGGATAAAACTTTATATGCAAGAAAAAGATTACTACGAATCTTTTTATTATTTAGAAATATTCTTTGTAACCCTAGTATCTCTAGTATATAAAGAGATACAGGGATTGATTATTTGTGTGCACAAGTAAAGATGTAGACGTCTAGTAAAGGTGTGTGTGAGTGTCTAGGCGTAGTCTTATTGTAGACGCCTAGATTAGTTGTAGGAGAGATGATGACGATGAAACCTTGTTCAATAACATATGATGTCTTGTTTAATCCGCTGTGCATATTGTTTGTCTATGTTATTGTTTAACCCTAGATGCTTAAAACGGTCCAAGGAGTTTAACAAACTCCACAATTGGTATCAGAGCTCAGGTGGCTCATTACCTAGGGATTCTACAAGGTTTTTATTTGTCGAAGAAAGCAGTTGTGTGAAGGTAAAATCTGTTTGAAAAAGTTATCAAATTATTCTGTGAAGTTTTTGATAACATGCGAAGTCAACAAATTCTTATTAATATGGCGACAAAAAGATCATGGGCAATGATAATTAAATTCTCATTCATACCTGGTACCAATTAAACGTGAGTCAGAGAAGGATCAATTGTCGTCTGGTGCATATATGGTATATTCTATTCTTTAAGAATATTGCAATAAGTTCTTTTGTTGTTTTTGATATAATCTCATACGTACTTTTATTATCATGGATCTACTTGTTTGAAGAGTATTTAATTGGATAATCAATTTGTATGTGATTAAATATTATAGTGGGTCGGTGATAGATGGATTTAATTGATATGATATTCGATCTAGTACTTCTTTTCATCATGAGATCGGATTGGTACATTATTGAAATTAATTGGTCGGTGGAAGGTACAATATAAGTGATGTTGTGGATTAGTGATGAATTCTTATTTTTCGGTTGTGGGTCTCATGGGCAAATAAAAGAGAAATCATACCTCGTACTTATTTAAGATAGCAGGTGATTGATCGGTGCAATTAATTCAAGATCATGAGTTGGTGCTCTATTGTTTATAATTAATTATTATTGCATCATGGGTTGGTTTGTTTGCACGTGGTAAGTGAAGACGATTATCAAAGAGCATGGTTCAACATTTGGTGTAATTGATACTGCTGCTCTCATTCGATACTGCTACCATTGTATAATACTGCTGCTCTCACATGTTCCTAGTGCTTATTTTCATTCTGCTGCTACAAAATTCACTCTGCTGCTAGCCTTAGTAAACTGCTGCTCGATACTACTGCTGCGTTTATGATTCTGCTGCTCGGGTATTAATTCTGCTGCTCGTTTGAAACGTACTACTGCTGTGATTTTTATATGACAACAAGTAAAGAGTTTTATGGTTTAATATATATGCATGATTTACGAGCAGTGAGGGGAAGTACATGTGATTGATTGGAGATATGGCACACACACAGGGGAAATTCACAAGGAGATTGGACTTTGTTTTTATTTGTTCTTAAATGTTTTTAAAGGCTCGAATTAATTTTATTTATTGGCGAAGAGGATTATTTGTTGCTTATTTGACGATGAAGTGGAATTTTTCAAGGTTGTGTTTTATCATACCTTTTAGCAGAAGGTAACTTGTTCGTTCGTTCAGGTGACTACGAATTGACAATCACTTGAAGGAGTTACATTATTGTGCTCAGTGATTATTGTCAAGGGATTGCGATCTCCCTATACGTTAAGTATACGTTCAAAGTCAATTTTATTACAAGAAATAAGACACAAGGTTGGTTTATTCTACTTCAGCATCAAATTGGTAATGGTTAGTTTTCTTCATCATTACATAAAGCTTACAGAATTGAAGATTCAACAAATAGTTAACATATGGGTTTCAGGGGAAGCTTATTGTTAAAATGATTAACCATTTATATGCTACATTGAGGTGAAGGTTTTTATAGCTGCTCGTTGGTATTTTTACTGAAGATTTGGGATTTTTCTGTCTTGAGTTCATTTATAAAAGAAAGCATTTTGGTGTTCGTTCATGGAGGGAAATTCAAGACATTGGAAGACTAGATTTGAAGTATGGTACTGGTTCGTGGTTATGAAGATCAAGGTTGCTTACTTTTGTCCCCTAATTGATGATGACAAAAAGGGGAAGAATATTTACATAGAAGATTGCAACTTGTAGAGCCTTGGTGATATAGCATGGTGTAAGGGGAAGTCGTATGTTTCATGATATATTAACTTCAGGGAAAGTTCATGCTTATTGGTTTTGTCAATATCAACTAGGGGAAGATTGTTGGGATTTATATTTGAGTTGATATGACAAAATACATGAAAGATGAAGGACTAAAGAAGACAAAGGATAAAACTTCATATGCAAGAAAAAGATTACTACGGATCTTTTTATTATTTAGAAATATTCTTTGTAACCCTAGTATCTCTAGTATATAAAGAGATACAGGGATTGATTATTTGTGTGCACAAGTAAAGATGTAGACGTCTAGTAAAGGTGTGTGTGAGTGTCTAGGCGTAGTCTTATTGTAGACGCCTAGATTAGTTGTAGGAGAGATGATGACGATGAAACCTTGTTCAATAACATATGATGTCTTGTTTAATCTGCTGTGCATATTGTTTGTCTATGTTATTGTTTAACCCTAGATTCTTAAAACGGTCCAAGGAGTCTAACAAACTCCAAGAGTGCTTATTAATAAGCTGAAAAGAAAAATTAAAAAGATAAATCCTATTAAATAGAAGCTATCACTATTTTTAAAGTTGGTTTTTGTTGGTTTTTCTTATTGACAGATGTTTATAAGCTAAAAATAAGTAACTTTTGTGAAACCACTTTTGATATAGCTTATTAATAAGCTATGTGCACCCCCATGTGCTTAACAGTTGGAATTTTAAGCTTATTAGGACTTGTGGTTTTGTGAAAAGGTTATCAAATGAACAAATAAGCTACCACAGATGTATATCAACTTGAAATAAGATAAAAGTCACAAATAAGCACTCTAGATAAGCTGTTATGAGCAAATAAGCACTTATGCAACTACAAGGCCAAAACAGGCCAAATACATGAACTTTTGACCTCTGTGGGGGTCCACAGAAGTGAAGGGGGGGGGGGGTCCAAAATAAGTCCTGATCCTAGAAGGTGGACTGGTCAGCTACAGAATAAGCTAATAAGCTAGGCTTATGGCTTATTAATGAACACTGGGTAGGCTTGGGAAGTTGGGGTCACACACCGAGTGACTCAGTGTACACTCAGGAATTGGTCAATCTTAAAGGGACTAGCAGCCCTATCAAAAAAGCCAAAGACCTCAAAATAAGCCCTGAACCTTATCAATGAGCTTATTGGCTTTCCAAAAAGCCAGGGTACAGGATGTGGGGTCCACTAGGGTGATCACAAAAGGACTTGGAAAATTGATTAAAATCCTGTGCACAGGGCATGTGCTTGCCCTGCAGGTCAAAATAAGCTAGTGTATAAGCTACAATAAGAATCCCAAATTTAAGCTGATCCCAGATTATTGAAGCTTAGGTGATATATTTTAACCTCTGAAAGTTTGAAGGCCTAAATAAATTCACAAAATTCTAGAAAAATCCTTGAAAATTTGGTTTTCTGCCTAAGTATGCAATTTTGACTTTTTTAGATATTAAGCTAAGTTGACTAAAGTGAAACTCTAACTTGATTTTCTGGATGATTGTGTTATAATAAGCTATGTTAAAGCTAAAATAAACTAAATCACTAACTTGTGAATGGTTATGGGGCATATGCTACTCTAAATCCAACACAGATGGATTTTAATCCAATATTTTGATGATTTTGACTTTTAGGCTTGTAACTATCTGAGACTTACTTGATTTGGTGATCTATAGGTCTGAGTATGATGTGAGAATACTAAGTGAGCAATAATACTCACTGAGTCACTCAATACAGCTTAAATCCAAACACTACCTTATCAATTCCTACTTTGTGATTATCAAAGAATATGACTGATTTGATCCTCAACTTTGTTATCAATCCTTATATTATCATTATCAAAGATCAAATAAACATGAAACAGTAAGATCACAAGCATCAAACATAGAAATGACAAAGATGGCTTTTTAACTGTGAAGATGAAATTTTAGCAACTATGGATTTAAATGAACAAGCTTGCTATTTTAAGTTATAATATGACTAAATAACATTAAATAAGCATAAACAAACCAATAAGCAGATGAATAAGATATTCCACAGTAAAAACAAGGAAATGAGATTAGAAGCTTACAAGGTGCAATCCTGCCAAACCATGAACCTAGGACCAAAGATCTTTCCTATAGAATCTCCACAGATTCACTAACCCAGGGCAATCCAGAATTCACCCTGCTCCAACTTGTTCACCATGAAACCTGCAATTTTTGATTTTATTTCTATTTTCTTGATTTTTTTTATATTTTTGCTTTCTTATGCTAAACTGCTTTTCAAGGTTTCTAATAACTTCTATGAGCTATATTGTAGCTTATATGATCTATGTGAGTCCAAAACAACAGCTTATGATCAATATAACCTACACTTGAAATTTCAAACATAAAATTGCAATTTAGAGATTTGAACAAGGAAACTTGGAATTAGGATCATAAAAACTTCAACTTAGATTATAGAAACTGAGTACAAGGTTTGAAAGCTTGAAATAACAACTGAATTACAGAGTACAATACATACGATTTGAATTTTACTAATTAAAACTACACACTATGTCTTCTGCCTTCTCTTTCCTTATATAGCCAAAATTAGGGTTCCCCTTGACTTTCTGAGCAAATCCCACTTCAAATCCTGACCTTTCAATGCTCTGAGTTGATCCTAGCCGTTTAAACGTTTTTGGCGTCAAAAGTAGAACAGGTGGATTGGGGTTCTTTCAGAACAATTAAAGAATTGTGGAGTGTTGTGGAGTGTCAGAGGGACAATTTGGGTAGTAGGAGTGGGCTATGGGTCAAGTTGGTCATAAAACAGGCTGTAAGCCATGAAGGTAGAGTGTTTGATGGTGGGGAAGCATTAAATGCTTCTTGGGTGTATATGGGGTGTAGAGGGTGAGGTGGAAAGTAGCCAAGTTGGGGTTGAATACCACTTAGGTGGAGGGTGGTTTGGTGTTGCAGAGATGGAGGAGGAGGATGTACAGTGATGGTGGTTTGGGAGGGGTCAACGGGTCAAACCCCATTTTTATTAATAAAGGGAGTGGGCTAGTGATAGTTGGTCCTGGGTAAATGGGTTGGGCTTGGTGTGGTTGTGTTTGGATTTGGTTTGGTTTAATATTAAGGGTCCGGATGGTTTATGGTATTTAAGGCCCAAGGACCTTTTATGTAATTTTTGGATTTTTGAGGGACTGAACATGTAACTTTCACAATGTTATCATAAGGACCAATTATGCCATTTAAGAATAGTACAAGGTTTATTTTTGATATTTTCCCATTTTTAAAACCTTAAGGACTAATTTTGACATTTTTCAAACTTGAGGGACTAAAGTTGTCATTTTGCAAATTTTAACTTTAAAGGACTTCTTTTGACAACTTATGAATCCCAAAGGACCTTTGATGATATTTACCATGTTTTAAATTACCAAGGACTAGATTTGCCAATTTATGAAAGTTTGAGGACTGAAACTGTAAATTATGTGAACTTTGTTGTTTTTCATCAGTTTTCAATCCTTTTGCACTTGTAACACATAAAAACATAATTTAATGATATTTCCTGTATTATGAAGCATATCTGTATGTTTTCAGATGTTTTTGTAGCTTAAATGTGAACGAAATGATGAGTATTTAGACACTCATCAACGGTCAACCTAAATTAACAAAGTAAATGGTCAACAAGGTCAAACTGCCTAGAGTCAATGCTCCGTGGAATACAGGGTTTCCCCGGGTCGTTATGTCCCGACGAGGTGTAAATTGTATCAAAACGGAGACTATTTTTGTCTATTTTTGCCAATTTTTGAAAGTTGGGGGACTGAAACTGCCAATTATGAAAACTTTGTTCGTTTTTCATTTGTTTTTACTCATTTTGCATCTAAAACATATAAAACACAATTCCTGGAATATTTTCAGCATTTTGATGCCTTTTTGAGTGTTTTTAAATGTTTTGCAGCACAGATTTGACCAAAAATGATGAGTGTTTGAGCACTCATCACTTAACTACCCCCACATCGAAAGAAGATTTGTATGTATACCTGGCAGCCACAAAAGAGGCAATGAGTGCCGTGTTACTAGTAGACAGGAACGGAAGAAAAGTCTCGGTACATTATGTCAGCTAAACACTGCATGAAGTCGAAAGGAACTACGCACCAATTGAAAAACTGGCCCTAGCTCTCCTACACTTATCAAGAAGACTGAGAAGATACTTCGAGGCACATCCCATAAAGGTCATTACCAATCAACCCATAAAGCAACTACTGTTGACATAAATTAATAATGTCTAAAAACATTGTTAACATATTAACAATGTCTCTATGTTTTGATAATTACAAAGCATAAACTCATTAATCTAAAACTTATGACGTAAACAAGTTTTTAGTGCTTAACATTTGTCTTTACATCCAAATCACTTAAGGTATGAATAAACAAAGTGTTTATTGCATTCTATGATCAAAGGAACAATTTTCTTAAACACTAGACTTTTTATAAAATGTCACAAAACATTTTATATTTTTTACAAAACATTTTTGGAATTAAAGGAATATGTTTAATTCAAAATAAACATTTTGAATTCAAATTTCTACCCAAAAAACGGCCACATTCTTCAGGAAAAACCTCCCCCACAAAAAGACAAAAAATCTGAAGAAAAAATATTTTTTCTTAGGCGGCCCCCTTAATTATACTAGGCGGTCCCCTTAATAATTAAGGGGACCGGCACACAATTAAGGGGACCGGCCACGCTCCCTGTCAGATTTTGTCAGAAATTTTTCCCTATAAATACCACCTCAAACCTGGAATTTTTCTCACCTCTTTGCACAAATATTTTCAGATCCAATTCTCTCTAAACATCCTTCTAAAACCCTTTGATCATAAGATTATTAATCTTTGTTTCAAGTGATCCAATATTTCATCCTCTCAAGTGCAAGAGAAGAATACTTCTATCCCCAAAGACAAGAAGTATTACAACTTGTTGTGATCTCCACATCCAAGTTGTTGGTGCATCATCAAGAATATTTACATATACCTTTGTGTAGTGTGTTGTGAATATTTGTTTGTAGATAGTTGTGCTAGATATAGATTGTGTGATTAGTTAGTAGCTTGGTGTGAAGAAGAAAAGTTAGGAGCTAGATTGGTGTGAAGAAGATAGGTGTGGAGTAGTTAGTTGTGAAGTAGATTGACTTGAAGAAGGTGTGTAGAAGTTGTGACTTAGGTGTGAAGAAGTTGTGGTGTGAATATTGGTGTGTAGATTGGTGTGTAAATTGGTGTGTAAATCGGTGTGTAAATTGGTGTGTAAGGTTTTCTCCGCCATAAGGGAGCTTGTTGATATAGTGAAGAAAACTCTCGAGTAGGTGACTCGAGGAGTGGAGTAGGGCAAGGAAGGTGTCCTTGTAGCCGAACCACTATAAATGCTTTGTCTCCCGGTTTGATCTTTCCATCTCTTACTTATTTTCTTGCTTATATTGTTATTACTTTCGTAGATGTAAAAGTATATATATATAGTTGCTTATATAGTGCTAGTGTTAGAAGTACATAAAGATCAAACAAAAGTTTCATCCACAAAACTAAGTCTTTACAATCAAACTAGAAAGACAACATACATATAATTGATCATTTCGATCAAGTATAGTTTTCATACAAAATATAACTAAGGATTATAAAACAAACGATTACGTACTTATCTCTCGTATATATATATATATATATATATATATATATATATATATATATATATATATATATATATATATATATATATATATATATATAATTGTTTATATTATACATGTGTTGATTTCACATACTTAGCTTACATTATTATTATTGTTCATACTTAGATATAATTTTTCATATTGTTTAAGATTTGAGTTCACATAAGATTGAATCAAAGTTTTAAAAGCAAACAAGGTTTTAAAACTAAACCAAGTTTTCATAATAAAATTAAAAAGACGTAAAACTATTCAACCCCCCCTTCTAGTTTTCCACAATTGGTATCAGGAGCCACGTCTAGCAAGATTTTTAAAATATATTGTATTTTAAAACTTGTAACGATCTATGGAATCTGAAAAATATTTAGAAGGGCAATCTATGCAAAGACCACCACTATTTGAAAGTGATGGATTTATATATTGGAAAAATCGATTCGAAACTTATGTGAAATCAAAGGATCTAGATCTTTGGCATGTTATTACCTTTGGTGATTTTCCTCCTATTCAATATAATTTTGAAACTAAAATGGATGAAATTATATCTTTTGAAAAACAAAATGATGATTTGAAAAAGAAACTAGCAAAAAATAATGAGGCTAAAATGGTTATTTATAATGCGTTACCACGCAAAGAATATGAAAGAATTTTTATGTGTAAAACCGCAAAAGAAATTTGGGATTCTTTACTAATCACTCACCAAGGTAATAGTCAAGTTAAAGATAACAAAATAGATCTTCTTGTTCAACAATATGAACAATTTACGATTCCGGAGGAGGAATCAATAGATAATGCTTTTGCTAGGTTTAACACTATCATCACAAGTTTAAAAGCACTTGATGAGAATTTTTTTAGTAAGAATTTTGTTAGGAAATTTCTTAGGGCTCTTCATCCAAAATGGCGAGCTAAAGTTACGGCGATTGAAGAATCAAATAATTTGTCAACTCTACAACTTGACGAATTGATCGGTAACTTAAAGGTCTACGAAGAAATAATAAAGAAAGACTCCGAGATGGTCAAAGGAAAAAGGGAGCAAAGCAAATCAATTGCGTTGAAAGCTAAAAAGGACTCTAGTGACGAAAAATGCTCAACCTCCAAAAGTCACGATAAAGAGTATGCTATGGCAGTACGAGACTTCAAGAAATTCTTCAAAAGACGAGGAAGATACATTAGGCAACCATATAATGAAAGGAAGTGTTTTAAATGTGGCAATCCAAATCATCTCATCGGAAAGTGTCCAATGATGTCAAGAGATCAAAATCAAAAGGCGTTTATTGGAGGTGCTTGGAGTGATAGCGATGAGGACAAGAAAGAAACCACAAATGAAGAAAAGTGTCTTATGGCTAAGACATCAAGCGAGGTACGTTCTGAAACCGAATACTTTAGTGACGAAAATTTATCATTAGATGAAAAAGACCTAGATAGTGAATATAATAGGTTATGCAAATTAGGTCAAAAGGTTATAGCTAAAAATAAGTCACTAAAACATATAAATAATCAATTAGAAAATGAAGTACTCGAATTAAAAATTAAACTACAACATTTGGAAAAAGGAAAAGAAGTTTTTGTAAAATGTAAAACTTGCTTAGAGGTTAAAAATGAAAACGAAAAACTTAAAGATGAAATTTTCAAACTTGACAGGTTTAAAAATAGTAATAACCCACTTAAGAAAATACTAAGTGCTCAAGAAACTTCGGGAGATAAAACCGGTCTAGGATTAACTTCAGCTAATGTTTCAACTAGTGAAAATAAAAGTATAAAGTTTGAATGTGAATCTAGTAAACAAAAATCATTAGAATCAAATCCTAAGTATATACTTACAAAAGATAGAAAAATACCCATTGCGAATGATGAAAAAGTAAAAACTTTTTATAAACCATCCTTAAAGACCGAAGTAGGATCCTCTAAACCTAAATTTAGATCTAAAACTCCACCACCAAGAAAACCTAAAAATCATCATCCAAGATCTAAAACATCTCAACCTAGAAGAAATCTAAATAGACAATATTACAATAACACTAGAAATCAAATGTGGAATTATCAACCAAGTTACAATCCTTGGGAAATATTACCACCATACATACATCCTTGCCAAATGTTAAATATGTTTGGACCAAACAACTTTGGACCAATGAGACAATGGGGACCAAGTGGCTAAATTGTCAATCTTGGAAGAAGTTGGAATATCATCTACAAATGACTTCTATAAGTCAACATGGTCACTTGAAGTGCTTGAAGATATTCCATTGAAGACTAAAAGGTACGCGTTTCTTTTAAGTTCATCACTATAATTTGCATGCTTAGATAAATGATTAGTTTGATTAATGCTTAGTACATAATTGCTTATATTCTTATAACCTAGAAACATCATTGGTTGACTTTCCTAGGAATAAAATAAAATTGTTCATTGCCGAACAAAATAGAAAATGGAAATCTTCTATATCCACTATTAGGAAACTCATGGTGATGAAGTGAAATGAGTTAAGTGGATCAATCGTTAATATAGAAGTAGGATTAGATCCCTCGCGTAAGAAAACTATGGATGAAACAAGCTCTCGTAGACTATGGCATCAAGTCAGATAAGCGTGCAAAAACAAAGGAACTATAGATGTTAGGTTATACCCCATTCAACACTCTCGCATCTAACATATTTATTATTGTCTTCATTTCCTTTAGGATCATAGGATATGTAGAAATGATAGCATGAGATAATAATAGGCTTAACCAATCCTCTTGAGCATGAGATCTTTAATAAACATTTTTTTAAAATATTTGATTTATGATATTTGTTGTCAAAAATCTAATATCTCTAAAAATATGCAAAAACCTCACATTTTGGAAAATAGTCTTTCAAATAACTATCCACTTTTAAATAACATGTTTTCACTATCAATATCCACAATTTTGTTTTGATCAAAACTAAAGATTGGGAAAATATTCTTTACCGTTCATTCACACATTTTGAAGTAAAAACCCAATCTATTTTATTCAAATAACTCTCACATCCAAGTGAAAACTTACTTTCAAACATTGTTGAATAATGCTAAAAACGTCTCTTTTAAAATCATGCATGGTGATCTCATATTTGTCATCTATATTTATATAAATGACACTTATAAGTGAACTAAATCAAATCAAGAGGACCATGGTTTGTTCATTAAGACTTTGTTTGTAACAAGTCTAGAAATACATGCTATCATAACTACCCACTTATTGCACATTGATACACATTAGGATTAATCCTCATTGTTATGTAGTTATGAAATACTTGATGTTGCTTATTGTTTCCTGCACTTATATTTTACTTGCTTGATGAGTATGTTTGCATGCTAGATGAAATTGCTTGTTTACTTAATCTCTTTGGTTAACATGCTTTGGCTACTTAATTGCCTACATAATTAGTATATGCTTAATTGCCTCAAAGAGTTGGACTTGTTTGAAACCAAAAACACAACCTTTCTGCAATTCACTACCAAAAACCCTTTTCTGGCAATCTGGGAATCACCAGATGGGCGGCCCCCTTAAATCATAAGGCGGCCCCCTTAATTATTAAGGGGACCGGCCTCCAATTAAGGGGACCGGCCATCTGATGGTCGAAGGTGTTGTTTCCCTTTTCTATTTTTTAGCCCATTTCATCCTACACTTCCCAAAATTCACAAACCTATTTTATCCTAAACCTTCCATCAATGTTTATCCATCCTTGATCCCACCAATCCTACATTATAAACACTCTCATTCCTCTCAATCTCCACTCATCTCATTATTTCCTCTCCCATTAAACCAAAACCACCAAGAAACTTATTTGGAGAAGAAAGCCTAACTTCCTTTAAAATTCCGTCAAATCAAATGACGTTGTCAAACATCCAACACCAAATTCCTCCTATGTTTTCAAACATTACTTACCTAACACCTCACTTTCCTTCTCACCAACATTACATATCAAAAACCTTTACTCACCCATATCCTTCTACATTACACTCAAACCTCATAATCTTTTCACAACTCAAGCGATGTTGTTCATAATCAACCAACACCTAAACCTCACTCTCACACAAATGATCCATTTAACAACGAATCATCCATTCGTGCTTCGACTAATGCTCCTTCTTATGATGAGCATGCACAATCCCAAAACAATAATCCCAACCTCATTACCAACACTTTACATGTTGCTCATTCAACAAAAACACCATCCACTTATGAAGGATCTCTTCCACCCATATCATGTTTTCATGATTACCCAAGCTCAAACATGTCTCCACCACCAAGAGTATCACCACCACATCCTACAACTTCACATGCCATTCCTATGTTGCATGTTCAAACCATCACCCAAGACAACTATCATGCTCCACCACCATCACCTTCCTCCGAACACTTGAAGTTCGTTGAGGCGCTAAAAGAAGCCCATGAGCTTAGTGCTCTTTTAGCCTTACATCTTGCTCAACGCAATTTGGATCCACCTTCATCTAGATCACCCTCATCACCACACAACATAAATCAACTTGAGAAGCATGTCAACAATTGACCTTGTTGCATCTTTCTCCTAAAAACCATTGCATTCAATGAACACTTGGATTGAATATCTTCTGACTAGATCACATCCAATACCCTCACTTGAACAACATCCAAAACCTCAATCAACCTCTTCCGCTACAAACTCTCCACCACCAAACTATCCAACATTCATGACCCGAACATATACCTCCATTAATCCAACAACCTCCATTAATCCAACAACCTTATCCTAACTCAACCATCCTCATTCCAAACATTCCATCATCAACCATCTAAGCATACCATATGCTTATGATTTTCACTTTCAAATACGAATCAACCAACCTTTTGTTACAAGCAAGTCCGATGGCTCTCTTTGGCAAATTAGGATCTTTTAACATAATCACTTTGAATTAATTGTTATGTATCCTTAATATTTGTTTACTTTGCTTGTTATTTGTATATTGCATATTCTTCTATATATGCTTGTGCTTCTAATATTTTTCTTGCGAGCATTCCATATCTCGATCCCTTGGTGCCATCGAACAAGGGGGAGCACACATCAAGGGGGAGCTTTTATCCCGTCTAACTTCATTTACGAAGCTAGTCGGCATAACCTTTTTGATTTTACAAAAAGGGGGAGAAGTGAATGTTAAACTCTAATACTTGTCTAAAAATTAATTTTTAAGGTTTAAAGAGTTTAAGGTTTTGTAATCATCAAAAAGGGGGAGATTGTTGACATAAACTAATAATGTCTAAAAACATTGTTAACATATTAACAATGTCTCTATGTTTTGATAATTACAAAGCATAAACTCATTAATCTAAAACTTATGACGTAAACAAGTTTTTAGTGCTTAACATTTGTCTTTACATCCAAATCACTTAAGGTATGAATAAACAAAGTGTTTATTGCATTCTATGATCAAAGGAACAATTTTCTTAAACACTAGACTTTTTATAAAATGTCACAAAACATTTTATATTTTTTACAAAACATTTTTGGAATTAAAGGAATATGTTTAATTCAAAATAAACATTTTGAATTCAAATTTCTACCCAAAAAACGGCCACATTCTTCAGGAAAAACCTCCCCCACAAAAAGACAAAAAATCTGAAGAAAAAATATTTTTTCTTAGGCGGCCCCCTTAATTATACTAGGCGGTCCCCTTAATAATTAAGGGGACCGGCACACAATTAAGGGGACCGGCCACGCTCCCTGTCAGATTTTGTCAGAAATTTTTCCCTATAAATACCACCTCAAACCTGGAATTTTTCTCACCTCTTTGCACAAATATTTTCAGATCCAATTCTCTCTAAACATCCTTCTAAAACCCTTTGATCATAAGATTATTAATCTTTGTTTCAAGTGATCCAATCTTTCATCCTCTCAAGTGCAAGAGAAGAATACTTCTATCCCCAAAGACAAGAAGTTTTACAACTTGTTGTGATCTCCACATCCAAGTTGTTGGTGCATCATCAAGAATATTTACATATACCTTTGTGTAGTGTGTTGTGAATATTTGTTTGTAGATAGTTGTGCTAGATATAGATTGTGTGATTAGTTAGTAGCTTGGTGTGAAGAAGAAAAGTTAGGAGCTAGATTGGTGTGAAGAAGATAGGTGTGGAGTAGTTAGTTGTGAAGTAGATTGACTTGAAGAAGGTGTGTAGAAGTTGTGACTTAGGTGTGAAGAAGTTGTGGTGTGAATATTGGTGTGTAGATTGGTGTGTAAATTGGTGTGTAAATCGGTGTGTAAATTGGTGTGTAAGGTTTTCTCCGCCATAAGGGAGCTTGTTGATATAGTGAAGAAAACTCTCGAGTAGGTGACTCGAGGAGTGGAGTAGGGCAAGGAAGGTGTCCTTGTAGCCGAACCACTATAAATGCTTTGTCTCCCGGTTTGATCTTTCCATCTCTTACTTATTTTCTTGCTTATATTGTTATTACTTTCGTAGATGTAAAAGTATATATATATAGTTGCTTATATAGTGCTAGTGTTAGAAGTACATAAAGATCAAACAAAAGTTTCATCCACAAAACTAAGTCTTTACAATCAAACTAGAAAGACAACATACATATAATTGATCATTTCGATCAAGTATAGTTTTCATACAAAATATAACTAAGGATTATAAAACAAACGATTACGTACTTATCTCTCGTATATATATATATATATATATATATATATATATATATATATATATATATATATATATATATATATATATATATATATATATATATATATATATATATATATATATATAATTGTTTATATTATACATGTGTTGATTTCACATACTTAGCTTACATTATTATTATTGTTCATACTTAGATATAATTTTTCATATTGTTTAAGATTTGAGTTCACATAAGATTGAATCAAAGTTTTAAAAGCAAACAAGGTTTTAAAACTAAACCAAGTTTTCATAATAAAATTAAAAAGACGTAAAACTATTCAACCCCCCCTTCTAGTTTTCCACAAATACTAAACAATCCGGAGGTCTCGGGGAAATTGGCAAAATACGCAGTAGAGTTAGGAGCATACAACATCACCTATATTCCGCGAAATGCAGTGAAGTGGCAAGTGCTTGCGAACTTCATCACGGAGATACCGAGAGGATCAGACGAGGTAGCATTGAAAAAAGCTGAAGGGATATACAATATTGTCACCGAAGACAAATGGATACTATACACCGATGGAGCAAAAAATCAAGCGGGCGCAAGTGCAGGCCTAGTGTTAATCAGCCCGAAAAAAACGGAGTATACCTATGCACTAAGGCTTAACTTAGACACCACCAACAATGGGGCCGAATACGAGGCATTGCTGGTCGGGCTAAGGATCACCAGAAAAATGAACATACAAGCACTGGACGTACGGGTAGATTCAAACTTGGTGGCTAAGCAGATTAACAGGGACTTCACAGCGTATAAAGAAAGCATGAAACAATATTTGTCTAAGGCAAAAGAGTACATTTCACAATTCGATCACATTAGTATACAAAACATCCCCAGAACACAGAACCAAAAGGATGACGTGTTAAGTAAACTCGCGTTCGTAGCTGACTCCTCCTAAATCAACCAGTCAGCTGTGTGCAGCTAATAGGCCCACCTAGGAGAAAGTGCAAGGTTATATTAACCGTGGAAGTACAGGGAAATCCCCGGGTCGTTAAGTCCCGACGAGATTGAAATTGAGTTTGAAAATGTTTGTGGGAATGAGTGGTACTGAGGACAGTAACCAAGATGATTTTGAGTTGATTTATACTACTGGAATTATTTGGATATCAATATATAACAAGCACAGTAAACAGATATGTATACACGTAAGCAGTTTGCAAATCAGATACGTACGCGTGCTAAGAAAAATGTGAGTTTTAAGCTAATTTAAACTACAGGGGGTGCAATTGAAAATTTTATAAACTTAATATTAAAAGAAAATTTAAAATGAAAAGAAAATGATTTACTTGATTATTTTAATATTTAAACTATTTAAACTAATTAAAACTATTTAAAATCTAATTTAAATTATACTAAAAATTATAAAGATTACAAATTAAACTAAAAATTTGCAAAACTATTTTCTAAACCTTAAAAAGAACTTGAAGAAAGTATAAAAATTAAAAATAAATATTTTTGTCTTTTTATGTGTTTTCTATTAATTAAAAACTAATTATATTAATTAAACTATTTAAACTATTTTAAGTTACTAATAATACCTAAATGACTTAAAAAATTCTGAGAAAATGTATAAAACTAATTAACTACCTCAGGAATACTAAAAAATTATAAAAAGTTATTAAAACTTATATTTAGACTATTTTACTAATTATTTGTTTAATTATTAATTAATATCTAATTAAAATAAATTAATTAAGAAAATAAGAAAGTTACCAGTAGAATTTAAGAAACTATTTTCTAAAACTCCTAAATGATTTATAAACCCTAGGAAAAATATAAAAATCTACTGTTATTGATTAAAAAGTAAGAAAACTATTTAATTACTAATATTACCTAATTATTTAATTAAACTATTTTTAATTCTAATAATTATTAAACTAAAAGATAAAAATCTAGAAAAATTATTATAAATACTTAAAGGTGACAGGAAATTAAGAAAATTATATAAATGGTGAAGTGCTTATTAATAAGCTGAAAAGAAAATTAAAAAGATAGAATCTATTAAATAGAAGCTATCACTAATTTTATGTTTGGTTTTTGGTGGTTTTTTTTTTTGACAGATGAAAATAAGCTACAAATAAGAAAATTTTATGAAAAAACTTTTGAAATAGCTTATAAATAAGCTATGTGCACCCCCAAGTGCTTACTAGGATGAATAATAGCTTATTAGGACTTGTGATGTTGTGAAAAAGCTATTAAATGATCAAATAAGCATACACAGATGATTAACAACAAGAAATAAGCAAATAAGAACCAAATAGCACACTGAATAAGCACTTAATCACAAATAAGCACTTAAGAAGCCAATAGGCCAAAACAGGCATGAGATGAGAGGTTTTAGACCTTTGTGGGGTCCACAAAAGTGATCTAGGGTCCAAACTTAAACTTGAAATTTATAGGGGGACTGATAAGCTACAAAATAAGCCAATAAGGTAATCCTATGGCTTACTAATGAACACTAGGTGAGGCTATGAAGTTGGGGTCTTATACTGAGTGCTCAGTATTAACTCAGAAAATGGCCAAACTTGATAGGGCTTGCAGCCCTATCAAATAAGCTCACAACGGTGAAATAAGCCCTGAACTATCAAGATGAGTTGTTTGGCTTTCCAAAAAGCCAATAAGCTCAGGGTGGGTCCCACTACTGAAGTAACTAAGGTCTTGGAATTTTTAGGTCAAAACCTGTGCACAGGGGAGGTGTATGCCCTGCAGGTCCAAATAAGCTATTGCACAAGTTTATACAAAATTCTTAAAAATAAGCTGCTTATGGGAACTTGTACACTAGGTGACAAACTTTAACTTCTGAAAAGGGCAAGGTCTCAAAGCTAATACAAAAATCATGAAAATTCCTCCAAGATTTGGATTTCTAAAACAAGGTGTATTTTTGACTTTTGAAATTACACTAATACTTTGACTAAAGTGAATTTTGATCCTTAATAACTAACTGATTATGTTAAATTAAGCTAAGTAGATGTTAAATTA
Organism: Artemisia argyi; assembly: GCA_030686995.1. Lineage (NCBI taxonomy): Eukaryota > Viridiplantae > Streptophyta > Magnoliopsida > Asterales > Asteraceae > Artemisia > Artemisia argyi. Next base: position 211,229,732 of record CM060682.1, on the reverse strand, counting down.
AGCTAGGTAACCAAGTTGTGAGCTAATATGATGAAAATGAACAAGCTAAGTATCACAGATGGCAAATTAAGTGAGATCAAAGATGATTTTGACTTTTCTATAAATGAGGTCTGAGTTTATACTTGTTCTGAGTTAATATGGACCTAAGTGACTTGTATCAACCAGAAATAACAATACTTGAACACCACAACACTTTGGAATATCCTGATCCAAACACTACTTAAGGTTGACTGTATTGTGATTTGTGAAACAAATGATTATAAGAGCTTATGAAACAGATCTAGGTTGACTTATATTTATCTAATAAGCTTAAATAAACACTTAAACACAGGAAACAACAACAATTAACCAAGATCAATGATTTTACTAATTTGACTGTATGAATTTGATTTTTTTAGTAACTATGAATTTAAATGAACAAGCTAGCTATTTTAAGTAATATTATGAATAAACAACATCAAATAAGCATAAACAACCAAAATAAGCAGTGGTATAAGCTATACTATAGTAGAAACAAAGAAATGAGATTGTGACTTACAAAGTGCAATCCTGCTGAGATCAAATAACAAGAACCAAGATCAATCCTATAGAATCTCCACAGATTCACTAACCCAAGGGCAATCCAAAATACACCCTGCTCCTACTTGATCAGCATCATACCCATGATTTTTGAATTTTTCTTTATTTTTCTTATTTTTTTGTATTTTTCTCTTTAACAACCAAAGCTGAGTTTTAAGGTTTCTAATAGATTTAAGAAGCTATCTAGGAGCTTATGTGATCTAAATCAGGCCTTAACATCAACTATAACATGAAACAAGTAAATTTGAGATTTTGAGCTTAAAATTGTAAATACTGAATGAGTAAAGATGGAACTGAAATTGAAACTGAAAGTGACTTTGATTAACACTGAATTAACTTAAACAAGAGCTTGAAAGCTTTGAAATACACTGGAAATGTAAATTGCACTAATACGAAATTAAGATATGAAAATTAAAACTAGATATTCTTCTCCTTGCATCTTCTTCCTTTTATAGGCTCTCATTAGGGTTCCTTGGAGCACTCTGAACACATCCCACTTGATTTTGACCATTGAATTGTTCTGATTTGATCCTGACCTTCAAACTAACTTTTGGCGCAAAAAGTCCTAGGAGTAACTTGGAGCCAACGTTCTGCAATTAAAGATTTGTGGAGTGTTGTGGAGGTGGCAGGGGACAAAAGAGATAGTAGGAGTGGGCTAGGGGTCAAGCATGTACCAAAAACAGAGAAGAGTGGATGGATTTGAGAAAAAGGTGGGAAATGCATTTATTGGTTTACTGTTGATGTTTGGGAGGTGGCAAGGGTGAGGTGGAGATGGAGAGGCAGAGTGGGGAGGGGTGAGGTGGTGAAAAACCACCCTGGTATTGGTGTTTGCAGGTGTGGAGGTGAGGGATGTACAATGTTGGTGGTTTTGGGAGAGGTCAATGGGTCAACGCCCGTTTTATATAAAAAGGGAGTGGGCTGGGGTGTGTTTTGGGCCAGGGTAAGGTAAGGGTGGGCTTGGGTGTTGTATTGGGTTGGATTTGGTTTAAGGGTTTTAATATAAAGGGTCTGGATTGGTTTATGGTATTAAAGCCCAAGGACCATAAGTGTAATATTTGGATTTTTTTGGGGGACTAAATTTGTAATTATCTCAATGTTATCACAAGGACCAATTATGCCAATCATGAATAGTACAAGGTTTAATTTTAATATTTTTCCATTTTTTAAAACCTTAAGGACTAATTTTGACATTTTTCAAACTTGAGGGACTAAAGTTGTCATTTTGTAATTTTTAACTTTAAAGGACTAAACTTGACAACTTTTGAATCCCTAAGGACCTTGAATGATTTTGTACATGTTTTGATTTACCAGGGACTAGTTTTGCCAATTTTTCAAAGTTCAGGGACTGAAACTGTAAATTATGTGAAATATGTTGTTTTTCATCAGTTTTCAATCCTTCTGCATAAAAGCACAATCCAGGGATATTTTATGTATTTTAAGGCATTCCTGTGTGTTTTCAGATGTTTTTGCAGTCTAAATGTGACAGAAATGATGAGTATTTAGACACTCATCAATCCCCCACACTAAACTATTGCTAGTCCCTAGCAATCTTTTGAGAAAATTTAATGGATTTTTGTCTCTTTACCAAAAGCCATTACTTCTGGAGTAGCCAAAATGTTTTAGTTCAAGTAAGAACTATGGTCCACCTGATAACCATGTGATTTTTAGCAAACCACCAGCTGTCAACGGATTTGATTTGTCTTTACCAAAAGCCGTTTGCTTCTGGACTAGCCAACTCTTGATGGAATAGTCAACATCTTGGTGAGCTGATTACCAATTATGGTTTTTTTCACTGCCTTTACCACAAGCCATAATCTTGCGGGCTAGCCAACTCTTTCACTTATTAGGATATGGCGAGTTGAGATACCATACAATTTTGGGAAAATTGTAAGCCATAAACGGTTTTGAGATATCTTTACCAAGAGCCGTTTACTCCTGGATTAGCCAATCCTCGTGTGGGTTAGACATGGTGGACTGATAACCATTATTTGCATTTCTAAGTGTGAAAAAACTTCAAATTTTGATCAGATGGGGGTTCTTGATGGAACATGTGTTTTGAATTCGTGAGAACTCTCCCCCACACTTAGAAATGAATATTGCCCTCAATATTCAGAGTACTTGGTGTTCCACCAAGAATTTAGAACGTAAGAAGGCAATACTATGTAACCTTTATTTTACTCTATTTACAAACAATCTTTTTTTTTTTTTTTTTTTTTTTTTTTTTTTTTTCTTTTTTTTGAAATTGAATATATACAACCTGTGGGTTAGTAACTCCCCCACACTAGGGTGGTAGAAAGGGGAAAAAGACAGAAATATGGGTGAAAACCCATATTGAGCTACTGTTTTTGATTATCGAGTCGCTAGCTTGACTTGACCTCGAATTGAATTGTCCTTGAGGAAGCTACTGTTTTTGATTACCGAGTCGCTAGCTTGACTCGACCCCAAATTTAATTATCCTTGGGGAAAGTTTGGAGATCCGGGACAACCATTGGTTGTATGTCCCCTCCAAAATAGTGCTTTAAACGATGACCATTTACTTTGAAATTAGGACCGTCGGGTTGTAATAACTCAACAGTTCCATAAGGATATACTTTTGCTACAGTAAATGGTCCAGACCAACGGGTTTTTAGCTTACCCGAGAAAATTTTCAATCTTGAATTGAAAAGAAGAACTCTGTCACCAATTTTGAACTCGCGGTTCTTTATTTTAGAGTCATGTATCTTCTTAGTCTTTTCTTTATAGATTAAAGAATTTTCATAAGCTTGATCACGTAGTTCGTTTAATTCATTTAGCTGAACCTTGCGGTGATCACCCGCTGTCTGAGGTCGAAATTTGCATGTTTTAAGGCCCAGTAGGCCTTATGTTCTAATTCGATCGGAAGATGACATGCCTTCCCATACACTAGCTTATATGGAGTACACCCAGTGGGTGTTTTGTAAGCAGTGCGGAAGGCCCATAATGCATCTTCCAGCTTATCCGACCAAGAGGCACGATTTTCACCAACCGTCCTCTCCAGAATTCTCTTAACACCCCGATTCGAGACCTCCACCTGCCCACTTGTTTGTGGGTGGTATGCTGTAGAAAAACGGTGAGTTACACCATATTTCAGCATCACTCTTGCAAATTGTTCATTGCAGAAGTGTGTGCCACGATCACTGATAATGGCACGAGGAGTCCCGAATCTGGCAAAGAGAGACTTCAAAAATTTAATGACTACTCGAGCATCATTGGTGGGTAAAGCTTTCGCCTCAACCCATTTTGACAGATAGTCGACAGCCACGAGTATGTATTTATTCCCTCGTGAAGACGGGAATGGCCCCATAAAGTCAATGCCCCACATATCAAATATTTCACAAACTTGGATGGCGTTTTGCGGCATCTCATTCTTTTTGGAAATATTCCCGTGACGCTGGAAAGCCTCACAGGTTTTGATAAGTTCATGGGCATCTTTGTAGATTGTGGGCCAGAAGAATCCGAAATCAAACACCTTTTTTGCGGTGTAGTTTGGGTTATGATGCCCCCCCGTGGGTCCATCATGACAAGCTTTGAGGATTTCCATGGCTTCTTGGCCATGGACACACCGACGGATGACTTGATCCGCACAGATTTTGAACAAGTAGGGGTCGTCCCAGAAGTAGTGTTTAACATCTTTGAAGAATTTTCTCTTCTTTTGGGACGACGTCCCTTTCACAATGAAATTACCCGCATGGTAATTTGCAAAATCTGCAAACCATGGGGAGTGGTATCATCCCAAGTAGATATTAAATTGAGTGTCTCAAGAGGAAAGGTTTCATTAATTTCCTTTCTCTCGAGAACATCCTGATGAGGATTCTCTAACCGGGATAGATGATCAGCTGCTAGGTTTTCTGCTCCTTTTTTGTCTCGTATGAGTATGTCAAATTCCTGTAGGAGCAGGACCCAACGGAGCAGTCTAGGCTTTGCGTCCTGTTTAGCAAACAGGTATTTCAAAGCTGAGTGATCCGTATACACCATGCATTTGGTCAGGATCAAGTAAGGCCTAAATTTCTCAAAGGCATATACCACAGCTAATAGCTCTTTTTCTATGGTGGTATAGTGCGTTTGAGCTTCATTCATGGTTTTACTAGCGTAGTGTATCGGCTGAAAATATTTTGTTTTGCGTTGCCCCAGAACTGCACCAATAGCGAAGTCGCTAGCATCGCACATAAGTTCGAAAGGTAAGTCCCAGTTGGGGGCAACAAGAATTGGTGCCTCGGTAAGCCTTTTCTTTAAAGTGGAAAAAGCTTCGACTCACTCGGAGGAAAAGATGAAAGGAGCTTCCTTTTCAAGAAGATGAGTCATGGGCCGGGCTATTTTGGAGAAATCCTGAATGAATCTCCGATAAAACCCGGCATGGCCAAGAAAACTCCTTATGCCTTTAACAGTGGTGGGATGAGGTAGCTTAGCAATAACATCAATTTTGGCCTTATCGACCTCAATCCCACTTTTTGAAATTTTATGGCCGAGGACAATGCCCTCCTTGACCATAAAATGGCTCTTCTCCTAATTTAGACAAAGATTTGTATCTTTACAACGTTGAAGCATCTTTTCTAAATGGGAGAGGCATGAGTCGAAAGAATTCCCGATGACTGAGAAGTCATCCATGAATACCTCCATGGTTTTCCCGATCATGTCGTGGAAAATAGCCATCATGCACCTCTGGAAAGTGCCCGGAGCGTTACATAACCCAAAAGGCATGCGACGGTAGGCAAATGTCCCGTAAGGGCATGTGAAGGTAGTCTTATCTTGATCCTGTGGATTAATGGGAATCTGGAAGTAACCTGAGAAGCCGTCGAGGAAACAATAATACTCATTTCCCGCTAGTCGCTCAAGCATTTGGTCCATAAAGGGCAGAGGGAAGTGGTCCTTGCGGGTGGCATCGTTTAATTTTCTGTAATCAATGCATACACGCCATCCAGTAACCAAACGAGTTGGAATCAACTCATTCTCCTCATTTGTGACAACAGTTATGCCACCCTTTTTCAGAACACAATGTATGGGACAAACCCAAGGACTGTCAGATATCGGGTAAATCAATCCAGCTTCGAGAAGTTTGAGAACTTCTTGCTTGATAACTTCTTGGATTTTTGGATTTACCCGTCTTTGATGCTGCACGGAAGGTTTAAAGTCATCCTCCATTAGGATTTTGTGTGTACAAAAATCCGGGTTAATACCTTTTATGTCTGAAAGCTTCCAAGCAATTGCTTGTTTGTCGGACTTTAAAACCTTCAGCAGCGCAATTTTCTCCTCATCCTTTAAATCTTTTGCAATAATGACTGGTAACTTATCGTTACCTTCCAAGAATGCATATTCTAGATGAGGAGGTAGGTCCTTAAGTTCGACCTCTTGGAAATCATCAGTTTTTTCAACATATTTGATCTCCGCTTTATGAATTTGCTGAGGTAGAACAGGAGAAAGAGAGGGATCTTCGTTCAATAAATTCTCAAGGAGAAGTATATCTCCTTCTATGTCAATCTCTTGGTGATTAATTTCAGTGGGAACTGAATCACTTCGGAGAAAGGCCTCTATCTCCTCAAGGATGAAATCACTTCCCTCAGATGCAATGTCAATGATATCAATTCGGTTGACCGTTTCAGCATCAGAAGTCGAGGAGTATCTCGAGGTTTGATCAAGGTTGAATGTTATCGCTTCAGTGCCAACTCGTAACGTGATTTCCTCATCGAAAACATCGATCAATGCACGACTCGTCCTTAAGAATCCCCTCCCAAGAATGAGAGGAACTCTTGGATCCGCATCGAAATCAACAACGACAAAGTCTGCCGGAAAATGGAACTTTCTCACTCTTACAAATACGTCCTCAGCAATATCGAGGGGACGTGAAATTGAACGGTCTGCAAGCTCGAGAGTCATGCATGTGGGACTAAGTTCCTGAAGAGAGAGCGCTTTCCAAACTGTGTAGGGCATTAAGTTGATGCTTGCACCAAGATTGGCCAAGGCAAAGCATTCAACCATCCCCGGGAAAATACATGGTATTAGAAATCTCCCGGGGTCTCCTAGCTTCTCGGGAAGCTGTTTCAACAGAATTGTAGAGCAGTTCTCATTGAGTGGAGTTCGTGCCATTTCACACAGTTTCTCTTTATTGCTCAATAGGTTTTTGATTGTCGATGCGAATTTGGGCATTAAAAGAAGAGCATCCGCAAAACTAATATCAAAGTGTAGATCTTGGAAAATTTGGAAATTTTTTTCCATCTGATGATTAGCTTTTTGGCGGAGCTTTTGGTCTTGCAATCGTGAGGGATATGGAATCGATGGTTTTGGGTTGGCTTTTAGAATTTCAACAGGACCTTCAGGAGTTTCAAACACGACTCTTTTTGGAGGAGTTTGAATTGGGACAACTGGAGGAGGGATGTCATTGGTACCTCCGTTATTAGTAGGAAGTACCGTATCCGTAGTATCCTCAGTGTCACATTCCTCTACCTGAATAGGAGAAGAGGTAGATGGAGTCATGGGTTTTTGATAAGAATTTCCACTTCTTGTTGTGATCGCTTTAACATCGCCCCTCGGATTCACGATCGTATTGTTGGGTAATGTACCCGAGCTCGAGGGTCGATCATTTAAAGATTTCTTAAGGTCAGAAATCTGGCTGACCAACAACTTGTTCAGATCATCTTGGGATTTCATAAACTGTTTTAGTAACTCATCGGATGATGGTCCAGTAGGATCAACGGCTTGGTTTTGATTTTAAGGCCTGTTGTTTTGGAAATTCCCTTGATTCTGATTGTTATGGAAATTGTTTCCTTGTTGAAAATTACCTTGTTGGTAATTGTTTTGACCTTGATTACGGTTATAGTTCCCTTGGTTTTGATTTTGGTGAACCTGGTTTTGACCAGCGTTGAAATTCCCTTGGTTGTTAAAACCTTGGTTCATTCGGTTCTGGTTCTGATTCTGGTTAAAATTCTGGTTCCTGTTTTGAGACTGATTAAACCCTGGTGGTCCAAGATAGTTATTAGAACAGTAGCTCAAAAGGTTTCGGTATCCTTGCGGTTGGTAAGAATTACCTCCCGTGTTATAGGAACCTTGAGCTGCGTACACGTTTTCACGAGCTAAGCCACCGGAGGCTGGGCACTCTGTGTACGGATGTGGACCACCGCAAGTTTCACAACTTGGGTTGACAACTTTGACCTGATTATGATTTGTCTGATGGATACATAAAACTGCTGTAGACAAATCATCGAGCTTTTTAGCTAGGATTGATATCTCATTGCTTGCTGGAGTGACTGATTTACAGCCAAAAGTTCTTTATAGATCTCACTTTTACCATAGAACCCATCAAGCAATCTCAGCCACTCATTTTTTTTTATCAAAATAAAAAAATAAACTTCCACCTTTTTTTTAAAACTTAAATATTTTACAAACCGTAAATCGTCAAGCTACAAAAAAAATACCATCGCGACGAGAATTAAATTATCTTTCTATAGACATGCATTGTTATATACTTTCGACGAACTTTTTTTTCGATGAACTTTTTTTTTTGCCCAGAAAAATCATATATGATTCGTAAGAATCATATATGATTCGATTTTAACAAATCATATATGATTCTTACGAATCATATATGATTCGTAAGAATCATATATGATTCGTAAGAATCGAATCATATATGATTTTTTACGAATCATATATTATTTTTACGAATCATATATGATTCTTTCTGGGTGGAAATTAAAAAAAAAAAGTTCGTCGAAAGTATATAACAATGCATATCTATAGAAAGATCATTTAATTCTCGTCGCGATGGTATTTTTTTTGTAGCTTGAAGATTTACCGTTTGCAAGATATGTTGTTTTGAAAAAAAAGGTGGAAAATATAAATGGGTGGCTATGATTGGTTGATAGGGTCTATGGCATGTAAGGGTTCTTCATTGATCTCAACTCATTTACATGAGTCGTTCCTCTCGGCAGAGGAGTCCCAAAAATTGTGATGGGCAGTCATGTTTTTGATTAAGTCATAGCACTCTTCAGGGGTCCTTTTCATAAAGGTGCCCCCAGCAGCAGCATTGATGGTGTCTCGATGGCGAAGAGTCAAACCATTATAGAAGGTGTCGATAATGGTGACAAGAAGCATATTATGGTTGGGACATCGATCAATGGAGAGTTTGTAGCGTTCCCAAGCCTCGAATAAAGATTCGTCAGGAAGCTGTCTGAAGTTGCTTATATCATTTCTCAGTTTTGTGACCATAGATGGTGGAAAGTATTTGGCCAGAAATTTAGTAATCATCTCATCAAAAGTGTGGATCGAATTCTTTGGAAGTCGATCGAACCAGGAAGTCGCATGATGAGTGAGGGAATAGGGAAAAAGGTACAAACTTAGGCCGTCGTCGGTGACGCCATTTTGTTTCATGCTCTGGGTGACAGTAAGAAATTTGTCGAGATGCTTGTTAGCATCTTCACCCGGCAATCCGTGGAACTGGCACGAATTCTGGACCTGTTGTATCATGTGGTGTTTGAGTCCAAAGTCCGTGGCTCCAATAATGAGTGGTGCAATGGGTCCACCTCTCCCGTGCATAGTAGGTTGACATAGTTCCTCCATTGTTCGGGTGTCAGGAACTATCTCATCCTTGGGAGGATGTGGGGGCTCGTTGTCCATTTTTAACGGTTGCTTTTCTTCAACAGTACGTAACTTAGTTACGTTTTTCGGTTTATTACGCTTTGTTTGCGAACGAGTGCGCATGCACTAAAAACGGTATCAATCAAAATAAGACAGAGGCAAAACCACAGTGAACTTAAATCCACTAATCACAGATGAACAGCTCTTTTAAAAAAGGTACACTATTCACAAGGATATAATGGTAAGTTTTTATCTTATGTTTGGGAACTTATTTTGAAGGTATTAATTTATTCACAATAAAACAAAATGTTTTTGATTTTTCGTGTATAGGTTAAAAATTTGGATAATATTTTTGGAATCGATTCGTTAACCGAAATCGTTCCTTTAAAATCACTCGCAGGCTGGCGGGAGGGAATGAATGGATCCCTCTTCAGTTCGCAATTTAATGTCAGAACTTACCTTATACCAACTGTATAGGTTGTGATTTTAAAGAAAACGAAGTAATTTAACTTTACGATTGATTTTGTTGTTTATTTAATTTTTTTGGTGTTTTTAACACTTTAGGAAAAGTGCTAGTGAACTTTTTGATATGATTATAATTTTTACAAAATGGGTGGTATTTGTACAATGACGGCTTTGAAATCCACTAAACCTAGAAACGTTTTGTAACACGCAACAACCTCCCCGGCAGCGGCGCCAAATTTTGACTCCTCCTAAACCAACCAGTCAGCCGTGTGCAGCTGATAGGCCCACCTAGGAGAAAGTGCAAGGTTATATTAACCGTAGAAGTACAGGGAAATCCCCGGGTCGTTAAGTCCCGACGAGATTGAAATTGAGTTTGAAAACGTTTGTGGGAATGAGTGGTACTGAGGACAGTAACCAAGATGATTTTGATTTGATTTATACTACTGGAATTATTTGGATATCAATATATAACAAGCACAGTAAACAGATATGTATACACGTAAGCAGTTTGCAAATCAGATACGTACGCGTGCTAAGAAAAAGGTGAGTTTTAAGCTAATTTAAACTACATGGGGTGCAATTGAAAATTTTATAAACTTAATATTAAAAGAAAATTTAAAATGAAAAGAAAATGATTTACTTGATTATTTTAATAATTAAACTATTTAAACTAATTAAAACTATTTAAAATCTAATTTAAATTATACTAAAAATTATAAAGATTACAAATTAAACTAAAAATTTGCAAAACTATTTTCTAAACCTTAAAAAGAACTTGAAGAAAGTATAAAAATTAAAAAGAAATATTTTTGTCTTTTTATGTGTTTTCTATTAATTAAAAACTAATTATATTAATTAAACTATTTAAACTATTTTAAGTTACTAATAATACCTAAATGACTTAAAAAATTCTAAGAAAATTTATAAAACTAATTAACTACCTCAGGAATCCTAAAAAATTATAAAAAGTTATTAAAACTTATATTTAGACTATTTTACTAATTATTTGTTTAATTATTAATTAATATCTAATTAAACTAAATTAATTAAGAAAATTAGAAAGTTACCAGTAGACTTTAAGACACTATTTTCTAAAACTCCTAAATGATTTATAAACCCTAGGAAAAATATAAAAACCTACTGTTATTGTAGGGATCTATACCTTGATAGATCACGAGCCAATAGATCGTTAGTTTACCAATGTAATCACCAGTAAGACTAAATAGATAATCTCTGTTAGCTTGTTAATATTGCGGAATATAAAAACAAACTTGTATACTAAACTTTGATCCTCTATGGATCGATATAATTTTCTATAAAGTGTTATGAAAAACTCGTCCCTATTACAATGATCTAGGGTTCCTTATATACTAGTGGAAACCCTAGCTTTTCTTACACGAAACAAATAATAAGAAACTAATAGAAGATATTCTACATATCTTGTCCTAAAATATATAAGTTCTATCCACGGTTTAACTCTATCCGTAGAATCTCTATACGTCCGCAGGAACCATTCATCAGCAGAAAGTCACCAAGCCTTCCGCAGGAACCTGTCAACAGTATCTGTCAGTAGCATCTTCAATAATTCCTTGAAATCCTCCCCTAATCTTGAATTTGACACAGTTAAGTTTAAGATTTCTTGATAGATCTCCAATAGCACAAACCAGAGGATTGAGGATGAACACCAGCAGCAAAGAATCATCAGAATAAGGATCTCTATGATCAACAAGTGTTGAATAGCACCATTCTTTGCAGCAACACATGACCAAATGTACATCAAAACAAATTAGTTGCATACTATTCTCATCACATCCAGGTGTGTTAACTCCTGTGAGAGGGGAATCATTGAAAATAATGGATTTGATGTCTCTTTACCAATAGCCATCACTACTTGAGTAGCCAAGTGTTCTCAGTTAATAAACCATGGTACACTGATGACCCAAAGAATATGATTTTTAGCAAATCATCAGCTATAAACGGATTTGAGAAGTCTTTACCTGTAGCCGTTTGCTCAGGACTAGTCAATTATTGATGAAAATTCATCTTGGTCAATTGAATACCGAATATGGTTTTCCACTGCCTATACCACATGCCATACACATGTGGGCTAGCCAATTATTTGGAATCCAAAAAGGAAAAATCCATGGTCAATTGACAACCATTTCAACTCTCAGCTGTGAAGCATGGGTGAGTTGAGGACCCAATAGTTTTTAGCAAACTATTACAGCTATCAACAGATTTGATGTGTCTTTACCAAAGCTGTACCCTTTGGACTAGCCAACTATTTGATGGAATAGGCAACATCAGGTAAGTTGATAACCAATTTCAAACCTGCATAAAACATACACAAAACTATACAACATTGTTAGTGAATGTTTTTTTTTTTTTTTTTTTTTTTTTTTTTTTTTTTTTTTTTTACTAAACTTAAAGAAAAGAAAGAAAATATACAACAAAGTATCATACCAAAACCAACTCATTGCAGATATGAATCCATTTGAATACCATGCTTAGTTTTGAGTTCCTTCTTAGTCAAAATACTTCTTCTTATAAACCTTATCAATTGTTTAGCAAGATGTAAATCATTCTCAGTCATATCAGGAGGAACAATGAGCTTTGCCTCCGACATGAGATGCATCACTTCCATAGTAATAGGATACAGAACATCAGCCCAGCAATACAAGGTCTTACCAGTAGTGGTAACAATCATATGAACATTAGGAAGTGGAAAGAACTTCCAATAATCAACCACCCATGTCTTCTGACCTTTCCACACATCAAACTTGACACCAGAATTACCAGAATGAGAATCACAAAGAATTTGTAAATCTCCCATCAAATACATACCAATTCCTTCAGGAGAATGAGTGTGATAAAAAGTAGTAACCCAGTCATAAAGTGAGAGAATATCTTGCCTATCCACCATCTGTAATATCTGGCTCAGAAAAGTAAATGTTTTGGTAGAGCCATCTTGTCGATGAATAACATTCACCTGTCCTTGACCAAGTATAGAATCAACAAGTTCCCATTTCACAACTTTCTCCCAAACCACAGGATCCTGCCCATCATCAGAATCATAGTCAATGAAAGAACTATCCTCTTTTGGTGCAACCTTAGAAACCTTCCTTTTTATAGCCTTAGTTTTTCTTCTAGTGCCAGTAGTAGAAGGAAATGAAGGACCATCAGCAGGTTCTACTTTAGGGACTTGTTTAGAAGCATCAGGAGTAACCTGTGCTGTAGCATCAGCAGGAACATCAGCTAAGTCATCATCAGGAACCTCTATAGGAGCATCTGCTGAAGTATCATATGAAACATGAGGTGGAACTTCAGTAGAAGTATGTTGATGTTCAGGAGTAACAGGATGAGAAGCTTCAGTAGTATCAGGGTCCTGTACAACATCAGCAGGATCAACATCAGGAGAATCATCCATATGAGTCAATACTGAGGGAGAATGCACTCTCTCCTGATCAACAAAACATGAATCAGGGGATTCAGTAGGGTGATCAGCAGAATCATTAAGTCTAGGTCTCTTAGCTACAGGGCCATCCAAAAGTCTCCCTCTCTTCTCTAAGACATCTGGAACATGCATACCAGAAGAATGAAGTTTGGCAATGAGTTTGTCATAGTAGAAAGTGAGCTGAGTATCTGAGAATCCCCAAACCTTCTTTTGAGTCCACCCTGACCCATACAAATAACACCTTTGATTCTTAACAAATTGCCTCATGTATTTCCTGATTTCTCTCTTTGTCCAAGGTCTTTCCTGGAGATGTTTAGCTTTACTCTCTTCTTCTTGTTGTCTCTGCAACTTACCTCTTTCAACCATCATTTGAACAAAATCAGGGTTCTCAAAATTATCACCAAGCACCTTTTTTCCCAAATTAGGCTTAGTAGCAGCCTGTGCAGCCAAATTTTCCCATTGCTTGGCAGAAAGACTCTTAGCAATTTCATCTAGTTCCTTTTGTCTTTCAGCAGGAAGAGTACTAGTAAGTGAAGGTCCCATCTGATCCAAATCAGCTTGAATTTTCCTAGCAAGAACATCTGAGGCTTTCATATCCAATTGTTCCTTTGTAGCTGCAGCATCCTCTTTTGCTTGCAAATGTGCAGCAACAATCTCACTAAGTTTTTCATTAGCAAGCTCCACCTTTGTCTTCACTCTAAAAGGAATGTCCTGGTCAACCAAGATAGACTTTCCTTTATCCTTCTCTGTAGAACCAGTCTCAGGAGGAAGAGAAGTCTTGTCAGTAGAAACATCAGGATTATCAACCTGTATATCTGCTGATGTATCAGGAAGTTCCACTTCTGGCATAGGATCAAGAAAAAATTCCTTCCTAGAAGCATCAGCAGAAATCTTAGCAGCAGAGTGCTTTCTCCTGACATAAATTACTCTTGAATCTTTTAGAACACTGGAATCAGGAGAATGAGTGAATGAGGCAGGTTTAGAGGGTTCAGATCTAGATGGTGCAGGTCTAGATGGTTCAGGCCTAGATGGTTCAGGCCTTACATCAGAAGTCTTCTTCTGAACACTATCCAATGTAGTAGCTGCCAGAAGTTCAAGTCCTTCCAAATCAATCTTGTCAGATGCCTTTGATGATTCCTCATCTGATTCATACACAATACCTTTCCTCTTCCCAGCTTTGAGCTTAGTTTCCAACTTTTTTACTCTTCCAATGAGAGTCAGAACTGCTTGACTAAGATTCTGTTTGGTGAAATTCAAATCCTTTTCCAGTTTGTCCACCTTAGTCACATACCTGTTCAACAAAGCAGATACAGAAGTAAGAGTAACAGGATCTTCAGCTCCACCAACAGGGATATCTGTGGTATTGGAAGCATCATTAGTCCTATGAGTAGTATAATCTAGATCTATATCTATATCTACAGAATCCTCAAAGTGAGGTCTCAAGGGACTAGGAGTGGGAAATCTAGTATATTGAGGAGAATTTACAGATTGGTCAGGGCCTAAATTCTCATTGAGCACATGCTCAGGAGAAATAGTATCCATAGGAGAGGGTACAGGTGTGGGTGACCTAGGAGAGGATGGTGGTTGAACATCAGGAGCAGCTGATGCACTTGCATCAGGAGCAACCTCAGTCATATCAGGAGAATCCCCTAGTGCATGAGCATCAGAGGTATCCTGATCACCATCAGCTGCATCAGCAGTTACTTCATCAGGAGCATTGCCAGTAGGCAACATAGCAGGGAGTAAGGGTCTATGTTCTCCTGTAAATTTGATTTTAATCTGAGAGAACAACTTTTTAGACAAACCCTTAACAGGCATATGGGTAGGGTCAGTGGTCTGAATGCCTAAAATTATTTGAAGAAACCTAGGATACATTAAGTATTTAAGTTTGGTATCCTTAACATTACCAAGCATTTCATTGAAGATATACTTAGAAAAGTTAAATGTTCTTCCCTGAGAGAGACACACAATGGCAAGAGCAATGTCAGTAGAAAATTGATCCCATCCACCAGACTTAGAACTCATACATTGAAGCAAAGTGTGTGTCAGAAACCTCCATTTAGGGCAAAACAAGTTCTTGTACCACACTTTCCCATCACCACTATAACCAGTAGCCCAAATACCTGCAAGTATCTCTTCCTTAGCCAATTCACTTACCCCACCTTCATCATCCAATTGTAGTTGAGTTCTGACCAGAGACTCAGTAACAACACATTCTTCTCCATCTACTATAGCAACAATCTCCATTGGTCCATCATCAACAGTCCTCGTCCTTGCTGTTTCCCAAAATTGTGTAACCAGAGATTCATGAATAATGTGTGGATAATGAATCAGAGCATAATGAAGCTTAGATCTTTGAAGAAATTCCATTATTCCCACATAATCAGTATCACCTTTACCATGACCAAGAAAAGCATGTTTGTTATGATCGCCTTTGAAAAGTAGTTCAACCATTGATTAAGAATAAGAAATTAGGGTTGGGAGTCCTGAAGAATGTGGAAATGGTTTTTGAAATTTTATAGTGAGAGGGAATCAGTTAATTTGGGAGTGGGATATGCACGTCTTGGTTAATTAAGAAAGTTACCAAACGTGGAATGAAACTGATATGAATTATTGGAAAGAAATCTTTGACCAATAATCAACTAAGCAAATCCCAATTAAACTGACTCATCCGAAGAAACCAAGTCAAACAGCTGAATCCACATGGTCAATCCGCAGAAAATAGTCAAACAATGACTACGGTCATTCATTTAAACAATAAAACCATCCGCATAATCAATCAGCAGAATCTTCCCTTCAGTGGAAACCAAATATCTTTTGAAAAAGATCCCTTAATTATCTCCAAACTACCTCGCATTGATGGTAATAAAGACACGCGGTTGGGTGAGCTTATAAATAAAGACTAATTATCCCCAAATCTCTCTACTCAAATCAAATCCCTAATTACAATACTTCCAATCAACAATACATCCATGGCTTCCAATAAACATATCATCAACCTTTCTTCTGATTCCTCTGACACATCTGACTTACTAACATCTCCACCACCACTCAATGTTCCAACACTTCCTCGTGGTCTCACCAAGGAACAAGACAAGAAGAGGACACATGATGTGCCTGCACCAAGTTCATCATCATCTGAAGATCTTCCTCCATATCCCTCTGAAATTGATGATCCTGAGTACCAGAGAGAGATGGAGAGAAAGTGGAATGAGTTGGAGAGGGCAAACAGAGTTCCCAATCCTGAGGAGTTTCCCTTCATCTTCACTTCTTCTGATGAAGAGGATGATGATCATGATGTACTTTACAACCCTACAACCCCTGAGAAGCCTCAGTCCTCTCGTCCAAGAAAGAGAAAAGTAAATCCCCCATTGCCAAAGACCAGAAAGGTCGTGTTAGGTTTGCCCTGTCCTCAGTGGAAAGGAGTCTTCAACATCAACAACAAAGGTAAGGAGAAGAATGTGGAAGGAAAGGGCAAGGGCAAAGTAGAATAGGAACTTGTTGTTAATCTTTCAATTTCAGTGTCTTGTAATGTACTTCAGAAGAATCAATAAAAATTAACCTTGTTATCTTTTACTTATGTTAATCCTTCTGATAAATTAGCATTCCCCTGAACAAATTGAACTTGAATAAGCCATCAGTAGGAACTCACTTAACAATAAATTAGATAGCATCAGCAGCATGTGGTCAAACCCATTGACTTTCATCCGAAGAATCCACTTAAGTGGACAACTTGCATACTTAGTAATTGCTACTGACTCAACTACCTCCCATTAACTTGCATTAACTCACATTAAACCCAAATCAAGGCTTTAAAAAGAAGTCTTCAGTTCATAAGTAACTTAGTATCCCATAAATAACATATCCAAATTCTTTCTCACATTTAAATCATGAAGCCATCCCCCAAAGTCATTGAAATATCTTCTGATTCATCAGACTCCACCTTTGATATACCTCAAATCCAAAGATCCTACTACTACCTAGGTGAAGGCCCTTCAGAGTTATGTCCATCTCCTACCACTTCAGAAGAAACCAGTGAACCTGAGGAAACACCAAATCCTCTAGCTATGGTTGTCCCTGATTTCACTCCTGTTACTGCATTCTTGACCAGTTAAATGGAAAGGGTGTGTGCAGATATGAGGAGGATCTATGTCCCTGAAGAGCAACAGTCATCAAGAAAGAAGAAGGGTCCATTGAAAGTGGTCCTTGGTCTTGCTGCTCCCAAGCTCTGGAACAAGGACATGAAGTCCAGAGGGGTTCACAAAAGGATGCCTGACCCAAAGGACTTGGGCAAAGGGAAGAGGAAGATGGAGTAGGGGGTTGATGCTTAGGGATGTGGTGGTTGTTGTTATTTTTTGTATTTTGTGTTTCTTCTTATGACAGATCTTGTTGTTGATGTACCAAGCTTTATGCTGATTAATAAAATGTGTTACTTTAATGTCTTTAAATCTAATTCCACTGAATGTAGATCTTTATATATCAGCAGGAACATGACCTGAAACCAAACATTCAAACAAAACACAAAACACAAAAGAACAACCAAAATAAAATACAAGTTAGTAAGAAACCTGCAAAACAAAGTTAGTAAACATAAGAATCTACATAATATACAACATGTACAATCCTCCCTTGAGGCATATGCCTCCCCTGAGGCTTATGCCTCCCCTCAAACTTAGCATTCAAGGGTTAACCATCCCAATGTTGACAACTAGGTGATTAAACCTAGGTCCATCAAAAGCTTTTGTTAACAAATCAGCCACATTATCATCAGTATGAATTTTAAGCACTTGAATTAGATGCTTCTCATTAGCATCTCTTATAAAATGGTGCCTAATTTCTATATGTTTAGTTCTCTGATGAAAAACAGGATTTTTAACAATAGAAATAGTACTTTGATTATCAATGTAGATTGTAGTGTTCATGAAGTTAAACCCATAATCCAACATCTGATTTTGAATCCAAAGTACCTGACCACAGCAATTGGCAGCAGCAACATATTCTGCTTCAGTAGTAGAATTAGCCACAATGGTTTGTTTCTTGCATTGCCAAGAGATGAGTCTTCTATCAAGAAATTGACAACCTCCTGTTGTGGATTTCCTGTCCAAATTAGCCCCTGCATAGTCACTATCACTATAAGCCTCCAACACAAATGGTGATTCCTTTGGGTACCAGAGGCCTAGCTTGGGTTGGCCTTTAATGTACTTGAAAATCTTCTTCACAACATTTAGGTGGGAAGTCAGTGGAGTGACTTGATGTCTTGAGCAAGCACTGACAGCAAAGGTGATGTCAGGCCTTGAAGCTGTAAGATACATGAGTGATCTAATCATGGATCTATAGAGATGAACATTCATAGCCTCATCTTGTTCATTTGGATTTTTAAGCGTGGGTGGCTCATAAGGAGTAGTAGCAGTCCTCAAGAGTTCAAAGTCAAACTTCTTCAAAATGTCTTTAACATACTTCTCCTGATGGATAAAAATCCCTTCAGGTTGTTGTTTGACTTGGAGACCTAAGAAAAAGGTTAATTCCCCCATTGCACTCATCTGAAATTCACCTTTCATTAAATCTTTGATACGTGGGAATTGCACCAGGCTTTACCTATCGAGGGATCTCGAGAAGCTTACAACCCCCACCAGGCAGTGTACCTGATCGTTGTAGTATAGTATAGTGACAAGTACCGGGGGATTGATCGTTCAACTTGGGAATAGTGTCGCTAGGATTAGAAAACCTAATTACTAGTTCTAAAGGTGAGAGATGATTATTTTTATGTTTTTATATTTTTATGAAAGCAAGTAAAATCTCGGGTTTTGGAAGAGTGGGCGGAATTAGTTGCTATTCAACTAACCCAAAACTAAGATGCAATCAAAATAAAATAATAAAAATGAAAATAAACTAATTAAACTAAGGTTGTGAGCAGTAATTGGAGAAAATGTGTTTACTTAGATTTCACTACTCCCTAGATATCTTTTACACGTTAATTACTTGTTATAATTGCATGGATGACGGATCGTATTCCTTAATACCATTCATGGGGTGGCATACATAACTCCCCAATTCTATGAGCTCTTATCTCCTCCTACACCATGCCCAGCACAACTATAGGGATTATAAACAGTGGCTCATGCATTAAATACAACCAATAAAGACCTAGTACGCCTCGGTTCATGTTTCTTAAGACGTTCAAGCATGTTACCATTTGGAGATCTGCCAGTTTTCTTAAGCCTAACATATTAAATCATTCATCCAAGACAAGAATAGACAAGTAATCAACACATAATCAGTATCTAGGTTTCATTAGATCCAAGCAAACACAGGAAAGATTTAGCCTAGCATGATAGAGTTAAGATAAGAACAAGATATAGACAACCAACACATAGACATATTGATTGAATTAGAAGAACACTTATCTTGATTAATCATGCAAGGTATCAAGGGGTTAGAACCCTTGAAAAACCTGTAAAATTACACCAAAATCGTAGCTAGGGTTTCTCCCAAAATCTCCTCTTTTAAATGTGAAAAACTAGAAAAGTATATATAGGAAAATCGAGCTGACGGCGTCAAGAACAAAGGTGTGATGCCGTCAGACCGCCGCCAAACACTTCCTCGGACGGTCTTGATCTACTTCTGACGCCGTCACCATCTCTCGGTAAATTAATTCAGGATCTCTGACGCCGTCAAGAAGGTCTGTGTGACGCCGTCATGATCTCTCGGTAAAAATTAGTGTATAAGCCTCTGACGCCGTCAGGTCGTGACTCTTGACGCCGTCAGGAACAGTCTTAAGCATGGAAAATAGAGACTTTGCCGTTTTCTTCACTTTTATGCTCCAAAAAACGTCCAAAATAGCTTCTTTTCCAGAATTCACTCTCCAAGTACCTAAAATCACAAAAGGAACGATTTAGGGCAATATTTGATCAAATAAATTCAATTCCGGGCTTAAATGACCCCCTAAAAACGGATCATTTTTCGCCTTATCATATACCCTTACACTTGAGATTTGCTTGTCCTCAAGCAAATGCGCTTTTATTCTAATCAAAAGACAAGTTAGAGGTCATTTAACACTAATATAAAAGTAATTACAACAAATAATCGTTCCACTAAAGACCAATAGACAAGCACAGAGGTCATAAACTAGCACCTCACAAATAGTGTTTAGATACTCACATCTCTCGGGTGTAATAAAGTAATATAACATTATGGAAATGGAAGATATCTCTCACTACCTGTCATAGCAAAATAGATTACCATAGGTGTTAGCATTGAAAATTATATTAAAAAGTGATGGTCATTCTCATTTATTGTAACGTTGTAATGTGTCGTAGTTTGTGTTATTAGAATAGTCAATGGGCCTTGGTCTTGGTAAGCTAGTGTGTTTTAGTTATGTTTCATAAGCCTTTATAAGGAAATAGAAACCAAGCCCAAGACCAAGCCCATGGAAAGCCTTTAGGGCATCCTTTCTCTTGTACTATATAAACACCTCAAAGCTCATTTGAGGCGTGTGCTTGTGTGTGTATTGTGTGTGTTTTTAATAAAAGTTCTCTTCATCTTATTCTCTCTTTATACAAATCATACGCCACACTTTATTCATATCAAGTCACCATCTTTCCTTCTTCTAGTGCTTATATTTGTGTTAAAGTTGATAGATCTAAGGTCCTACAAGTGGTATCAATCGCCTAACAATGATTTAGGAGTGTTTTGTATCAAGTTTTTTGTTAAAAAGTTACACTTTTCATTCATTTGTATACTTTTTCTTCAAAAAAGGTTTGATTTTTACAAGTTTTGGTGTTAAAGTTGTTGTCTTTATTGAAGTTTTAATGTTTCTAAGTGTTTTGGGAAAGATTTGATCAAAAGAAACAAGTGAAAAAGGAGTTTTTGGGTGAAAAAATCGTATTTTTGAAGTTTTCTGGTCATCCTACGCGTAAGTTGGGTGAATAGTACGATCTACAGCTGTCTACAGTACTGTTTACGTGTAAGTTGTGGTCAAAACCCTTTTCCTACGCGTAACTTTGGTCTAAACCCTTTTCCTACGCGTAACTCTGGTCAAAACCCTTTTCTTACGCATAAAATTGATTTTCTACGCGTAAGTTGAAGTCTACGCACAAGATCCTACGCTTAAGTTCAGATCCTACGCATAAGTTGATATCTTACGCGTAAGTTTCAAAAATCTACGCATAAGTTTCTTCAAAGGTCTTCTCTTCGTGCTACGGTGACTCAGTACTTCCCTGACTTGGATAAGTTTGTGGAATACTTCGACACGGAATATCTTTCAAGCTTGGATAAGTTTGAGAGATCAAATTGGTTGAAAAAACCTTACGCGTAACAATTCTTACGCATAAACTCTAAGTTTACGCGTAAAATCAAAGTCTACGCATAAACAATACTGTTTACGCATAACTTTAGATCTTACGCATAACTTAAAGGTTACGCATAACATCTTACGCGTAAGATTATTCAAGGTTTACGCGTAAAATCAAGCTTTACGCGTAAGATTTTGACTTTTTGACAACCAAACTTCAAACGGCCATAACTTTTGAACCGTAACTCCGTTTTCGACGAATCAGCTGTCAAAACGACCGCGAGACCGAGAAGAAGGACACGTTGAATGATCTAAAGATCATTCAAGCCACGCTTCGAGGCCTAAATCCACTCCGAACGGAAGTTATTGAGGTTTTAAGGTTCAAGATCAAAATTTTCACCATAAAAACTTGCATCAACTTACACTAAACACAACTCCTACTTCGTTGGAACGATCCAAGAGTCAACTTTATCATTCATCAATGGCAACTCACCATGACAGTTCCACCAGTGCTTTGTTCAATGCTGTTGCCTCATTCTTGAAGGCAGTACACATCCAACAACACAACAACAATCAATGGATTTCGTCATACACTACGCAGTTTGGTCAACCAAGTATACATATGGGGCAAAAAGGACAAATGCCTGAAGTTATTGGTAATCAGCAAGGATATACTTCGAGTATACAGATGGGGAATCAGATGCAAAATGCAGGGCAATATGTAGGAAATCAGATGGATCAGATTGCGAATCAGAATGTGCTGAATCAAAATGGGATTGATTGTTTCATGACTTCGATTCAGAAACCTACATCAGCAAGTCACAGCAGAAACAATGTCAATGCAATGACGAAGGTAGAAAAGATCCAGTATTTGTTGATGCTAGCCAATAAAGAAGACTCGGGAATACCGTTGACCGCTGAGGAAAACAACTTCATAGCTACAACAAGAGTTAATGACAATTCAGCAGATCTCAACGAAACCTACAACTTTATGGCAAATCAGCAGGCAACAACATCAAGCAGTGATTCTGATCTTCCTCCTACTTACGATTCAGATCCACTCCATGAGGTACCAAATTATGGTAACAATGCTAATCCGTTTGCTCATGAGAAGCCACATTATGTGCCACCTGAACCTAGTTATGATACATACGTGGGGGAACAAGTTAATAGCAATGTTAACTATGAAACTCCAGATATGGATCCTAATGGAGTTCAAGTTGCACAAAATGGTGCTACTGATGAGGAAACACGTGCTTTATTTGAATCATTATTAAATAACTGTGGTATTGAAATCGAAAAAGTGAAAAAGGTCAATCGCGATGTTAAGGCCGCGAATGTAAAATTGACCGCTGAGCTTGAGAGTTACAAGGAAAACGCTAAAGCTTTTGAGTTTCATCACAAAAGATTGTCTGAATTAGAAACTGGTTATCAAAATTCCGTTTCAAGGGAAAAACAATTGCAACTCAAGTTTGATACACTTGATGTTAATTCTTTCAAAAAGATAAAAGCTTTAAACGCGGAAATTTCTAATTTACAAAACCAACTTTCTAAACAAAAAACAGGTTATACCAATCTTGAAAAAGAAAGGGATGAGTTGAAAAAGGACTTTGCAAAGAAAGAAGACAAACTTTTGGCCGAAATCGTAGAGTCAGAACACATGATTGCTCATTTAGAAGAATTAGTGGTTAAGTCGGGTCAGTCAAGTCAAACAATGAAAATGATTTCAAATCAAACTAATCCGATTTACCATACGAAACATAAAATGGCTCTTGGTAACAACACCCCCAGTAATCTCAAGAAAGCTCAGCAAGAACAGAATGTGTTGTATAATGGTAATGTGATTTACACTAAACATGATCCTCCCGTCGTTCGGGATACTGTGCCAACGATAGAACATGTCGAAGAGAGCATAAATAAAATGAAACAAAAGGATTTAAAACCCATTGATTACAACAAATTGAACAAACTTTCAGGAATTACTTTTGTTCCACAAAAAGAACCATCTGTGTTTTCCATAAAACGACCATTCTCAAAAATGTTTTCTAAGAAAGTAATTGTTTCCAAATCTCTTTCAAAAATGGAACAAATTTCTTCTAACAACACTTTTAATACAAGTGAGGCTAGAGAAATTTTGGATGACGTTAAAAAGAGAATTCAAGAACTTCAAAATATTGTTGCTTCTAAAACTACAATCGATATTAACAACTGGCATTCCAGTTTTCATATTGAGCAGAAAAAAGTTTTTGAAAACGAAATTACTATCCCACTGAATAACATCAGTGCGAGGGTAATCCATTTTGAACGAGCTTTCTTAAAAGAAACGGCCGACTTTGTCAAGGACCACAAATCCCTGGTAAATGAAACTAATGATACTCGTGAAAACATGAATGTTTTGGAAAACCTAAATGATTCTCTCTTCGAAGCTGTTATGACCACTGACATTATGTCCATCATTTTACAAACATACTCTGTTCAAGACGATGAAAGACTGAGAGCTGAGACCTCCGAAATTGTTTCCAAATATGAAAATGCTCTTATAAAGCTTGAAAAAGAAAATGTGTCATGTTTTAAACAACTTGATCGAAAAAAGGAAGAATGCAAATATGACAAACTGTCGTATGAGCGTGCTTTCAAGAACATGAAAGAGCAAAATGATCTTTTGAGGGCTCAGCTTGAAAATCAAAAAGGGAAGGGTGAGGAAACTAAGTTTGCAAAACCATCAACTTCGGAGAAACCAAATGTTTCAAACACGGTTCAAAAACCAAAAATGTCAATTTCACGGTTTGCTCCAAAAGTCGATGAGAAAAAGGATTTGTCAAAACCAGTCACTCCACCACCCTTGCCCAAGGAAAAGGTAATGGAAAAGATTGTTGAAAAACAAAATTTGTTTGTTGTAAGAAACAAAAATGTGATTTCACCTGGCTCTTCTAAGTATAATACACCAAATAAGACAACAAAAACGGTTAATGAGTCTGTTGGATCTAATGACATGGTCCTCAATCATCATCTAGAAGAAGCTAGAAAAAAGGCACAACATCGAAAAAATGGAATTTTAGGTGCAAAACCTAGTGTGATGAATTCTACAAGATTCCAAAGCACCGCTAGTAGTAGTAAACCATTACCTAGGAACTTTCAACAAAATACCAGGGATTGGCTTGCATCTACGAGTAGTGGCACAAATAAGAATGCTAGAAAAGTAGAATGCAACACAAAGAATTCCAAATCAAGTGTCAAGACCCAATCCACTAAGACACCAAATCAAAACAAACCCATTGATAAGAAGCAAGAGGTTAAGAAACCTAATAGGTGGATATCTAAAGAATGTAGTTTTTCCAAGCCTGAGACTTCCGCTGCATCTGATAAGAAAACTACATATAGATCTTACCTTAGGTGGATTCCTACCGGGAATGTTTTTAAAACAGTTGGTCTTAGATGGATTCCCACAGGAAAGACTTTTGATAGTTGCACCAAGACAAATAATAGTGATAATCTTCAGGATAAGGAAGTAGAAAGCATTACAACCGTTGATAGTCAACACCCGCAGAGTGATGATTCATGTACTTCTAACACTGTTATTTGTGAAACCTCTTCGTCTTTGGTTGCAGGTGCTTCAACTATCTCAGAACCCAGTTCATCTGAGAGTTCAAATTCTGTAAATTCTATAAAATCATTCTTTCAATCTTCTATTTTTGATTTTCCATTTCTTTAATAAAAACAAAAACAAAATACAAAAATATAAAATTTCAAAAAATACAAAAACAATATAAAATCAAAAAATCCAAAAATATTCTTCTCACGACATGTCTCTCGTATAAATCAATATTCTGTACGTTTCTAGAAATGTCATTCAACAATGATACGGACATGTACAGATGCTTGAGCGGGAGTTCTTTTTAATGTTTTTTTAAAACATGTCGTTTCTCATATGTTTCTTCACAATGGCTTTCGTATACTTCAGTACGAAACCCGTACGTTAAACGATGACTTCTGATTATTTTCAAATCAAGGACTCGTACGTTCAATGACGAACTCTTTTTCAAAAAGTTCGAGTCTAAACAAACGAAAAAGATTTCAAGCATAAACTCGTTTTCAAACAAAATTCTTGAGCACTTTTTCAAGATTGTTCAAAAGATTTCTCAAAATCTCTCAAAACGAGTGCTCAAGATAACTCCCTCAAAATCCTTAAAATTGACTTTAAATATGCTATCATTAAGGGGGAGTATAAAAACAAAAATGTTCCAAATTCATGCAAAATCTGTCCTTCTCTCCAAAAGCTTTTTCTTAAACTGTTGATATCAAAAATATCACGATATGCTATTTTTGAGGGGGAGAAGACATGATTAAAATGTGATCAAAGATGTTTAAAGCTTGTGACTGAATCTCAAAAGGGCTAGACTCAGAATGTACCAATGAATTGACGAAACTTAATATGTCAGTAATCGAAAAGACTTGTCCTGGACGGGTAATAATTTCAAGCTAGTCTAACTAGTGATGTAAGCGTGTCTCGAATAGGACTTGTCTGAGTAGAATGTACCATATCGAGAGACTTTCTTTGGACTTGACCAGGACGGGTAATAATTTCAAGCAAGTCTAACTAGTGATGTAAGCGTGTCTCGAATCGGTCATGTTCGCTGAAAGTGGATCAATTCAAAAAGTGAAAACTCCTCACGCATGTGCAAATTTCTTAAAAATCCATGAGCACGTGTGAAGGGGGAGTCCTTCAAAAGAAATGCAAAACTCTCAAAGTGTCAACAATGTGTTTTATTATCATAAACACTTTGAGAGATTTTCACAAAAAGGTTTTATGGCAACAATAGGATAGTCATGGAGTTATAAGGTGACTAAGGTTAGGAAAAACCGTCCTATGATCCGCCAGAGCCGGAGGGATCTACCCAAGGACAAACCCAATAGATTAGAATTAGAAGTCCTTAGGTATGATTGAAAAAAGGAGAAAATGAGAAAGGAGAAAGAAGGGGTTGAAGAATTAAAAAGAAAAGTTATGAAAAAGGGTGAAAAGAAATAGCCCTCCATATGTTCAACCTTAGGGCAGACACCGGGTACAATTCATATGCTACTGGTTGTTACTATGGTGACACCGGTATTGAAGACAAAGACGTCATGGACCCAGTGACGCACTGCACTAAAACTTCTTAACCACTCAAGTTCTCTTAAAAGAGCTTGTTTCATTCTCACGGGGAACCGATGTATTCTATCGACTTGTCTCTTAGAGATGGTTGATATTGAAGCAGGAGACATCTCCCTAATCTCCGCATAGGAAACCAAATGTGCACTTATCGAGTCTAGAGCCTCGAGATTCATCAAAAGATCTCATAGGAACACATGATATTTTTACACTGGTTGTTCATCATTAAGGACGCCAGATGTAAACTCAAGAGTCCTACGCAGATCTTAGCAATCTGCCAGAACATTTATGAGAGAATTCACACAAGTGATTCTCAATGATTGAATGGAAATTCCTGCCAGGGTCAACATCAAACAGCCCTGACAGCAGGTCACTTCGGTAATTCTTTATGAGTTACGCTTAGTGTTCACGGTGGTTCCAAACGGTCTACAGTCGTGGAGTGATCCCCAGCGACTCACCCAGTCATTGAGCTACTAAGTAGGTCTTGTAAGCTCTCTCGAGAGTATCTGACATGGGAACGGCCTTGGTAAGGGTTAGAAGGAGTCTTCACACTATGCTGTTGACGATCTCTAATTCTTATCTGTAAGTACCGGATGTTTTATTGCTTACTGTTTACATGCAGGGACACTTCATCTCCATGGCGACAGATTCCACGTGCTCATACATACATCTGGAAGTTAAAGAAAGCTCCCTCAAGGATCTATACAACACAAAGTTCAAAGAAAGATTCTACGCCAAAAAGAAGAATCTACAAAGTATAAAGACTAAAGATCAAAGTGTAAGAAAGGGAACTACGTGCATATGAATATCAAAGTCCAAAGATGTATGAGCATGTCGGAATGGCAAACAACCACCACAGACGCAGAAGTGACGAAAGGCAGATAACTCCACATCACATAAGAACAAAGAACGATGAAAAATCAGTTATCAAAGATCACAAAGCATGAAGGAACAAAGACTAATGACAATTCTACTACGACACACAATGGTCAACAACAAAGAACAAAGAAGACCTAATCACGTGGAGCATCATTCGAATGACCACCCCTTAGGGGGAGATTGTTAGCATTGAAAATTATATTAAAAAGTGATGGTCATTCTCATTTATTGTAACGTTGTAATGTGTCGTAGTTTGTGTTATTAGAATAGTCAATGGGCCTTGGTCTTGGTAAGCTAGTGTGTTTTAGTTATGTTTCATAAGCCTTTATAAGGAAATAGAAACCAAGCCCAAGACCAAGCCCATGGAAAGCCTTTAGGGCATCCTTTCTCTTGTACTATATAAACACCTCAAAGCTCATTTGAGGTGTGTGCTTGTGTGTGTATTGTGTGTGTTTTTAATAAAAGTTCTCTTCATCTTATTCTCTCTTTATACAAATCATACGCCACACTTTATTCATATCAAGTCACCATCTTTCCTTCTTCTAGTGCTTATATTTGTGTTAAAGTTGATAGATCTAAGGTCCTACAATAGGCTTGGGAAAGGATCAAACCCCCACCACAAGGCGTAAGCACCTAGGATAAACTATCAAAGAGGTCTTTTAAAGGGTTGTAACGTTAGGTATAGGGATATGAATTACACGGTTTTGTTGGATAAAGGAAGTTTTTATTGGTGGCGAGCTAACAATCTTGGTTAATTACATGTACAATAGGCGTTGCTAAGCCAAGACTAGACTCGACTTAAGCTAATAAATGAAAAATAACAAAAATATAAAATAAACAAAGAATAAAAAGGGATGGTAGTCCGTATGTTTTTTCTCTTTTTCTTTTTCTATTTTTTTCTTTTCTTTTTTCTTGTTTTTTCGATTTTTTTTTTTTTTTTTTTTTTTTTTTTTTTTTTTTTTTTTATTTTTTTTTACATACACTCTTACCCTACCATCCAAAATAATACATCATAGGGAATGAATATTCCCCTTACACTTGAATCTTTACATACTTTACAATAAACTAATCTAATGACTCGAATTAAGAAAATCAAAACACTTGGAGCACTTTTAAGATTAACGTACGTATGGGGGTAATATATGTTGTTCTTCCCCATTACTCCATAAAATAAGTACTTACCCATGAGTCCCAATCGTCCCAAAACAATATGTACAAGGATATGACTCGACTTAGCAACCATGTAATCAATTAGAAAGTTAACTTAGGGTTTAACAAATAACAATAATGCACTAAAGATGAGTGCATACACGGAAGGCTAAGGCAATTTGGTTGTACATTTAAGTGGGGTGTAACAAATTCTTCCTTTAAGTAAAATGCTTAAAGTTAGAAACGAAAGGATAGGCTCGGAGGAGTGTACTAGGGGTTTCGTGTACTAAAAATGAGTACAACGCTAAAGGTGTGGGAAAAATTAGTTGACTTAACTAGCCAAGTAATATGACTTAAATGGTCAAGTAATTATGATACGGGTTTAACACAAGGGTGATCCTAATGCCTCTTATCATGTAGTAAATCCTACTACACGAATGTAGTCTCACTAGCGGTCTCGGGATGCATCACTAACGCAAGTTCTAGAATCTAAATGCTACCGGTACACTCATAAGCACTAATAGTAAATGCTTTTCCTATCAAAACTAAAGGCGAACCTCACGTATTTGGGTGGAAAATTTTTCTGAATATACGGTTATGTGCTAGTTATACAATCTCCTATCCATGAGACGCTTGCTAAGGCTAAAGTTTCACTCCTAAATGTTGTAAAAAATTTTAAATTTGGCGCTAAAATTACACTAACAAGTATTTCTCATAGTTTTATTACACATCTACCATCAAACAAAACAAACTCAAGCGAAAGTGTATTGTAAGGTATCATCAATTTACCCTCCCCTTACACTTAAGATGAACATTGTCCCCAATGTTCAAGTAAAGAATGTAAAAGTAAAAGAAGTAAAAAGAATGAAATCAAATACTCCCCTGATTCGCTCGGTATGGATTAAAGGTTGGCCAGGTTAAATCTTCCTCCAAGAAAACGAACCATCAAAGCTTCCCTTCCAGAATATAAATCATCTTCTTGTCCAATATAACCTGTAAATCCTGAGAAAATAGACAAGACAACCTCGCGTAAAATCGGCGGCATCCTATATAAGTTACTAAATCCTAGAAAGCAAAGTAAGATATAATGCTTGTGAATGAAGTTTGCAGATTTCCTGGAGATTATAAAACTTAATAATTTACAAAAACCATAAGACTCCGTTAGAAAAACAAAACCGGTAAAATTTCCAGATTTTAACTCCTGACGCCGTCAAGAGTAAAACTCTGACGCCGTCAGAATGGACCTGCAGAAATTCTTATGTTAAGTTTCCGGAAAATTTCTGGAAAAAACTTGGTTCTACTTCCTGGAAAATCTTGCAAAACTCCATTATGACTCAATACAAGCATTTGACTCTAACAAATACTAATATACATGCTCACTTAAAATTGTGGAAAATCATGATCGTGTGTTTCTTAAAAAACATATTTGGGGTTTCCCCTTACACTTATCTTTTGCAAAAATACTTTTAGGTTGGAGTTAAGACTAGGCTAAACAACATAGTAAAGTATTTCCACTTTTTAGTTTAGAAACATGATTAACCAACAATAAAAATGAAACATGCATACGGAAACAAATAACAAACAAAATAAAATAAAATCACACAAAGCATGGGTTGCCTCCCAAGAAGCGCTTTTCTTTATTTACGAGTCTTGTAGCTAGACTCAAGGCCATGGGTTACTACGTAATACGGGTGAGTTCCTCATTTAGGATGTCTTTGGGATCAAACTTAGGTTTCAACTTCCTATCGGTTTCCTTAGTATGGTATGACCTTTCAAACTTTTCTCCATCCGGATCATACAAAGTCATCTTTATATGCCATGATCTGTCACCTTCCTTAGCTGGCTTGTCCCACCTCCATTTACACTTGTCTCCCTCTCTTTTCCACTTATTCATCTCTATATTAATAGGCATCACGCTCAAGAACTCAATCATCTTCCTAAAGACTAAGGGGTCCTCAAAGGGGTCTAGCTCTTCATCTCTAGCTATGAGTTGTTCTACCGAATGTGTCTTTTCAACGAAGTCTTTTTCTAGATAAAATGGGCATTGAGGTCCTATAAAGTTTCTTTCTATCCAAGGTCCATATCTAGATGGTCTCCTATTCATCTCTACCCAATGCGGTGTTGGTTCATCATCACAATCATAGCTATGCTTCTTTACATCGTACACCGACCAAGTATCGCCTTCACCTACCGCTATCTTAGACTCCTTACAATCTATCATGGCGCTAGCGGTCGCTAAAAATCCTCTTCCTACCAATAACGGGCATGTAGTGTCACTAACCATGTCTAGGACGTGAAAGTCCGCTAATATAGTTAACTTTCCTACGTGAATGACTACATCCTTAACCATTCCGATCGGGTGGGCAATACTCCCATCCGCTAACCCTATCAATACCTCCGTTTCCTCTAACTTTCCTAGCTTAAGAGTGATGAATAAGGACAAGGGAATCAATTTGAGGCTTGACCCTAAATCGGCTAGTGTGTCGAAAGCTTCGGATCTTCCTATCTTACAAGGTAAAACAAATATACCCGGATCATCAAGCTTTTTAGGCAACTTGTTTTGAACGAAGGCGGTCCCATTTTCACCTAGCTTGCACTTCTTATATTTTTCTAGGAGGGCACTATAGTAAGGGGCACGTGCTAAGACATCAATGACGGGGCGTTCAAGGTGAAGTTCCTTGAATTCATCGTCAAGGTCTTGCATAGGAGGTGTTTCAACTATGCGTTTGACCGGTTCTATATCGGGTGTTTTGTTTGATTGGTCTTTTTGAAGAACTTGATCTTGTTTGAAACACGTGCTCATTGATTTAACCGAGTAGTATTACGGATACGAAGTGGGTGCAAAAACTGATGATGTGGAATTAACGTTTAGTTTCGGATTCTTAACCGTGTCGCTCGGGAGTGCTCCTAATTCTCGGTCATTGAGAACCTTCAACAATGCGTCAATTTTGGTGGTCACCTCGCTTTGCTTTTGTTTGAAATCGGCTTCAAACTTAGATATGCGAGCTTCTTGAGATGCCACGAATTTAGACATCAATCCTTCAAGATTGTTGGTACTACCATGGTTGTTAGAAGGATTGTTGTTGAAGTTACGGTTGGAGGATGGACCGTTTGGTTGGTAACGATTAGGTGGGTTGGAAGAATTGGGTTGATTTTGTTTCCACCTAAGGTTTGGGTGATTTTTCCATGAGGGGTTATATGAATCACCGTAATGGTTTGGCTCGGGCTTGAAAGTGTACCACTTATCTCCCGCTTCGTCGGTACGCGTGGATGCGTAGTCCGCAAAAGCTGTTCCGGGGAGTTCCACACAATCACGAGTGTCGTGGGGACCACTACATAATTCGCATGAAGAAGTGATTTTGTTCACTTGGCTTGAAGGTTTAGGAGCTTCGTAAGATTTCATGAGAAACTTGACTTGGTCCTCAAGTTCCATGATCCTACGGTCGGGAGTGCTAGAATTGTTCGAAGGCAAAGATATTGCCTTGACCGTTTTGTTCAAATCACGGGGATCATTCCAACTTTCATTGTCATAGAGAGCAAGATCTTCTATGAGTTCCCATGATTGTTCCGCACTTAAATCACGTAGCTTACCACCAGCCGATTGGTCAATGGTTCGCCTCGTGGAGAGATCGATATGGTCATAAAAAATTTGGATTTGGAGCCAAAGATCTATGCCATGATGAGGGGCTTTTTGGAGTAAGTCCTTGAAACGAGTCCATGCTTCATAGAGAGTTTCACCTTGACGTTGTTGGAACATCAAGATGTCATTTCTAAGCTTGGTAGTTCTCCCCGGTGGGAAAAATTGAGCAAGGAAACGAGTGGTGAGATCATCCCATGTGGTGATGGATCCCGCGGGTAAACGCTCAAGCCATTGACTAGCTTGATCCCGTAGAGAGAATTGGAATAGGCGTAAACGGGTTGTCTCTCTAGTTGCAACATCTAGGTCTATGGAATCTACGATTTTTAGAAAGTCCTTAAGATGTTGGTTTGGATCTTCGGAACGAAGTCCATGGAATGCACATCCGCTTTGCACCAACCGGATGGTGTCGGATCGCAAGGGTGTCACATTGGCTCCGGTGAGCTCAATGGTGTTTCGATAGCCTTGGTGGCTAGGTCGGGAATATTCTCCTAAGGTTCGGGGCCTAAGGGGTTCTAGAGGTGGGTTTTGTTGTGGTGGGATGATGGGTTCAAAGATGTTACCACCTTCCATGATGTCGGATGGTAAAGGTTACGAACAAAGACACGAAGAAATAAGATAGACTAAAGAAAACCTAAAAATAAAAATAAAATCTTACTAGAAAGGAATCTAGCAAGTAGACCTAATAAAAAGATAAACTAACCTAGACAATAACTATTCCCCAGGCTGTGGCGCCAAAAACTTGATACGTGGGAATTGCACCAGGCTTTACCTCTCGAGGGATCTCGAGAAGCTTACAACCTCCACCAGGCAGTGTACCTGATCGTTGTAGTATAGTATAGTGACAAGTACCGGGGGATTGATCGTTCAACTTGGGAATAGTGTCGCTAGGATTAGAAAACCTAATTACTAGTTCTAAAGGTGAGAGATGATTATTTTTGTGTTTTTATATTTTTATGAAAGCAAGTAAAATCTCAGGTTTTGGAAGAGTGGGTGGAATTAGTTGCTATTCAACTAACCCAAAACTAAGATGCAATCAAAATAAAATACTAAAAATGAAAATAAACTAATTAAACTAAGGTTGTGAGCAGTAATTGGAGAAAATGTGTTTACTTAGATTTCACTACTCCCTAGATATCTTTTACACGTTAATTACTTGTTATAATTGCATGGATGACGGATCGTATTCCTTAATACCATTCATGGGGTGGCATACATAACTCCCCAATTCTATGAGCTCTTATCTCCTCCTACACCATGCCCAGCACAACTATAGGGATTATAAACAGTGGCTCATGCATTAAATACAACCAATAAAGACCTAGTACGCCTCGGTTCATGTTTCTTAAGACGTTCAAGCATGTTACCATTTGGAGATCTGCCAGTTTTCTTAAGCCTAACATATTAAATCATTCATCCAAGACAAGAATAGACAAGTAATCAACACATAATCAATATCTAGGTTTCATTAGATCCAAGCAAACACAGGAAAGATTTAGCCTAGCATGATAGAGTTAAGATAAGAACAAGATATAGACAACCAACACATAGACATATTGATTGAATTAGAAGAACACTTATCTTGATTAATCATGCAAGGTATCAAGGGGTTAGAACCCTTGAAAAACCTGTAAAATTACACCAAAATCGTAGCTAGGGTTTCTCCCAAAATCTCCTCTTTTAAATGTGAAAAACTAGAAAAGTATATATAGGAAAATCGAGCTGACGACGTCAAGAACA
Organism: Artemisia argyi; assembly: GCA_030686995.1. Lineage (NCBI taxonomy): Eukaryota > Viridiplantae > Streptophyta > Magnoliopsida > Asterales > Asteraceae > Artemisia > Artemisia argyi. The sequence continues at coordinate 211,195,807 of CM060682.1, read as the reverse complement.
AAGGTGTGACGCCGTCAGACCGCCGCCAAACACTTCCTCGGACGGTCTTGATCTACTTCTAATGCCGTCACCATCTCTCGGTAAATTAATTCAGGATCTCTGACGCCGTCAAGAAGGTCTGTGTGACACCGTCATGATCTCTCGGTAAAAATTAGTGTATAAGCCTCTGACGCCGTCAGGTCGTGACTCTTGACGCCGTCAGGAACAGTCCCAAGCATGGAAAATAGAGACTTTGCCGTTTTCTTCACTTTTATGCTCCAAAAACGTCCAAAATAGCTTCTTTTCCAGAATTCACTCTCCAAGTACCTAAAATCACAAAAGGAACGATTTAGGGCAATATTTGATCAAATAAATTCAATTCCGGGCTTAAATGACCCCCTAAAAACAGATCATTTTTCGCCTTATCAATCTTCAAATTCCCTGCACCATGCTTCCTTTGTGGATCCAAAAATAATGTCATCCACATAGACTTGTACTAGAATGATGTCCCTGGAGTTCTTCTTAATGAAGAGGGTCTTATCAATAGCTCCTCTTCTATAGCCATGCTCCAGAATAAATGTAGACAATCTAGCATACCATACTCTTGGTACTTGGTGAAGCCCATAAAGTGCCTTGACCACCTTGTACACTTTCTTAGGATGATGGGTGTCTTCAAAGCCCTGTGGTTGAGTAACATATACCTCCTCTTCAATTTTTCCATAGAGAAAGGCACTCTTTACATCCATCTGATAGACTTTGAACCCCATATATGAGGCAAAAGCTAAGAATAATCTAATTGCCTCAACCCTAGCAACTGGTGCAAAGACCTCAGTATAATCAATCCCTTCTTCTTTTCTGAAACCTTGAGCCACCAATCTTGCTTTATTTCTTACCACTATACCTCTAGCATCTCTCTTGCATTTTAAAATCCACTTGGTCCCAATTGCAATTTTCCTTGCAGGAAGATCAACTAGTACCCAAACATCTTGATTCTTGAATTGTTGCATCTCTTCCTACATAGCTTCCACCCAACTAGGTTCAGTCAAAGCCTGTTTGATGCTTATAGGTTCAACTTGGGACAAGAAACAGGCAAATAAACAATGCTTCTGATCTGTATGATTGTCTCTCTTTTGAGTGGATATATAAGTTAGAAATGCACATTGCCCAAACTTGGTGTTCTTGATGGCACTTCTGGTGAGAACAATAGCATTTGGATCACCAAGTATGTTATCTTGTGGATGAATGGTGTTGATCCTTTTAGTTACAACAGGATTAACATCAATTGAGGTATCAAGATTTGTAATTGTAGGAGCAAAGTCTTCATCATAAGAAGCTGATTGAAAAATACCATCACTTTGCTCAACATTAGCAAGATCTGAGGGAATTGGGAACCTGCCATAAGGTTCATCCAAGCTTGTGGATGTTTTAGTGGAAGCAGGAACTGCAGCAGAAATGCCTTCAGCAGAATCATCATCCGCAGAATCAGCAGCTGCATCAGCAGATGCATCTGCAGAACTAGATTTTCTGCTTTCTTCAACAGCAGCTTGTTTTAAGAGTGCTTCAGTGTCTTGAGCAAATTCAAGACCTAGTCTTTTAGCTGCCTCAGTAGCTGCATGTTCTTGCTTTTTGAGTCTTGCAAGATCTTCTGCATAGGTTGAGTTGTCCATATCATCAGCAGATTGGGCATCAACGGTTTCTTTGTTAGGAGGATCTGCTATTTGAATTGGTAGAGTAGTTACAACAATAGTGGGTTCATCACTTTCTGAATCACTGTCTGAATCATCCTATAGGGTACTTGGACTGTTAGAGGATGACACTTGTATATCTGCAGAGGGGTTAGAGTTGTGTCTTGTATACCCCAAATAATCTGTTAAGTAATCAAGGTCAAAATACCATTCATGACCTTTTCCCTGAATATTTTCATTCTCCTCCAAAAATTTCAGGTTAAGAGTCTCTTTTATCTTCTTTGCAGCCAAGTTATATACCCTGTAAGCCTTACTATGAATTGAATAACCAACAATATATCCTTCAGGAGCTTTTGCATCAAATTTGCCTAAGTGATCACTTGTGTTAAGAATAGTCACCTAACAACCAAAAGGTTTCAAGTGTTCAATGGTAGGTATCTTCCCAGTCAGGAGCTCATAGGGTGTCTTATTATGAGGTCTAGTGATCAACACCCTATTCAATACATAACAAGCAGTACCAACTGCTTCAGTCCAAAACATGGTGGGAAGTTTAGAGTCAACAAGCATAGATCTTGCAGCCTCTATAAGGGTTCTATTCTTTCTTTCTGCAACTCCATTCTGTTGTGGAGTCCTGGGAGTGCTATAATCCCTTTTAATACCCTTTTGCCCACAAAGTTCAATAAGTTGAGCATTTTTTAACTCTGTCCCATTGTCACACCTTATACTTTTAATCTTCTTGTTAAGTTGGTTTTCAATGAGAGCCATATATTCTTTAAGTGCCTGAAAAGTTTGATCTTTAGACACCAAAAAGAATGTCCAACTGAATCTACTGAAAGCATCAGTGATCACCAAACAGAAGTACTTGTGATCAATACTCCTGATGGATGTTGGACCAAAAAGATCCATATAAATTAGCTGCAATGGTTCTGAAATTGTGCTCACAGAAGTAATGGACTTATAGGAAGCTCTGTGTTGCTTACCCTTGTTACATGCAACACAATTATGTTCATTGGTGAAGATCTTGGTAGGAAGTCCATGAACAAGTCCATCTCTAGCAAGTTTATTGATAACTTTGAAATTAACATGTGCCATCCTTCTGTGCCATTTAGTAGATTCATCCAAGGATGCTTTAGCCACCAAGCATGTTAGATCACCTTCTGGCTTGACATCATTCAAGTCAAAAGTATAAAGATTATTATTTCTTGGAGCTTTTAACAATACAAAATTATCATCAGGTATCTGGAACTCAGGTGAAAGAATGAGACAACCCTCTTCAGTGAAAAGGACAGGAAGCTTTTTGTCACAAATTTGGGAAACGGAGAACAAATTGAATCGTTGAAGTTCCTTCACATAGTAGACATTTTCAAAGTCCACATTAGGAGTTCTTATGGTACATTTGCCAGTGATCCTTCCTACACCACTTCCAAACCTCACAATTCCTCCATTAAAAGGCACAAAATCATGTAGCTTCTCCTGATTTCCAGACATGTTTCTTGAACAACCACTATCAACAATTCCTAAGTCTTTATTAAGAAGAGGATGTGCCTACAACAAAAAAAGTTAATATACAACAACATAATATGTTAAGAGGCTTAAGTCATGAAAGACTTGAGCCTGCCTTCATTATGATGTACCCAAGAAGATGAGTTAGATCCACAATTGTTCCTGGACTCCCTGTAATTAAAAGGCCTTTTATGTGTCCAAGAACAATCTGCTGAGGACTTTTCAGCAGAATCCCAATTAGCCCGTCCCAAAAACATTGGGTCATTATATCCATGCCAATGATTAAATCCATAAAATGGTCTTGCCCCATATCTATTCCAATAGTTATTCATATATCTATCAGAAGAAACATACTTATTAGCAGGAACAGACCAACCAGCAGAAACATTGTTCATTCTGCCGATAGGGTAATTTGCCTGTGGAACTAATAGAGGTTTGGAATAATGATTGGTCCACTTAGGTCTTGGTCTATCATTGACAACAGAAACACCCATCCTCCTATCATGAAAATCACAATCCTTAATCAAATGAACGTTACTACCACAAACAAAACACTTCTTCTTCTTAGAAGATTTATTAAATCCAAAAGATGTCTTATTAAACATAGAATCATTCAAAGAAACACCATAAATAGAATTGTTTTGCAAATACTAAAAGGAATTGTTTTCAACAGAAGTAAATAACAAGTCTTCAGAAGAGGCTATCTTAGAAAGAACTTCATCAGCAGCAACTTCAGAGTCCACAGACTTGTAAGATGACTTGTCAGAATTCTTTATTGAGGACTTGGGTGAGTCTGACTTGGTCTTGGAATCACAGCTGGCATAACTAGAGGTCTTTGAGGTGTTTTCCCTGGAAGAACAAGAGACATAAGTGTTAGAATCAGTACTAGATATACTTCTAGTGTAAGGGGAGTCATTGATCCTAATGCCAGTGTTTTCCTTTGGATCTGGTAAGTCCAACTTATGGGATGTAAGCTTAGGGGTCCTAATGGTTGAGTTAGCAGTTTTACAGGTAGGGTTTGGCAAGTCTGTAAACTTTTTGCCAAAGAGATGGTGTGAACCATCAAAGTCAGAGGTTTTGGTGGTGGGCATGAATTCACCTCTTATAGGTCCTGGTACAACATGCATCTCACCTTCTTTAACATAAGTTGCTAACCCTGCTGGTGTAGATTTACCCATATCATTCCTTGCCTCTAAACCAACATATTTTTTAAAACCTAAACCTATCCCAGAGTTTACATCTTGACTACCATAAAGATGACTAGCTAAATTATCTCCTGAAATTAACCAATTTTTATGTAAAGCTACTTCTTTATCAAACTTCTCTTGCAAAACATCTTTCTCAGACTCAATTATAGCTTTTTCTTTTTTAGAAAATTTTAATTCATTGCTAGTATTCTCTAAATCTCTACTTAAAACTCTAATCTTTTCCTCATAAGCCAACTGAATTTTTTGAAACCACATCTTTTGTTGTTCTAAGGTTTTAAAAGCTTCTTTGTAAGTTGCAGCTTCAATAAAACAAGCATTATATTTTGGTTTCATCTCATCAAAAGCTTCTTTAAGAGTTGTATATTTAGAATCACAATCACAAACACAAGTAGATACCTGAGGAGATATTCACATGAGGCCAAAGTTATCACAACTAGCCATACAGGAGAGTTGAGGAGGACCATCTGTTGCAACTTCATGCTCATTCCGGTCAGTACCAGCATCTATAGCAGTAACCAAGGCTTTTGATTTACCAGCCTCCACTTCTTTCTTCTTGTATGCTGAGTATCTGGTAAGAGCTTCACCCTTCTTAGTTGTGCATTCTCTTGCAAAGTGTCCAACTTCTCCACAAGTATAGCACTTTACTTTTCTCCTATCAAACCTAGCTGCATCTCTTCCATCAACATTGAGCTTTCTACCAACCTTTTGCTCAAATCGTTTGACCTTGAGAGAGATCATTGCCATCTGCCACTTTAAGTCCAACTCTTCTAGAGCTAGTTCATCTATCTGCTCAAAGTCTTCATATGCTAGTTGTTGCTGTTTATCAACCTCAGCAACAAATGATTGAAGTACATCTTCCATCACATTGCTAGTCTTTGGATGTGTAATTGGATTAGCATGTGAGAAAGATAGTGTGGTGATTGGAAGACTTTGATTGGGAATGGTGATTGGACTTGAGTAAGTATGTGGCATGTAGTTTGAGGTAGAGCTAACAAATGCATATTGTGAAGGAGGGGCTGCATAAGGAGGGTTACCTTTGACATCACCTTCTAACGCTCTGAGCTTGTTTAACAAGTCATCAAAAGTAAGATAGTCCAGGCCTCCTTTGGTTTTAAAGGATATAGTAACCTGAGACCACGAGGGAGGTAAGGCTCTTAAAAATCGTGTATTCACCTCCTCATTGTCCGGTCTAGCAAGAAGCTGATTCAGTTGACTCAAAATCTTCTGAAACCAATCATAACCTTTGTGGAGACCCTCTTCTTCAGTAATCCTGAATTCTTGGAATTCTTGCTTCAACCTGCTCTTCCTCATTCTCTTTGAATCTTCATTACCTTCGAACCTAATTTTTATAGCATTCCAAAGTTGTTTAGGATCAGTTATGGAATGAAAATCACTCATGTGGTCATCCGAGATTGCTTGAAGCAAGATAGTTCTGGCTTTATTCTCACGTTGTACCGCCATAATCTCTTCAGCAGTAACAGGATCCAAAATTGTAACGTTGCCTTCAGCATCTACTGATTGCTTTTTAGCACGGCAACCTGTTGGGAATTCTGTGCAGAAAGAATTCTGCTGCTGTTTCTGCTGAAAGGATTCTGCAAAAGACATGGTTTCTGCTGAAGCAGTGTATCTGCTGAAGACATAGTTCAGCTTTATTAGTTTCTGCGGATATAGTATTTCCGTGTTTTATGTAATGTAGTTTGGATATGCATGAGTTTATTTAGGAAGTGATAATGCATATCTTTTAGAAGTTTTAGAGTATACGTTTCTTGTGAAACGGTTTAGGGTTCCTTGAGTATAAAAGGAACACACGGTTTATGTATTGATAAACTTTTAGAGAATTCTTAATATTATTAAAAAGATCCATAGAGGATCAAGAGTTCTTAGTATCAAGCTTGTATTTTGTTTCCGCTTTATTTATACAAGTTGCAGAGATTGTCTATTAGTGTGTTATTGATTACAGTGACATTACTAACGATTCCAGAGTGCTCAAGAAGATCTATCAAGGTCTATAGCTCAACAAGTGGTATCAGAGCCTCGAGAGAGTCTCTGCCATACTAAGAATCACAAATCTTACACCTTTACAATCCAAACAAATCAACAAACATGCCTGGATCGGATGATGATGCTGATACAACCCACAACATTAACACCACTTCTCTTCAACAACTCAACCTCTCCAACAGTAATGCTAAGTTTCCATACTTGAAGAATGCTGATGAATATCATCTGTGGTCCATGAAGATGCAGAATTGGATCACAAACATTGATTGGAATCTGTGGGACGTTGTTAAGAAAGGGAATAGTCTGAAGAAGCATGTTACTGATCCCGATGGAGTTGGTACTATTGTAGGACCCAAAACTGCTGAAGAAATTCTGGCTGTGCAGAGGGAGAGTAAAGTAAGAACAATTCTGCTCCAAGCTATACCAGATGACCACATGGGTGACTTTCACTTTATAGAGGATGCCAAGGACATTTGGATGGCTATTAAAGCAAGATTTGGTGGGAATGATGAATCAAGAAGGTTGCAGAAGTCTATGCTGAAGCAAAAGTTCCAAGAATTTCAGATATCTGAAGAAGAGGGAATTCATAAGGGCTATGACAGGTTTCATCGTATATTAAGTCAACTTAATCAGCTGAAGGCCAGACCTGACAACGAGGACTGCAATGCTAAGTTTTTGAGATCTTTGCCACCATCTAGGTTACAAGTCAGTATTGCTCTCAAAACAAAGGGTGGATTGGACTTAATGTCTTTTGATGACCTCTACAACAAGCTCAAATCACTTGAGCCTGATGTTAGAAGTCCCATTCGTCCATCCACTCATTCTGCATTTGTTGGAGCCTCTTCAAAACCTGTGCAACAAACCTCAAGCTCTTATTCATCAGGAGCATCTTCTCAAACCTATACTCAATCTGCTCCTAAATCCAGTAGTGTATTGGATGATGTTGTTCATTCTTTTGTGGCTGAATATGAAAGTCAGCAGTTTCTTGCTTATGAGGATTTTGAACAGGTAGATCCTTTGGAGATGGAGGAGATGCACTTGAAATGGCAGCTTGCAATGATCTCCATGAACATTAAAAGATTTGAAACAAAGTCTGGAAGGAAGTTTGGTTTTAATGGAAGAGAGGCAGCAAGGTTTGATAGAAGGAAGGTTAAATGCTACACTTGTGGTCAAGTAGGACATTTTTCAATAGAATGCAAAGAGAGGAAGTCTGGTGATGAAGTTAGGTATGGCTCATATCCATTGGAAGCAGGGAATTCTAAGGCTTTACCTTCAAAAGCCATGGTGACTCTGGATCATCAAATTGATTGGGCTGAACATGAACCTGCTGGAGAGGAAGCTTCTACTTCTACACAAGTGAATCTGCTGGCATTCACACCTTCAGAAGACAAGAAGGAGCAAGTCTCCTTGATGGGAATCTCTCAGGTAAACAACTGTGTGTTTGGATGTAGTGTAAGATACAATGAGCTTAAACAAGAGTTTGATGAATTGAAACCAAAGTACAATGAGTGTTATATAGAGGTAGAGTCTTATAAAATGGCTTTAAAAACTATAGAAAAACAAAAAGTATGGTTTCAAAAGAATCAAGTTAAATATGATGAAAAAATAAGAGTTCTAGAAAGTGATTTAGAGGTTGCTAAGATAGACTTAAAACGTACCGAAAAAGAGAAGTCTGATCTAGATAAAGAAAAACAAGAATTACAAGTTAAGTTAGACAAAGAGATAGCTAGAGGTAAACAATGGCAAATGTCAGGTGATAATCTAGCTTGTGAACTCTATGGTAGTCAGGCTGTGAACTCTAAAATTGGTTTAGGATTTCAAAAATATGTTGGTTTAGAAGCTAGGAATGACCTAGGTAAAACCACATCAGCAGGGTTAGCTAACTTTGTCAAAGAAGGTAACTTACATGCTGTCCCTGGACCTATAAGAGGGGAACATATGCCTATTGACCTATCCATACCTAGTGACTTTGATGGATCACACCATCTCTATGGCAAAAAGTCAACTGACTTGCAAGACCCTATTGTGAAATCTAATGACTCTGTCTCTTGTTGTAACAGTGACAAGTCTTCTGATGAAGGGTCTACCTCCATTGCTAGCTGTGATTCAAGTGAGAAGTCGGACCTGCCCAAGACCATGCCCAAGACCACTCCCAAGACCACACCAACGACATCACCCAAGACTCCCCACAAGCCTTCTAGAGTTGCTGCTGATCACAAGACAGTTTCTACTGAAGACTTGTTTTTCAATTCTTTGCATAATAATACTTTTAGCTTTGTTAAAAACAATTCTGTTTGTCATGGTGATTTGAATACTTTTTCATGTTATGGAAATTCTTTTGGTTTGCATAAATCTTCTAAAAAGAAGAAGTGTTTTGTGTGTGGAAGTAAATATCACTTGATTAAGGATTGTACATATCATGAGCAAAGAATGGGTGCATGTGTTAGTCAAAGAAAAACTAGGCAAATGTGGAAGAATGTTAGTGAAATACCATCTTTTGTTCCACATCAGCAGAAACCTAATTCTGCTGAATCTCATTTTTCACGGAGAAGAACCAGTACTAGACAATATGTTCGACCCACTAGTTCTTTCTTTTATCATGGTTATTGGCCTAATCACTTTGACTCAATGTGTAATGGTGGTGGGAAATGGAATACTGCTGTGAAGCCCTCAGCAGGTTGTTCTTGGACTAAGAAGGGACCTAATATGCATTACAGGCCCAAGAACAATGGTGGATCTAAAACATCTACATGGCCTGTTACTAATGATCCACAAGGCAGGCTCAAGTCAGCAATGACTTGAGTCTCCAATGTGTACTAATTTTGTATATTTTGTTGTTGTTGTAGGAACATCCTTTGCAAAGTACTGAAGTTGGTATTGTTGATAGTGGTTGTTCTAGAAGTATGTCAGGGAACAAGGATAAGATGCATGACTTTGAGCCCATTGAAGGAGGAGGCACTGTAACCTTTGGTGGTGGAGATGGCAAAATAACAGGGAAAGGAACCATAAAGACACCCTTGTTAGACTTTGAAAATGTTTACTATGTGAAGGAACTGGAGCATTTTAATCTTATCTCAGTATCTCAAATTTGTGACACTAAGCATAAGGTTTTCTTCTCTGAAGATGAGTGTCTTGTACTTTCCAAGGACTTCAAACTCCCAGAAGACACAACTGTATTGCTGAGAGTTCCTAGAACCTTCAACTTATACACTTTCAATCTGAATGATGTTCAGCCTGAAGGTGATCTAACATGTTTGGTTGCCAAAGCTTCCCTGGATGAATCTAATAAATGGCATAGAAGAATGGCACATGTGAATTACAAGACCATCAACAAGTTATCAAAACTTGGTCTTGTTAAGGGCCTTCCTTCTAAACTCTTCACCAATGAACACAATTGTATTGCTTGCAACACGGGAAAGCAACACAGAGCCTCTTACAAAACAGTCCAAGCAGTGAGCACCATTTCAGAACCTCTTCAGTTGCTGCACATGGATCTTTTTGGTCCAACCCTCATTAGAAGTATTGATCACAAGTACTTCTGCCTGGTTATTACAGATGATTATAGCAGGTTTTGCTGGGTGTTCTTTCTCAAAACTAAGGATGAAACAACTCCAATACTGAAAGAATTCATTCTCTTAGTTGAGAACCAGCTGAATAAAAAGGTGAAAGGAATTAGGTGTGACAATGGTACAGAATTCAAAAATGTTGTCTTCATAGAATTCTGTAAGTCTAAAGGGATAAGAAGGGACTATAGTATTCCAAGAACTCCACAACAAAATGGGGTTGCTAAAAGGAAAAATAGAACCCTCATTGAGGCAGCAAGATCAATGCTTGCAGACTCCAAACTACCCACCATGTTTTGGACTGAAGCAGTCAGTACTGCATGTCCTGTCTTGAACAGGGTATCCATCACTAGACTTCATGTCAAGACACCTTATGAACTTCTCACTGGGAAAGTTCCACACATACATTACCTTAAGCCTTTTGGATGCAAGGTGACTATTCTGAATACTGCTGATATACTGGGTAAATTTGATGGGAAAGCTGATGAAGGATATATAGTTGGGTATTCAGCTCATAGCAAGGCCTATAGGGTTTATAATATGAATGCTAAAAAGATTGAAGAGACCCTTAATCTGAGATTTCTTGAAGATCAGCCTAATATTCAGGGACAAGGCCATTCTTGGTATTTTGACCTAGACTATTTGACTGACTATTTGGGTTATACTATGCATGTTTCTAATCCTGATGCAGGTACCAAAGATTCAAGTTCAAATCCTGCAGGTTCCATGGATGATGACTCAGAATGTGAGTCTGAGCCAGAAGAGAATAATTTTGTTGTACCATCTTTTCCACCTAACCATTTTGTAGGTAATCACTCTGCTGCTGAACAAGATGATGAGTCACATTATGCAGAAGATCTTGCAAGATTGCAGAAGCAGGAACATGCTGCTACTAAGGAAGCTCAGAAACTCAATGATAAGGTTACACAAGAGACTGAGGATGTCCTACATCAGTCTGCACAAGCGGTCAGTGGAAACAAGGATACTGCTGAAGGCACACCTCTTCCCACTGATAATGTCAAAGATGCTGATTCTGCTGATGCTCACTCTCCCATTTCTACTGAAGTCTCTGCAGATTTTGATAAGCCCTTTACCAGATTTCCTAGTCCTTCTGATCTTGGGAACTATCAACCAAAGCCTGGCTTGTTTAACTCAGCTTCTTATGACACTGAGTTTGAGCCTACACTCACCAACATTGATGCCAACATTGATGTTCCACCTACAGCTACCAAAAGGATTCACAATGCTCATCCCCTATCCAAGATTATTGGTGATCCTAAAGACCCTGTTCGAACTAGAAGCACTGTCAAGAATACAAAATATGGAGAAGTTGCTTTTATCTCTTATGTCTACAATCAAAAGAGGAACAATCACACAGATTTCAAACATTGTTTGTTTGCATGCTTTCTCTCTCAGATTGAACCAACTAGTGTTCCTAAAGCACTGGCTGATTCAAGTTGGCTTGAAGCAATGCAAGAGGAGATGCTGCAATTTAAGAATCAGCAGGTTTGGATTTTAGTTCCTCTTCCTGATGGGAAATATGCCATTGGGACAAAATGGATTCTGAAGAATAAAAGAGATGCCAGGGGTATTGTGGTGAAAAACAAAGCAAGATTAGTGGCTCAAGGTTTTAGACAAGAGGAAGGCATTGACTATGATGAGGTCTTTGCACCAGTGGCCAGAGTTGAAGCTATAAGGATATTTTTGGCCTATGCCTCTTATATGGGCTTTATGGTTTATCAGATGGATGTTAAAGGTGCTTTCTTGTATGGAGAGATTGAAGAGGAGGTTTATGTAACTCAACCCAAGGGATTTGAAGACCCTGATCATCCTGAGTATGTGTACAAAGTTGTCAAAGCTCTCTATGGACTGCATCAAGCTCCCAGAGCTTGGTATGCCAGACTCTCCACATTTCTGCTGAAGAATGGCTATAGAAGAGGTGCCATTGGCAAGACTTTATTTCTCAAGAAAGATTCTAGGGATATTATTCTTGTGCAGGTATATGTGGATGATATTATCTTTGTTTCTACCAAAGAAGCCTGGTGTAGAGAGTTTGAGGATTTGATGAAGGGAGAATTTCAGATGAGTGCCATGGGAGAACTCACTTTCTTTCTGGGTTTGCAAGTTCAGCAGAAACCTGATGGTATATTTATACATCAGGAGAAATATGTAAAAGATATGTTGTCCAAGTTTGCTATGGAAAATGTCAGGACTGCCACTACTCCATATGAGGCTCCCAAACCAAAGAACAATCATACTCCTGATCTTCCTGTGAATGTTCATTTATACAGGTCTATGATTGGTTCTTTGATGTACTTGACTGCCTCAAGACCTGATATTACATTTGTTGTGAGTGCATGTTCAAGATACCAAGTCACTCCACTTACCTCTCATATGAATGCTGTCAAGAAGATTTTTAAGTATCTTAAAGGCCAACCACACTTAGGTCTTTGGTATCCCAAAGAGTCTCCATTTCAGCTAGCAGCTTATAGTGATAGTGACTATGCTGGTGCTAATTTGGATAGAAGATCCACAACTGGAGGTTGCCAATTTCTTGGAAGAAGATTGATTTATTGGCAATGCAAGAAACAGACCATAGTTGCTACCTCTACAACTGAAGCAGAGTATGTTGCTGCTGCCAATTGTTGTGGACAGGTTCTATGGATTCAGAATCAATTACTGGATTATGGGTATAACTTCATGAATACTACCATTTTCATTGACAATCAAAGTACCATTTGTATTGTTAAAAATCCAGTTTTTCATAATAGAACCAAACATATTGAAATCAGACATCACTTTATAAGGGATGCTTATGAGAAACATTTGGTTAAAGTAGTCAAAATTCACACAGATGAAAATGTGGCAGATTTATTAACCAAGGCATTTGATGGACCAAGGTTTCAATATTTGGTGGTCCATATTGGAATGTTAAACCCTTAACTGCAAAGTTTAAGGGGAGGCATAAGCCTCAGGGGAGGCATATGCCTCAGGGGAGGATGATGACTGTAAACTTTGTACTATTTGTATATGTTGTATAACTTCTGAGTTTTTAACAAGTTTTTAATACTAACCCTCTAACAGTTGTGCAAGTTGTCTGGTGTATTTGCGTGTTTGATGGTTGTTTTGCAGATGTTATGAGAATGAAAGTCCCATGATAAATCTCACCAAGAGCTAAAGTCAAAGGAATGTGGTCAATATACTGAACATGGTTTCTACTGATCAATTGAAACATGCTGAAGGTCTTACACAATGGATAAATTCAACTAAGATCTTTTCATTCATTCATAGAAACAAGTTACAGCTTACATTCAATGTTGCAATTGAGATACAATGACCATTCCTAAACTATTGGTTAATTCAGTACTACTAGCTTCTATCAATTATTACAAAATACTTGAGGCTATGACAAGTACAATGAAGAAGCTGAAGATGAAAATGGAAAAAGAAGAGAAAGAAGACTGGGAAGATGCTCATGAATTAAAGTCAAGAGAATACTCAAGAACTTTGCCTCATGGTTACATTCCTCAATCACCTACTTCTGCTTCTCCTTTCCCTTACGTATGATCTCAGTCTTCTTGCTCTGTCCAATATGTTCTTGATGTGGAAGACCAGGTCCTGGAGCAGGAAGATCCAACACCAAATTATGTGATGTTAGAAGAGATGGATCCCTAGCACTTGATCTTGGTTGGGATCTCTCTGGTGTGGAAGGAGGAAGAAAGGATAGATCTTCATGTTCTTCCTCTGAAGAGTCTTCATCAGAGGTATAGATGAAGGGAGAGACATTCTCTCTCTCAGCAGGATTGGGTGCATTGCTTGTTTCACCCTTCATATGAGCATTCCATTGTCTTTCTTGTGCATCCCATCGGTTCTCCAATGCTCTTTCAAAGTCAGAACCTTCAAACCCCCATGGATTTGGTGGTATATCCTCTTTTGATGATGGAGAAGAGGAATTTGGATCTGAGGTTTCTGGGTGTGAAGACATAATTTGGATGGAGAATTGGGGTTAATAGAAATTAGGGTTTGAAAGATAATTTGGGAAATTTGATGAATGAGATGTGTTATCTGAGGTGATTAAATATGCTAATTTTAGGAGTTACGATATTTAATGCGAGTTGGGTGGCACAGTAAAATCAAGATATTGACCGAAGATATTTTTACCTTTGGTTGATTCTGCTGATAGTTGACTATGCTTCAGCAGGTTTGATTTTCATTGCTGCTGAAGGGTTAATTTTCAAATTAGAAGTTTTGTCAGACTTGGTCAATAAGTTGTTCCGATAATTTTGACCACGATTGGGGAACTTCCAAATTTAACTCACTCTGCATATCTTTTCGAATCTAAATTATTCGCTTATCACTTCAAATAACCCATTATTCTCTGGAGTAATTCATAACATTCTGACACACATTCAGTCAAATGGCTCAACTTGAATTGAAGGGCGATCATAACAAATACGCTATTCTAACAACAAAGAAGGGACATGAAGAATTCGATTTGATGGTGGAATTTCTACAAAGGTCGAAGATTCATTATGCTTTGACTTATTGTCCCAATTTGGTGTGTGAATCCTTGGTGAAGCAATTTTGGGCATCTGCTACTAAGAGATCTGCTACAGAAATTGTAGCTGAAATAGATGGTGTAGAATATGTGGTGAAAGAAGGGTTGATAAGGACAAAGCTTCAGTTGGATGATGAAAATGGTGTGTATCATTCCAACACTGCAGAGATTTTTGCTAGGTTAAGAGAAGCTGGATATCAAAGTACTGATACATCAAAATAGCACAAGAATCAATTTTGTCCAAAGTGGAGGTATTTGGTGCATCTGCTACTTCAATGTATAAGCAACAAGTGTGGTGGATGGAATCAGTTCTCTCTGCAATTGGGTTGTGGTATTGTTTGTCTTTCTAAGGGTGAAACTTATAATTTTTCTAAGTTTATTTTTGAAAATATGCTAGAAAATATAGATAAGGAACAACATAAGTTTTTAATGTACCCTAGATTCTTACAGATAATCTTAGACATAACCACTGAAGATATGACCCATATACCCATTAAAAGTCTAGGCTCTAAGTTGTTTGCCTTAATGAAAACTAATTATACTGGGGAACATTACCCTATGTTGGAAGCAATGTTGCCACAAGGCAATGCTAATGTAGTTGAGGGTGATGATGCTGGTAATGTACCTGCTTCTAATGCTACTGATGATGGTAATCCATCATCTTCTGGTGTTGCTGCTGATGGTAATCCTTCAGTGGTAATGGAGGAAGCGCCAGCTACAACTGCTGAACCTTTACCTGATTCTACTGACTTACCACCACCTACTTCTGTACAACTGTCACCCAGCTCTACCATTTCACCAGTTCAGGATGCTCCAACTGAGCAAATTCATGAGTTTGAAGATGACTTACAGACTCTTGAACCTGATCTTACTAGACTACCTTCACCCAGTTCTTTGGGAGAGCAAATTAATGTAGGTTCTCCTAATGTTGTACATGAGTCTGTTTCTCCTGCTGGGTTCAATGAAGCTTCACATATCACTGAGCAATCTGCTGGTAGAGCTGAGGACCCTATTACTCTCACTTTTGTATATGATTCTCTTCGCAGGTACATGAAAATGACTGAAGATCTCCAGAAAGAACTTGCTGAGACCAAGACTACTCTTGGTAATGAAATTCAAGGTCTGAAAAGCAAAGTCAAAGATTTGGAAACACAGCTAAGTCAGCAGAAGCAAAGCAAAGATGAATTGGACTCTACTGAAGTGGCAAAGGAGGCAAATTTGGATTCTCTTGAGATTCTAGCTGAAGTTGCTAGAAAGTCTCTTGTTGTTCCTCCTAAAGCTGCTGCAGCACCTCAATCTAAACCAATAATACTAGTTCAAAGAAGAAGTACCAGACAGTATTTGGCAAGACAAGCTGCTGAAGCTTCAAAAGTATCTGGTGGTGATAATGATGTGCTGATGACTGAAGCTGTGGATATACTTCAGGAGAAACAATCATTAAGAAGGGTTACTGCTGATCAATCTGCTGACAAAGGAAATACATCAGGAGAAACATATTTTGTAGCTGGGAAAGAATACTTGAATTTTCCTGTTCATCATTCATCTGAGGATATACAAGTTTCTACTGATAAAGAGGTTCAAGATGTACATGATGAACCTATGGCAGATGTGCATGTGTCTAATGATGATGTTGCTGCAGCTAATGTTCCTCATGATGGTTTGGATGAGCTTGTAACTGCTGAAGATAGAGCTGGTCAAGGTAAATTATTACAAGAATGGGAAAATTATATGAAGAGTGCAAATCTAGCTGAGGAAGTACAAGCTAAGTTTGATGCAGAATTAGATTCTGAGACTCAAAGATATGTCTCTACCTTACCTATTGCAAGACAAAGGGAATTGGATGCAGCAGTTCTAGAGTTTGATGAGTCAGACTGGCAGATGATTGGAAAACAGATGCTTGCTAATCCTACTGTAACTGCTGAACTTATTGGAAAGAGAGTAGGGGAACAAGATTATGAATCTGAGATTGTGAAAATGTTAAAGATGAGGAAGAAGGCAGCTGATGAATTAAAAGCTAAAGCAAAAAGGGAAAAACCCATGACTCAAGCACAGCAAACAGAGTATATGAGAACATATGTGAAAAATCAGAGTAGCTCATTATATAATTCTGCTTGGTCTAAGAAAAAAGTATGGGGACTTCCATTTGAAAAACTAGTTGAGATTTATAATAGAATCAAAACTAGGAATGCTAAAGCTGGAATGGGTGCTTCAAAGAATATTCCACTTCTAAATGTTGATGATGATTCATCTGAGAATATTCATATTGCTGCTGAACAAGTATCTTTACCTGCTACTTCTGCTGGTGTTGATGTTTCTATGGATAAAGGTAAAGCCAAAGTGACAACATCAGATGCTCCAACTAGGAAGAGAACTAGGAGACAATTGGAGCTGGAAAGATTAGGTGAAGAAACTGCTAGGAAGTTGACTGAAGATCAAGAAGCTGAACAAAGGGCTGAGCTTGCTAGATTTCATGAACTGAAGACAAGAGAAGTTGAAATTCAAGCTGCTAGAAACAAACAAATCAGGACGGCTATGGATGAACAATATGCCTCTGCTGCACTTGAATCTTCTGATGATTCTGCTGATAACCAATTGAATACTCCATCAGTGGATACTGAAGTTGCAGAAGGTGATTCTGCTGAAGTAGCAGTTCATGATGCTATTTATGTTCCTGGAAGAAGAGGAAAGAGAATGGCTAAAGTAGGATCATCACATTCAAAACAAAGTTTAATTAATGTGCATGATTCTGATGCTTCATTTATAAGGGAAGGACCATCTGATGATTGGCCAGAAGGAACTAGAGTTGTTCTGATTCTTCATCTTGTAAATTATCAAGATTTGGTTACTCTATATGAGTTGGTTACTAAGTATTATGCCACTCATACTCCTGAGGGCTCTGGATTGTATTTGTTGGGTGATCTTCAAGTGTTGTTTGATTCTTCTACTCCTACTAGTTTAAGTTATGATATCTGGAAGAACAATCAGAAATGGAAAGTTCATAGTTGGAAGTTCTATCCTATGTCTTATGTGCATATGCTGGAAACTACCAATGGTCTGAGGATTATCATGGATATTACCAATAAGTATCCTCTGAAGGTATCATTGATGGAGAAAATGTTGCAACAGAAGTTGGAAATTCCTCCTGATCCAGCTGGTAATACAAGATTGTTTGCTGAATCTTTGGTGAAGGTTTTCAAACAAAGGATTAAGACTTCCAGAGCAGCATCTGAGTAGAAATATTATGTTGTACATTTATTTTATTATTAGTAAAAAAAAAAAAAAAAAAAAAAAAAAAAAAAAAAAAAAAAAAACTAACATTTTGTTGTATAGTATTTGTCTACAGGTTTGGTTATCAACTTACCTGATGTTGACTATTCCATCATAAAGTTGGCTAGTCCAAAGGGTACAACTTTGGTAAAGACATGTCAAATCTGTTGATAGCTGTAATGGTTTGCTCAAAACCATAGGGTTTTCAACTCACCCATGCTTTGTTGCTGAGTAGTTGAAATGGTTGTCAATTGACCATGGATTTTTCCTTTATGGATTCTGAATAATTGGCTAGCCCACATGTATATGGCTTGTGGTAAAGGCAGTGGAAAACCATATTTGGTAATCAGTTAACCAAGATGATTTTCATCAAAATAATTGGCTAGTCCTGAGCAAACGGCTACAGGTAAAGACATCTCAAATCCATTTATAGCTGATGATTTGCTAAAAATCATGTGGTTATCAGTGTACCTTTGAACACTTGGCTACTCCAGTAGTGATGGCTATTGGTAAAGAGACATCAAATCCATTATTTTCTATGATTCACCTCTCACAGGAGTTAACACACCTGGAAGTGATGAGAATAGTATGAAACTCATTTGTTTTGATGTACATTAAGTCATTTGTTGCTGCAAAGAATGGAGCTTTCAAGTATATGCTGATCATAGAGACTCTGCTGATGATTATTCTTTGCTGGTGCTTAGTTACAATCCTCTTGGTATGTTACTTTAAAGATCTATCAAGAATCTTGAACTTAACTAGGTCAAATTCAAGATTAGGGGAGGATTGTTGGGAATTCTGTGCAGAAAGAATTCTGCTGCTGTTTCTTCTGAAAGGATTCTGCTGAAGACATGGTTTCTGCTGAAGCAGTGTATCTGATGAAGACATAGTTCAACTTTATTAGTTTCTGCGGATATAGTATTTCCGTGTTTTATGTAATGTAGTTTGGATATGCATGAGTTTATTTAGGAAGTGATAATGCATATCTTTTAGAAGTTTTAGAGTATACGTTTCTTGTGAAACGGTTTAGGGTTCCTTGAGTATAAAAGGAACACACGGTTTATGTATTGATAAACTTTTAGAGAATTCTTAATATTATTAAAAAGATCCATAGAGGATCAAGAGTTCTTAGTATCAAGCTTGTATTTTGTTTCCGCTTTATTAATACAAGTTGCAGAGATTGTCTATTAGTGTGTTATTGATTACAGTGACATTACTAACGATTCCAGAGTGCTCAAGAAGATCTATCAAGGTCTATAGCTCAACACAACCAGTAAGAATGACATTCCAGAGGTTAAAATCAACGCTTGCAATCCAATTTTGCATCTTCATGGCCCAGATTTCATACTCATCTTTCTTAAGAAAAGGAAGCTTTGCATTGTTGTTTGAGAAGGCCACCTGTTGTAGTTGTTGAGTGAGAGAGCCTACTTCAGAGAGAGTAACATCACCATGTGGTTTGTCTCCCATTGATACTTAATTGAAAAGTAATGTGTTTGTGTTGAGGTTATAGAGAGTATCTCGTGGCTCTGATACCACTTGTAGGGATCTATACCTTGATAGATCACGAGCCAATAGATCGTTAGTTTACCAATGTAATCACCAGTAAGACTAAATAGATAATCTCTGTTAGCTTGTTAATATTGCGGAATATAAAAACAAACTTGTATACTAAACTTTGATCCTCTATGGATCGATATACTTTTCTATAAAGTGTTATGAAAAACTCGTCCCTATTACAATGATCTAGGGTTCCTTATATACTAGTGGAAACCCTAGCTTTTCTTACACGAAACAAATAATAAGAAACTAATAGAAGATATTCTACATATCTTGTCCTAAAATATATAAGTTCTATCCATGGTTTAACTCTACCCGTAGAATCTCTATACGTCCGCAGGAACCATTCATCAGCAGAAAGTCACTAAGCCTTCCGCAGGAACCTGTCAGCAGTATCTGTCAGTAGCATCTTCAATAATTCCTTACAGTTATTAATTAAAAAATAAGAAAACTATTTAATTACTAATATTACCTAATTATTTAATTAAACTATTTTTAATTCTAATAATTATTAAACTAAAAGATAAAAATCTAGAAAAATTATTATAAATACTTAAAGGTGACAGGAAATTAATAAAATTATATAAATGGTGAAGTGCTTATTAATAAGCTGAAAAGAAAATTAAAAAGATAGAATCTATTAAATAGAAGCTATCACTAATTTTATGTTTGGTTTTTGGTGGTTTTTCTTTTTGACAGATGAAAATAAGCTACAAATAAGAAACTTTTGTGAAAAAACTTTTGAAATAGCTTATAAATAAGCTATGTGCACCCCCAAGTGCTTAACAGGATGAATAATAGCTTATTAGGACTTGTGATGTTGTGAAAAAGCTATTAAATGATCAAATAAGCATACACAGATGATTAACAACAAGAAATAAGCAAATAAGAACCAAATAGCACACTGAATAAGCACTTAATCACAAATAAGCACTTAAGAAGCCAATAGGCCAAAACAGGCCTGAGATGAGAGGTTTTGGACCTCTGTGGGGTCCACAAAAGTGATCTAGGGTCCAAACTTAAACTTGAAATTTATAGGGGGACTGATAAGCTACAAAATAAGCCAATAAGCTAATCCTATGGCTTACTAATGAACACTAGGTGAGGCTATGAAGTTGGGGTCTTATACTGAGTGCTCAGTATTAACTCAGAAAATGGTCAAACTTGATGGGGCTTGCAGCCCTATCGAATAAGCTCACAAGGTGAAATAAGCCCTGAACTATCAAGATGATTTGTTTGGCTTTCTAAAAAGCCAATAAGCTCAGGGTGGGTCCCACTACTGAAGTAACTAAGGTCTTGGAATTTTTAGGTCAAAACCTGTGCACAGGGGAGGTGTATGCCCTGCAGGTCCAAATAAGCTATTGCACAAGTTTATACAAAATTCTTAAAAATAAGCTGCTTATGGGAATTTTACACTAGGTGACAAACTTTAACTTCTGAAAAGGGCAAGGTCTCAAAGCTAATACAAAAATCATGAAAATTCCTCTAAGATTTGGATTTCTGAAACAAGGTGTATTTTTTACTTTTGAAATTACACTAATACTTTGACTAAAGTGAATTTTGATCCTTAATAACTAACTGATTATGTTAAATTAAGCTAAGTAGATGTTAAATTAAGCTAGGTAACCAAGTTGTGAGCTAATATGATGAAAATGAACAAGCTAAGTATCATAGATGGAAAATTAAGTGAGATCAAAGATGATTTTGACTTTTCTATAAATGAGGTCTGAGTTTATACTTGTTCTGAGTTAATATGGACCTAACTAACTTGTATCAACTAGAAATAACAATACTTGAACACCACAACACTTTGGAATACCCTGATCCAAACACTACTTAAGGTTGACTGTATTGTGATTTGTGAAACAAATGATTATAAGAGCTTATGAAACAGATCTAGGTTGACTTATATTTATCTAATAAGTTTAAATAAACACTTAAACACAGGAAACAACAAAAATTAACCAAGATCAATGATTATACTAATTTGACTGTATGAATTTGATTTTTTTAGTAACTATGAATTTAAATGAACAAGCTAGCTATTTTAAGTAATATTATGAATAAACAACATCAAATAAGCATAAACAACCAAAATAAGCAGTGGTATAAGCTATACTATAGTAGAAACAAAGAAATGAGATTGTGACTTACAAAGTGCAATCCTGCTGAGATCAAATAACAAGAACCAAGATCAATCCTATAGAATCTCCACATATTCACTAACCCAAGGGCAATCCAAAATACACCCTGCTCCTACTTGATCAGCATCATACCCATGATTTTTGAATTTTTCTTTATTTTTCTTATTTTTTTGTATTTTTCTCTTTAACAACCAAAGCTGAGTTTTAAGGTTTCTAATAGCTTTAAGAAGCTATCTAGGAGCTTATGTGATCTAAATCAGGCCTTAACATCAACTATAACATGAAACAAGTGAATTTGAGATTTTGAGCTTAAAATTGTAAATACTGAATGAGTAAAGATGGAACTGAAATTGAAACTGAAAGTGACTTTGATTAACACTGAATTAACTTAAACAAGAGCTTGAAAGCTTTGAAATACACTGGAAATGTAAATTGCACTAATACGAAATTAAGATATGAAAATTAAAACTAGATATTCTTCTCCTTGCATCTTCTTCCTTTTATAGGCTCTCATTAGGGTTCCTTGGAGCACTCTGAACACATCCCACTTGATTTTGACCATTGAATTGTTCTGATTTGATCCTGACCTTCAAACTGACTTTTGGTGCCAAAAGTCCTAAGAGTAACTTGGAGCCAATGTTCTGTAATTAAAGATTTGTGGAGTGTTGTGGAGGTGGCAGGGGACAAAAGAGATAGTAGGAGTGCGCTAGGGGTCAAGCATGTACCAAAAACAGAGAAGAGTGGATGGATTTAAGAAAAAGGTGGGAAATGCATTTATTGGTTTACTGTTGATGTTTGGGAGGTGGCAAGGGTGAGGTGGAGATGGAGAGGCCAAGTGGGGAGGGGTGAGGTGGTGAAAAACCACCCTGGTATTGGTGTTTTCAGGTGTGGAGGTGAGGGATGTACAGTGTTGGTGGTTTTGGGAGAGGTCAACGGGTCAACGCCCGTTTTATATAAAAAGGGAGTGGGCTGGGGTGTGTTTTGGGCCAGGGTAAGGTAAGGGTTGGCTTGGGTGTTGTATTGGGTTGGATTTGGTTTAAGGGTTTTAATATAAAGGGTCCGGATTGGTTTATGGTATTAAATCCCAAGGACCATAAGTGTAATATTTGGATTTTTTTGGGGGACTAAATTTGTAATTATCTCAATGTTATCACAAGGACCAATTATGCCAATCATGAATAGTACAAGGTTTAATTTTAATATTTTTCCATTTTTTAAAACCTTAAGGACTAATTTTGACATTTTTCAAACTTGAGGGACTAAAGTTGTCATTTTGTAATTTTTAACTTTAAAGGACTAAACTTGACAACTTATGAATCCCTAAGGACCTTGAATGATTTTTTACATGTTTTGATTTACCAGGGACTAGTTTTGCCAATTTTTCAAAGTTCAGGGACTGAAACTGTAAATTATGTGAAATATGTTGTTTTTCATCAGTTTTCAATCCTTTTGCATAAAAACACAATCCAGGGATATTTTATGTATTTTAAGGCATTCCTGTGTGTTTTCAGATGTTTTTGCAGTCTAAATGTGACAGAAATGA
This sequence comes from Artemisia argyi, assembly GCA_030686995.1. Taxonomy (NCBI): domain Eukaryota; kingdom Viridiplantae; phylum Streptophyta; class Magnoliopsida; order Asterales; family Asteraceae; genus Artemisia; species Artemisia argyi. The sequence goes on along the minus strand of CM060682.1, from coordinate 211,172,799 downwards.
TGAGTATTTAGACACTCATCAGTAGCATTCGATCACTTGACAAAAGAAGTATTGTTGGTGTTGGGTTTGAAAATGCTGCTATGGTGAAACTGCTGCTATGAGTGAAACTGCTGCTAGTGTTAATGACTCTGCTGCTGATGACGAAGTGCTGCTAAGTGAAACTACTGCTAAAGAGATTAGCACGTATACAATAAGATAATTATAGAATAGATTGTGTGTATATTATATCTGTTTAAATTATTCGTATCTTGTAGAGAAAGTGATGCATGGGAATTGCACCAGGCTTTACCTCTCGAGGGATCTCGAGAAGCTTACAACCCCCACCAGGCAGTGTACCTGATCGTTGTAGTATAGTATAGTGACAAGTACCGGGGGATTGATCGTTCAGCTAGGAATAGTGTCGCTAGGATTAGAAAACCTAAATACTAGTTCTAGAGATGAGGGATGATTCTTTTTATGTTTTTATATTTTATGAAAAGCAAGTAAAATCTCAGGTTTGAAGGATTTGGGCGGAATTAGTTGCTAGTCAACTAACCCAATACTAAAGATGCAATTAAAATAAAATACTAAAAATGAAAATAAGCTAAATTAAACTAAAGTTGTGGGCAATAAGTGGAGAAATTGTGTTTACTTAGATTTCACTACTCCCTAGATATCTTTTACATGTTAATTACTTGTTATAGTTGCGTGGATGACGGATCGTATTCCTTAATACCATTCATGGGGTGGCGTACTTACTTCCCCAATCCTATGAGTGCCTACTTCACTCCTATGTCGAGCCTGCAAGAAGCTCCTAACATGGGATCATTAGAATTTACTCATGCATTAAATACAACCAATAAAACCTAGTACACATCGGTTCATGTTTCCTAAGACGTTCAAGCATGTTACACAATGGAGATCTGCCAGTTTTCTTAAGCCTAACATTGAAATCATTCATCCAAAACAACCATAAACAAGTAATCAACACATAATCAACATCTAGGTTTCATTAGATCTAAGCAAACACAAAGTAAATCGAGCCTAGCATGGTGGAATCAAGACAAGCACAAGATATAGACAACCAACACATAGACATATTGATTGAATTAAGCAAAGACTTATCTCAATAGCACATGTAAGTATTCAAGGGTTGAAAACCCTTGAAAAGCTGTAAAATTCGTAGGTGGTTCGGCCTTAGGGTTTCTCCAAACTTGTTCCTCTTAATGAATGAAAATTAGAAAACTATATATAGATAATAGATTCTGACGGCGTCAAGAACAACTAGGTGACGCCGTCATCTAGCCGCCAAAATACTCCTCGGACTGCCTTGATCTACATCTGACGCCGTCATGTCCTAGGCCGTCACACATTTAACTCTTGACGCTCTACTTTGTGATGCATTCTTGAATGTAATGGGCCGTCATGAAAATAATGCTTGACGCCGTCAAATCCTTCCTCTTGATACCGTCAAAATACTGTTCCAGCATGGAAAATTAAGTCTTTGGCGTTTTCTTCACTTTTATGCTCCAAAAACGTCCGAATTGCTTCCTTTTCTAGATTTCACTCCCAAAATACCTAAAATCACAAAAGGAACGATTTAGGGCAATATTTGATCAAATAAAATCAATTCCGGGGCTTAAATGACCCCCTAAAAACGGATCATTTTTCGCCTCATCATATACCCTTAAACTTGAGATTTGCTTGTCCTCAAGCAAATGCGCTTTTATTCTAGTCAAAATACAAGTTAGGGGTCATTTAACACTAATATAAAAGTAATTACAACAAATAATCGTTCCACAAAAGACCAAAGACAAGCAGGAGGTCATATACTAACACCTCACAAATAGTGTTTAGATACTCACATCTCTCGGGTGTAATAAAGTATAAATTACAATATGGAAACGGAAGATATCTCTCACTACCTGTCATAGCAAAATAGATTACCATAGGCTTGGGAAAGGATCAAACCTCCACCACATGGCGTAAGCACCTAGGATAAACTATCAAAGAGGTCTTTTAAAGGGTTGTAACGTTAGTTGTAGGGATATGAAATACACGGTTTTGTTGGATATAGGCAATCTTTACTGGTGGCGAGCTAACAATCTTGGTTAATTACATGTACAATATGGCGTTGCTAAGCCAAGACTAGACTCGACTTAAGCTAATAAATCAAAAAATAATAAAAACTTAAAATAAACATAGAATAAAAAGGGATGGTAGTCCTTTTTTTTTTTTTTTTTTTTTTTTTTTTTTTTTTTTTTTTTTTGCATACACTCTTACCCTACCATCCAAAATAATACATCATAGGGAATGGAAATTCCCCTTACACTTGAATTTTTACATACTTTACAATAAACTAATCTACTGACTCGAATTAAGAAAATCAAAACACTTAGAGCACTTTTAAGATTAACGTACATATGGGGGTAATAATATGATGTTCTTCCCCATTACTCCATAAAATAAGTACTTTACCCATGAGTCCCAATCGTCCCAAAACAATATGTACAAAGATATGACTCGACTTAGCAACCATGTAATCAATTAGAAAGTTAACTTAGGGTTTAACAAATAATAATAATGCACTAAAGATGAGTGCATACACGGAAGGCTAAGGCTATTTGGGTGTAACAAATTCTTCCTTTAAGTAAAATGCTTAAAGTTAGAAACGAAAAGATAGGCTCGGAGGGGTGTACTAGGGGTTTTGTATACTAAAAATGAGTACAACGCTAAGGGTGTGGGAAAAATTAGTTGACTTAACTAGCCAAGTAATATGACTTAAATGGTCAAGTAATTATGATACGGGTTTAACACAAGGGTGATCCTAATTCCTCTTATCATGTAGTAAATCCTACCACACGAATAAAGTCTCACTAGCGGTCTTGGGATGCATCACTAACGCAAGTTCTAGAATCTAAATGCTACCGGTACACTCATAAGCACTAATAGTAAATGCTTTTCCTATCAAATCTAAAGGCGAACCTCACGTATTTGGGTGGAAAATTTTTCTGAATATTACGGTTGTGTGCTAGTTATACAATCTCTTATCCATGAGACGCTTTCTAAGGCTAAAGTTTCACTCCTAAATGTTGTAAAAAAATTTAAATTTGGCGCTAAAATTGCACTAATAAGTATTTCTCATATTTTTATTACACATCTACCATTAAACAAAACAAACTCAAGCGAAAGTGTATCTGTAAGGTATCATCATTTTACCCTCCCCTTACACTTAGGATGAACATTGTCCCCAATGTTCAAGTAAAGATGTAAAAGTAATACAAGTAAAAAGAATGAAATCAAATACTCCCCTGATTCGCTCGGTATGGATAATAAGGTGGCCAGGTTAGATCTTCCTCCAAGAAAATGAACAATCAAAGCTTCCCTTCCAGAAATATAAATCATCTTCTTGTCATACATAACCTGTAAATCCTGAGAAAACAAACAAAGCAACCTCGCATAAAATCGGCGGCAATCTACATAAGTTACTAAATCCTAGAAAACAAAGTAAGATATAATGCTTGTGGAATGAAGTTTGCAGATTTCATGGAGATTATAAAACTTAATTAATTCAACAAAAACTTTAAAACTCCGTTAGAAAAATAAAACTGGTAAAATTTCCAGATTTTTACACGTGACGCCGTCAAGAGCAAGCTTATGACGCCGTCAGAAGTGGCCTGCAAAAATTCTTATGTTAAGTTTCCAGAAAATTTCTGGAAAAACTTGGTCCTACTTCCTGGAAAAGCCTGCAAAACTTCATTATGACTCAATACAAGCATTTGACTCTAACAAATACGAATATACATGTTCACTTAATATTTTGGAGAATCATGATCGGTTTGTTTCTTAAAAACAGATTTGGGGTTTCCCCTTACACTTATCTTTTGCAAAAATACCTTTAGGGTGAAGTTAAGACTAGGCCAAACAACAAAGTAAAGTATTTCCACTTTTTAGTTTAGAAACATGATCTACCAACAATAAAAATAAAGCATGCATACAGAAACAAATAACAAACAAACAAAATAAAAATCACACAAAGCATGGGTTGCCTCCCAAGAAGCGCTTTTCTTTATTTACGAGTATTGTAGCTAGACTCAAGGCCATGGGTTACTACGTGACCTCGTCTCTTGAGATAGCGTATCCCATATAGTTAGGATCCTCACTATCGTAATAGTAATTGTTGGATCGTATTACTCTGACCAAACTAATTGTAGCTTGTAAAGGTTTAATGATATTAAGTAAACTTAACAAAATTAATAATGAAACACTGTTTAACCTTGTAAAGTATGCAGAATCTACTAACACAAAGCTTAAGAAGAACTTTATATTAAACCAAACTTGAACCTGCTTTGTTACACAGATTCACTAACAACTCTAACTATATCGACTTCGTAAAGCTCTAAAACTCTTAGAAACTTCGACTAACTTATGCTAAAACTTTGTAAAACGTGTATCGACTAATACCTCCTAAAGCTCTTTATATAGAGAACCTTAAGTCGGTTGATGCGTGGGAATTGCACCAGGCTTTACCTCTCGAGGGATCTCGAGAAGCTTACAACCCCCACCAGGCAGTGTACCTGATAGTTGTAGTATAGTATAGTGACAAGTACCGGGGGATTGATCGTTCAGCAAGGAATAGTGTCGCTAGGATTAGAAAACCTAATTACTAGTTTTAAAGATGAAAGATGATTCTTTTTGTATTTTTATATTTTCTAGAAAGCAAGTAAAATCTCGGTTTTGAAGGATTTGGGCGGAATTAGTTGCTAGTCAACTAACCCAATACTAAAGATGCAATTAAATTAAAATACTAAAAATGAAAATAAACTAAATTATACTAAAGTTGTGAGCAAGAAATGGAGAAAATGTGTTTACTTAGATTTCACTACTCCCTAGATATCTTGTATATGTTAATTACTTGTTATAGTTGCATGGATGACGGGTTGTATTCCTTAATACCATTCATGGGGTGATGCACGTAACTCCCCAGTTCTATGAGCTCTTATCTACTCCTATGCCATGCACAACACAACCATAGGGATCCGAAACAGTGGCTCATGCATTAAATACTACCAATAAAGACCTAGTGCATATCGGTTCATGTTTCCTAAGACGTTCAAGCATGGTACCATTTGGAGATCTGCCAGTTTTCTTAAGCCTAACATAAAATCATTCATCCAAAACAACTACAAACAAGTAATCAACACATAATCAACATCTAGGTTTCATTAGATCCAAGCGAACACAAAGAAAGTCTAGCCTAACATAGTGGAATCAAGACAAGAACAAGATATAGACAACCAACACATAGACATATTGATTGAATTAAAAGAGTACTTATCTCAATTGCACTTGAAAGGTATCAAGGGTTTAAAACCCTTGAAAAACCTGTAATATTCGTACCAAAATCGTGGCTAGGGTTTTTCCAAAACTTCTCTCTTTTAATGTGAAAAACTAGAAAACTATATATAGGAAATTAGGGATGACGGCGTCAAGAACAAATGCGTGACGCCGTCACCTCGCCGCCAAATACTTCCTCGGACGCCCTTGATCTACTTCTGACGCCGTCAACTCTAGGCCGTCACACAAATTACTCTTGACGCCCTGTGTCTGACGCCGTCACCAACTACGGATTTTTATTCTTGATGTTTGACGCTGTCATGATTTAACTCTTGACGCCATCAGGTACTGTTCCCAGCATGGAAAATTGAGACTTTGCCGTTTTCTTCACTTTTATGCTCCAAAAACGTCCAAAATAGCTTCTTTTCCAGAATTCACTCTCCAAGTACCTAAAATCACAAAAGGAACGATTTAGGGCAATATTTGATCAAATAAATTCAATTCCGGGCTTAAATGACCCCCTAAAAGTGGTTCATTTTTCGCCTTATCATATACCCTTACACTTGAGATTTGCTTGTCCTCAAGCAAATATGCTTTTATTCTAATCAAAAGACAAGTTAGAGGTCATTTAACACTAATATAAAAGTAATTACAACAAATAATCGTTCCACAAAAGACCAAAGACAAGCACGGAGGTCATACACTAGCACCTCACAAATAGTGTTTAGATACTCGCATCTCTCGGGTGTAATAAAGTGATATAACATTATGGAAATGGAAGATATCTCTCACTACCTGTCATAGCAAAATATATTACCATAGGCTTAGGAAAGGATCAAACCTCCACCACATGGCGTAAGCACCTAGGATAAACTATCAAAGAGGTCTTTTAAAGGGTTGTAACGTTAGGTATAGGGATATGAATTACACGGTTTTGTTGGATAAAGGAAGTTTTTACTGGTGGCGAGCTAACAATCATGGTTAATTACATGTACAATAGGCGTTGCTAAGCCAAGACTAGACTCGACTTAAGCTAATAAATGAAAAATAACAAAAACATAAAATGAACATAGAATGAAACGGGATGGTAGTCCGTATGTTTTTTCTCTTTTTCTTTTTTTTTATTTTTTTTTTCTTTTTTTGATTTTTTCGATTTTTTTTTTTTTTTTTTTTTTTTTTTTTTTTTTTTTTTGCATACACTTTTACCCTACAATCCAAAATAATACATCATAGGGAATTTAAATTCCCCTTACACTTGAATCTTTACATACTTTACAATAAACTAATCTAATGACTCGAATTAAGAAAATCAAAACACTTGGAGCACTTTTAAGATTAACGTACATATAGGGGTAATAAAATGATGTTCTTCCCCATTACTCCATAAAATAAGTACTTACCCATGAGTCCCTATCGTCCCAAAACAATATGTACAAGGATATGACTCGACTTAGCAACCATGTAATCAATTAGAAAGTTAACTTAGGGTTTAACAAATAACAATAATGCACTAAAGATGAGTGCATACACGGAAGGCTAAGGCGATTTTGGTGTACATTTAAGTGGGGTGTAACAAATTCTTCTTTTAAGGAAAATGCTTAAAGTTAGAAACGAAAAGATAGGCTCGGAGGGGTGTACTAGGGGTTTCGTGTACTAAAAATGAGTACAACGCTAAGGGTGTGGGAAAAATTAGTTGACTTAACTAGCCAAACAATATGACTTAAATGGTCAAGTAATTATGATACAGGTTTAACACAAGGGTAATCCTAATGCCTCTTATAGTGTAGTAAATCCTACTACACGAATGTAGTCTCACTAGCGGTCTTGGGATGCATCACTAACGCAAGTTCTAGAATCTAAATGCTACCGGTACACTCATAAGCACTAATAGTAAATGCTTTTCCTATCAAATCTAAAGGCGAACCTCACGTATTTGGGTGGAAAATTTTTCTGAATATACGGTTAAGTGCTAGTCATACAATCTCCTATCCATGAGACGCTTGCTATGGCTAAAGTTTCACTCCTAAATGTTGTAAAAAATTTTAAATTTGGCGCTAAAATTACACTAACAAGTATTTCTCATAGTTTTATTACACACCTACCATTAGAAAAAACAAACTCAAGCGAAAGTGTATTGTAAGGTATCATCAATTTACCCTCCCCTTACACTTAAGATGAACATTGTCCCCAATGTTCAAGTAAAGAATGTAAAAGTAAAATAAGTAAAAAGAATGAAATCAAATACTCCCCTGATTCGCTCGGTATAGATTATAGGTTGGCCAGGTTAGATCTTCCTCCAAGAAAATGAACAATTAAAGCTTCCCTTCCAGAATATAAATCATCTTCTTGTCAAACATAACCTGTAAATCCTGAGAAATAGACAAAGCAACCTCGCGTAAAATCGGCGGCATCCTATATAAGTTACTAAATACTAGAAAACAAAGTAAGATATAATGCTTGTAAATGAATTTTGCAGATTTTCTGGAGATTATAAAACTTAATAATTCACAAAAACTTAGAGACTCCGTTAGAAAAACAAAACTGGTAAAATTTCCAGATTTTTACGCGTGACGCCGTCAAGAGTAATCTCTTGACGCCGTCAGGATTGACCTGCAGAAATTCTTATGTTAAGTTTCCGGAAAATTTCTGGAAAAACATGGTTCTACTTCCTGGAAAATCCTGCAAAACTTCATTATGACTCAATACAAGCATTTGACTCTAACAAATACGAATATACATGCTCACTTAAAATTGTGGAAAATCATGATCGTGTGTTTCTTAAAAACATATTTGGGGTTTCCCCTTACACTTATCTTTTGCAAAAATACTTTTAGGTTGGAGTTAAGACTAGGCTAAACAACATAGTAAAGTATTTCCACTTTTTAGTTTTGAAACATGATCTACCAACAATAAAAATAAAGCATGCATACGGAAGCAAATAACAAACAAACAAAATGAAAATCACACAAAGCATGGGTTGCCTCCCAAGAAGCGCTTTTCTTTATTTATGAGTCTTGTAGCTAGACTCAAGGCCATGGGTTACTACGTGACCTCATCGTTGGTTTCATTTCCTAGGTCATCTCCTATATTGGTTTTGTACTCCGGACCTAATTGCAAGCATTCTTTGTAGAAACCAAGTATCCTACTCATAACATATTCAACTCCTCTACGTCTATCCACGTCATTCCTATAGTAAACCGCTTGTTTATGTTCTTTTTCGAGATTAGAGAGAAGACGGTATTGCTCAATCTTGTATGGCATTTGATAGGCAACCTCATCATTCTCTTCCTTGAATCTAAATATCCCTAGAGTCGGATCATAACTCATCCTAGTGGCCTCAACAAATGGTTTTTCGAATATTACTTGGCTTAGGCAAGCATCTATCACCAGACGAGTGTCTTCAACTATCACAAAATCTATCTCATAGGTGAGATTACCTATGATCACATGCAATCCTTTCACTCTCCCTACAAAATTACTTATGAGGTTCCTATTGGGCATCATCCTAAAATTAAGTTGCTTTTTCATTACCCAATTATAGTAGGTCCTAGTCATGATGTTTATAGGAGACCTAAGATCTATATATGCTTTCCATACATGCATATGCCCATTGTTGCATGGTATGTTGATGTTAGAGGTATTACCTACTTTAATAAGGGGTGAACCAAGGATATATGGTGTCTCGGGATCATCGAATAAATCTTTGTGATATTCCTGTTCTTCCTTGGTGGGCAACTTATCAAAGTATTTTTCTATATTTTCTACTTCCTCTAACTTTTCTTCCTTATTAACCTCAACTTTCTTAATTTCATCCCTAGGCTTGGTCTCTACTCCAACTTCATCCTTGTCACTTTCTTCCCTATCCTCATCTTTTGATTTAATAGTGACAACATTGACAAAGTGGACTTGTTTGGATGACGAGGGATCCCTAATGTCCTTCCTAGGTGTGGTTAACGCTTGGTTGTTGAGGGCTTTCAACAAGTTGTCTATCTTGTTGGTCATCTCCGTTTGTTGTTGGTTGAATTCGGTTTCAAACCTAGCTATGCGAGCTTCTTTAGATGCCATGAACTTAGACATCAATCCTTCAAGATTGTTGGTACTACCATAGTTGTTAGAAGGATTGTTGTTGAAAGTACGGTTGGAGGGTGGACCGTTTGGTTGGTAACGATTAGGCGGATTGGAAGAATTGGCTTGATTTTGTTTCCACCTAAGGTTTGGGTGATTTTTCCATGAGGGGTTGTATGAATAACCGTAAGTATTTGGCTCGGGCTTGAAAGTGTACCACTTATCTCCCGCTTCGTCGGTACGCGTGGATGCGTAGTCCGCAAAAGCTGTTCCGGGGAGTTCCACACAATCACGAGTGTCATGGGGACCACTACATAATTCGCATGAAGAGGTGATTTTGTTCACTTGGCTTGAAGGCTTAGGAGCTTCGTAAGATTTCATGAGAAACTTGACTTGGTGCTCAAGTTCCATGATCCTACGGTTGGGAGTGCTAGAATTGTTCGAAGGCAAAGATATTGCCTTGACCGTTTTGTTCAAATCACGGGGATCATTGCAACTTTAGTTGTCATAGAGAGTAAGATCTTCTATGAGTTCCCATGATTGTTCCGCACTTAGATCACGTAGCTTACCACCAGCCGATTGGTCAATGGTTCACCTCGTGGAGAGATCGATATGGTCATAGAAGATTTGGACTTGGAGCCAAAGATCTATGCCATGATGAGGGACTTTTTGGAGTAAGTCCTTGAAACGAGTCCATGCTTCATAGAGAGTTTCACCTTGACGTTGTTGGAACATCAAGATGTCATTTCTAAGCTTGGTAGTTCTCCCCGGTGGGAAAAATTGAGCAAGGAAACGAGTGGTGAGATCATCCCATGTGGTGATGGATCCCGCGGGTAAACGCTCAAGCCATTGACTAGCTTGATCCCGTAGAGAGAATTGGAATAGGCGTTAACGGGTTGTCTCTCTAGTTGCAACATCTAGGTATATGGAATCTACGATTTTGAGGAAGTCCTTAAGATGTTGATTTGGATCTTCGGAACGAAGTCCATGGAATGCACATCCGCTTTGCACCAACCGGATGGTGTCGGATCGCAAGGGTGTCACATTGGCTCCGGTGAGCTCAATGGTGTTTCGATAGCCTTGGTGGCTAGGTCGGGAATACTCTCCTAAGGTTCGGGGCCTAAGGGGTTCTAAAGGTGGGTTTTGTTGTGGTGGGATGATGGGTTCAAAGATGTTACCACCTTCCATGATGTCGGATGGTAAAGGTTACGAACAAAGACACGAAGAAATAAGATAGACTAAAGGAATCCTAAAAATAAAAATAAAATCTTACTAGAAAGGAATCTAGCAAGTAGACCTAATAAAAAGAAATTCTAACTTAGACAATAACTATTCCCCGGCAACGGCGCCAAAAACTTGATGCGTGGGAATTACACAAGGCTTTACCTCTCGAGGGATCTCGAGAAGCTTACAACCCCCACCAGGCAGTGTACCTGATCGTTGTAGTATAGTATAGTGACAAGTACCGGGGGATTGATCGTTCAGCAAGGAATAGTGTCGCTAGGATTAGAAAACCTAATTACTAGTTCTAAAGATGAAAGATGATTCTTTTTGTATTTTTATATTTTCTAGAAAGCAAGTAAAATCTCGGTTTTGAAGGATTTGGGCGGAATTAGTTGCTAGTCAACTAACCCAATACTAAAGATGCAATTAAATTAAAATACTAAAAATGAAAATAAACTAAATTATACTAAAGTTGTGAGCAAGAAATGGAGAAAATGTGTTTACTTAGATTTCACTACTCCCTAGATATCTTTTATATGTTAATTACTTGTTATAGTTGCATGGATGACGGGTTGTATTCCTTAATACCATTCATGGGGTGATGCACGTAACTCCCCAGTTCTATGAGCTCTTATCTACTCCTATGCCATGCACAACACAACCATAGGGATCCGAAACAGTGGCTCATGCATTAAATACTACCAATAAAGACCTAGTGCATATCGGTTCATGTTTCCTAAGACGTTCAAGCATGTTACCATTTGGAGATCTGCCAGTTTTCTTAAGCCTAACATAAAATCATTCATCCAAAACAACTACAAACAAGTAATCAACACATAATCAACATCTAGGTTTCATTAGATCCAAGCAAACACAAAGAAAGTCTAGCCTAACATAGTGGAATCAAGACAAGAACAAGATATAGACAACCAACACATAGACATATTGATTGAATTAAAAGAGTACTTATCTCAATTGCACTTGAAAGGTATCAAGGGTTTAAAACCCTTGAAAAACCTGTAATATTCGTACCAAAATCGTGGCTAGGGTTTTTCCAAAACTTCTCTCTTTTAATGTGAAAAACTAGAAAACTATATATAGGAAATTAGGGATGACGGCGTCAAGAACAAATGCGTGACGCCGTCATCTCGCCGCCAAATACTTCCTCGGACGCCCTTGATCTACTTCTGACGCCGTCAACTCTAGGCCGTCACACAAATTACTCTTGACGCCCTGTGTCTGACGCCGTCACCAACTACGGATTTTTATTCTTGATGTTTGACGCCATCATGATTTAACTCTTGACGCCGTCAGGTACTGTTCCCAGCATGGAAAATTGAGACTTTGCTGTTTTCTTCACTTTTATGCTCCAAAAACGTCCAAAATAGCTTCTTTTCCAGAATTCACTCTCCAAGTACCTAAAATCACAAAAGGAACGATTTAGGGCAATATTTGATCAAATAAATTCGATTCCGGGCTTAAATGACCCCCTAAAAGTGGTTCATTTTTCGCGTTATCATCGGTTTACAACATATAACTTGAACGATAAGTCATTATCCCTAATACATTCTAGAATATTAGTTCAATATTACATGATAATCCTCTAAACAATATTGCACTTCAGTCCTTCTATTCTTTGTATTCTTCGAAGTACTTTAGAGTATTCTTTGATAAACAGCAGTACTTTGACTTGAACCTTCAGCGGTACTTTGACTTCATGTCATCTAGCAGCAGTACTTTGACAAACAGAAAAACATTGATCTTTTGTATCCCAACAATCCTTCCCTAACTTGAACTCCACTTGCTTGATTTCAAGTTTCTTTGTATTCTTTGATCTTCAATGACATTATCAGCAACAAGGATTGTGTTTGTATATCTGTGCAAACTTGTAAGTCAAAGTGCTCTTTGATCATCATCTTTTCAGTAACTCAACAGTATTTTGACAATACGTACATCAAATCTTTTAAAGTTTTAGACTGTTCTCATCACTTCCAGATGTGTAAACTTCTGTGAGAGGTGAATCATTGAATCATATGATTTTTAGCAAATCATCAGCTATCAACGGATTTGAGTAGTCTTTACCAATAGCCGTTTGCTTTTGGACTAGTTAGTTCTTTGATATTAATCATGGTGAACTAATTACCAAAAATGGATTTTCCACAGCATTTACCATAAGCCATTTTCTTATGGGGTAGCCAACTCTTCACTTTAATAGATATGGTGAGTTGAAACCATACAATTTTTAGTAAATTGTCAACTAAAAACGGATTTGATTATCACATCAGAGCCGTACCCTCATGATGAGTCAATCTCTTTCTTGTCTATTAAACATGGTGAGATGATTACCATTTGCTGTGTAGTATAAATACTATCACCATGTGTTTTCTTTTCAAATCCTTTTATAAACATCATCTTTTAAACTTCAAAAACTTTATTTTATCACAAAAGAACTGTTACTGGTTTTATTCATCAAGCAGTACTTTGAGAAAGTACTGTTTGACTTAAAGTACTTTGAGAAAAAATACTTATTTTTCAAAACAAATCATACCAGTATTTTGCAATATCATTCTTCTGACTTAGTCCATCTGATAAATAGCTTAATTACATCCAAAGCTACTTCAGATTCATCTTCTAACTCCATTCCATGATCCAACATCCTGAGCATAATTTCTTTAATCAAAGGATATCTTTTCTCAGCAAGCATGTAGATCATGGTACCATCTTCCATCTCAAGTGCATGAACTCCTGAGGACTTAAAAAATATCCACTTTGTAATTTCCCAATTCTCTTGATCAGCCCATAAAGAATCAACACTTGTTTCTTCTGTTTCCCAGATGGTAAATAAATCCCCAAGCAAAATTAATCCCACTCCAGATGCTTCAATCTCTGCATAATATGTCTGCACTTGCATATATAAATCATAGAGATCTTCTCTTGTAATAAAATGCAGAACATCCCATAGTATTTTGAATACGGTGAAGCTTCCATCTTCTCTAGTGAACATTAGATAGTTTCCTTCTTTTGATTCAACCAAAGTAAATGAGATTATCTTGGATTTCTTCCCAGAGTCATCTGTCTTCTTGTTCTCAAAATCAACTACTCTGAGATAGTTTCTAAGTTCATCAATTGTATCTTCATGAAGAGATTTGAGTCTCTTTGACAATTTATCATCTTGAACTTCTTTCTTTTTTTTCAACTTTCTTCTTTCTCTTTGTTCTTTTAGAATAGTCTCTGATGTGTTTTCTTTATCAGCATCCATGGGAACAATATTTTCAACAAACCTTTTGATGGCTTCTTGTTCGGCATCCCATAGATCTTTCACTTCATCATATTTCATTCTTTGCAAATTCTTGTATCCTCTTTTTTATAAGAAACTTATCATCCAGTTTCTTTCTTGACCCTTTGTCATAAATCTTTGTGTTTTAACATCAGACTTCTTAACTTCTTCCAAATACTTTGCATCTTATTCAGCTTGATACAACCGTGCAGCTTCTTCATTCTTTGCAATCTCAATATCCCTAAGCTGTGCAAGAGTAAATTTCTTCTTTTTCTTTTTAACTTTCTGCTTCATAATCCCTTTTCCTTTGTCTTTGGGATTTAACTCATCAACATCAGAAGAACTTTCAGAAACTTTGTGTGCAGGCTCAGAAATATGAATTCCTCTTGAAGGTCTTTCCAAATTAAGCATAATCTGAGCTATTGTTTCATCATCACTTGTAGTATGTACCTTGACTTCTTCTTGATGTATAACAGTAGAAGGACCAGCTTCATCTTCAACATTAGTTATAGAGGGTCCAGCAGCAGTAGTTCCACTTGCATTAATATTAGAAGCAGTACCTTGCACAAAAGTACTGTATGACCTTAGATATATCAACTTTAATACCAATATAAGAACTAGATGAAGTAAAGATGGTGACTTGATGGATATGTGTGGCGTTAGATAAGTATAAAATAGAGGTAAAGATGAAGAGAACTTTTATTAAGAAAAACACACACAATACACACACAAGCACACCACACAAATGAGGTGTGTGGTGTCTTTTATAGTACAAGAGAGAAAGGCCTCATGGGCTTTCTAATGGACATGGGCTTGGGCTTGGTATACATGTTTAACAAAAGGCTTATTAAACATAACTAATAGCATATTAGCTTACCAAGACCAAGGCCCATTGACTATTCTAATAATACAAACTACGACACATTACAACGTTACACGTATGAGAATGACCATCACTTTTCAATATATATTATTAATGCTAACAATCTCCCCCTAAGGGGTGGTCATTCGAATGATGCTCCACGTGATTAGGTCTTTGTTGTTCTTAGTTGTTGTCCTTTGTGTGTCATAGCAGAATAGTCTTTAGTCATTGTTCCTTCATGCTTTGTGATCTTCGATGACTGACATATCATCGTACTTTGTTCCTTAGTGATATGGAGCAATCTGCCTTTCGTCACTTGTGCGTCTGTGGTGGTTGTCTGCCATTCCAACATGCTCATACATCTTAGTCTTTGTGATACATGCATTTGTTGTTCCTATTCTTTAACATAGATCATTGTCATTAGACTTTGTGGATTCTTCTTTTTGGCGTAGAATCTTTCTTTGACTGTTGCTATCCTTTGATCCTTGTGAGAACTTTTCCTATGACTTTATGATGCATGTATTAGCACGTAGAATCCGTCGCCATGGAGGTGATGTGTACCTGCATTAAAACAGTTAGCAATAATCAACCGGTACTTATAGATAAGGAATTAGAGATCGTCAACAGCATAGTGTGAAGACTCCTTCTAACTCTTATCAAGGCCGTTCCCATATCAGATACCCCCGAGGGAGCTTACAAGACCTACTATGTAGCTCAATGACTGGGTGAGTCGCTGGGGATTACTCCACGACTGTAGACCGTTTGAAACCACCGCGAACACTAAGCGTAACTCATAAAGAATTACCGAAGTGACCTGCTGTCGGGGCTGCTTGATGTTGACCCTGGCAGGAGTTTCCATTCAATCATTGAGAATCACAAACGTGAATCCTCTCATAAATGTTCTGGCAGATTGCTAGGATCTGCGTAGGACTCTATAATTTACAGCTAGTGTCCATTGATGTAGAACACCAGTTGCAGAAATACTAAGTGTTCCTAAGAG
Source organism: Artemisia argyi (assembly GCA_030686995.1). Classification (NCBI taxonomy): domain Eukaryota; kingdom Viridiplantae; phylum Streptophyta; class Magnoliopsida; order Asterales; family Asteraceae; genus Artemisia; species Artemisia argyi. Next base: position 211,157,055 of record CM060682.1, on the reverse strand, counting down.
ATCTTATGATGAATCTCATGGCTCTAGACTCGATAAGTGCATACTTAGGTTTCCTATGCGGAGACTAGGGAGGTGTCTCCAGTTTCTAGATTACACTGGTTCCCCGTGAGAATAAAACAAGCTCTTTTAAGAGAACTTGAGTGGCTTAGAAGGTTTAGTGCAGTGCGTCACTGGGTCCATGACGTCTTGTCTTCAATACCGGTGTCACCTTAGTAACAAACAGTAGCATACGAATTGTACCCGGTGTCTGCCCTAAGGTTGAACATATGGAGGGCTATTTCTTTTCACCCTTTTTTCTTTACTTTTCTTTTTAGTTCTTCAACCCCTTCTTACTCCTTTCTCATTTTCTCCTTTTTTCAATCATACGTAAGGACTTCTAATTCTAATCTATTGGATTTGTCCTTGGGTAGATCCCTCCGGCTTTGGCGGATCATAGGACGGTTTTTCCTAACCTTAGTCACCTTATATCTCCACGATTATCCTATAATTGCCATGAAACCATTTATTTTAAAAATCTCTCAAAGTGTTTATGATTATTAAACACATTGTTGTTACCACTTTGAGAGTTTTACAACTTTTGAAGGACTCCCCCTTCACATGTGCTCATGAATTATTTAGAAATTTGCACATGCGTGAGGAGTTTGCACTTTTAAATTGATCCACTTTCAGTGAACATGACCGATTCGAGACACGCTTACATCACTAGTTAGACTAGCTTGAAATTATTACCCGTCCTGGTTAAGTCCAAAGAAAGTCTCTCGATACGGTACATTCTACTCAGACAAGTCCTATTCGAGACACGCTTACATCACTAGTTAGACTAGCTTGAAATTATTACCCGTCCAGGACAAGTCTTTTCGATTACAGACATTTTAAGCTTCGTCAATTCATTGGTACATTCTGAGTCGAGCTCTTTTGAGATTCAGTCACAATCATTAAACATCTTTGATCACATTTGATTAATGTCTTCTCCCCCTCAAAAATAGCATATGGTGATATTTTTGATATCAACTGATTAAGAAAAAGCTTTTGGAGAGAAAGACAGATTCGATTTAGCATGAATTTGGAACATTTTTGTTTTTGAACTCCCCCTTAATTATAGCATATTTTAAAACAATTAAGGGTTAGAGGGAGTTATCTTGAGCACTCATTTGAGAGATTTTGAAAAAATCTTTTGAACAATCTTGAAAAAGTGCTTCAAGAATTCTGTTTGAAAACGAGTTTTAGTTTGAAGTCTTTTTCGTTTGTTTAGACTCGAACTTTTTGAAAAAGATTTCGTCCTTGAAAATACGAGTCCTTGATTTGAAAATATTCAGAAGTCGTCATTTACTGTCTGGGTTTCGTACTGATGTATACGAAAGCCATGGTGAAGAAACTTTTGAGAAATGACATGTTTTAGAAAAACATTAAAAAGAACTCTCGCTCAAGCATCTGTACATATCCGTATCATTGTTGAATGACATTTCTAGAAACGTACAGAATATCGATTATACAAGAGACATGTCGTGAGAAGAATATTTTTGGATTTTTTGATTTTATAATGTTTTTTTTTTGGATTTGAAGATTTTATATTTTTGTATTTTGTTTTTGTTGGTTTTTCAAATTTTGTATTTTGTTTTTTCGAAAATATTTACAGCGAAGCATTTTTTTGAAAACATTTTTCAAGAAGATTCATGAAGACGTTCTAGCTCCTCAGGAGTTAGGCTTCGCATGCCAATTCGTCGAACTAAATAGTTAAACCGTTCTTTTGGAAGGGCTTTAGTGAATAGATCGGCGAGTTGGTAATCGGTCTTAACGAAAAATAATTCAACAGTACCCTCTTCCACGTGTTCTTTGATGAAATGGTAGCGGACTTTGATATGCTTCGTCTTAGAGTGATGTACGGGATTGCACGAGATGGCTATGGCACTTTTTAAGTCACAATACATAGGTATTCTTTCAAAAGTAAAGCCATAATATGTGAGCTGTGTCCTCATCCAAAGAACTTGGGTACAACACGCAGATAGAGACACATTCTCGGCTTCAGCGGTTGATAGCGCAGTACAATCCTGTTTCTTTGACGACCAGCTTACGAGCTTTTCACCCAAAAATTGTGCTCCGCCTGATGTACTCTTTGCTGTAACTTGATCACCGGCATGGTCTGCATCTGAAAATGCTGTTAGATTAAACTCCGAATCCTTCGGATACCAAAGTCCCATGTTGATGGTGCTTCGAAGGTACCGAAAGATCCGTTTAACCTCTTTTAGGTGAAGGTCGGTAGGCTTTGCCTGAAACCGTGCATGCTCTTGGAGCTTGTTTTAAACCATAAATGGCCTTTTTAAGCTTGTAGACGTAGTCTGGATGTTCCTTATCAACGAATCCTTCTGGCTGACTCACATACACTTCTTCTTTCAGAGTTCCATTCAAGAAAGCTGTCTTAATGTCCATCTGATAGACTGTGATGTTTTTGTGAGCTGCATAGGCTAAGAAAATCCGGACTGCTTCAAGTCTAGCTACAGGCGCGAATGATTCCTCGAAATCTATCCCTTCTTCTTGTGGATAACCTTTAGCCACGAGACGAGCTTTGTTGCGAATTACAGTCATTTCCTCATCCAGTTTGTTCTTCCACAACCACTTGAGATCAAGAACGCGTTTATCAAGTGGTCGTTCAACAAGTTCCCAACTATCATGTAACAGGTATTGAAGAAATTCCTCCTGCATCGCTTCAATCCATGGGTTTTCTGCCATTGCTTCCCGAATGTTCTTTGGTACTTTGGTGCTTATTGAGCAAATGTAAATGCACAATTCGAGATCGGTGGCAAGTTGTCTCCTTGTCTGAACTGGCTTTGAAGGTTCACCAATAACATGTACTAACGGATGGTCTTTTGTCCATAGAAACGTAGAAGGGTACCTTTGGTTGAACGAATGTGTGTTAGATGGTTCTTGTAACCTTGAAGAAGATTCAGCAGAGTCTGATGCAAACGGGTTTTCAAATACTTCTTCTTCTTCTTCTAACAAAACATCGTTTGAATTAGTTGTAGGTTCTTCTTGAAAATTTGTAGTTTGATTTTGCTCATCAACTCTTGGTAGAACAGATTCAATAACTGGAGTTGCGTTAGTAGATGTTGATGATGTTGAGGTCGTTGGTGCTTCAGCTTCAACTGTAGTAGATGCATCTAGTGATGGTGGTGGTGGTTGATGGTTTTGAGCGGGTGCAGCGGAATGTAGTTGAGATGCATTTGTCGAAGTTCCACCATAATATTCATCAAACATTAACTCGAAGAAATTTTCCAGTTCTTGTTCTGAAGGTTTTCCAGTGTTTGTTGACTGAGCTCCTTTAGGCACGAGTCCTGAACTGATGTGTCCAGAAGTCTGCTGGTTTAGTGCGGGTCCTAATCTGGATTGATTAGAAGCCATTGGATTAAGCGCGGGTTCTAGAGCGAGTCTCTCAGAAGCCATTTGTGAAATCTCGTCAAACTTCACATTCATCGTCTCCATAATCCTTTTTGTTCTTCTATTATACACCCTGAATGCCCTCGAGTTTTCTGAATATCCAATGAAGATTCCAATATCACCCTTAGCTTTTAACTTTCCTAGATCTTCTCTGTCATTCGTCGGATAGCATAAAGCGCCAAACACGTGAAGGTAAGAGATTTCAGGTTTACGGTTGTTCACTAGCTCATATGGGGTTTTATTGAATCTTGGATGTACTAGAGATCGGTTCTGAGTGAAACAAGCAGTGGCAACAGCATCAGCCCATAAGAATAGTGGTGCACTAGAAAAAATTAGCATTGTGCGAGCAGCTTCCACAAGAGTTCGATTTCTTCTTTCAACTACCCCATTCTGTTGTGGAGTTCTAACAACTGATGTTTGATGTGTAATACCAACATCTTCAAAGTAGGTTCTTAACTCCTGATTTGTAAATTCTGTGCCATTATCTGTTCTTACAATCCTTACTGGAGCTTGAAGTAGAACTTGGATACGCTTCAGAAAGGTGATGATGGTACCTGGTGCTTCGTCTTTTGACCTCAGAAACTTTACCCAAGTATATCTTGAATAATCATCAACAATAACAAGAATATACTTCTTCCCATTAATGTTTTCAACTCTCATTGGGCCACATAAGTCCATGTGCAACAAATGTAACCTTGCTTCCGAACTAGGTACGCTTTTGGGTTTATATGATGCTCTTTTGCTTTTTCCTTGTTCGCATGATGGACATATGTGTTCCTTGGTGTATTTGAACTTAGGAAGACCGGTGACGATGTTGTCTTTCGCTAACTTGTTGATGGTGTCGAAATTGAGATGGGATAAACGTCTATGCCACAGCCAGGACTTAGTTTCGGTTGCCCTTGTCATAAGACAAATTGGTGATGTAGAAGCCATTTGGTTGATGTCGATAACATACAAGTTTGTACCACGATTACCAGTTAAGAGATCATCACCAACCAAATTTCTAATAAAAACCGTGTTTCTCCTGAATGCAACTTCTAAATCTGCATCACAAAACTGCCCAACTGAAAACAAGTTGTGTCCCAACCCTTCGACGTAGTAAACTCGAGTGATCAAAAAATTCCCAAACCGAAGATATCCATAACCCTGAATAGCTGCTACATGATCATTTCCAAAGCGTACAGTTCCCATGAATTTCTAGATGAAATTGATCAGCAGCTTTAAGTTCCCGGTCATGTACTTGGAGCAACCCGAGTCGACGATCCAAAGACATATTTCGATAACCTGCCAAGAACAGAAGAGTTTGTATTTGGAAACCGTTGTGAATTAGGTTCCATGGGGTTAGGAGTAAAAACTGAATCACACTCATCAGGGATTGCAATATTTTTATTTTTAGCAACTTCTAATTTGCCATCCTGAAAAGTGAACTCTCTACCCGTCGGAATCCACATACAATACTTAAGGTAGTTCCTAGGCATTCGACTAATAGTGGTAGACCTAAAGCGTGCAACTAATCTTTCTAAAGATCTAGATCTGGCACTAGGTCTTGTTGGAACATTCTTCTGTTCAGGGTTAACATTCACATTCTTAGAAACACATTCATCATGAACATCATTGATTAAACTTTTCTTGCATATTAAACAAACAGAGTCAGTACATGCATTAAAACCAGTACTTTCGACATTACATTCAGATGAATCATGTTTCTTATTACAAACCGATAAATTCCTAGGGTGTTCTTCTACTTCTTCAACTTTATTCTTGCTACGACTCTTAGAGGCAGATGAGACTCTATTGTTCCTTGTATTGCTCCTAGGCTTTAGTCTGCTGCTCCTAGAGGTGCTTTCTAATCCTGTAGAAGGTAAGGCACACGCGTTAGGATTTATATTGTTGTGCTTTTTAGCATCACTAGACTCTTTAGAATTATCCTTTTTGCACGCATTTGTCTTAGATGTGGAGGCAGACGCATTAGTGGGACTAATCCTAAAAAGGTCAGGTGCTATCACTTTTGGTTTATCGACAACAGCTTTTCCTTTATCAACAATCTTATTCTTATCACTTTGCTTGGGCAAGGGTGTTGGAGTGACTGGTTTTGTTAAATCCTTTTGCACATCGACTTTTGGAGCAAACCTTGAAATTGACATTTTTGGTTTTGAAACCGTGTTTGAAACATTTGGTTTCTCCGAAGTTGACGGTTTTGCAAACTTAGTTTCCTCACCCTTCCCTTTTTGACTTGCAAGCTGAGTCCTCAAAAGATCATTTTGCTCTTTCATGTTCTTGAAGGAACGCTCATACGACAATTTGTCATACTTGCATTCTTCGCTTTTTCGATCAAGTTGTTTGAAATATGACACATTTTCTTTTTCAAGTTTAATAAGAGCATTTTCATATTTTGAAACAATTGCGGAGGTCTCAGCTCTTAGTCTTTCATCGTCTTGAACAGAATATGTTTGTAAAATGATGGACATAATATCAGTGGTCATAACAGCTTCGAAGAGAGAATCATTTAACCTTTCCAAAACATTCATGTTTTCACGAGTTTCATTAGCTTCGTTTACCAGGGATTTGTGGTCCTTGACAAAGTCGGCCGTTTCTTTTAAGAAATCTTGTTCAAAATGGATTACCCTCGCACTGATGTTATTCAGTGGGATAGTAATTTCGTTTTCAAACACCTTTTTCTATTCGATATGAAAACTGGAATGCCAGTTGTTAATATTGATGGTAGTTTTAGATGCAACAATATTTTGAAGTTCTTGAATTCTCTTTTTAACGTCATCGAGAATGTCTCTAGCCTCACTTGTATTAAAAGTGTTGTTAGAGGACATTTGTTCTATTTTTGAAAGAGATTTAGAAACAACTGTCTTTTTAGAAAAGAATTTCGCGAAAGGTCGTTTTATTGAAAACACAGATGGTTCTGTTTGTGGAACAAAAGTAATTCCCGAAAGTTTGTTCAATTTGTTGTAATCAATGGGTTTCAAATCAGGATTCTTTTGTTTCATTTTATTAATGCTCTCTTCGACCAATTCAATCGTTTCCACAGAATCACGAACAATAGGAGGATCATGCTTAGTAAACAAAACATTTCCATTAAACAAACAATTCTGAGCTTGTTGAGCTTTCTTGAGATTACAGGGAGGTTTGTTCCCTAGAACCATTTTTTGTTTTGTGTGGTAAATCGGATTAGTTTGATTAGCAATCATGTGCATTGTTTGACTTGACTGACCCTTTTTAACCACTAATTCTTCTAAATGAGCAATCATGTGTTCTGACTCTACGATTTCTTCCAAAAGTTTGTCTTCTTTCTTTGCAAAGTCCTTTTTCAACTCATCCCTTTCTTTTTCAAGATTGGTATAAGCTGTTTTTTGTATAGAAAGTTGGTTTTGTAACTCAGAAATTTCCGCATTTAAAGCTTTTATCTTCTTGAAAGAATTAACATCAAGTGTATCAAACTTGAGTTGCAAAAGTTTTTCCCTTGAAATGGAATTTTGATAACCAGTTTCTAATTCAGACAATCTTTTGTTATGAAATTCAAAAGCTTTAACGTTTTCCTTGTAACTCTCAAGCTCAGTGGTCAATTTAACATTCGCGGCCTTAACATCGCGATTGACCGTTTTCACATTCTCAATTTCAATACGACAATTATTCAATAATGATTCAAACAAAGCACGTGTTTCCTCATCATTCTCAGCATGCTGTGAAACGAAGCCTCCATTATGATTCTTATCTGGAGTTGCTGAAGGAGTATTGCTACTACTTGGCGTGTCCAGGTATGTATCATAAGTGGTTGCTAGCTTCTTAGAATGTTGTTCCTCATGAGGAGACATATCAAATATATCATTATTGTGACATGTGTTGAAGTTTGATACCTCAGAGACTGCAATGATGTCATAAACCGGAGGTGTATCAGAATCAGTGTCATACTTTGCCTCCTGAATATTTGCCATAAAAATGCAGTTCGCATCGATATCCTCTCTGTCTTCCATGTCATCCATAAGAGCCATAAAGTCATTCTCCTCTGCGTTCAACTGAAACCCTGCCTCATTCTTTTATGCCAACAGCAGTGCTTTCTGCAAGTACGTTGTGTCCTTTTTGTTCGGCTTAGTAGGACAGTTCCTTGCCATATGACCTACACCCTGACAGTTAAAACACTTAATCGGATTACCCTGATTCACATTTCCCAAATTTCCAACAACTGGAGCTGCAACATTTCTATTCTGATTACCCATTGCCTGATTACCAACATTCTGACCCCTCTGATTTCCAACAAACTGACCCATCTGATTTCCTGCATACTGACCATGCTGATTCCCTGCATACTGACCTGTATTCTGCATATTCTGATTACCCATGTGAAATCCAGTAGCATATCCTTGCTGATTCCCATAAACTCCAACCATTTGGCCTCCATTGCCCATATTGAAACTCGGCTGAGCAATCTGCTTGTTGCGAGTGTTCGATGAAATCCTTTGGTTGTTGTTAGTTGGTGTAGAATAGCGTCCTTGGAATGCCTTTGACAGAAAAGCAAACGCTTGTGTCAATGCTGTAGTAACTTCATCATTTTCAGTGAACTCTGGTTCTTCGAATTGTGGGTATTGCTGTTGTGGAATGACATTTTGTTGTTGCTGTGGGTAGAACTGTTGTTGGTAGACCGGTGTTGGTTGTTGAATGTATGATGGTTGCAAGTAGTTGTGAGTGGAAGATGATGATGATTGTTGTGTGTTCACTGGTAGCGGTGTTGGTGTAGAAGCAATTAATGCAAGAGGATCATGATTCTTTGCCAATCTTTCTTTCCTTACTTCATTAGCCTCAGCTTGGTTTTGCTTCAAAAAGTCATAGAGTTGATCATAATTCACCTTATGTAGATCCTTTGTTTGATTGACAATTGTAACATAACGACCCCATTCTTCTGGTAGGTTATTGATGAATTTGATGTTTGTTGCAATTGTTCGAGGTGTCAACTTGTTTCTGATTAACTCATTCATCAAAGTGCAAAACCTTGTGTAGTATGATTCAATCTGTTCACCTTTAGTGGATGTAAAGTTCTCCCATTCAGTAAGAAGTTTGTTCTCAATGTCTTGTTGTCCAATCTCTGTTCCATGACATATCCTTCTAACACGTTCCCACATAGCATAAGCAGTTTCACAGCTGTCGACCGCAGCAAAGATCTCGCGTGGTAATCCAAGTTGGATTAAATGCATTGCCATATCATCAGCGGCGAGCTGCTTCCTGTCTGCATCTGTGTAATCTGCTTCTGTTTGTTCACGTACGAATGGTTGAGTAGGAGGTGTTGAATTTGGATTACCTTCGATTTGAACTTGTCTTGGCTGAAATGGACCTTTCTCAATGGATTGGATCATTAATTTACCATTAGGCTTTGTTTTGATGTAACGAAGCATGCGGCTTGTCCATGGGAGATATCCACCTTTTTCAAGCATTGGAGGTCGGTTTTCCGCACCGGCTGCATGAATATCTTGCTGAGTAGCCATTGATGAAGTGTAGATTGATAAAGTTGATTCTTGGATCGTTCCAACGAAATAGGAGTTGTGTTTAGTGTAAGTTGATGCAAGTTTTTATGGTGAAAAATTTGATCTAAAACCTTAAAACCTCAATAACTTCCGTTCGGAGTGGATTTAGGCCTCGAAGCTTGGCTTGAATGATCTTTAGACATTCAACGTGTCCTTCTTCTCGGTCTTACGGTCGTTTTGACAGCTGATTCGTCGAAAACGGAGTTACGGTTCAAAAGTTATGGCCGTTTGAAGTTTGGTAGTCAAAAGTCCAAAACTTACGCGTAAACCTTGAATCTTACGCGTAAACTTTGAATAATCTTACGCGTAAGATGTTATGCGTAACCTTTAAGTTATGCGTAATATGTTATGCGTAACCTTTAAGTTATGCGTAAGATCTAAAGTTATGCGTAAACAGTATAGTTTATGCGTAGACTTTGATGTTACGCGTAAACTTAGAGTTTATGCGTAAGAATGTTACGCGTAAGGTTTTTTCAACCAAATTGATCTCTCAAACTTATCCAAGCTTGAAAGATATCCCGTGTCGAAGTATTCCACAAACTTATCCAAGTCAGGGAAGTACTGAGTCACCGTAGCACGAAGAGAAGACCTTTGGGGAAACTTTTGCGTAGATTTCTGAAACTTACGCGTAAGATTTTAAGCGTAGAATCTCAACTTATGCGTAGAAAACCAAAGTTATGCGTAGGAAAGTGAACTTAAGCGTAAGAAGAGGGTTTTGACTAATCTTAAGCGTAGGAAAGGGGTTTTGACTTAATCTTACGCGTAGAAAGTACTGTAGACAGCTGTTTCTTGTACTATTCACCCAAGTTACGCGTAAGATGACCAGAAAACTTCAAAAATACGATTTTTTCACCCAAAAACTCCTTTTTCACTTGTTTCTAATGATCAAATCTTTCCCAAAACACTTAGAATCACTAAAACTTCAATAAAGATCACAACTTTAACACTAAAACCACGTAAAAATCAAAACTTTTTGAAGAAAAAGTGCACAAATGAATGAAAAATGCAACTTTTTAACAAAAACTTGATAAATAACACTCCTAAATCATTGTTAGGCGATTGATACCACTTGTATGACCTTAGATATATCAACTTTAATACCAATATAAGAACTAGATGAAGTAAAGATGGTGACTTGATGGATATGTGTGGCGTTAGATAAGTATAAAATAGAGGTAAAGATGAAGAGAACTTTTATTAAGAAAAACATACACAATACACACACAAGCACACCACACAAATGAGGTGTGTGGTGTCTTTTATAGTACAAGAGAGAAAGGCCTCATGGGCTTTCTAATGGACTTGGGCTTGGGCTTGGTATACATGTTTAACAAAAGGCTTATTAAACATAACTAATAGCATATTAGCTTACCAAGACCAAGGCCCATTGACTATTCTAATAATACAAACTACGACACATTACAACGTTACACGTATGAGAATGACCATCACTTTTCAATATATATTATTAATGATAACAAGTACCTTGTTCAGCAGTACTTTCAACAACAATACGTTGAACATGAATACTATCTAAATCAATTTCTTCTGTATCACCACTTTTAACATCAGCATTGTCATCCTGAAAATTAATTTGTTCAGTCTCATCACTTTTGTTTTCAGCTTCAGGATTTGGATCTTGTTGAACAATGTTCTCAACTTCTTCATCAAGTTTCTCTGTCCTAGGTTCTTCAGGAAAATTCCAAAGATGAGCATCTTCTGAATAATTGATATGACCATCATCTGTATACAAATTATCATCTTGATTCCTCCCCAATTTGTTAGACGATGACTTCTTGGGCTTCTTCTTGAACTTAGAACCTTTCTTAACTGATTTAGACTTTGCCTTTTCAGATTGTTTCTTTTCTTTCACAAAAAGTCTAAAATGCTGGACAAGAGGCCATGTAAACTTCTTCAACCTTCTGAACTTCTTCTTTAAATTCTTGATTTCAGCAGTTTGATCAACCATAGTCTTCTTCATCCTCTCCAACTCTCTAGTCAAAGCAGAATTATTCATAGAAACACCAACTCCCTAATCTCCTCCAGGTGTTTGAATCCCACCGGTGGGAGTATAATCATTGGGAGTAGGTACTTGAGTATGCTCTGAAGCAGTACCTTGTGAAGAAGTACTTTGTAGAGAAGTACCTGCAGTAGAACTAGGTTTTTCCAAAGAAGGTGATACAGAATGAGTGTGTTCACTATCATAATGAGGAGATATAATAGGTGGTGTAGGATTAGGAACTGATGCAGAATGCTCAGAAGAATCTGTTTGAGCAGTATCAGCAGAATTTGCAGAACCACTATTGTCATCTTCATCCCTAACAGCTTGTGCTACCTCTAACATATAAGCATTCAGAGGTGTATTTGTACCAGAAAAACTAACCCATTTGTGAGACATAAAGGTAAACACCTTAGATGGCATCTTAGTTGTGGGTACATAATCATTAGGCTTGTGTATCCCATCCAATGGATTCTCTAAAAGGAGTTGTACAAATCTAGGATACATGAGAAAAGGTAATCCAACCTTAATATGTGAGATCATTCCATCAAGGATCATATAGGAAAAATTAAATGGTCGATTGGTAACTAAACCTACTAAAGCAGAGGCAATAGTATGACCAAACTGATCCCAAGCAGTACTTTTAGGACTCAAGCAATGAAGTAATACATGAATAAGATACTTCCAATGAGGACTTACCATTGCTTTCTTAAAAGTAACTCTATTCAAAGGTCCTTCATACCCAATCTCTCTGAGTGCATCCCAAATAACTTGTTTAGCAAACAAAACAGAGCCTCTTTCATCATCAAATAGCAAAACCTCCCTAATGCTTGCTTCAGTCACACGAATAGCTCTTCCAGCAACAATAGCATGTATAACATCTTCTCCATTATCAATCTCTGCCGTAGCTGTAGCCCAAAACGCTTGAATCCATGGTCCATAAATTTCGGGATTGACCAAAAGTGAATAATGGATTGTGGTGCCCATGAGAAAATCAATAATTCCATGAAAATCAATGTTGTTTTGTGTTTTCTCAAGATTTGCAATCATGTTGTGTTTGTTGATGGTGGGTTTGTTAGCCATGGTGATGGTGATTTAGAAATGATTAAGAGTTGGTGATGATATAAATGGTTAGGAATTGGGTAAAGATGGAAAAGATATGATAGAAGGAGATAATATACAAAAAATCATGGTTAATTAATAATTTTACCATTATTTTTGGAAGTTATCACCTCCATATCTTTCGAAAGTTTGTTACCTGCAAATCTGACCGTTGGAACAGTATTCTGACACGTCAGCGTAGCCTTCATAACTCCAAACAGTACTTTCCAAAGAAGCAGTACTTTCAATCATAAGCAAAAGCAGTACTTTGACTAAAACACTTCCCAAGATAAGGTACTGTTGACTGTTTGACTGATATTAATTCCAAAACAACTAAGACAAGTAGAATTTAAGAGACTTCATTAAATTCCTTCAACTCCTCTTTTGCCTATATAAACAACTTCTCTAACACCGTCACTTTCATAAACACATACCATCAAACACAAAAACCCTAGTTGTAACCATGAGTCACTTTCCTTTGGTGTACATCTCTTCTGACTCAGATGGCTCTTCAGACTCAGAAATAAGCTACTATTCAGACTTGGAGTTTGAAGATCCAGGGTGGACTGATTACTTTCCTCCAGTTGTGTCATCTTCATCAAAAAGTGTAGCAACAGATGCAGCAAGCACTACCAACCCTAAGCCCAAGAAGAAAAAGAATGTCCCTGGTTCATCTCTGGCTAATTAGCTTCCATATGCACTCACTCAAGCTCTGGAATCAACAATACATGAAGTGGCCTGCTCCAAGAAAAGAGAAACCACCTAAGCAAGTTCTTGACCTGCCATGCCCAAGGAAACAAGCTCCTGCTGATAACAAAAGAAAGTCTGCTCAAAAAGGAAAGCAGAGCTATGAGGGCAAAGGGACGAAGCCAATAGAGTAGGGGTGTTTGGTAGAAATAGGTTGTGTGATGGTTGTCTGTGTCTGTTTTGTGTCTGTGGTTGTCTGATGTATGGTTGTGTGTTCCTAATGTATCAACAACTCTTGAATAATGAAAGAAGTACTTTTCAATAACAAATGATACATGTAGCCTCCCCTTAAATGATGACTAACTATTTTATGCCTCCCCTCAAAAATAGCTTAATTATTAATCATACCATTACTCACAACTAAAAAAGTAAATCTTGAAACATCAAAGCCTTTTGTGAGTAGATCTGCTACATTATCATCAGTATGGACTTTAACCACATTAATAAGCATGTGCTCATAGCAATCTCGAATAAAATGATGCCTGATCTGTATGTGCTTGGTCTTGGAGTGATAAACTGGATTCTTCACAATCCAAATAGTACTCTCATTATCAATGTTGATAGGAGTATTCTTGAAGTTGAACCCATAATCCAAAAGCTGATTTTGCAACCAAAGTACTTGTGCACAACAACTTGCAGCAGCTACATATTCTGCTGCTGTGGAAGAGGTTGCTGCAATTATTTGCTTCTTGCATTGCCATGAGACTAATCTACTTCCAAGATATTGACACCCTCCAGTGGTTGACCTTCTGTCATAGTTATCACCAGCATAATCACTATCTGAAAAAGCATGTAGGTGAAAAGGTGACTACCTAGGATACCATAACCCAAGCTTAGGTTGTTGCCTAAGGTACCTAAAAATTCTCTTGACAGCATTCAGATGTGAAACCTTTGGTTGAACTTGATGTCTAGCTCACAGGCATACAACAAAAGTAATATTAGGTCTAGATGCTGTTAAGTACATAAGACATCCAATCATAGACCTATATAGCTTGACATCAACATCTTCTCCATCTTCATCTTTTCCCAAAGGTCTATTAGTATCCACTGGTGTTGATGCTGGTTTGACAGTTGTGAAGTTGAATCTCTTGAGTATATCTGCAACATACTTATCTTGACTGATGTACATACCACTGCTTGATTGTTGCACTTGTAATCCCAAAAAGAATGTCAATTCTCCCATTGAACTCATCTGAAATTCTTTTTGCATAAGATCTTCAAACTCCTTCACCATAGATTGCTTAGTAGCACCAAAAATGATATCATCTACATAAACTTGCACAAGCATGATATCTTTCTTATCTCTTTTGATAAACAAAGTCTTATCAATAGCTCCTCTCCTATAACCATGCAATAATAGAAAGTTTGAAAGTCTTTCATACCATGCTCTTGGAGCTTGATGAAGGCCATACAGTGCCTTGATAACCTTGTAGACTTTGTTTGGATGTGCAGGATCTTCAAAACCAGGAGGTTGTTTAACATAAACTTCCTCAGTGATAGTGCCATATAAAAAAGCACTCTTCACATCCATTTGATATACAAGAAATCCCATAAAAGATGCAAAAGCCAAAAATAACCTTATGGCTTCAATCCTTGCCACAGGAGAAAAAACTTCATCATAATCCACTCCTTCTTCCTGTCTATATCCTTGAGCAACCAGCCTAGCCTTATTCTTGATGACATTACCTCTTTCATCTCTTTTTACCCTGAAGACCCATTTTGTACCAATCAATCTCTTACCATCAGGTAAGTCACATAACACCCATACTTCTTGAAGTTTGAACTGTTAGAGTTCTTCTTGCATAGCTTCAACCCAACTTTCCTTTTCTAATGCTTGTTTGATATTCTTAGGCTCTTCTTGAGACAGAAAACAAGCAAATAAGCATACTTGTTGATTTTTGTGATTCACACTGTTCTGTTTGTAGATAAAACTAAGTAAAGAAGTATGTTGTTGCGACATATTCTTAGCCTTAGTTCTTGTAAGCACTCCTGAAGTAGAAGGTCCAATAATCTTGCTTGCAGGATGATCTTTGTGAATCCTTAGAGTAGGAGTTGGTGATACTTCAAGATTATATTCCAAATTTGTGATGTCAGGATCTTCATTAGAATCTGAGAAAATGCCTTCTTGTTCCAATTCATCATCAGTATCTTCTAAGGCTGGCATGTTTGGATCATTTAAATCATCGGCATTCTTCTAATTTGAAGTATCTAAGGTTTGAGAAGTACTTTCAAATGGATCAGCAGTACTTTGTGGCAAAGTACTGTCAGTGCCTTTAGCCTTCATTGCAGCATCATAAGTTCTTCTGAGATCATCTTCATATGCTTTAGCAATGGTTTCTTGAAGAAGCATCCTATTTAATTCATCTTGGATGGCTTGATCTTCATCAGATACTGTGGTTTTTGGTGGAGCAGTACTTTGAGGATCAACAGTACTCTTAGGTGGATCAGTACTTTGAGGCTCAGAAGTACTTTTCTTCTCATCATTAGCATTATCACCATGCTGATCATCTGATCTTAAATTTACATCATGAACAATGTACTGTGCTTCTTCTTCAGTAGGAACATCTTGATTTTCTTCCCTAACAGGTACATAATTCATAGATGAAGACATTAAATCAAGATCAAACATCCAATCAGGACCTTTACCTTTATGATTTTCAAGCTCCTCTTGAAAATCAACATGAAGACATTCTTGAACCTTCTTTGTAGCCCTGTTGTACACTCTGAATCCTTTGTTGTTGGTGCAATATCCCAATAGATATCCTTCATCTGATTTCCCATCAAACTTACCCAAATTATCAATAGTGTTCAAAATAGTCAGGGGACATCCAAAAGGTTTCATGAACTTGATACTTGGCTTCTTTCCCATGAGTAACTCATAAGGTGTCTTCATTTGTGGCTTTGTCACAGATACTCTATTTAACACATAGCAAGCAGCACTTACAGCTTCAGCCCAAAATGGAACAGGTAGTTGGGAATCTGCAAGCATTGTCCTTGCTGCTTCTATTAGAGTTCTATTCTTTCTTTCTGCAACTCCATTTTGCTGTGGAGTTCTAGCAATACTGAATTCTCTCTTAATTCCTTTCTTGGCACAAAAGTCATTCATAAGCTGATTCTTGAACTCAGTCCCATTATCACATCTAATGCCTCTAACCTTGAGTCTTAACTGATTTTCAAGTGCTATTATAAGATCATGAATAGCATCAAAAGTTTCATCTTTGAATCCCAAGAAAAAGACCCAACTAAATTTGCTACAATCATCTGTTATAACCAAGCAGTACTTCTTCTTGTTTAGACTAACAACAGAGACAGGACCAAACAAATCCATGTGTAGCAATTCTAAAGGCTCTCTAATAGTTTTCTCTTCAATCTTTTTGCAGGAAGCCTTGTGCTGTTTACCCTTCTTACAAGCCAAACATGAATGATCAAGCTTGAATGTTTTAGAAGGTAAACCTCTAACTAAATTCCCTTTAACCAGCTTGTTGATGTTCTTGAAATTAACATGCCCCAATCTTCTGTGCCACTGATGTGCTTCCTCTAATGTTGCCTTAGCAATCAAACATGTTGCCCTTGAATTTATGTTCTTCAAGTCTATGATGTACACATCATTATTTCTTGGTGCTGTCAACATCACCAAGCTTCTATCTTCTAACTTAAAATCAGGAGAAAGTATAAGACATTCTGTGTCCAAGAATAACACAGGATACTTCTTATCACAAATCTGAGAGACTGACAAAAGATTGAATTTAAGTTCCTCCACATATCTAACATTCTCAAAATCAATATTCCCTGCCTTGATAGTTCCTTTGCCAGTAATTCTTCCTCCACCAGGATCATTCCCAAATGCAACTTTTCCTCCAAAATAAGCTTTAAAATCTGACAAGAGCTCCTTTTCTCCTGTCATACTCCCAGAGCAACCACTATCCATAATAAGATGATCTTTAAGCTCCTCTTCTGGGTTGCCCTGCATTTACATGAAAAAGGTTAGTTTCTTTTAGGAACCCAAGCCATTACTAACTTGTGTTCCCCTTGTGGAGTGACATACTCAAATTCTTTGAGTATGTAATCACCACCTTCTTTTAAAACATGATCAAGAATTAAGGTTTTTGTTTCCAAAACAGTTGGTTTATTTTGATCAATGTTCCCCTTTTCACCCTTAACCTCTGAAAGTACTAGTTTTTTCCCAGCAGTACTTTCTTTCTTATACCATTTAGTTGTAACTTTAGGAGTTGGGTTTGCAACTTTCCTTGAATTGTAAGGCCTCCTAGGGTTGTAGTAATTATTTGTCCTAGGTCTTACATTGGAATTTTTCCAATCAGCACTTTGGTTAGGGATCTTCCTGTCAGTACTTTGAGAAGGTACTGAGGGTTTGGTGAATGATCTTTTCTGATGAGGGTACCTATAGTCTT
Source organism: Artemisia argyi (assembly GCA_030686995.1). NCBI lineage: Eukaryota > Viridiplantae > Streptophyta > Magnoliopsida > Asterales > Asteraceae > Artemisia > Artemisia argyi. The sequence continues at coordinate 211,139,842 of CM060682.1, read as the reverse complement.
TTGAGAAATTACTATGGTTAACCCTATTTGTGTAATTCCAAACTGGTTTGTTAATCCTTGGCTTAGTATCCCTATTCCCTTGATTTGCAGACCTGGTCTTTGGGTACTTACTAGAGTACTCTGAATGATAGTCACAATCCTTAACCAAATGATGAGGGCTGTAACATACATAACATAACTTTGGACTCATCATCTCAAATCCATGCCCAAAAGGTTTTCTAAAATTAGCAGTATTTTGAAAGTATTTTCTCTGAGGTTCTGCTGAATGATCAGCAGTACCTTGAAAAGTGTTTGAAGGTACTGCTTGTTTTAAAAACTTTTTCTCTTCAGCCCTAGGTTCTACAACTGATTCTCCTAAAGGTTCAGAATGTAAGTGACCTGTTACCTTCTTCCTAAACTCTAAGTTATCCACCCTATAACAAGAGACATCTTTCCTAGGTGGTTGAAAACTACCTGGGGGATGTGGAACTGCATTATATCCCTTGTCTTTCTTATATTCATGAGGTGTTGGACTAGGGTATTCCTCATCACTAGAAGTATTATCATCCAAACTAACAAATTCTTCATCACTAGTGGAAGTATCTACTGTAAGATTACTCTTAGACGGAATATCTTCTGTGCTATCATAACCTAGACCTGTTTTAAGATTTGCAGTTCTTTGTTTTTCAACAAATTGAACATGTGACAGACCTGATTCATTCCATGCAGCAAGTTTTTCTAACAGCTTATCTCTCTCATTAGTGATCTTTTCTAGTTCAGACACCTTACATCCTAGTTTCCATTCACTCAACTTAACTTGGTATTCTTGTTGCTTATATGTTTCAGCCTAGGCTACTTCATTGTTTTCATGAGTTAGTATTTTAGCTTCCAATGACTCTAAAGTTATATGGTAGCCAGCTATCTCAGACCTAGCCTTTTGAAAATTATTTCTTTCAACTACATATTCACAAAGCAACTTTTGATACATATCATTGCAATTGGAACATACCTCAATTGTAGTGGATGAACTTGGTGAAGTAGCTACCATAGCAAACTGAAAAGGATCATCTTCAAACTCCATGCAACAATCAAAGCTTCCAAGACCATCTCTTGACTCCAAAGCAGCAAAGCCAGGCTCTTCATCAAAAGTTGTACTCCAATCTTCCAATGCAACCATTGAATAGGTTACTGGCTCATCATCAAATTCATTGGACCAATCAATCTCTGACAAAGTATCTTGAGCAACCAAAGCTTTTGATTTTGGTTCAGTAGTAGGAACCTCTTTTCTTTCAATCTTGGGCTGTTCAATCATCTTATTTGCTTGATACTTTGCAAATTTGCATTCCCTTGCAAAGTAACCAGTCCTTTGACAGTTGAAACACTCAATTTTGGACTTGTCAAATGTTATTCCCTGTTTAGCTTTGAAATTAATGTCTCTTCCTGTCTTGTTCACAAATTTTTTGATCCTTGCAGTGAGCATGGCAACTTGCCATCTGATGTCAATCTCCTCCAGAGCATCATCATCAATTTGTAGAATATCTTCTTGATAGGTTACAGGTAGAGATGCTTGTTGAGCAAAGAATGAACATAGAACATCATCTGAGGAAGGGGTGTTTGATGGTGATGAAGTGGTAGTGACCATTGTTGTACATGGGTGTTGGGTTTCAGTAACAATACTTTGAACAGTATAAGCAGTACCTTTATTAGAAGTACTGCTTTTGTTTTCAGAAGATACAAATGCTATGTTTTGGGGTTTCTGATGTGTGCTTGAACCTGTAGTACCATTCATCTCATGCTCATATACCTTCAGATTGTTGTAGAGATCATCAAAATCCATTGTGTCCAAACCTGACTGTCCTCTGATCATAGTGGCAACTACATGCCATGCTGATGGTAAGCTTCTCAAGAACTTCAAGTTACCATCTTTAACAGATGCCTCAGCTCCATGTAGTTCTAGCAAACTCAGAAGATTTTGGAATCTTTCATAAGCAGAATCAAGACTTTCTCTTTCACCAACAGTGAATGTTTCAAATTGTTGCTTCAACAAATTCCTATGCATCTTCTTGGAAGCATCATTACCTCCAAACTTCTTCTTAATTGCAGCCCATAATTGTTTTGCATCCTGAGCATCATGAAACTTCAGTAGGTGCCTATCAGGAATAGCAGACAATAGTATGTTGAGAGCTTTGTCTTGATTTCTCTTAGTAGCAGCTGGAATGGTTGGTTGTGGTGGTTTAGGTTGTCCTTCTAGCTGTACTGGTTCATCAATTTGCATGTTACCATTGACGATCACATCCCATAGTGCATGGTCTGTGATGGCAATGTACTGCCTCATCTTCATAGCCCATAAATCATATTCTCCCTTCTTTACAGTAGGAATTCTAACAGCAGTGATGGATGGTGCAGGTGCAGCTTCAGTCGACATCTTGAAGGTTTTGTATGTAAAATCGGTTTAAAGGTTTTCTTCTTAATCAAAGTTTCCAACACAAGCTCTGATACCACTTGTTGGATCGTATTACTCTGACCAAACTACTTGTAGCTTGTAAAGGTTTAATGATATTAAGTAAACTTAACACAATTAATAATGAAACATTGTTTAACCTTGTAAAGTATGCGGAATCTACTAACACAAAGCTTAAGAAGAACTTTATATTAAACCAAACTTGAACCTACTTTGTTACACAGATTCACTAACAACTCTAACTATATCGACTTCGTAAAGCTCTAAAACTCTTAGAAAATTCGACTAACTTATGCTAAAACTTTGTAAAACGTGTATCGACTAATACCTCCTAAAGCTCTTTATATAGAGAACCTTAAGTCGGTTTAAAACATATAACTTGAACGATAAGTCATTATCCCTAATACATTCTAGAATATTCGTTAAATATTACATGATAATCCTCTAAACAATATTGCACTTCAGTCCTTCTATTCTTTGTATTCTTCGAGGTACTTTAGAGTATTCTTCGATAAACAGCAGTACTTTGACTTGAACCTTCAGCAGTACTTTGACTTCATGTCATCTAGCAGCAGTACTTTGACAAACAGAAATACATTGATCTTTTATATCCCAACAGTAATGTCTTAACCGATCGATACTCGCAATCTTCTCTCCCCCGAATTGACTGCTCACGGTAGCTATCCCTTCTTGGCGACCCAAGTTGTCGTCGTTTTGTCCCCTTCGCGTCCTCCGTTGAGGTAGATTTGCTGCTCCATACTATGAGCGAAAGCACAGATCAATGTTACTTGATATTCCATGGCAAGCGTAATGAACCCCTCTCAAAATTTTGGGAAGAGGAACCAAAAACAAAGTGTGGGACACTCAAGTTCGAAAGTGATATTGGCCGCGTGCTCGTGAACTTCATTCTACTGAAAGAAGTAGTAGATGCGTCAATGGAGGTGACATTTAGTTTGTCTAACCCTGATGTTCCTGTAGAGATTTGCGGCTCCATAATGGCGTATTATGGAGACGACGTGGTCAAAGATGATCTCCAAGGTCAGTATAAGGCGACAATATTTAGAACTAACGAATTTAAATTAATTGGAGAGCAAGTTGTGTTGCCGCTGCACAGATCTTTGTTGGCTGTACCTGCAGGTGTTGCCGCTGCACAGATCTTTGTTGGCTGTACCTGCAGACGGGCACCTCAAGATCGAGACATTGCTGATGGATGTTGAGTCACAAAAAGTATATGTGAATGAAATGAGGGATTACCGTGCGAGACCGGGCAAAGCCGACGATTTGTGTATAAATCGCGGAAATTTCTCTATCAATCTTAAAGTGGCTTGGAGCTAATAAGTTGGTGGTTTTACTACAATGACCTTGTTAGTCATTTTCTGGGATGAAGCATGCAAAACCTCGTGTGATAGGGACAGAAATGGTAGAGGCGAGATGCCTTGTCTACAAAGAAATCGTATGTATCTTGTTTTCCCCCATTCTTCACTGTCATGCCTAGTCTCTTTTTTTGAACAGTTATAGTATTGAATGCCGCAACATTTAGGGCGTTTATATTTATAAATTCGTAACATTAGCAAGTTGCCTTACCAATAACCATTTCTGGATAATGATTGTTGGTTCTTTTGTTATGTCATATGGTTACTTATAGCGTGTTTGCAGTGTTTACCATGTCACTGTTAGAGGGATTTAACAATGCAACTAAGTACATCATCTTATTAGTATGACACTTTTTACCATTTCTGGATAATGATTGCATTTGGATAACTAGTTAAGGTATTTCAAAAATGTTAAAACCTCCTAGAACTTCTTCCTACAAAACATGCTACTCTCATGATCTTGACAAATGTCAGAACAGACAGTTTGGAAACAAGGAGAGAATAAATGAAAAGAAAATATAATACTGTTGTTTGTAGGAGGAGGATTTGTATGATGAAATGAGAGGAGGTTGTAGCAAAGCTGGAGGTATTTTAGGGTGTCTTGTGATTAGTTTTTTTACAAAACTTTAGGTATTTTAGGGTGTATTATGTCTGGTCACCGGTGAGAAAGCTAACGTGGCAGCCGGAGACCAGGCATAACCTTGGTTACCACTGTGACTAGCCTTTAGGATAATAGATAAATAAGCATGCATATTCCCAATGTGATAGTAGTGTAGAGTGTAGACATGTGATGTAGTACACTATAGTTATATTGTTAGTTTTATTTACTTTATTATCAATGAACAAATAATTTTTCTTGTTAAAATTCAAATGTTATTGATATTTTGTTTAACAAACGTCTGGTTTTTGGTTTTTGTAAAAAGTAAAAGAAAAAGAAAGAAAAAGACTTAATGGCGAGTAGGTGGATTTGACAGGCTAGACACCATAGCTTTTGATAAAAGTGAATTTGTAGTAGATGGTTGTGATTTATATTAAGGGGACCCCTATAAGAACGGAACCCCCTTTGTGCCAGACCCTCTCTACCCTAGGGGTACTGTTCACGTACTATTTTTAGCTTTTTTTATTTTTTATTATATTTATATATATATATATATATATATATATATATATATATATATATATATATATATATATATATATATATATATATATATATATATATATATATATATATATTTTGTCTGTTTGCTGTTTTTATTTTGATATCACAATACCTTTTATGATTTTTTTTATGGGGTATTTTTTTGTTAAATTTTGTCCAAGTGCATAAGCACACAAGCAGTATTGCACACAACCAGTTTTGGTCCAAGTGCATAAGCACACAAGCAGTTTTTGTCCAAGTGAATAAGCACACAAGCAGATTGCATACTTGCATTTAGCACACAAGCAGATTGCACACAGGCTCAGATTAACAATCATCATCGCCGATTTAGAACACAAGCAGTGTTGCACACAAGAAGTTTTTGTCTAAGTGCATAAGCACACAAGCAGATTGCACAAAGGCTCAGATTAACACGTAATCATCATCGCCGATTTAGAAAACCATTTGCACAAGTGGTAAAAAAGTGTTACGCTAAAAAAAAACCCTAAAATGAAAACCTCTGGTGCCCATGGCGATTTTCATAAAAAACCCTTAATCTCATCTTAATTCGTCTCTTAATCTTCAATACTCTACTTATGTTGCTGAGTCTGTTTGTAAAGGAGTAAACGTGTCTATTCCACGAAGAGTAGTAGAAAAGGTTAGTGCACGTCTTGAACACACTCTATATGGCTACTTTATTGGTAATAAAATGACGTTTCCAGTGGTTGAATACTATGTTAGAAATAATTGGGCTAAGTATGGTTTGAAAAAGATTTTGATGAATGCAAAAGGTTTTTTCTTTTTTAAATTTGATGCTCAAGTTGGTTTAGAAGTAGTTTTGGAAGAAGGACCTTGGATGATACGTAAATCACCGATCATTATCAAGAAATGGTCAATTGATACTAGCTTATGTAAGGAAGAGCTGACTCGTATTCCGATATGGGTTAAATTACATGATGTGCCTATCCAAGTTTTTGAAGATGATGGTATTAACTTGATTGCTTCCTTTATTGGCAAACCTATTATGTTGGATTCGTACACAAGCTCTATGTGTAAGGATTCTTGGGGTAGAAGTACTTTTGCTCGATGCTTAATTGAAGTTGGTTCAGTGGATGAGCTTGTAGAAGTTATTACTATTGGTGTCCCCTCTCTTACAGGGGATGGGTTTACTAAAGAATCTATCCGAGTTGAGTATGAGTGGAGGCCTCCTAGGTGTACATCATGTAAGATTTTTGGGCATATCTATGAGCATTGTACTAAAAAAGTGATTACACCTCCTGTTGCTACTACTTCTAATGTCGTTACTCCTTCTACTATGCATGCTAATGATGGTTTCCAAAAGTTGAGTCATAAGAAGAAGAAAGGTAAAGCCCAATCTGGTAATGGGAGTCAGGTTGGTACTTCTATCAAACAGACTTTCAGGTATGAGCCAAAGAAGATTACTAGAGAACCAACTAAGGGAGCTACTACTAGGAGTAATGTGCCTACATCGCCATCTATGTTGAAGTCTAAAGGTTCCCCCTCTAAGGAAGGTGAAGTTTCTACATCAAATCCTTATGCTGCTTTAACTACTGATGAAGATGGTGATGTTGATTGTGTTGATAACGTGTTTGATGAATCGGCTAATTTATTTCATAACCCTACTAAAGGGGGAAGTTCATCTTTCACGGCAGTTGCTGGTTAGCTTGTTTTGTTTTGATTCTTGTTCTAGGTTCATATTTTGATTCTAGAGTTGTTAAGAGCTTTTGGCATGTCATAAGCTCTAGGTTAGTTGTCTATCAAGCTGTTTTAGCTTGAGGTTAATGTTGTACTTCAGCCACATTCCATTTGTACTTAAATGTTTTGGTTTTAATTTATTTACCAGGGTGCAGGATTACTCCCCTTTACCCAAAAAAAGTGTTAGGCTCGGATAATGAAAGTTGCAAAGTGATATTTAAAAACCATTCGTCATCGCCTTTTTTGTCCAAGTGCAGATTGCACACAAGCAGAATGCACAATACCAGATTGCAACCAATAAGTGCACAGAATGCACAACACATGTTTCACAATTCTCACAATGTTCACAAGCCAAGTACCAAAAGCAATAGTAAGATTCCCAAACTGCAGGAAGTCACAAGGGGAAGTAGGTAGTGAAACCTTGTGCACAGATTTTACAGTACCAGATTGCAACCAAGTTAGATTGCCCAAGTGCACAGATTCCTCACAATGTTCACAAGCCAAGTACCAAAAGCAAAAGTAAGATTCCCAAACTGCAGGAAGTCACAAGGGGAGGTAGGTAGTGAAACAACCAAATGATATATTGAGCCTCACGACAAGGCAGATTCACAAAGTAACCATCACCACAAACAAAGCAAAAATACTACCCCCAAGTTACCACAAGCAGATTCACAAAGTAACTCTCACCACAAACTAAGCAAAACAAGTATCCCCAAGTTACCACAAGCAGATTCAGCAAGTTACAACAAGTGAAGATTCCACAAGTTACAACAAGTGACAGATAGGGTTGGGTTATAAACACGGTGGCTAGTTTTTTAGAACAAATTACAGATAAGGTTGGGTTATAACACAAGCCAAGTGAAACACAAGCTGCAAGTGAAAGCCGCAAGTAACAAACCATAAAGAAACAAGTGCAGATATGTTTCAATCACCATTTCACACACAACAGGTAATCACCATTTTACACATTATTAAGAGATAACATTAGGCTCAGATTATAAGCTGTTTCACATAAGCAAGTTAAATCATATATGGCTGCAACATCGAAAGTTGCAAAATTAAGTTTTATTTTGCCGTCCAGTCGGAAATGCCACACCAAAATCATGTTTTTTTTAAATCAACATTGCTTTATCTCAGTTTTTTTTAAATAACTAACTGCTTATCAAGCATATAAGCAGTTTGTTATTTTCAGATTCATAAGCACTTTCATCACCCCGTTAAACTAAAAAACTAGCCACAGTCAATATAACCCAACCCGTAAAGTATATAATAACGGGGTCTAATCTGAGCCTGTGTGCAAATGGTTTGCTTGTGTGCAATAAGCACATAAGCACTTTTTTATGATAAGCACATAATCAGTTTGCCAAGAAACCACACAGAGCCTGTGGACTGGGGTAGGCCAGAGCAGGTTTTCATACCACTCAAAGGTGGTAGATCAAGGTGTTAACCTACCCATTTGCACCCACACAACTCAGGCAATTTCACATAATCACAACTGCTAAAGCAGTTTCATATAATCACCCACCACCACACTCACAGATCTGCTAAATTAAACATCAAATCATACTAATAATCACATAATCACACACCACAGAACCCAAAATCATCCAAAACCTCCAAATTATTTACAAACCCTAATTTATAAAAATTAGGCGAACCATAAAATAATCATAGATCTGCTAAATTAAACACTAAATCATACTAATAATCACACACCACAGAACCCAAAATCACCTAAAACCTCCAAATTTTTTACAAACCCTAATTTTTAAAAATTAGACGAATGATAAGATTCTCATTACGCAAGATAATTTAAAAGAGACTTTGAATAAGATTCTCATTACGCAAGAAGATTCGATAAAAGAGACTTTCAATAGAATCATGAACGAGAAACTAATTAAGTGTGATGTACCACTATTTCAAGAATTGTTGTATAAAGTTTCTAAACATGCTTTGAACCTCATGCACAAAGAACTCCACCTGTCGATCACCCCAGAAGAATGTAGCCATAAGAATCGGGCAATTTTCGGACTACCATGCTTTCACGAGATGCAAATCTATGTATATCGTGGTAAGTATATTAAATTTATAACTATCAAGTTGTTTTCCACATTAATATCAGTAATTTATACAAGTCACTTTAATTGAATTCAGGATGTCCCATTCCACAGGAACGAGTTGATATTTTTTGGAGAACCCTATCTGTTTCGTGGCCTGTTATCAATAGGCCCCCGCCTAAATATGGCTCTTCCAGCGAACATGGTGGTGATGATGACGATACTTCGTTTAACGATGGCATGCGACAATTCATGAATATTTTTAGCAAATCAACATCGTTTGTCAAGAAAAATATGTTAACGAAGTTAAGAGATATATTCCAGCCTGAAGCTGTTGACACACGTGAACCAGCTTGAATGAAGTCCCTAACTTGGATGAAGTCAAGAAAATATATATACCCGTTGACGTCCGAGCGCAAAGGACAAAAAGGGCAAGGCTACACAAGTCCCGGACTTGAATGAAGTCCCTGACTTGAATGAAGTCCCTAACTTGGATGAAGTACCAATCGTAGATCACCGAAGAAGTACAAATTCAAGATCTACAAAAGTCCTGAACTTTCGAAAAGAACTTGCAAGATATAGCTCTTACACGGGTGATAGTCTACGCCACAAATTTTATGCTGGAGATAGTGTGAGCAATGCGTTTATTGAGCATATTCCACATGTTTTCCGTTCACAGGTAATAAGTATACATAATGTGCGGGGTGACAGAAATTGTGGGTTTCGGTGCATTGCCCATTGGATTGTGCAAGACCAAAATAGGTGGGCCGATGCTAGATACATGTTAATGCAAGAGTTACAACAACATAGTATAACTTACGTGAGTATGTGGGGGGAAGAAAACTGTAACACCCCCAAAATTTGATACAGCGGAAGACTCAACAAGCTTTCGGGGTGCTACGGGGATTGGTATCCAAACACAAGACATAAAAGAACGAGATAAAGTAAACATAATAAAATACAACCACGCGGGGTTTCAAAGTTTACATTATCCCAAAATCATCCAAAGTCAGGCCCAAAAGAAAATAAATATAGGTCCACAATAGTTATCAGAGTTTTAGAAATAAAGATCCATAACCGGTGCCAAATGCCAAGCCTCTAATCCCAAGCATCCGCAGAGCATCACTTAATTACCTGAGAAAACGTGCTAAAAGTCAGCTTTCGCTGGTGAGATCATAGGTTTAGTTTCATAATTCAATATAGTGGACATATACGCAAAACGCTTGCTAGCTAGACTAGGCCTCAATCATCCAACCAAAATATCCAACCAAAATATTCCAATCAAACCAAATCATTCCTATAGGTGCACGCTATAGCTCAAATCAATCCAACCAATAGCTTACCTAGCTCAAGTCTAGGCCTCGCTCTAATATCAATCCAATAGCTTACCTAGTTCGGGACTAGGCCTCACTCATCAACTAATTCAATTGCTTACCTAGTTCGGGACTAGGCCACGCTTAATCCTACCTAGTTCTATAAGCATAGCAAGTTTTGAAATAAATAAAGCGATGATAGCCCACATAAAACATTTGCACGTTTCTCACCCCAAGTATTGAAAACAAAGTTCAAGAGTAAAAGTGGGGCTATGACTCACCTCAAGTCCAGCAAATCCTCAAAAGAAAAGATAGAAGAAAGACGTAAGTAATCTCAAGCAACTCACGTAACGACGACTACAGACTCGGCACTTCCTAACAATATCAAACTCGTTCAGAAATCATTTCCTCAAAATCAAATATTCCCATTCCCGAACGTATTCCATTTTACTTTCCAAAAATATCCATTTCTCGAATTAACTTCATATTCATTTGAAATTCGACGTTTGGTATCCATACGGGTGGAGGGTCGACACAGCTCAACCCAAAAAGCCACAACAAAGAACAATAATAAGACAACTATAGGTCTAATGTTAGCCCAACATATTATTTAAATAATTATCGAAGCTTATTAAATCCGTCGATTTGATAATCTCCCATATTTATTTAAGTAATATATCGTTCCAAAATTATACCCAACCTAAAGCACATTGCACATAAGTTTCTATTTGGTATATGTCGTAGTCCAATGAATTCCCTATAAATATCGTCGAATCGGCCAAATTCCACGAAACATATAGTAATTTATTATCCCAAAATATATACCACATCCTATGGGCGTCGTAGGATACGATGCCCATTAATATACCCATTTTATACCGTCAAATAACTCGATCTAGAATGAGTCATTCGATATATAAAATGTTTATATTAACCGTCATATATCCGTGACAACACGAAGTCACAATATAAGGCCCACTTGGACTTTAAAGACCCAAAATTCGTATAACTCGATAAGTTTCTAATTTTATAAACAAAACCACATTTTTTTTAATTATTAGTTATCCGACGTATATTGCGTCATTATTTACATAGTTATTATTTATAATAATATCCCGACATTTATTACACCATTTTCATAGTATAATAACTATCGCTTTATTATTATACGTTTACTCGTGATCGTTTTATTATTAATATACGCATTTATATATATATATATATATATATATATATATATATATATATATATATATATATATATATATATATATATATATATATATATATACGTTTAACACGTCTATATATACGTTTATAAACGATTATATTCTTAATAATATTATTACGAGTATTATTCTTAATATCGATTTTTAAATATTTATCGAGTCATAGAATTTGGTCACATGTCCGAGTCATGACCCTCGGCTCATAGTCCAAGTCCAAATAATAAAACCAAGTCACAATAATAAATCAACTCCGTCCAAACATTCCCATAACCACGTGCTACAACATGAGGGTCCGACTACGGCACCCAACTAACCTATCTCCGTCATCTAATTGACCGTCTCACAATCGGTCCCCAATTCCATACTCGTCAACACAACTCCAAATCCAAAGACAAGTAAACCAAAGTCCAAATGCTTCGGTCCAACATATGCCACAACATGAAATATTAATACAATATGAACCAAAACAAAAATATACCAATTATACGGGTCGACTTACCAAGTCAAACCCGGGTCAACTACGAGACCACAAACCATAAAAATAACCTCACCCGAGACCTTTTGGTCTCGGCTAGCTCAAATGAGCCTCTCGACCCAAAACAGCCCGCGAAGGGGGGTGTCGGCCGAGAATCAAACAACAACAACATCAAGTCGAGAGCCACAATCGACCAAAACATCAATTAGCAGTTAACCAAATCATCAAGAATCAAAAATAATAGAACCACAACACCTCCAAGACTCTCCATCGAGTCGAGGAGTAACCACACCGAGACCTTGGATCTCGGTCGAGTTCAATACGAGCCACAACCCAAACCAATCGCATCCAAAAACCAAATCCGAGCACCAATAAATCAAGAATCGACCCCCATGGATACCAATCTCATTTTTATATCAAAACCCATCTTTAAATCTTAAAATCCAAACCTAAATCAAAGATTGAAACCGGGTTTAACTCGGATTAGTCAAACCCGACGCGTAAAAACGCGTTTCTCACCTTCAAAACAAGTGTAAACCAAGAAAAGTGGTGATGTGGTGGTGTGTGGTGTTGTATGCGACGTAAAACAAGAAACGGAAGGGGGGGGGGGTTCTATTGGGCGCGTGTGGTACAACACACGAAAGAGGGGTGTGTGGGGAGTGTTTTGGTGGTGGCGGTGTGTGGTGGTGACCGGCGGTGCTGATGGTGTCGGTGATGCAGGTCGGCGGCGACAAGAGGGAGAGAAGAGGGAGTGAGGGAGGTGATATTATGAGGGTGAAGGGTTAGGGTTAGGGGTAATATACCCGAATTTTACAACATTGGTCCCTCTAGTTCTCTTTTCTAATATAAGCCACAATAACTTTGGCATTTAAGAAATGTTATTAACCGGTTTCTCCCGTAACATGATTATTAGTTCCCAAAAATATTAAACGTCGCCAAACATATTCGTACACGTCGCCATAAATTTTCCAAAGACACTTCCCGAGTTATATAAATATAAAAATGTTCGTTTAATAGACAACCGCGACCGTTATTCAAAAGATTTAATTTCGTTAGGTTATCCTAGTGCCGGAGTCAATGTAGTGCCAACCAATCATTTCAAACAAAATCATTACGAATGAACCAATACTAAACCATAAATAAATAATCAAATCCCATAAATAATGTACGATTAAAAATCAAGTACTAAAGTTCGCAAAATATCTCGTCACAATAAACTTTCAAAAATTCCAATTTATCATTTTTAATGTTATGCGGTTTTATAAAATGGCTCCCTATTTTGCCAGTTGTCACATCCTCCCGGCCTCAGAAGAAACCCGTCCCGGGTTTCTCTCGGAACAAACCATCTACGAAGTAAAAAGCTTCGGATATCTCTTTCGAAACTCATCCTCGCGTTCCCACGTGAATTCCGGTCCGTGCCGCGAATTCCAACGAACTTTGATGAGCGGAATACGACTCCTCTTGAGTCGTTTGATCTCTCTATCCATTATCTTAATCGGCTCTTCCACAAAATTCAAACTTTCATCCACACGAATATCCTTGATTGGTATAACTGGTGTTTCCTCTGAAAGGCATTTCTTCAGATTGCTAACATGAAACACATCATGAACTTTACTCAGTTCCATAGGTAATTCCAAACGATAAGCTACGGGCCCAATTCTTTCCAAAATAAGAAATGGTCCAATGTAGCGGGGATTAAGTTTCCCATGTTTCCCAAAACGTATCACACCTTTCCAAGGCGAGACTTTCAACATCACTTTGTCTCCAACCTGGAATTCTAGGGGTTTACGCCTCTGATCGGCGTAGCTTTTCTGCCTATCTCTAGCTGCTTGCAGTCGATCTCGAATTTGCGTTACTTTCTCCGTAGTTTCCAAGATGAGCTCAGGGCTTGTGAGTTGGCTATCTCCAACTTCTGCCCAACCAATAGGTGAACGACATTTACGACCATACAAAGCTTCAAATGGTGCAGCCTTAAGACTTGTGTGGTAGCTATTGTTGTAGGAGAACTCCGCAAGGGGTAGATATTTCTCCCAGCCTTTACCAAAGTCTATGATGCATGCACGAAGCATATCCTCCAAAGTCTGAATAGTTCTCTCGCTTTGACCATCGGTTTGGGGATGATATGTAGTACTCATATCAAGTCTCGTCCCCAAAGCGGTTTGGAGTGATCGCCACAATGCTGACGTGAAACGGCTGTCGCGATCCGAAATAATCGATATCGGAACTCCATGACGAGAAACAATCTCCTTCACATATAATCTCGCAAGTTTTTCCACACTATCATCTTCACTAATCGCTAGGAAATGAGCAGACTTAGTCAAACGATCCACAATTACCCATATGGCGTCGCAACCGCTAGCTGTCTTTGGTAATTTGGTAATGAAGTCCATCGTAATCCGCTCCCATTTCCAAACCGGAAGTTCTGGCTGCGTCAACAATCCTGACGGTCTTTGATGTTCGGCTTTAACCTTAGAGCAAGTCAAGCACTTACTAACATACAACGCTATATCTGCCTTCATATTTGGCCACCAATATAACTTCTTCAAATCCTGGTACATTTTGTCAGACCCAGGATGAATAGAGTATCTTGACTTATGCGACTCATGCATAATCAACTCTCGAATTCCTCCATACAATGGTACCCAACTTCGCTCTCCAAAACATAATACTCCATCAGAACGTCTAACAAATCCCTTCTCATTTTCTGCCATCCCAAATATGTTTTCAGCAGTTCGATTCTCTGCTTTCAACGCTTCCGTTTGAGCTTCTAATATTTGAGACGGTAATGGCGATACGATAGTCATTCCTAATGACCTCACTCGTAACGGTGGAATTCTCTCCTTTCGACTAAGAGCATCAGCAACAACGTTTGCTTTACCCGGATGGTAGCGAATTTCATAATCGTAATCGCTTAGCAACTCAATCCAACGTCGCTGCCTCATGTTAAGCTCTTTTTGGTTCAGAATGTGTTGCAGACTTTTGTGATCAGTAAACACTACACACTTGGTTCCATACAAGTAATGTCTCCATATCCTCAAAGCAAAAACCACAGCACCTAACTCCAAGTCATGGGTGGTGTAGTTCTTCTCATGCTTCTTGAGCTGTCGGGAAGCATAAGCTATCACTTTCTCTCATTGCATTAACACAGCTCCTAAACCTTTATGAGAAGCGTCACAATAGACGACGAAATCCTCGTTACCTTCGGGTAATGCCAAGATAGGAGCACTACACAACATCTCCTTAAGTAACTGAAAGGCTTCCTCTTCCTTATCTCCCCATTCATACTTAACACTCTTTTGAGTCAATTTGGTCAACGGTTTTGCTATCTTCGAAAATCCCTCAATGAATCTTCGGTAATAACCGGCTAATCCCAAAAATTGACGAACTTCTGTTGGGGTCGTAGGTGCAGCCCAATCTTTAATCGCTTCAATCTTAGCAGGGTCCACATGAACTCCTTGTCTATCAATCACATGACCTAGAAATTGTACCGTCGGAATCCAAAATTCACATTTCGAAAACTTGGCATAGAGTCTCTCCTTCCTGAGTAATTCTAAGATAAGTCTTAGATGCTCCTCATGTTCCTTCTCACTCTTCGAATATATCAGGATGTCATCAATAAACACAATCACGAACTTATCTAAGTAAGGCTTACACACCCGATTCATGAGGTCCATGAATACCGCCGGTGCGTTAGTCAACCCAAACGGCATTACCTGAAACTCATAATGCCCGTATCGGGTTTGGAAAGCCGTTTTCGGAATATCTTCCTCGCGCACTCGAAGCTAATGATATCCCGATCTCAGATCGATCTTCGAATACACACTCGATCCTTGAAGTTGATCGAACAAATTGTCGATCCTCGGTAACGGGTATCTATTCTTCACCGTTAGCTTGTTCAACTCTCGATAATCAATACACATACGGAACGATCCATCCTTCTTCTTCACAAATAAGACCGGGGCTCCCCAAGGTGAAGAACTTGGTCTTATGAATCCCTTCTCGGCTAGCTCCGCTAATTGTTTCGACAACTCTTCCAACTCAGTAGGTGCAAGACGATAAGGCGCTCGTGCTACAGGTGCAGCACCAGGTATCAACTCAATCTGAAATTCCACTTGTCTAGTAGGTGGAATTCCCGGTAAATCATCGGGAAACACATCCGCAAAATCACGAACTATAGGTACATCTCCAATGCACCTTTCCTTCTTCTCCTTCTCTCCTTTCTCAGAAATTTGGGCTAAGAAAAGGTAACTTCCTTTCTCCATCAGCTTCGGCAACTTAGTGCAAGATATGACCGCTAATCTAGACGGGCCTCTCAAATCCTGTCTATCTCCTGGTATGTTCAGAATCTCCTTGCCGTAAGGCACACGCACGATCTTCTCATCACAGATTATATGGGCATGATACTTCGACAACCAATCCATACCAATAATAACATCAAAACTTCCTAATGTGACGGTTAGAAGATCTATATTGAAAGGACGGTTCAGAAAGTTTAACGTGCAACCACGAATGATAGTCTTAATTCTTTCTATGTTTCCATTAGCTAACTCTACATCATAACCAATTCCTAAGGCCATCGGGGGTTTCTCAAGTAAGGGTGCAAACTTAGTGGACACAAAACTCTTATCGGCACCAGTATCAAATAGTATGGAAGCATAACGATTATTGAGAAGGAACGTACCAGTCACAACGTTCGGATCTTCTCCTCTCTCGTTCCCGAGTGCATACACTCTCCCATGAGCAACTCCAGCTTCCACACGTTGGTCCCCATTATCTTGATGTCCACGGTTTCCTCCAGCTCCACGGTTTCCATTATTGTACCCATTACCACCCGATCCTTGATTTCCTCGGTTCCACGATTCCCTACATTCATTCCGATAATGTCCTTTCTTTCCACATCCATAGCAAGTAACATGTACTTTGCTCATAGTTTCAGGAGTAGCTTGAACCATAGCAAGTGGTCGAGCTCTACAATCCTTAGCTATGTGTCCCATCTTAGAGCAATTCTTGCACATTACCGTACATCGACCAGAATGATGCTTGTAACATCGGTTACATTTGGGCGCATCTCCATTGTAGTTCTTCTTGTCTCCATCTCCCATGGCATAAGCTCTAGCACTTGTTTGTCTCTTGTTTCGACGATCATTACCCTTAGAGTGATCATCCCTCTTTCTCTTTCCGTTCTTATCCTTCTCAGCTTCTTCCAATTCCAAAGAGTCCATCAATTGTTGAGCGATAGCGATAGCCTCATGAATGTTTGCAGGCTTAGCAGATATCACATCGTTCCTGGTAGCTACCGGCAATCCATCGGTATACCTCTCAATCTTTTGGGTCTCAGTCCTAACCATATCGGGACAGAGTAAGGCCAACTCTCGATAACGGCGATTGTAAGTTGCCATATCGGTACCTTTCACTTTGTGATTCCAGAACTCAATTTCCAACTTCTTAATCTCATTCCTCGGGCAGTAAGTCTGAATCAGCAAAGACTTAAATTGCTCCCAAGTCATAGCATAAGCCACATCACTCCCAACCGAGTTACGGTAATTGTTCCACCAATTTAAGGCTTCATCCTTGAAAGTAAAAGAAGCAAACTTTACCTTCGTATTCTCCGCACAACCACTGACATTAAACACTGACTCAGTCTTCTCAATCCATCTAACTAAGTAAACCACTCCTTCAGTTCCACCAAACTCAATAGGTCCACAAATCTTAAACTCCTTGTAGTTACATCCATTAGCACGGAGTTGTTGGAATGATTTGACTCAGCTAGTAGCTCAGCAACTCGTTGCTCCACAAGTTGATTGATCATTGCTTGATCCACAGTAGGTGCGTTAAGTGGAACATGATCATTGTCTCCCTGAACATCAACATTTTGATTCCTGTTGTTGCGGTTAGTAGTGTCCAGGTTATCAGGAGTAGGGGTTTCAACATTTCGAGCTGGATGGCGTCCTCGACGACTAGGGGTAGCCGTTGCAGGTCCAGTTCTGGTAGTTCTAACAGGGTTTCTTCGTGGGGCCATTGATCTGAAACATCATACAAGTTCGTGAGTCTCCGATAGGACTTATCATATTCTCAACAAGAATTAAATCAACGAAGCCAAGTCACGGAAAGAATAGCAACAATGCACCATGGAACATCAATAAAACGGATAAGGACTCAATTTCCATAACACCCAAAATCACATAATATCATATACTAATAACCATCAACCATACAATAGCGATCTAACATCGTTCCAACTACTGGATAACACAAAACGTACTAATCGTTCCGACGAGACGAGTAATCAATGGAAAATACATCAAAATAAGATAACTAGCTTTTCTAACCGAACACTCCTCGGTTAAGAAAGCAACAAGACAACCTAACCCAAGCAACTAGCCACGCTGCTGGCGGAGGCTCCTCAACTCCTGCCTCAAGCCATCAAGATCCCTCCATAACGATCCTAGCTCCACGCTATGGGTGTCTCGGTCTCTCTTGAGGTCAGCCACCTCCTTCTCCAGCTCGGCATTCCTTTGCCATAGCTTGCGGTCGGCCTCTCTAGCTGTAACAAAACCTCACTGTAAACTATCGATATGCTCATGAACCTCCATCAAAACTCTCCTCATCTCAGTAGTCCTGCCCACAACCACAGTCATATCCACTCTCAGATCCGCTATGAACTCTCCAATAACCCTCTCAAGTCGATCAGATATACGTGCAACTCTCTCACCAAGATCCGTAATCTGAGCCCACAACCTACCAATCTCACCTAACTCTGCATGCTCAGCAGAAACCTCAGAAGGTGCATCCGACTCCACAGGATTACCAGGTGGCAACTCGAACAAAAACGGATGATCAGGTGAATCAGGCTCAATCGGATGTACAGGTAAATCAGGCACCTCAGCCTGTGCTGGCGGCACAATCAAATCATCATCAGGAATCTCCTCCTCCTGAGGGTCATCCTCCTCCTCAGGGTCATCATCATCACCCTGCTCAGCCTCCTGAGGGTCATCCTCATGCTCAGAGTCATCAGCCTCATCCTCACCCCCGTACTCCTCCTCCTCCTCATCGGAAGAGTACCTCATCAATCGTCGTCTCCTACTAGGTGAACCATGTGGTGGAGGGGTAAGTGATCTAGGACGACGACGCAATGATGCGGGTGGCGCCTCAGACAGAAGAGAGTGAGCATCAATCTGTAAAGGTGGTGAAGTAGGGTGTACCGACATGCGTGCCATAGCTCGGTGGGCAAAACGTGGAGCCACACGAACCAAAGCCTGATGAAGAGTAAGCTGCCTCGATGTACCAGGGAGCCCTAAAGAAGATGAGGCTCCCTGCGTAGATGCAGCAGGTGGTGCTGAAGTAGAACCTGTCGGTGTCATAGTAGCTGAATGCATGGCAACCTGGTAAGGGTCATCAGGAGCCATGGTGAACTGTGCTGGCAATACCGGTGTAGTAAGAATATCCTCAACAACATCAGGCGTGTGGGAGGCCATAGTCTGTGACAACGGCGTAGGGTAGGTGTAAGTGTTTCAAAAACAACTAAACCGCGAACTCAAAATACCATATCCAAAAATCATCATAAAATTCCAAATCGTATATAATCAAGAAAGATTTAAAATACCGCATTACTAAAACCATTCTCAAAACAATTAAGCCATATAATATTCCTCAAAACACACATAATTCCTCAAAACGCATCGTATCACTAAATCAATAAACCTCAAATCCTCAAATCATCTCAAGAATCCCAAATTTTATCAATCATCTCAATAATCTCATAATACCTTAATAATAACTGATGAGGCGAAAAATGATACGTTTTTAGGGGGTCATTTAAGCCCGAATCCGACTTTATCTGATCAAATATTGCCCTAAATCGTTCCTTTTGTGATTTTAGGTGTTTGGAGAGTGAATTCTGGAAAAGAGGCTATTTTGGACGTTTTTGGAGCATAAAGTGAAGAAAACAGCAAAGTACCAAAAATCCAAGCTGGAAATACAAGGTGACGGCGTCAAGACCAAAAGCTTGACGGCGTCAGACATGGAGAATAATTTACCGTAGCTGGTGACGGCGTCAGATGGAGTGGTGAAGGCGTCAAAGTGGCAATAATAATTTACCGTAGGTGGTGACGGCGTCACATAGGCCGTCATAAGTGGATCAAGGCCGTCCGAGGAAGAATATGGCGGCGAGGTGACGGCGTCAGAACTAATTCTTGACGCCGTCAGACTGTTTTTCCTATATATAGTTTTCTAGTTTTTTCATAAAAAAGGGAGAAGTTTTGGTGAAACCCTAAAGACGATTTTGGTGCCTCTTTCACAGGTTCTTCAAGGGTTCCAAACCCTTGAGACCTTGCATTGTAATTGAGATAAGTATACTCTTAATTCAATCAATATGTCTATGTGTTGGTTGTTTATCTTTTGTTCTTATCTTAATTCTACTATGCTAGGCTAGATCTCTCTTGTGTTTGCTTAGATCTAATGAAACCTAGATGTTGATTATGTGTTGATTACTTGTCTATTCTTGTTTTGAATGAATGATTTATATGTTAGGCTTAAGAAAACTGGCAGATCTCCAAATGGTAACATGCTTGAACGTCTTAAGAAACATGAACCGAGGCGTACTAGGTCTTTATTGGTTGTATTTAATGCATGAGCCACTGTTTATAATCCCTATAGTTGTGCTGGGTCATGGTGTAGGAGGAGATAAGAGCTCATAGAGTTGGGGAGTTATGTATGCCACTCCACGAATGGTATTAAGGAATACAACCCGTCATTCATACAAGTGTAACAAGTAATTAACATGTAAAAGATATCTAGGGAGTAGTGAAGTCTAAGTAAACACAATTTCTCCAATTACTGCTCACAACCTTAGTTTAATTTAGTTTAATTTCATCTTCATTAGTTTAAATTAGTGATATAATAGTTTTGGGTTAGTTGAATAGCAACTAATTCCGCCCACTCCTTCAAAACCCGAGATTTTACTTGCTTTCATTAAAACATAAAAACACAAAAATAATCATCTCTCACCTCTAGAACTATTAATTAGGTTTTCTAATCCTAGCGACACTATTCCTAAGCTGAACGATCAATCCCCCGGTACCTGCCACTATACTATACTACAACGATCAGGTACACTGCCTGGTGGGGGTTGTAAGCTTCTCGAGATCCCTCGAGAGGTAAAGCAAGGTGCGATTCCCACGCATCAAGTTTTTGGCGCCGCAGCCTGGGGAATAGTTATTGTCTAGGTTAGTTTATCTTTTTATTAGGTCTACTTGCTAGATTCCTTTCTAGTAAGATTTTATTTTTTTTATTTTTAGGTCTTCTTTAGTCTATCTTGTTTCTTCGTGCTTTTGTTTGTAATTCTTCACCATTCACCATCATGGCAACCAACGAATTCTCCAACCTTAGGATCACTAGAAGTTGTAGCACCACTAAAGACCTCGTCTTGCCTTATGCAGAACCCGAAAGAGAAATGTGTAGGTTAAGACGAACTCACTCAACACCTGAACCATCCAGCATTGCTATCGACTTTGATGCACCTCTCTCTGAAGAAAATTCAGAAAATCACAGCACAACCCCGAGTTCCCACAATGAGACGAATACTCCTCTAATATCTCCTCCTAAGCGTCTCAAGGATTACTCTTCCCCAATTCCTCGTGGGTTCTCCAATGCCATTGTTTATCCAAACGAACACACCAACGAGGTCTTGCATGCAAATGATATTTGGCTTGTCAAAAGTGTGTGTAAGTTCCACGGACTTGATGAGGAAAACCCGATCCAACACATCAAGGACTTCCTGAAAATAGTGGATACCATCTATACGGGTGGGACTACTAGAAACACATCCCGACTGCGATTCTTCCCTTTCACCTTATACGAAAAAGCCCAAGAATGGTATAACAAACTCCCTTCCGAATCTATTTTCACATGGGAGCAACTCATATCCAAGTTCTATGAGAAGTTCTTTCCACCTGGAAAAACCTCAGCATTTAGGGATAGGATCCTTCATTTCCGAAAGGGGAAGGATGAACCCTTCCATAAAGCGTGGACTAGATTCAAAGATTTAATAAGACAAGTTCCACATCATGGCATTGAACTTTGGCTCTTGGTCCAAATCTTTTACGAAAATATCTCCTCTAATGACCGGAACGGAATCAACCAATCTAGGAAAGGAAGATTGGCCAATCTCAGTGCCGAGGAAGGATGGGACAGGATTGAAGAATATGCCCAAGACCAGGATGACACTTGGGATGAACCTGAGTCGACTATCGGCATTTCTGAAACCATCCCGGATCGGTTAAGCAAAGTTCACAAAAGAATGGATTGCCTGTCTGGATCGCAACCACCTAAAATGCTGTCAAACCCTTACTTGATCTGCGATTACTGTGGAGGTCCGCATGAGGTGGAGGAATGCGGAGGAGCAGCCACAACTGAACATGCGTGCTTGTCAGGAGGAGACATTTATGCTGATCCCTCCCTTCTGCCTTTCTACCAAAATGATGATTATACCCTTTGGGGAAATCTGGTAAGGAAAAGAAAAGGGGAGGGAGGCCCTGAATTCAAGATCAGGAGCAACTTCGAAGATGACCTTGGTCACTTCGCTTAAGAAAAAGACTTGCAAATGAAGGGGCTTAATGAGCTTCTCGACGAACAGCAGGAGGATGTCGGAGAATTTTTCAGCAAGCTTAACTTAGCCCTAGATAACCTCCAACCACCGTCAGGAAGAAGAAAAGATCCCATGCTCGCGATAACCACACGGGCCGGAACGACAACCAAGGACCCTCCTGACCCAAATTCGTCCCCCGTCACACTCGATTCAGACAAACTTGGGGAGGAGGAGCAGGATGTCGGCATTGGCACCCCGGACCAACCACCCGTGACAACCCCCTCCCCATCAGCCCTTCCTAGCCCACCTGTGAGAATTCCATACCCATCCCGACTAAGGAACCAGAAAACAGAGAATGATAACAAGAGGTTCTTGTCATACCTAAAAGACTCGGTTGTCACCATACCTCTCCTGGATGCTTGCTATCACATGCCAAAGTATAGCACATACTTCAAAAAACTGCTCGCTAACAGGAAG
The DNA here is from genome assembly GCA_030686995.1 of Artemisia argyi. Classification (NCBI taxonomy): domain Eukaryota; kingdom Viridiplantae; phylum Streptophyta; class Magnoliopsida; order Asterales; family Asteraceae; genus Artemisia; species Artemisia argyi. Next base: position 211,117,036 of record CM060682.1, on the reverse strand, counting down.
AAGCTCGAGGGTCTTGTAACCCTAGGGGAAGAATGCTCAGTGGTGACCCATAAAGGGCTACCAAAGAAAGTAGACGATCCAGGCAGCTTCACCTTGCCATGCTCTATAGGACCACTATCAATCAAGAATGCTCTTGCCGATTTGGGAGCAAGTATCAACCTCATGCCTCTCTCTATGTTCCGTAAACTAGGATATTCCGGATTGAAGCCTACCCGTATGAACATCCAACTAGCCGATAGATCAGTCAAATACCCAGAAGGGATATGTGAGAACGTGCTAGTCAAGGTTGGGAAATTCAAATTCCCTGTAGACTTCGTGATCCTGGATATGGAGGAGGACGACGTGGTACCTATCATTTTAGGTAGACCATTCCTTGCTACCGCTCGTGCAGTCATCGATGTCTACGATGGAAAATTGACCTTACGAGTAGGAGACGATAGCACAACCTTCGACATTAAGGATTCTATGGACCTCTCCCTCGAAGCATCCAACCGGCTCTACTTTATCGGGGAAGTAGATGAGCTCACAGATATCATTGATGACTGTATCGATGAACAAATCGATGAAGGTTGGCTACGGGACGAGAGTTTTCTGCCTTTGCTGGAGGTGGAAAAGACGGAGGAAGTTAATGCAGTCTCCTTCTACCCCAGACAAGAGGCAACGGAGCATCTCGAGCTCCGAAAGCCCGAGAACAAGCTCAAACCTTCTATTATCGAGCCCCCTGACGTTGAACTTAAAGAGCTCCCTAATCATTTGGAGTATGCCTTTCTTCAGGGAGAAAGCCAACTCCCGGTAATCATAAACTCTTCCTTGGAAAAGGAACAAAAAGTCAGACTCTTAGAAGTCCTAAAAAAATACAAGGGGGTACTCGCATGGAGTGTGGCCGACATTAAGGGGATTGACTCCACTTTTTGCACACATAAGATTCTTATGGAGGAAGATTATAAACCCACTGTGCAACCCCAGAGGCGAGTGAACCCTAACATTAAGGAGGTAGTGAAGAAGGAAGTTATCAAACTTTTGGATGCAGGACTGATTTACCCGATCTCGGATAGCCCATGGGTTAGTCCTGTACAGGTTGTACCTAAAAAGGGTGGAATGACTGTAGTAAAAAATGACAAGGGTGAGATGGTGCCCTAGAGAACTGTCACTGGATGGCGGGTATGCATTGACTATCGAAAGCTCAACGATGCCACGAGGAAAGATCACTTTCCCTTACCATTCATTGATCAGATGTTAGAAAGATTATCTGGACACGAGTACTATTGCTTCTTAGATGGATTCTCTGGATATTTTCAAATCCCCATAGCACCTGAGGACCAAGAGAAGACCACGTTTACTTGCCCCTATGGAACGTTTGCATATAAAAGGATGCCTTTTGGGTTATGTAATGCCCCCGCCACTTTCCAACGTTGCATGACCGCAATCTTTCACGAACTCATGGAAGATAGCATGGAAGTATTCATGGATGACTTTTCAGTCTTCGGAAACTCCTTCGACCGCTGTCTTGCTAATTTAGAAAAGATGCTTAAACGTTGCGAGGAAACCAACTTGGTGTTGAACTGGGAAAAGTGTCATTTCATGGTAAAGGAAGGGATTGTGTTCGGACATAAGATTTCAGGGAACGGGATTGAGGTGGACCAAGCTAAGGTTGAAGCTATATCTAAATTACCATACCCCACAACTGTTAAGGCAATACGCAGCTTTTTGGGGCACGCCGGATTTTATCGGAGATTCATCAAAGACTTCTCCAAAATTGCCCGGCCAATGACTCAATTGCTTGTGAAGGATGCTCCATTCGATTTTTCCCAAGAATGCAAAGATGCTTTCGACCTCCTAAAAAGGGAACTCACTCAAGCTCCAATCATGATCACACCCAACTGGGAGCTACCATTTGAAATAATGTGTGACGCTAGCGACTTCGCTGTCGGGGCCGTATTAGGTCAGCGATGTGACAAGCTTTTCCAACCTATTTACTACGCTAGCAAAACCATGAATCCCGCCCAAGAGAACTACTCCACCACCGAAAAAGAATTATTGGCCGTAGTGTTTGCATTCGACAAATTCCGGCAATATCTTGTCCTTTCAAAGACAGTCGTCTTCACTGACCACTCAGCTCTTAGATATCTGTTTGCGAAACAGGACGCCAAGCCACGACTGATTCGGTGGATCTTGTTGCTACAAGAATTTGATGTTGAGATTCGCGACAAGAGGGGGGCAGAGAATCTAGCCGCCGATCATCTATCTCGCCTGGAAAACCCCTTGGATAAACACGATAGAAGTGAAATTAAGGATTCGTTTCCCGACGAACAACTGATGTCTATCCTTGATTCGGAACCATGGCACGCTGACTTCGCCAATTACTTCGCAAGTAGATGTAGACTTGTTCCTGAACACCTAACTAAATACGAAAGGAAGAGGTTCTTTTCCCAGCTGAAATATTACTTCTGGGATGAGCCATTTTTATTCCGAAGGTGTCCTGACCACATTATAAGGCGTTGTGTTTCGGAGAATGAGGCAGTGAAAATCATGAGGGAATGTCACTCCGGTCCCTCTGGAGGGCATCATGGGGTAAATGTTACTGCTCGAAAGATTCTCGATGCAGGATTCTATTGGCCCACAATTTTCCGTGATGTAAAAGATATGATACAAGCGTGTGATGCATGTCAACGGGCTGGGAATATATCGCACAGGGATGAGGCACCTCAGAACTTTATACAAGTTTGTGAGGTATTCGATGTTTGGGGGATTGACTTTATGGGACCCTTTCCATCCTCAGGAGGGAACGAGTACATCTTAGTCGCCATTGACTATGTTTCGAAATGGGTTGAAGCACAAGCCCTTAGGACTAATGATGCTAGAGTGGTAATTCATTTCCTGAAAAAGCTTTTCGCAAGATTCGGGATTCCGAAAGCTCTCATCAGTGATAGGGGGACACATTTTTGCAACGCACAAATGGAAAAGGTCATGAAGAGGTATGGAGTACCCCACCGATTCTCCACCGCCTATCATCCACAAACCAATGGCCAAGTCGAAAACACCAATAGAGCTATTAAAAGAATACTTGAAAAAACGGTTAGTCAAAACAGAAAGGACTGGTCGTTCAAACTCGACGAAGCCTTATGGGCATTCCGAACTGCTTACACTACAACAAAATGTGCCTAATGCAACACTTAACAAGCAACACTTGTAATAGATGTTGCCTTTTTGACAACCTTGGTGATATAGCAACATTTTTTAAAATTAGTGTTGCATATTATGATATAAAGCAACACTTTTAGAAAAGTGTCACAATTTTAATGCTTAAAGACAACACTTAGTAAAAAGCGTTGCACATTTCACATATAACTGCAACACTTAAAAATATGTTGCCTTAAATACAACACTTAATTAGATTATAGATATTGCACACGATGATAGGAAAACTACATAAGATGAGGCATTTTTTATAGCGTAATCACAATATGTGATTTAAAGCCAACATTTTCTTTGACACAATTGTTGCAAAAGGAAGATGATGTATTTACCATCTCACATTGATTTCATTTAACTTTGTTTCTTTACCATTATAAATGAGTGACATTGCATGACATAAGAACGGTGAGCAGGCATAAAAAGTCTATGCCTCTGTTCGAGAAAGAATACATAGATCAAGTGGCAATGCACAAGGAAGATCACATCTCTTATCAAAAAATTGTTCCAACCAATCTTTATGGACTTTCTGTCAGTATACCACATAAGGCAGTCGATCAGTGTTTAAAATTTTAATGGTACCTGTAAAAGAGAGTTAAAATATTCTTACCTGAGTGACTCCAAACGTATTAAAATCAAGTTATGGATGAAAAGTATAGATTATATGTACCTTCACAATTTACACATCAATACCAGGTATTGCAATCATCGCAACTTGTAATATTTTGGTTACCCCCTAGGTCTCATTATATCCGGAGATGGTACATTAACTTCAGTTATTTCATAGATCATCATATATCAAAAATTTTGTACTTTCTTCGTCCCTTAAAAATAACAAAAGTTCATGTTCTTAGATGTCGAAAAACCAACAGAAAAAATTAAAAAATTAAACAATTAAAAAAAAATGTTACAACTGATACCTAGTTACCAACATCAAAATCAAACCCAGAATTAACTTAAACAAAGCCATATACATTTTTTTTTACTAAAAAATGGTTATTTTTTTTGCAAACTAAGATATGAATTCAATATGAGAGACAACCTTTATTGTTATCTTCCCCACTCTTCTGTTGTGAGGATATATATCTAGTAGCATTCTGAATGGACCTTGGTGCAGAATTGGATCTATAGACTTAAACCAGCCATAAAGATATTAGTTTTTATAGAAAAGGAAGCAAGCTTTCTACATCGTTCATAATTACCCTTTAGTAATATTCCCTAACCTTACTTATGAGGACTTTACAACTGACTGTGATGACCTGCAAAGTCGCATAATTTAACATATCAATTTTTGCAAGTATAATGGTTAGTTAGAAGTAAAACTATATGATGATTAGGAACTAATTCAACTTTGGGACTAAGTGTCAAAACACGTATGAGTTCATTGTAATTAGTAATGAAATATAGTGGCCTAAAAGGAGTAAGCCATACCTAGCAAGCTGTTGCCTTCAGCGTTCGGGTCATGACTTGATGTCCTAAAAAGAAAGAATTAGACAATAAGTCAATAACATTTTACTTTAGAAATTAGAACTAAGAAGCACATAAAAGTAATTATTGTCCGAATACAACAAGACAACTCCCATATCAGTAATATAGCACAGCTGCACAACACATTTAAGATCATCACAAAAAACAAGACTTTAAATTGAAGATATGGTTACTAAGGCTAGTTGTAGGGTTTAACTCAAAGATGAGCCTGTTTCAAATGTTATGTTGTAGGAGTGAGTGTAATAGCTTCATTACAGTGATCTAGAAGCTATGTAGCATTGAAAAAATGAAAAAAATAAGACTAGCTCATACTCAAATACACATAATATTATAACGTTATTATAACGGAGGATCTTTAACCACAAAAGCTGGACATTTGTTTGGGATAATAAAAATTGGGAAGGAAAACGAGAGACGATTAAACTTAAAATCTTTTATATCTATGATGGAATTTACATATTAAGGTAAACAATCCCGAACATTAATTACATATATAGGTATTACATAGACATAATTGAACATATAAACAAGTTTTTGTTCCTAATATTTCATTTACACATTTCATCGAACAAGTCCTATGTACAAGTAACAATAGAAACAATCAATTGACTTTAAGTGGCAAAACAAAACAACCAACTGGGCAACTGGCTAGTAAGTAACAGAGAAATACAAAAAGTTCTATGATAAGTATCTTGCATCTAGCATTGTAGCAAATGAACAAAAAAATATGATATGAAATTCTCATATACCTTGGTTCATAAACTTTCTACTTGAACACTATGTCAAAGCTTCTTTTGAATAAGTCTTCTATAGAGGGAGTAGGAAGGAGTAAGAAGGGAAACGTGGTGTCACATGAACAAGTTGGAGGGAAGAAATTGGCGGGAAATGAAAAACTCTTCCCTCCAATTTATTTAGGTTCGGTTACAAGCTTTCAAGTAAAAGGGAGTTTTGCTCGGTGTTTTGAAACCTGAGTCGAACCGGTCGGGTTAACCGGTTCGACCGGTTCTAGCAAAAAAAATGGTTAAAAAAACCGGGTTAACCGGTTAGACCCGCCGGGTTTTGAGTGACCCGGGTCAAACCGGTTCTTGAAACCCGACCGAGTTTCGTTTTTTCAAATTTTTTTAATAAAACCCGGGTTGACCCGGTGGTCGAACCAGTTAACCCGTTCGAAAAAATAAAAAAATAATAAATTAAAAACCTGATTGACCCGGCGATCGAACCAGTTGACCCGATGCCCGGTGACTCCACCGGGTCGATTTCGAACCCGGTTTTCAAAACATTGGTTTTGCTCAATGTTTTATACAAAAGGGTATGTTTAGTGAAATAGGTCGGAGCTAGAGTTAGAGCTTACACTTATATTACAATCCGTCTGAAGCTTATATTTTTATAAACTTATTTGTCTAATTAATTATAGTTAAAGCTTATCAATATAAAATCATATAAAAATACATTAAATTAAAACTCATATATTTCAAGCTTTTGTGTGTTAAATTATTTAATTTTGAAAGGTATTTAAGTAATTTGACCAACTATATACCCCGCTTATTTAAATAGGCTTCGGCTGATGAATGCTTATGACTTATGAAAACATCCACAAGCCTGCGTGACAAACAAAATTTATTTTATAAGTTAGCTTATTTTATAAGCTTAAGCCCTTGTAAGCTACCTATAAGCCTACGTCAAACACAACCAAAGTAAAGCACCTAATTATGGTAGTGGCAGTCGTTGTGGTAATGTTGGTGGTGGTGATGGTGGTGGTGGCTATATCAATAGTGGTAGTGGTGGTGGTGGTATTGTAGGGTTTGGTAGTGTTGTTCCCTTTACATGATCAGCTTTCTGCTTAACTACAAAGTTAATCTAACCGTGTCCCATGCCTTAAATAATGTAATGAAATACTTTGTTAATAAGAGAAAAACATAAAGTAAAATAGATACAAAGGTTTTTTCAACGTTTAATTCTATTTGCAATTAACAAAGAATTATATCCAAGTGTTTGCGGAACAACACTCGGGATTGAAATGACAAGTATGGTGTAATCTCCTCTCTAAACTTAAGCTAAGCTTAAGTACAACTATGCTAACAAATTGAGCTAACCTCAGAGACTTAGCTGTCTTTAGAGGAGTAAAAGTGTTTGTGACTGTCTAAGCATTTAGTGCAAAAATTTAACTTTTACTCCACCTTATGCACCTATTTATACACAAGTATATTTGACAACCGTTATAATGAAGACAAAGATGGCCTATGCTAGTTTGGACAAAATACTTACGTATTATGTCTCTGTTATAATTATCTATTTTGGGTATAGGACAATATTGCTTTCTGAGGAACAATGATGACACCTGTTAATACAAATATCGCCTAAAAACGTTATTTATATTTTACGATCTTCGCTAAGTTTTGTTAACGACAAAATGTAAACTTTAGTTTTAAGCAAAACATATTCTTAGTTTTTAAGACTTGCATAAACAAGACTTTTGCTACATTTTACATTTCATAAAACATAACACAAGTTTATTTCTTAAATTAGAAATAGTCACATCACATTTATGGCAAGTTTTGTCATTATGTATTTATGGCAAGTTATGTGTTTGACTTGCTTTCATGTTGCTTGCAAGTATCATATTTGACTTACTTTAAGTGATGTGACATTGTTTGGTTGATAGAAGTTATGAGACAAGACCTTATTTGGTTTCAAGAGTAATTGCAAAAACCTACTGCAGACCCGGCGGTACCCTGGGGGTACACGGGCGGAACCCATTTGAGGGTTCCGCCTGATCCGCCGAGCACACAGTTTGTTGTGCTATAAATACCAAGCCATAACTTGATTTTTTGGCTAACCTCTTGAGATCATTTTTACACACACACTCATCTTTCTTTCTAACATCTTAACATTGTAAATGTGAAGTTTCCTTTTGTAGCAAAGAAGCTCACAAGGTCGTCTAAAGTTACAAGTTTCCAACACAACGTTGCAAGACTTGGTAGCTTAGTATTGTGTAAACTCGTGTTGTTTACGCGTCATTTGTTTGTGTATATTCTGAAGTGAGTGGTTAGTATTTTAGTCCTCAAAATACAAAGAGTGTTGGGAGTTGTTGTACCCTAGTAAAAGAACTAAACGGGAGTGGTTGTGCCCTTGTAAAATAACTCGACATTTAGCTTTGTGTCGGTAAAAGTATAAGCGACGTGTAAGGTTTTCTCCGCCGGTGAAAGGAGCTTGTTGACTAGTGAAAGAAACTCTCGAGTTGGATACTCGGGGCGTGGACGTAGGGCAAGGAAAAAGAGTCATTGTAGCCGAACCACGATAAATACTCGTGTTGTGGTTTGATCGTTTCTTTCCTTTACTTGCATGTTATATATATTGTGTTTGTGCATATATCTTTGATCAAACGGAAAGTTTCAAAGCTAACTAAACAAGTTAAAAAGCTTTTAAAACGCTAAAACTATTCAACCCCCCTTCTAGTTTTCCACAACACCGTTTTGAACATTAGCCTTTTTGGGAAGGTTTTGCCTTTGCTTGATAAGGACTCCTCCTTATATGCTTCAAACTCTTCCGCCTATGCTCGCCTTTCCTTCAGTTTATAAGTCTTCAGTCTTCTTTATTGTTGAGGAGACTTGGGGTTCAGTGAGCTATTGTCATCACTCATTGAACCTATCACCTTCTTCTTTGGCTCAGGTATCATTCACTGAGTCCCGCCTCACCGAATGAAAAGTCATTCTTCTAACGCTTGTCCTGAACTTCCTGAAGATGACCCACTAAGTGATTGTTCACTCAGTGACTTGGTTAATGTTTACGGATATACAACACTTAGGGTATTTTCTATTCAAATCCTAGTTTAAGGACACTTGGGTCCTGAATGGACCCAACATGTAGTCACCCGTATGGCTTGTAAAACATGTACAACGAAAGATAAACAAGCAAATGTCATGCAGACCAAACCCTAATATTAAGATCTCCAAATCAGAGATATAACCTAAACCTAACACGTATAAACGGTTTACAGTTACTTACTTGTTTATGCAAGATGTAAGCTTCAACTCTTTGCAGAAACAAGTAAGTAACTCTGTAAACACCCTATCTTAGCGGAAAGCTTGACTGGGACAAGAACATCGGTTTGACTTGGTCAGAGTTAACCTCTGCGCTAGTATTATCGAAGGGTACACACCGAGGGGCGTTGTGATTCGGTTGGCGAATTCCCATTCCGGTAGCCATCATATAGATAGTTTTACGCCACGAGAGCCTATTCGAAGGCTCATATATGTTTAGTGAGAGTAGATCCCAACGAGAGGGGAGGCCTCCGAGCCAATTCGGAGGGTATGTCATCAGTAATATTGGCTAGCTCAAAATTTTAAGTGAGAATATTATAAAGGCAAGTAGTTAACCTACCCTCGCGCTATAGCCTCTCGCGCCGTCCTCACAAAAAGCTTAGATTTTTTTGAAAGACAAACAAAAATTGCTTGAATCCTGATTCGACTCATACAAAAAGAAACCAAAGATGACCAACATAGGAAGAACCCCAACTATTTGGAGATTATGCTTTGTTGCGTCCACCCGATAAAGAACGGAAGTCTAAAAATCAACAATCTTCAAACTCATCTGCCACTTCTTCACAAGAAATATTTCAAGAAATGTTGCAAAAAAAAAAAAAAAAAAAAAAAAAAAAAAAAAAAAAAAAAAAAAAAAAAAAAAAACTCTAGACCATGAGGCGAAGATGGAAGAAATCTGAAACGAGGCTAGGGTGAGAGTGGAATTAATCAAATCTCAAACAAGGAACAAGGACTAATATGTTCACAATCAACACCGACAGAATGGATATGGTAGACGCTGCTATAATCAAGGCGGCCAAAAAGGAAATATGAGCAAAATATTTTCCCAAAAACTAGTTTAGATCTTGTACTTTTATTTTTATGTGTGTTTTTTATGTATTTGTTTTAAATTATGTACTTTTTTATGTCTTTTATTTAATTGATTGAATTTATAGTTTAGTTTAATGCGTGGTTTTATTTAAATTAATGAAAAAAAGAGTAAAATATTTGAGGTCTAGGGTGTTTTTTAACTTGAGTGATGGAGGGAGACTATTTTTTTGGTTAAATTATTGGTTATGAATTATAGCGAAAAAATACTGATGTGACGCACTTTTTTTCTTGTAACACGAGCCGTATGGCTCCGAGGCACCTGATGCTTTAAGTGAGAATTGTTAGTTTTAAAAAGATATTTTGGTGATTAAATTAAACGTTTATCATCTTTAAAATTTTTAAATTGTAAATATCCATTTTTGCTTGTGAAATGCTATAACCACTTATAAAATTCACACAAAAAACCAATCATTGACGTGTCAGTGGGTGATTGGTTTAATAAGATAGAGAGGAGAGAAACTGTCAGAAAATGCACCAACCACCCGCTAACACGTTAGCAAGTGGATCTTTTGTGTAAATTTTGTGAGTGAGTCTAACATTTTTCTCTTTGCTTTATATCTAGCGGGACAAGTTATCCATACCCCCCAAAAATTACAAGGGGCAACCCCACCACCTGTTTTTTTTATTTGTTATTATTTTCTATTTAATAATTTTTTTATATAAAAAACTATTAACCTGAAAATACGGAACAAAAAATATAAAGTTTAATAAGTAAAAATCTTAGAATTGACAGAAAATACGGAACAAAAACTGATAAAAAACTGTTTTATACTGTAAACTAGGGGACAAAAGAAATCTTTTGTACATTTACCCCTTCTAGTCGAGATTTATAGGGTATGTTTGGCAGGCGAACTTATCAGAGCTTATTATAGTTTGAGCGTATTTAAAAAAAAAATAAGCTATCATTAAAAATAAGTCTTGTTTAGCTCACATAGTTTGAAGGAGCATTTAAAAAAGATAAGCTACCAAATGAAATGCGAGTTAAACAAACCTAGACTTTGACCTTAAATATTTTTGTTTGTGTTGTAGAACACTTGATGAAAATTATAACAATGAAAATACATTTAAAACTCAATCCAATCATATATTTTGCATCAAGTATTATAACACAAGAAAAAATAATTAAAGTCATAGTTGTAAAGGAATGACTTAAAAAGTCAAACGTGAACAATAATAATGGGACGTAAATAGTAAGCTACTATAGGCCCCGTGAGCAAAACTTCCTTTTCCCCTGAATTTTAAATTTTAAAAGACTCATTTTGCTTCTCACCCAATTCCAAAAAATCTAACCACCCCCTTCCTTTCAAATCCGTCATAAAAACCGCATACTCACTCTTTCACCGGCGGCACCTCTCTCAACGAGCGTAGTCTTAGTCGCATCACAGGTAAAATTACTAAATTTCTTTTAATTGCATCATCAAATAGTTATAAATGATTCTACATGTTTATTCTAATTCAGAAGTTCATGTGCTTATGTAACATGTTTATTAAGGATTTAATTATATTCAAATTCAGTAGTAGTAGAAAGAGAACCACACAATTTTGACTTTGCATTTCCAATTATACAACAACAAAAAATAAAATAAAATAGCCATTCAAGCCATTGGTCAAGAGCGATTAAACCTCTTGTACAATCCAATTAAAGTTCGCATCTAACATCTAAATCACAACATAGGGTGGTTACAAAGACGGTAGCTTGAATTTATTGACTTTGTTGGTGCCTGCCCTTGGAGGCTTCGAGCAATAAAATGGTGAGAGTAATTTGGTAGATAAACTATTTACTAGTATTTGTTTACCATTTTGTCCTTTGATGTATGTACACTCAATTAATGTAAGTACTGAAGCGTTGTGTAATCGCGATAGATCTAGGGATGTTTAAGCAAAAACATCCATACTCGTGGTCCAAAAAGTTTCGCAAGAGTTCATAAGAAATGATAATTTGTAATTGTTTTGTTCTTTATTTCTGCTTCTCATATCGTTCCATGATACTTGATTTAGCGAACACGCCAAAGGATAGAAGGACATGTATATGCTGCTACACATGGTGAACTTCAAGAATAAATGTAAGATAATACTGACATATTAATATTTAGTTATGGGGAAAACATCTGTGCGCTGTGGACAACACACTGGATAGGTGCATCAGGTATTGGTTTGTAATTTTTTTAGAGCAGTAAAGGCCTAGAGCCCTAGAGTATAATTTCCCTTATTCATTTTCCATGTTTCTTTATCCCATGCTTAAGCGTTGTTTTTGACTCCATATCCCTTTAATCATACCATTAGTTACTTGTAAATTTTTATAGTTCATTCTTGCGCAATAATGAAGGAACTAATGAAGAACTTCAAGGATTTAGAAGATGAAGTGCTTCTGGATAATTTTTACCATAGAATTTGTGGTAGAATTATGACTGATAAGTTGATAAAGAAGTTGAATGGTGTCGAGGCATCATTTATGTTTCCCGGGGGAGCTAATGGGTTACTACAAAGTCTTAAGTTGTTGGTTGAGATGCAAAAGAGATCGAGGAGGATCTTGAATAGAAGAAGCTTGAGCAAGCAGAAGATCATGAAAGAAATATGGCTGAATTAGAGCAATACACAAAGAAAGTGACAACTAATGAGACAAGTTAGTTGAAGATGCGGTGCAGAAGCATACATAAAAATTACCTCCTGGAGTTGCTCGACTGTTTTCAACAGATATCATGTTTGGTAAAAGGTATGAATTCGTCACTCATATTTTATTTGATACTACATGTTGCAATAGTATGAGTAACTTTCATGTGTAGTGTTAGTTTAGATTTGGCATCCTGAAGTAATTTATGGATTTCGCTATCCGGATGAAATTAGTAATTTGTTTGAAAGGCAATTATATTATAAATTTAGTGTTATATTAATTTTGTTCAATGAGAATAGGAACATTAGATGATATTACATGGTGATAGATAATAATCGTTTCACAACGCCCCATCCCCATAAACGACTCAGCAGTCGGCACTTCATGTAAGCTGAAATAGATAACTCCAATTACGACAATATGAAACTACTATCTAGTTCCAAGTAATGTAGTATTTGAGCTCGACAAAAACGCAAACTAGCTTATCCCCACTTATGTGTACGTACCACTAGAGTATTAATGAGCAGGTCACCAAACCCAAACCCAAACCCAAACCCAAACCCAAATAGTTAGACATGAGCTCGTTTTGACCCAAATATGAACAAACATATTACATAACCAAACCTAACCTCCCACTGTATGTAACTTTCACAAACAAAAGGTGTCAAGCATGATATTATAGAAAGCACAAACATTTCTTCAATTTAGTGCAATATGGTTTATGTTGCTGCAATTATAAACAATAATGAAAACACAAAATACCCTGTATCTACTCTTCATGATAATATGTTTTAACAATACATTTTCCTGATTTGTTTTGTTACTTATGGTGATGCTATAAGGGTTTAGTGATTCATATGTGTGTTGTAGATTTGTAAGAGTTAATATTATATTAACTGAATATATGGTAGCTAGCCTTTTTATTCCATAATATGAAGACAAAAACTAATTGCATATCATCTTCATGTGTAGCAGGCAACGTTGTTTTGGTCTGCTTCAAGCTGTGAGTGGAGATTTGCAAAGAACATGTCAAAAGATTTCTAGGGTTGTAATTAGATAGATTTTCTTATTACCCGACAATGTATGTTAGTTATTTTACATGGGATAAATTTGTCAAACTACGACAATATTAATTATTGTATATTATTATTTTGTTAGTGTTGTATGAAATATATCAATGTATATATAGTATTGTGTTGTATAAAACAAAAGTGTTACATATTGATTTATAAAGTGTATAGATATACATGTATAAAACAACAGAAAGTGTCACATATGGTACGTTAAAGTGTTGCATAATTCGTAGTGACAAATGAAAAAGTGATGCATCTCGATACAAAAAGTGTTGTATTTTGATTCTAAGAGTGTTGTATTTGATGTAAAAGATGTTGCAATTGAGTATACAAGTGTTGCACTCGAGTATAGGAAGTGTTGTATTTTAGTTAAAAAGTGTTGGAAATTAAAGTATTGCACTTGCAAAACATGGGCAACACTTTCACACAGAGTCGCATTATCCAATATAAGTGTTGCATATACCTAAGGCGACGTTACATAAAGTAGCACTTGATAAAGTGTTGCATTATGCATAAGGCAACATTTTAAAGACATAATACAACACTTTAGGAGTGTTACCTTTGCTTCATTTTGTTGTAGTGTTACAAAACACCTATTGGAACGACCCCGTTCCGCATGGTGTATGGTAAGGCATGTCACTTACCGGTAGAATTAGAACACAAGGCTTATTGGGCGCTTAAGGCATGCAACTTAGATTACACAACTGCGGGGAACAGTAGGTTTTTGCAATTACACGAGCTTGATGAGCTCAGATTAGAAGCCTACGAATCCTCCATCACATATAAAGAGAGAGCTAAAAGATGGCATGATCAAAGAATTAAGAAACCCAAAGAATTTTCAGAAGGAGACAGGGTCCTATTATACAATTCTCGGTTGAGATTATTTCCCGGGAAACTTAAGTCTAGGTGGTACGGGCCGTTCACGGTGAAGAATTCCTCTAAATTTGGAGCTGTAGTGTTAGTTGATGATGAGGGTAGAGAATTCACGGTTAACATACAACGTGTAAAACATTACCAAGAAAATAATAATGAAATGATTAATGAGGAGGATGTGATGTTTGATGATGAAGTTACGTAGTAACCCATGGCCTTGAGTCTAGCTACAAGACTCGTAAATAAAGAAAAGCGCTTCTTGGGAGGCAACCCATGTTTTGTGTGATTTTTATTTGTTTGATTGTTATTTGCTTCCGTATGCATGTTTTATTTTTATTGTTGGTAGATCATGTTTCAAAATTAAACAGTGGAAATACTTTATTATGTTGTTTAGCCTAGTCTTAACTCCAACCTAAAAGTATTTTTTGCAAAAGATAAGTGTAAGGGGAAACCCCAAATATGTTTTTAAGAAACACACGATCATGATTCTCCACAATTTTAAGTGAGAATGCATATTAGTACTTGTTAGTGTCAAATGCTTGTATTGAGTCATAATGAAGTTTTGCAGGATTTTCCAGGAAGTAGGACAAAGTTTTTCCAGAAATTTTCCGGAAACTTAACATAAGAATTTCTGCAGGTCCATTCTGACGGCGTCAGGGTTTGCTCTTGACGGCGTCAGGATGTAAAATCTGGAAATTTTACCAGTTTTGTTTTTCTAACGGAGTCTTATGGTTTTTGTGAATTATTAAGTTTTATAATCTCCAGGAAATCTGCAAACTTCATTTACAAGCATTATATCTTACTTTGCTTTCTAGGATTTTGTAACTTATATAGGATGCCGCCGATTTTATGCGAGGTTGCCTTGTCTACTTTTGTCAGGTTCTACAGGTTATATTGGACAAGAAGATGATTTATATTCTGGAAGGGAAGCTTTGATTGTTCGTTTTCTTGGAGGAAGATTTAACCTGGCCAACCTTTAATCCATACCGAGCGAATCAGGGGAGTATTTGATTTCATTCTTTTTACTTGTTTACTTTTACATTCTTTACTTGAACATTGGGGACAATGTTCATCTTAAGTGTAAGGGGAGGGTAAAAAGATGATACCTTACATATGCACTTGCGCTTGAGTTTGTTTTGTTTAATGGTAGGTGTGTAATAAAACTATGAGAAATACTTGTTAGTGTAATTTTAGCGCCAAATTTAAAATTTTTTACAACATTTAGGAGTGAAACTTTAGCCTTAGCAAGCGTCTCATGGATAGGAGATTGTATGACTAGCACTTAACCGTATATTCAGAAAAATTTTCCACCCAAAAATGTGAGGTTCGCCTTTAGATTTGATAGGAAAAGCATTCATTATTAGTGCTTATGAGTGTACCGGTAGCATTTAGATTCTAGAACTTGCGTTAGTGATGCATCCCGAGACCGCTAGTGAGACTACATTCGTGTGGTAGGATTTACTACATGATAAGAGGCATTAGGATCACCCTTGTGTTAAACCCGTATTATAATTTCTTGACCACTTAAGTCATATTGTTTGGCTTGTTAAGTCAATTAATTTTTCCCACACCTTAGCGTTGTACTCATTTTTAGTACACGAAACCCCTAGTACACCCCTCCGAGCCTATCTTTTCGTTTCTAACTTTAAGCATCTTACTTAAAGGAAGAATTTGTTACACCCCACTTAAATGTACACCCAAATCGCCTTAGCCTTCCGTGTATGCACTCATCTTTAGTGCATTATTGTTATTTGTTAAACCCTTAGTTAACTTTCTAATTGGTTACATGGTTGCTAAGTCGAGTCATATCCTTGTACATATTGTTTTGGGACGATTGGGACTCATGGGTAAGTACTTATTTTATGGAGTAATGGGGAAGGACAACATATACTATCCCCATATGTACGTTAATCTTAAAAGTGCTCCAAGTGTTTTGATTTTCTTAATTCGAGTCATTAGATTAGTTAATTGTAAAGTATGTAAAGATTCAAGTGTAAGGGGAATTCCCATTCCCTATGATGTATTATTTTGGATGGTAGGGCAAGAGTGTATGCAAAAAAAATAAATAAATAATAAAAAAAAAAAAAAAAAAAAAAAAAAAAAAAAAATTCGAAAAATCAAGAAAAGACAAAAAAAAAAAAAAAAAAAAAAAAAAAAAAAAAAGAGAAAAACATACGGACTACCATCCCTTTTTATTCTTTGTTTATTTTATGTTTTTGTTATTTTTCATTTATTAGCTTAAGTCGAGTCGAGTCTTGGCTTAGCAACGCCATCTTGTACATGTAATTAACTGAGATTGTTAACTCGCCACCAGTAAAACTTCCTTTATCCAACCAAACCGTGTAATTCATATCCCTACACCTAACGTTATAACCCTTTAAAAGACCTCTTTGATAGTTTATCCTAGGTGCTTACGCCATGTGGTGGAGGTTTGATCCTTTCCCAAGCCTATGGTAATCTATTTTGCTATGACAGGTAGTGAGAGATATCTTCCATTTCCATAATGTTATATTACTTTATTACACCCGAGAGATGTGAGTATCTAAACACTATTTTTGAGATGCTAGTGTATGACCTCCGTGCTTGTCTATTGGTCTTTAGTGGAACGATTATTTGTTGTAATTACTTTTATATTAGTGTTAAATGACCCCTAACTTGTCTTTTGAGTAGAATAAAAACTCATTTGCTTGAGGACAAGCAAATCTCAAGTGTAAGGGTATATGATGAGGCGAAAAATGATCCGTTTTTAGGGGGTCATTTAAGCCCGAATCCGACTTTATCTGATCAAATATTGCCCTAAATCGTTCCTTTTGTGATTTTAGGTGTTTGGAGAGTGAATTCTGGAAAAGAGGCTATTTTGGACGTTTTTGGAGCATAAAGTGAAGAAAACAGCAAAGTACCAAAAATCCAAGCTGGAAATACAAGGTGACGGCGTCAAGACCAAAAGCTTGACGGCGTCAGACATGGAGAATAATTTACCGTAGCTGGTGACGGCGTCAGATGGAGTGGTGAAGGCGTCAAAGTGGCAATAATAATTTACCGTAGGTGGTGACGGCGTCACATAGGCCGTCATAAGTGGATCAAGGCCGTCCGAGGAAGAATATGGCGGCGAGGTGACGGCGTCAGAACTAATTCTTGACGCCGTCAGACTGTTTTTCCTATATATAGTTTTCTAGTTTTTTCATAAAAAAGGGAGAAGTTTTGGTGAAACCCTAAAGACGGTTTTGGTGCCTCTTTCACAGGTTCTTCAAGGGTTCCAAACCCTTGAGACCTTGCATTGTAATTGAGATAAGTATACTCTTAATTCAATCAATATGTCTATGTGTTGGTTGTTTATCTTTTGTTCTTATCTTAAATCTACTATGCTAGGCTAGATCTCTCTTGTGTTTGCTTAGATCTAATGAAACCTAGATGTTGATTATGTGTTGATTACTTGTCTATTCTTGTTTTGAATGAATGATTTATATGTTAGGCTTAAGAAAACTGGCAGATCTCCAAATGGTAACATGCTTGAACGTCTTAAGAAACATGAACCGAGGCGTACTAGGTCTTTATTGGTTGTATTTAATGCATGAGCCACTGTTTATAATCCCTATAGTTGTGCTGGGTCATGGTGTAGGAGGAGATAAGAGCTCATAGAGTTGGGGAGTTATGTATGCCACTCCACGAATGGTATTAAGGAATACAACCCGTCATTCATACAAGTGTAACAAGTAATTAACATGTAAAAGATATCTAGGGAGTAGTGAAGTCTAAGTAAACACAATTTCTCCAATTACTGCTCACAACCTTAGTTTAATTTAGTTTAATTTCATCTTCATTAGCTTAAATTAGTGATATAATAGTTTTGGGTTAGTTGAATAGCAACTAATTCCGCCCACTCCTTCAAAACCCGAGATTTTACTTGCTTTCATTAAAACATAAAAACACAAAAATAATCATCTCTCACCTCTAGAACTATTAATTAGGTTTTCTAATCCTAGCGACACTATTCCTAAGCTGAACGATCAATCCCCCGGTACCTGCCACTATACTATACTACAACGATCAGGTACACTGCCTGGTGGGGGTTGTAAGCTTCTCGAGATCCCTCGAGAGGTAAAGCAAGGTGCGATTCCCACGCATCAATAACAATGATGCTTCGGCTTGGTGGGCTGGCGGGCAATGGTCGAGGATTGTTTTCTATAAAAATCGGTTATAGTTTAGGTGTCTATTTACCTAGTTCTCTATAACCTTGGCTCTGATACCAATCTGTAACACCCCCAAAATTTGATACAACGGAAGACTCAACAAGCTTTCGGGGTGCTACGAGGATTGGTATCCAAACACAAGACATAAAAGAACGAGATAAAGTAAACATAATAAAATACAACCACGCGGGGTTTCAAAGTTTACATTATCCCAAAATCATCCAAAGTCAGGCCCAAAAGAAAATAAATATATGTCCACAATAGTTATCAGAGTTTTAGAAATAAAGATCCATAACCGGTGCCAAATGCCAAGCCTCCAATCCCAAGCATCCGCAGAGCATCACTTAATTACCTGAGAAAACGTGCTAAAAGTCAGCTTTCACTGGTGAGATCATAGGTTTAGTTTCATAATTCAATATAGTGGACATATACGCAAAACGCTTGCTAGCTAGACTAGGCCTCAATCATCCAACCAAAATATTCCAATCAAACCAAATCATTCCTATAGGTGCACGCTATAGCTCAAATCAATCCAACCAATAGCTTACCTAGCTCAAGTCTAGGCCTCGCTCTAATATCAATCCAATAGCTTACCTAGTTCGGGACTAGGCCGCACTCATCAACTAATTCAATTGCTTACCTAGTTCGGGACTAGGCCTCGCTTAATCCTACCTAGTTCTATAAGCATAGCAAGTTTTGAAATAAATAAAGCGATGATAGCCCACATAAAACATTTGCACGTTTCTCACCCCAAGTATTGAAAACAAAGTTCAAGAGTAAAAGTGGGGCTATGACTCACCTCAAGTCCAGCAAATCCTCAAAAGAAACGATAGAAGAAAGACGTAAGTAATCTCAAGCAACTCACGGAACGGCGACTACAGACTCGGCACTTCCTAACAATATCAAACTCGTTCAGAAATCATTTCCTCAAAATCAAATATTCCCATTCCCGAACGTATTCCATTTTACTTTCCAAAAATATCCATTTCTCGAATTAACTTCATATTCATTTGAAATTCGACGTTTGGTATCCATACGGGTGGAGGGTCGACACAGCTCAACCCAAAAAGCCACAACAAAGAACAATAATAAGACAACTATAGGTCTAATGTTAGCCCAACATATTATTTAAATAATTATCGAAGCTTATTAAATCCGTCGATTTGATAATCTCCCATATTTATTTAAGTAATATATCGTTCCAAAATTATACCCAACCTAAAGCACATTGCACATAAGTTTCTATTTGGTATATGTCGTAGTCCAATGAATTCCCTATATATATCGTCGAATCGGCCAAATTCCACGAAACATATAGTAATTTATTATCCCAAAATATATACCACATCCTATGGGCGTCGTAGGATACGATGCCCATTAATATACCCATTTTATACCGTCAAATAACTCGATCTAGAATGAGTCATTCGATATATAAAATGTTTATATTAACCGTCATATATCCGTGACAACACGAAGTCACAATATAAGGCCCACTTGGACTTTAAAGACCCAAAATTCGTATAACTCGATAAGTTTCTAATTTTATAAACAAAACCACATTTTTTTTAATTATTAGTTATCCGACGTATATTTCGCCATTATTTACATAGTTATTATTTATAATAATATCCCGACATTTATTACACCATTTTCATAGTATAATAACTATCGCTTTATTATTATACGTTTACTCGTGATCGTTTTATTATTAATATATATATATATATATATATATATATATATATATATATATATATATATATATATATATATATATATATATATATATATATACGTTTAACACGTCTATATATACGTTTATAAACGATTATATTCTTAATAATATTATTACGAGTATTATTCTTAATATCGATTTTTAAATATTTATCGAGTCATAGAATTTGGTCATATGTCCGAGTCATGACCCTCGGCTCATAGTCCAAGTCCAAATAATAAAACCAGGTCACAATAATAAATCAACTCCGTCCAAACATTCCCATAACCACGTGCTACAACATGAGGGTCCGACTACGGGACCCAACTAACCTATCTCCGTCATCTAATTGACCGTCTCACAATCGGTCCCCAATTCCATACTCGTCAACACAACTCCAAATCCAAAGACAAGTAAACCAAAGTCCAAATGCTTCGGTCCAACATATGCCACAACATGAAATATTAATACAATATGAACCAAAACAAAAATATACCAATTATACGGGTCGACTTACCAAGTCAAACCCGGGTCAACTACGAGACCACAAACCATAAAAATAACCTCACCCGAGACCTTTTGGTCTCGGCTAGCTCAAATGAGCCTCTCGACCCAAAACAGCCCGCGAAGGGGGGTGTCGGCCGAGAATCAAACAACAACAACATCAAGTCGAGAGCCACAATCGACCAAAACATCAATTAGCAATTAACCAAATCATCAAGAATCAAAAATAATAGAACCACAACACCTCCAAGACTCTCCATCTAGTCGAGGAGTAACCACACCGAGACCTTGGGTCTCGGTCGAGCTCAATACGAGCCACAACCCAAACCAATCGCATCCAAAAACCAAATCCGAGCACCAATAAATCAAGAATCGACCCCCATGGATACCAAACTCATTTTTATATCAAAACCCATCTTTAAATCTTAAAATCCAAACCCAAATCAAAGATTGAAACCGGGTTTAACTCGGATTAGTCAAACCCGATGCGTAAAAACGCGTTTCTCACCTTCAAAACAAGTGTAAACCAAGAAAAGTGGTGATGTGGTGGTGTGTGGTGTTGTATGCGACGGAAAACAAGAAACGGAAGGGGGGGTTCTATTGGGCGCGTGTGGTACAACACACGAAAGAGGGGTGTGTGGGGAGTGTTTTGGTGGTGGCGGTGTGTGGTGGTGACCGGCGGTGGTGATGGTGCCGGTGATGCAGGTGGGCGGCGACAAGAGGGAGAGAAGAGGGAGTGAGGGAGGTGATATTATGAGGGTGAAGGGTTAGGGTTAGGGGTAATATACCCGAATTTTACAACATTGGTCCCTCTAGTTCTCTTTTCTAATATAAGCCACAATAACTTTGGCATTTAAGAAATGTTATTAACCGGTTTCTCCCGTAACATGATTATTAGTTCCCAAAAATATTAAACGTCGCCAAACATATTCGTACACGTCGCCATAAATTTTCCAAAGACACTTCCCGAGTTATATAAATATAAAAATGTTCGTTTAATAGACAACCGCGACCGTTATTCAAAAGATTTAATTTTGTTAGGTTATCCTAGTGCCGGAGTCAATGTAGTGCCAACCAATCATCTCAAACAAAATCATTACGAATGAACCAATACTAAACCATAAATAAATAATCAAATCCCATAAATATCGTACGATTAAAAATCAAGTACTAACGTTCGCAAAATATCTCGTCACAATAAACTTTCAAAAATTCCAATTTATCATTTTTAATGTAATGCGGTTTTATAAAATGGCTCCCTATTTTGCCAGTTGTCACAAAAACTTTTACCACCTTCGTGATACATTAAACTGGTTTAATGGACCAGCGCCTGAAGATTATTGGATGACGATGCCAAATAAGGGTCTGGTCATCGCTTTAGCTATTCACCGACTTCATGTATATATAGACCGTCATGGTTGGTTCACATGTTTACCCCTTTTGTGATTGCTCCAAACTCATCACATGGAATTGACCCCATTGTGATTGCGCGTGTGGGGGAGAACAGTGGTGTTCATTACATTTGTCCGAATCTAGACAGAGATTCTCCACTACCACATTACCACCCACAATGGAGGTGGTTCAAATAGCCAGTTGCAAAGAATGGGAAGCAATATATAACCATCGATGTATTTTGTAAATGTTGTAAATGATTACTCATTTATTTAAATGTAAATTGTTTATAAATGTTGTAAATGATTATTCATTTATTTAAATGTAAATTGTTTGAAAATGTTGTAAATGATTATTCAACATCGTTTAAATGTTAATTGTTTGAAACTTAAAAGTCTTTGTTTAAACTAGTAATAACATTATTGATTGATGATGTAAATTATTATGCAAATTCTTTGGTCAGATGAGCCAAAGAAATCCTTTCTGGTGCCGATGTAATGGAGGATTTATTGTAGAACGGAAATCCTGGCAAGATGGTTGTTGTGGGCGACTGTTTTATGCATATCCTCTTTCAGTGGTAAATAATCATACGTTTGCTTAGTTATGTAAATAATTTGTTTGTTAAAAAATAAAAATACATTTCTTATTATTTTCTTAACATGTAACAGCCAGGTACGAAGACTATGGGTGTCGATACTTCAAGTGGAAAGATGAATTTGAAGCAGAGCACATTAATCAAGCCTCTTCTTCAACGCATTGCTCAAACTGCATTGCTACACATAATGAGAACAAGTTGTTGAAGGCAAGAATAAAGGCGCTGGAGATGGAGTTAGAAATGGCAAGGAATCCTGAGGGTCACGCTTGTCAGTCAAGTGCCCGGCTCCATGATCTTTTAAATGAAATGAATAATCTTCATATGTCGTAGATGTTGTTATTTTTAAATAATATGTATAACGTTGTTGTTTAATTAAATATTAACAGTTGTTGTTGCAGTTATTTAATGTAATAATATTTAATGTGCTATTATACAAACATTATACATATACAAAACATTATTAAACACAAATATACAAAACATTATACATATACAATACATTATTATACACACAAAATCTTTTCTATTTAAATACAAAACACAAAACACAAAACAAACAAAAATTTCTATTTAAACACAAAAGACAAAAGACAAAAAAAAAAAAAAAAAAAAAAAAAAAAAGTACCCTAAAGGGGGGGGGGGGGGGGGGGGGGTGGGGGGTAGACCCCGTTTTACTAAAAAACTAGCCACCGTTTTTATAACTCAACCCAATATTAAATGTGAATTTGTACTTGAGCTTTTATATCTTAATCTGTATTATGGTCAGGGAGTTCTATAGTTGGACATTACCGAAAGCAGGATTGTTACTGAACTCAAAATTATCTTTTTAGATCATAAGGGCCAGGGAGTTCTATAGTTGGACATGACAAGCTAGTAGTTGGTGGGCTTACATCATGTTGTCCGATATTAGATCATTTGAGACAAAATGGTTTGTATTTACAAGAGTTGAGAATTGGGAAAAGAATAGTAAAATGGTGCTTTAGTGAGAAAGTAATGCAATTTCATCGTGTTGTTAGGGAACAAAGACCAAAAGTTTAAATCAATTACAAGAGGATAGTGTGAACTAAGACACTGGGTAGAAACCACTTAATCAGGACAATTTTGCTATGCTAGAGCCTAGAAGTGAGGCTGAGATTGGTATACATATGTATGGTGAGTGACAATGTGATGTGTTTGCCACTCTTTATCAACTTGAAATGACTTGTGTGAATGTTATTTGAATATCTATGATTGATACACTTTGCAATTTTCACAACGGATATATATACAGACGTGAAACTTTTGGATATAGGATTGTAAATTGTAAGATACTGAGCTATTTTTTGACAGATTGGAAAGATTGATCATGACTTCCGCAAATCTACATCCAGATGATCGTTTGTAATACATATCCAGTATCAGTATATATGCTTGTTCAGGTTGGATGTACTTGTTGATTAGGTCGGATTATGTTGGATTCATGTTCCAGAAGGTAACGTGTTGATGGTTGCGAGTTTAAAATGGCTATTTGCGACAGGTGCTGCACTCGGTCTGTACATAAATATGATTCATAATTGCACAATATTAGATAGGGGTTATGTTCATCCAAAAGTGAGCTCAATATTTAAATGCCGAATTACTGTCTGTTTCTAGTGAACCAAATTGGTTTGCTCATGAGTAAGAAAACCATGAACTCAATTTTGACCAAAATTAATGTGATCAGTTTTGTACTTATTTCTAACCCAACACATGCACTCATTCTTTGCAACTCGATAAGTAGTACTTATGATCAGGATCTCACAAACAGAACACATATATCATCGTAGCAATTTCGGTTAGAAATAAATTTAGTCAAAATAGATCAAGACATTAGTTTTATGTCATATTAACATCCAACACGAACTTATCAAATGCATTCATTTCTCGACCCCACTATACAATTACCACAAAAACCCGAAACAAGTTAACAATGGACGGAACATACAAAACCCAAAACGAAGAGGTGAAAAACAGGAGATCACACCATGGCCATCTCCGCCTATACATTCTAAGGCGATTCACCTCTTTCAGCTACCTATCAACCCCTTCCGAATGACCAAACACTTTTACTTTCTTTTGTTTTCAAAATACACAAAACCCTCGCACGACTTTTACTTTAGTGCGGGTTTCCTACTTCTACGCATAGACATATATGTACCATAAAAAGTCAGCAGTCTGCTACAACCAGCTAATTCGAGGCTCAGATTCAGACTGCTCAAAAGACATGATATTTGCACCCACACCATTAATATTTAGCATCATCTGGCTGCTGATGGACTTGTATTGTTCAAGCTACTCCATGGTTGAGATTCCTATAAGTTGTATATAATTGACATGAATACGATAATCAAATACTCAATGATTTATGTATCAAATGATTGTCATTGATTTAGTTAACAAAATATTATATATTTTTCCCTCGAAATAGCTGTGTTCTTATTTCACAAATGACCCAAGCAGAACCGAAAACAATCTTCTAACGACTATGATCGACGAAAAGATTGCAATGACTAAGATGGAACAATGAAAAAGTAAGTTTTGTTTATGAACTCAGTTTCATTATGTGTTACCTGATGAACAGCCTCTGATCCCTCGGAATGAAAAAGAATAGGTCGACATCGCTTATCTTCGTTCATCAAGCTGGAGTTCTGAAAATGGGCGACGAGCGTTGCCTTTCCGTGGATGCAGGCATATGCTAATGAAGTAACTTTTTCACTGTTGAACTTTTCCCACTTTTCCCCATTAAAACACCTAAACCACAAGTTGCCCATTGCAATAAAAATCTTATAAGAATACTACTGCTCAACTAGAATTATCTTCTATATAATAAGTTTAACGTTAAGCTAAGAAAAGACCTGGTAAAACGGGACTATATCATTGGCGAGAGCATGTTGCTAAATACATATCCAACATTGCACTTGTTCTACATTACAAAGCCACTGAGAATCATCAGATTTACTAAACCTCAAAGACGGGAAAATCAGATGATATATATATTTATAGGTTTATACCTTGAAATCAATGGCAGGTAGAGAAAATCATAGGTAGTCACGAGGTGCCACTATGATTTTCATCAATAGAAGCTAGCAACATCTTTGAAGTATACATGAGGTACAACAAATGTATTTGCGGTTGATAAAAGCTACACAATTTAGATCTTGAGAAATCAATTTATACCTTAAGAGACAAAGGACTTACTTATTAGGGATTTTTTTTAATCATCAAAGTAGTTCGAGAATCTTCACCTTTATCAACTTTCTCAAGATCAAGTTAAAAGTATTTCTCAAGTATGTGTTTACATGCTCTAAGCCGGGCATGCATCATGTGGATGGGATGGCCCGGTTTAAGTGGGTTGCGGGAGATGTGCAGGAGTTTATAGTGGGGATCGCTAGGCCACATGTTGGGAGGGGAATGGTTCCTTTGGGAGGGGTGGTGGTGGATGAGGTTCTCCTTGACCGCGTGTTCTCCCTACCTATCACGACCATTAAGAGCATCCCTCATAGTTGTTGTATGGCGTTTTCTCATGCTTTAGGTGCTGCTCTGGGTAAGGTGGAGGCTATGCCAACGTCTATTGAGGCGTGGGTAAAACTTTTGTTGTACCACATTGCACGTTGCGTGTTTTCAAGCCTTCTAACCGTCAAGAGCGCATCGGCAGGTATGGTAATAGGAAGTCTTTGTAATGCCATAGTATTCAACGGTCGTTGGCAGCTTGGGGTAGGGATGGATTTTCTGAACTTATCCTATCGCTTTTTGCCCAACCCTTGGGGGGGGGGGGGGGTCGCGGGAATGGATGAGCTTGTCTATGGTCCGATAGCTCAACGGTGTGCACTAATGTTAAACAATGTTTGAGGAAAGTTGCGGACGGGTATTTCATAAGTGCTGTTAAAGTATTATGTTCTTCGGAGGTTGCACCTCTTGGTACGGATACTTTGACAGCGTTGTTGGCTAAACATCCCATACCGTCCCCTCCGGTTATGCCTGTTTCCTTACTCTCTGAGCCTCCACTTGTTGTGGATGTTGATAACGTGTGGGTTTGTGATTGGATGAGCCGTTTTTTATATGTAAGAGCTCAACATTTTTTACCAAAAAGAAAAACATCAACTTTTATTAACTTTTATGGACTGATAAATTAAAATAATTCTATTTCGAAGGATTTCTCTTCAACATGGTAGTCAAGATCTCTAGTTAATTTTATAGAAAATAATAATAATAATAATAATAATAATAATAATAATAATTGCATATATACTCATTAAAACTTGAAAAACTCCTTCCTATAGAGTGATGTGAAAGCCGGTCTATAGTCCACTATGCTAATGTAACTGTATATTTTTTTCAAAATACAAGTCTTTTATATATAATGTTTAAATGTATAATGATGTTTAATCATGTCTTGTAAAAATATCCAAAGCTTTTAGTCCGGTGGTAACGTAAATTAAAGGTTGTGATTTAAGTCCCGCTTTTAAAAAAAATGTCTTAAAAATATATGTAAATATGCAAGTTTTAGTTTTAGTATAACATGTAATTAACAAAAAAAAACTTTATGTTTATGTTTACACATGCATTTGACCTTTGATTATTATTTACATTTAACTATCTTATCTTGTCTTGTTTTTGTTTCTTTTTTTCCAAATATTTACATATATCAAAGTCACCTTACGTACGACTACATTTGGTCTAGATAAAAGAAAACTACATCACGAATTCACTTCAAGTATACATAGCGGAAGCAATTAGAAGGATCATATAATGCATAAATAATTTATCAAAACATAAAGTAAACGTACCTTAAGGTTCTAGCAAGAACAATAACCAATCTTTAATTATTTTTCAATTAAATCAAGAATCCTAATTAGGGTTTATGTGGATTAAAGAATAACCTCTTACCGTTTTGTTATTCAATCCATTGATTACTAACAATAGTGTGTTAGTATCACGTTTTTGTACACACGTATCAATACCAAGTGAAGATTATCCATAATAAAATATTTTCCCTAAAATCTATATATTTGCTTTTATCTATAAACAAATAGGCTGAAAGCTCACTCACCAACTGCATAAAAAAAAAAAAAAAAAAAAAAAGACATGTTTTTGAGCTCGAATTAGAGTTATAAAGTCCTTATTCTCGTAATCTAATATAAGTGCATAATTAAGGGTCTCGAAATGCATCATCGATAGCATTTTGAGACCAAACACTTGTGAATAAAAGTAACCAAATTTCAATATGCATGTCAACTTAAAAAGCGTCACTAAAAATGAATGGAATATGCCAAAGTACATAGGATTGTATACTTGGATACTTTATAGTATAAACATAAACAATATCTAGCTTTCATGACAATGTAAATAAAAGTCAAAACATTAATACCAAATATGTACTGTATAAAAACATATTATTTTGAATAAAAATACACAAATATTCAATAACTTTGACTTATGTTAAAAACTCGTGCGTGTACGGGTATTATAACTAGTATAGATGATATGACATGATGCTTAATTTCATAAGTTGATAGAAAAGTGTAATGCTTGGTTGGTTTTAAAAGACAAAATTTATAAGTTAAGGCAAGGGCCAATACTAATTTTAATAAGTCGGTTACTGTATATATTTATGGGATGCAAACCTTTTTTCATTCGTTCAAGACGCAAGAAACATAGTAATACACATATGTACTGTACAAAACACATAGTAATACACCTTGAGAAACATTCTCGACTTGTCACCAGCACAGCAGGTGTTACCAAAACCTTTGCCACCAACATTGTTTTTATTTTCTTTATCTTGTGTTACTATTGATTGAAGATATATAATATAATACATGTTTGTAGATATATAATATGCTTTTGGGGCTTTTCTATATTATAAATTGCTGTTAAAAGTTCTTACAATTTTTATTTGTTACCAGAATGTCTAGTTCAGCAAAGGAAGTGTTCATTCCCTCAACAAACAATGTAAGTCTTATCTTTGTTAATGTACACTGTAGCATTTTTTATTTTATTTTATCTTCTTATAAATTTACACCAGCTGTCTTTTTTGTAATATAGGACTATGATAGATCAACTTTAAGCGAAGAGATGGATAATATATTTAGTCAATTAGTGGCAATTTGTTATCCTGATTTAGAGAACAATTCCTTTATTCGTCCTTTGGAAGGAGATGCTCGTAAAGATTATGGTGACTATGTGTGCTTGAGCGTATTGGAAGTATGCGAGGAACTACGAAAAAGGGATCCAGATCTTGTTGATAAAAAAAAACCAAAAGATATTGCAATGGTGAAGCATCGTTTCTTTTGTTAAATATCACTATGTTGAGTTTTTTTTTTTTTTTTTTTTTTTTTTTTTTTTTTTTTTTTTTTTTTTTTTTTTAAAGTAATCTATATATTGTATATTATTGTAGAAAATTTGGGATGGACTTCGATCTCCGGTAATTGATATGAATATGATGATAAACCAAGAGTCCGTACAACTACATGCTGCTGGTATCTTAACATTCAAGCTACACTCGACTACATGTTCCGTTGTTAACTTGTTTTGGGTTTTTGTGGCAATTGTATAGCGGGGACGAGAAATGAATGCTTTTGATAACTTTGTGTTGGATGTTAATATGACAGAAAACTAATGTCTTGAACTGTTGACTAAAGTCCTTGCCTTCTTTCAGCTTATGTCATGTGTAGTGTGATAAAATGGCATGTTGGGGTAACTCTCTGGCTCTATGCAACTTTTGATCTATTTTGAGTAAATTTCTTTCTAACCAAAACAACTACATGCTGCTGGTATCTTAACATTCAAGCTGCTGGTCATGGATAGCTCAGGTTTTTTTTTTTTTTTTTTTTTTTTTTTTTGTTTTGTTGCTGCTGTTGTTGTTTGTTTGTTTGTTCCCATTCTTTTCCAAACTCTTCTAAAACACACTTCAAAATTCTCGCCTAATAAATTGTCTACACCTTTTTCCTTGCAGAGGATCCAGGAGATGCTTATTAATGGCATCGACACATGGGCACCGATTATATACGAAAGAAGAGCAAGAGCAGTATTCCTCTGATCACTGACAAACACTATGCCTCTTTATAGGCTTCGAGCTGATTGTATCAAACAGGCGCTTGCTCATATGTATTTGTATTCAGGGATTGATGTACGCATAAGCAATAGTTCACACGTTGCTTCAGATCTAGAAAATATACGGTAACTATTTTATCAATATTTTTTTCCGAACTGGTTTTAGGTCCAACATATCTTCTTTATTGTGTATGCCGCTTTGTAAACAGTGATGTTTCACTAATGATGTATGTAGGTATGAAGTTTCAGTGAATAAAGCAGATGCAATTGTCCACGTGAACCCTCACCTAGACCGAGAGTATATTCAAGATTGCTTTGATGTACGTAACTTCTACACAGCAGCATAACTTATAACAGTTTTAAATTAAAGGAGAAATTGAATACCGATCTTTTCTTTTTCCCAGGAGGCTAGAAGTACAGATTGGCTCGGAGAAGCGCAACTACTATATGTTGCGGATACCAAACTCTCAGCGGCGACCAAGAAGAAAAGCTGGGTTCTCTGTGGCACGAATATTTTGGTCATCCTGGATTCCAATCCCTTTTTGACCAAGAAGGTAAAGTTTTTGTTCATTTATTCTGTGTTTTTGCTTTGTGAAAGAATGTGATTACTAAATATATATTGCAAATCTTCAACCATCTTTTGTTCATTTATCCTTTGTTTGGCGTTTGTTTTTATCAGCCCGGGATGCTGGCTACCAGCCTGACGAATTATTTGGTTGTCTTCTCAAGTAAGATATTCATGCTTTTGTCTAAATTTTTACCCTTATTCTACTTTATTGTCATCAATAATCTGAGGAGAGTGGTAAATGTTCTTTTCTCGTCAACTTTCTGTTACAATTTTTTTATATAATGAATTCAATAATGCAACATGGCTATATTCTTTGTTTCATAAAAGAGATGCACTAGTTTCGTATTTATCTATATTTATAGTTTTGTGTTTTGTGTTTTTAACAGATATACATTGTTAAAGAGTCATAGATTGGCTGAAGTCACATTCAAAACTGAAGAGATGATTGATAAAGAGGTATATGATGTCTTCCATTGATGCTATATATGCTATTGAATAATAAAATTACTCACTTTCAATCCTTTGATAAACAGGGAAATTCGTTTGTATATCTACTAAGAACAAGAACTTTGATACGTTCACTTACCGAGAATTCGGAATCTCCCGGTATATTTTTTGAAGAAGAGGAGGCTTTGGCCGGAAATGGAGAACGTGAGTTGGGATTACATTTGGCGGAGTTCACCGGGGTAATACTTTTATTTGTTGAAGTTATAAAGCAGTGTTTGGAATTGAATATATTGTTTTATTTTCCTAGGTTACTCCAAAACATAGTTTCTTCTAATATGCTTTTAAAGGTGTAATGTTATCTAGTCTCATGCTTAAGGGTAAGCCATCATACAAAATGATACTGTATTGGTGTATTTTTCTTGATTTTGACCCAAACTGAATGAGTAAAACTGAAACCGCAATACCGAAAACCATAATTATATGAATCCGAAAACCAAACCGAATAAGATTGTTTCGCTTTTGCTTTGGCTCGGTTTGGTTCGGTTTTCGGTTGATTTTGCTCAGCCCTATAAAGGAATAATAGAGTGTATGGAAAATTTGTAAATAATGAAACAAAGAATTATACCTATAATAAATCTATTTCGTTTCTAACCGGGCATAAACATTTGGGTGAGTATTCTCCTGCCCGTAGCCATATCACAAATATAGATGAAATAATGAAGTGAAAGTTTGGTTTTATATATTTTCCTAATTTTGTTAATATGAATTGTAATTGCTGTATTTGTTAAATCTAACTTTCTTTTCCAGGTTATTGAAAAGGCTTGTACAGCTTTGGTGCCAAATATTGTGTGCGAATACCTCTTCGATTTATCCAAGTTATTTAGGAGCTACTACCGCGAGGTATATTTTACTTCCATATGCTTTTTCTCTTACGGTAATGAATTCAAGTTAAATTTACAAAAAAAAGTTCAAATCTTTAAAAAAGCAACTGTGGCGTCTTTTGTCCCAGTTTAGCATAATTTTGATAGTTTTTCTATATGTTAGTGAAAGCAGAGATCATTGATACGTTGTCTTAATTACTAAATGCTTTTTTTCATACATTATTTAATTGAATTTTTGGTTTCCTTAAAATAAGTTAATTTTCTGAAAATTAGTTTTTGATTATTTAAAATTTAATATGGTTTGCTTTATTTTGGCAGGTTTGGCGTGGCGAGGTCAAAGTAGGGTTGTGTAGGGCAACTGAAGTGGTAATGGCTAAGTGCTTTGATTTTTTGGAGATCAACCCGGTAGGCCTTTATCTAGCATATTATTCTAGCTCGGTTTTTGGGTCCGTGTTTTGTTTACCCGAATCCTGTTATGCGGGAGTGCGGGACTATATTATGTTCGTCAATTTTACTCCTTTTGTGAAAGTCAGTAGTTAAGATTTATTTAAGTTTTGGGGTTTATGTTAAACTTCTTTTTTTGTATAGGGCCGCTCATTTGGACATGCCGGGGATTTCTTGGCACGATCGGATAAAGAAACGAGGGAAACCGTTAATCGTATAATTCCTTCCCCTTCTCAAGCTAGGTAATTACATGTTTTGACTTTGAAAATAATTGATATATTCTATGCATTTTGTTTAATTTAAGTAAACTACTTTTTTTTTTTTTTTTTTTTTTTTTTTTATAAAAGGGCTTCTTACCTTGGGAAAGTATTGTACCTTCTCATTATGTCTTGAAAATTGACTTCTCGTAAAGGTTGGGTCATTTTGTAATCTATAATCAAAATGTTATATATAATTAAAATTAAAAAAAATATATATAATTTTACAATTTTATTAGCTTTTAATCAGTTTTAAAGAAACTAGTTTCACACTTATTTTTTCTATTGTGAAATGACACAAACCGGCTACAAAGCCATCTTCGATTTGAGCAACTGTGACATAAACTAGTTTCACAATTATTTTTTTAGTGATGGTTGCTTTTTTTTAATCAGGTATCTTCGATCTCGATTTGAGCTGTTTACCATGAATGTGAGTGTTTCGGATCCTGATTTTGACGAAGGCAGTATTTTTGGGAAACTTTTGGTAAAAGATGGATTGGGGGCAAGAGCGGATGGGTGGACGGGGTCAGATGCGAAGGATTGTTGTTACATATCGTGTTTCAACAATGAATGGCATGAACCACTAGGCATCGCCTACGATTCTTTAATTCCCTTTGGCGACCCAAGTTGTCGCCGTTCTGTCCCCGTCGCGTCCTCCGTTGAGGTAGATTTGCTGCTCCATACTATGAGCGAAAGCACAGATCAATGTTACTTGATATTCCATGGCAAGCGTAATGAACCCCTCTCAAAATTTTGGGAAGTGGAACCAAAAACAAAGTATGGGACACTCAAGTTCGAAAGTGATATTGGCCGCATGCTCGTGAACTTCATTCTACTGAAAGAAGTAGTAGATGCGTCAATGGAGGTGACATTTAGTTTGTCTAACCCTGATGTTCCTGTTGAGATTTGCGGCTCCATAATGGCGTATTATGGAGACGACGTGGTCAAAGATGATCTCCAAGGTCAGTATAAGGCGACAATATTTAGAACTAACGGATTTAAATTAATTGGAGAGCAAGTTGTGTTGCCGCTGCACAGATCTTTGTTGGCTGTACCTGCAGACGGGCACCTCAAGATCGAGACATTGCTGATGGATGTTGAGTCACAAAAAGTATATGTGAATGAAATGAGGGATTACCGTGCGAGACCGGGCAAAGCCGACGATTTGTGTATAAATTGCGGAAATTTCTCTATCAATCTTAAAGTGGCTTGGAGCTGAAAAGTTGGTGGTTTTACTACAATGACCTTGTTAGTCATTTTCTGGGATGAAGCATGCAAAACCTCGTGTGATAGGGACAGAAATGGTAGAGGCGAGATGCCTTGTCTACTAAGAAATTGTATGTATCTTGTTTTCTCCCATTCTTCACTGTCATGCCTAGTCTCTTTTTTTTTGAACAGTTATAGTATTGAATGCAGCAACTTTTAGGGCGTTTATATGTATAAATTCGTAACATTAGCAAGTTGCCTTACCAATAACCATATCTGGATAATGATTGTTGGTTCTTTTGTTATGTCATATGGTTACTTATAGCGTGTTTGCAGTGTTTACCATGTCACTGTTAGAGGAATTTAACAATGCAACAACTAGGTACTTCATCTTATTAGTATGACAGTTTTTACCATTTCTGGATAATGATTGCATTTGGCTAACTAGTTAAGGTATTTCAAAAATGTTCTTCTTCCTACAAAACATGCTACTCTCATGATCTTGACAAATGTCAGAACAGACGGTTTGGATACAAGGAGAGAATAAATGAAAAAAAATATATAATACTGTTGTGTGTAGGAGGAGGATTTATATGATGAAATGACAGGAGGTTGTAGCAAAGCTGGAGGTATTTTAGGGTGTCTTGTGATTAGCTTTTTTACAAGAGCATTGATTGGCATGCCTAATAATATGCCTAATCTATGTGGCAACATACTATTGGTGACCGGAGAAGGACCCGCTTTTACACAAACCAATAAATCATTGCCACATCAATTTAGTCACACAATTAGTCATATTTTTAGGCATCCAAATCATTTCTCTTTTTACAAAGCATGAGCTATTCCCGAAAAGTCCACGAAAATAACAAGTCATCAAAAAAAAAAAAAAAAAAAAAAAAAAAAAAAAAAAAAAAAAAAACTCCCTATATAAACTAAACTAGAACTAGTATTCATTACACCACACTCATAGCATCCAACACCATTTCCTTTTCATCATTCGAACACCATCATGGCATCATACCTCAATCATCTTCTCATTACCCTTCAAATCCTTAATCTAAACACTTCTCAGATCACCACTTAATCATCATATACAAAAATGCAATATGAAGCATCAACAGAATCATGGACACAATCCATGTCCATGTATTACTCTCACTACACACCACACCATCATCATCACTCACTCGACCCAATCGAACGCTTAGCCAAGCTCGTATCCGAAGACGCAGTAGTTATATTCAGTCTAACAACTTGTTGCATGTGCCATATATGCAGTCAAGAGGCTCCTTTTAGGCATGGGTGTTAGCCCTACTATTTACGAGCTAGACGACCAAGTTGACCCAACTCGAGCTAGAGATATCAAAAGAGCATTACGCAGACTTGTTGGAAACTCGATGAGTGTTCCCGTGGTTTTCGTTGGAGGGAAGCTTGTTTGGGTCGATGGATAAAGTAATGGGTTCACATATAAATGGGACCTTAGTTCCTTTGCTTAAGAAAGCTGGTGCTCTTTGGCTTTGATTACGTTATACTATTATTTGATTAGTTATTTTTTTAATCGAAATTTGATTAGTATTGCCAGATTATAAGTTTATTGCCATCTCCATTCTTACATTTGGGTCCGTTTTGTCAAATGTTATTCATTTGCTACTTCGTTAAATAATGGGGAAATTAACCCTACTAGTTCTGTACTTTTACAAACTTCCCAACCCAGGTACTCTATTATATTTAGCACATTTTGAGTACTACGTACTATACTTTTGTTGGTAACCTAGAAATTTCTAATTTTTATTATCCAACGGATTTTATTTTTCTCCAACTTCTGCTTGCTATACATTTCTTTTGTTTCATTTTTTTGTGTATGTGTAGGATTCAATTTGTTATAAATTATGCTATAGAGATTTCGTTGAAGTGGTAATTGTGAGTGGTAACAGTACTGTGAATTAAGAAGTGGGGGAAAACAACTCAGTTATAATCTCTAACAAAAAATAACATGCAATGATCGAGTTAAAAACTTTAAGATTGACCAAACGTCAAAACTATAATAGAAAATTACTTTATAAAGAATGAATTGTACAAACTAGGAAAAACTGATAAATTGTGTAAAAATAAGAATATATGGTTTTTGGTTTTTTAGTAAAAGATTCATAGAAAAACATTAGCGAGTGAAAACAAGTCGAAAACCTGGATTTCTTGTGTAAGAATCGTCTATGTAGTAGATGTTTTGACGACCACATGACATTATTGAACAAGCTAGCTACATGATACATGATACTGTTAGCAAATAGCAATAATACATAAGTTTGTTGAAGCTTTTATCAGAAAACATAAAATACAATGACCAAATTATAGTATAGAATAATAGCGTACTTAGTAGATTGGGAGAAAGCTAAAAGTAGACAACTAATAGAGTTAATTTACCCTTAAATAATAGATCTTACATCCTCTCGTTATCAAATCTTTTATATAATAAAATAAAACCCTTATTGTGAATTTTCCATTTCAAAAAAATCAATTCATACCTTATTTAGTGATAATTTTATTTTTTAAAAAAATATTATTTTCTTATTAAGTATCACTAGTTATAATACCCGTGCACGCACAAAGTTTTTCCAGAAAAATTTAATTATATAGTATTATCGTTTAAAAACAGAAAATATTATGTATATTTTAAAAAGTTAGAGCATCAACATGTGCGAAAGTAAGAAAAATAGTTAGCCGAAATTGTAAATATAACTGTGGCATCGACCTTGTATTGGATTCTTGAGTATGTCTCTTTATAATGTTATTGGGTCAAAGGTTCTTTGATCACATGGGTTTACACATAAATCAAATTTATTTTAAAAATTTTGTTTAGTATATGGACATATAAGAATTTAACCGTGAAAATTGTCATATAAGTACAACTAATAAGTATGCATGAGTTTTTCATTATGTATTAATATCAATTATTATTTTGTAAAAATTTTATTGATGAAAGATTTAACTTTGTTTAGTTGACATATATGTTAATGTTGAGGTTGATGTTGTTGTTTAACTTTAACTATTGATATTATGTTATACAAAATGTGCGAGTTTAGTAGCATATAATGAGCGTTGATGAAGTTAAAATATACCCCGTAAAGTTTTTTAAAAATGTTTTTCCGGATATCCGTATATAAATTTTAAATAATAATTACATGAGTCGTTATAAGTACAATCGCGTATATTTATTTTCATATCACAGTAACTCGTACATACCATTTGATATTTATATTACCGTTAACAATAATTTAACTGTATTTAATATTTTAATATTCAAAACCCGTGTACGTATAGATGAAACTTTTAAATAGGATAAAATGAGTTCTTATTTATATTTAACGTACATAGTAGAAAGATATTTTAATAGATGAAAGTTTAAAACTAATATTTATTTTAAAAGTATTTAACGTATATTAAAACTAATTCGTACATTTATAAAATTTTGTAAGTTTAATTGGTGGATGTCTCAAACCAATATTAATACTCATGTAATTGTAAACAAAGTTCATATTAGAAAGTGTAGGGGATATAAAGTGTAAGTGGTTATTTGTTTATTATCTAAAGTTATCAAAAAAACATGAAGATTTATAATTTTACACTTAACTCCATATAATATATTTAAAATTCAACCACTAATGTTTATTAATTACCTCCTTTTTTTTTTAAGTTTTTATTTTCATAAATTTGACACTTATATTTTTAGATGTTTTTTTTCTCAATTAAATTCTCCACCAAATTTATTAAAGTTTGACCAAAATCAATTCAATTTTGACTTTCTATTACCCAATCACGTCGCTCGATTTCGCCTACGTGTCATAATCGAGCTCTCTTATTGGTCCAATTTTTTTTTAATGAGAAGGAATTATAAAAAAACTCCGAAATGATGTAATTCTTTTATTATATAAAAGATTTTATATTTATCCATAACACATGTAGAAGATAAATATAAAAAATATAGATAAGATGCAATTAATAATAAGATTAAAATTTTTAAATAATTATCTTTAATAATAAAAAACTATAATTAAAAATCATAAATCAAAACAAAACAAAGATTAAATTCTTTGTTTTTTAATAAATAAAAATATATGATTCAAAAAATTAAAAAAAAAAAAAACCGCGCGTGCGCGGGCATTATAACTAGTGAGTAGTGAGTACTATAATTTTTTATGTACATAAAAAGACATTATTCAAATTTATCTCATACTCCCTATTAGATTAACTGTCGCTAAAATATTTAGCCTTTAGCTTCTAAATTTAGTTGTAGAAATATGCAATCAAATGTCAAATTACAAGTAACACTTTTTTATATACTTTTTTCAATCATTCGCCATGCTATATATATACTTTAGTTTGTTTCAATAATCGTTGATGGAATCGTTTTAATTTTCTGAAAATTGTTTGTAACTATTAATAAACATTTATTTTGAAAATGTTTATTGTCAGACATTTAGTGTTAATGGGGCCTATATCACTGGATGATGCCTGCTCAATCTCACGTCAAATCATTGTGGATGTGGGTGTTGAATTGTTTCAGGTGGAATTGAGTTTGGAAATGTAGTCAAGAAGATATGGTCTTTGGTGCATTAAAGGTGAATCTATAAGTTAGCATTTGGTGTCTGAAATCTGTAGGCGTGTTTGGCTTAAGTGTTAGACTTATGATTAGTTAGTTAGGTCTGAGATAGTTTTTATGTGTATTGTCAGAGATCTTTTGTAATTTCAGTTTGTAGTAATTTGTTTTGATTACTAATGTACAAGTTCACCTTTGCACCCAAAAATAAAAAATTAAAAAAAAATCAATAAATAAAATTTGGACGAATAAGATACATCTTTGTCTCTGTGTACGTTTTTGTGAAATACTAGGAAAGTAGGTACTAAGATGGCGTTTAAACAACAGTTTGGGCCTGATAGCATGGGCTGAAGAACAGAGTCTCATATTAGTATTACAGTCTACAACTATTTAGCCCACCAAGATCACGTTTTAATTATCAATAAACATTTTCAAGCATCCCATATTTAGTCAAACAACTAAAAAGTCGCATATCCAGTCGTTTATCAAAAACTTTTGCCATAATATAGTGTGGGTGACCTCTTTTTTATATTTTTTTTACGACTTGTTAGTTGTGTTAGTGGTTCATACTAGCAATGATATCCAATTGGGCAATATACTGACCTTGAGACCCGCCTGTTACTCCTTTATCGCCTGAAGGGGTAAAAGTTCCGGGTTAGGACTCGAACTTGATACCTCCCCTATCAAAACATCCCCTCCACAAGGCACCTTAAGGAAACCTTGGGGCCTGAGTCCACCATCATGCAAACGTAATCCCGGTAAAGCCCTTTTCTTTTGAAAAGATTGGCGTGACAACTTTATATCTAATTGCACCTACCAAAAATTGAAGTTGTGATATTTCAAATTTTAATGATAACAGTCACAAAAGTATTTTATCACTATATCGGCTGTCAAGTAATTATGTAGTCGCTTAAATCATAGACTTGTACACCTATGGAAAGATACATCAAACAATCATAAAATTGTTAAAAATATACAAACTATGAACGGATTTTTTCCCCCTGAAATGGTGAATATTATTAACTTATGAATCATCAAATTACACTTGAATTCAATACAGTCTCATATGAACATGCTCATATGACTGATACATTCTAAGATACAACATTCAATACTACATACAGGGAAAACACAAGCTGATTCTAATTCACCATTCATCTACGCTTAGCAACTGCATGCTAACACCTAGGCAACCATGGAGAAATATCACTTCTTGGCTACATTTCCACTGCATAAACACCCTACCTAGCCTCATTTGCAGCCCTTGCACATGAACCTAGAGGCTCTTATACAGGGCATCACTAAGAAGATGATCAAAACTTCTGTTCCATTGGGACTCTAATGCATAGAGTTACCACATATGCATAGAGTTGCCCAAGGATACATCCCACCTTGACTACATTTCCCCCTCTTTTATTTTCCATAACCTACATCACCATGAAAAACAAAGAGGGGGCATCATCAGGTTGGCACTCCACCAAATTTTCTGGCAACCTACTTTATGTAGTCATCTACTGAGATAAGATGAACAGAGCAAAATTCCAGTATTAATTGCCACTCCAAGCACCCCTAATATGAAATTT
Organism: Artemisia argyi; assembly: GCA_030686995.1. Classification (NCBI taxonomy): domain Eukaryota; kingdom Viridiplantae; phylum Streptophyta; class Magnoliopsida; order Asterales; family Asteraceae; genus Artemisia; species Artemisia argyi. Next base: position 211,077,440 of record CM060682.1, on the reverse strand, counting down.
TGGTTATTCATTCATCCTTTCTATGATTGCAAGTTACAAGGCCCTCAGAATACACCAGGACAAGCAGAATCTTTGCTTTACAATCATAATTGCTTCTTAATCCAATCACCCTTTTAAAAGAACTGTTTCATTGAACAACATTCAGTTCTTGATATAATTCAAAACCACATTCCACTTTTGAGCTATCTTTATTACTTGACTTGTTCTCCTGACTTTTAAGCTCATCAATTGCACTTTAATGTTTCCTTCAATAATCTTCAATAGTGTAGAGTTAACAATCTTTTCACCAGTGAATAATCGTGCATTCCTTTCCTTCCATATGTGGCAGACACTAGTAGCCAGTCCAATCCTTTTGAGCACACTCCCAATAGTATTATTACAAGGCTCATTGATGTATTGTTCTAACAGTGCCTCCCATGAATTTGACATCCACCCATTCTCCATTTTACCCTTCAAACTTTCCCAAATAACTTTTGAATATTCACACTCAAAAAACAGATGATTGTGTGAATCATTCTCTTTATTACATAGTGGGCATTTCATAGTGGGACCTTTGTTCCATTTCATGATTATATCCTGTGTCTGCAACCTCCTTTGAACAGCCATCCAAAGAATGAATGCCATTCTTAGATTACACTGACTATACCATACTACCTTATTCCATCTAACTTCCCCATTATGTTGACACTATGAACGGATTTTGTGGTCGTTGAGAATTGTGTTACCATTTTTGTTTAGTGTAACAACATTTTATTTTGTTCATCTGAGTTATTAGATGAACAGTTATTGAATTTATGAAAAATGATATTTGGGTCACTGGACATACAAAAATATATGTACACATTATGAGCTTGTAAAGCACGTAATTATCTTACTTAACTTATCCAAAACTTAGCGATCAAGTCACTTCGATCAATTCTTCCTATATGTTAAGTAACTCAAATAAACAAAATGAAAGTTCGTTAACTTCGACTCATTAAAAAATAATAATAACAAAAAAATAAAATTAGTGACATATTTGTGTATTAAGTTTTTTTTGTTCATATCACTCTTAGTTAAAAAAATAATAAAATAATTATAAGCAAATTCTTTTTCTATATCGTGTATAAAATTATATATCACTCACCAAGGCAAGGGAAAAAAAAGTTTTCATTTAATAGCATCCTCTTTAATATCTGTAAAGTAGTATGTCATGAAAGGTATATAAGTTAGGGTACAATCAAGGTTTTGAAACCCGGGTCGACCCGGCCGGTCGAACCGGTCGGACCGGAACCCGGTCAAAAAACGGGTCAAAACAACCCGGGTTTCTAAAACCGGGTCAACCGGTGTGACCCGCCGGGTTTTGAGTGAGCCGGTTCAACCCGGGTTTTGAAACCCGGCCGGGTTTGGATTTTCTCACTTTTTTTTTTTTTCTTTTTTTTTAAAATTTAAATTTTGACTATTTTTTATTTATTTGTCATTATTAAGGTGCTATCTTTGTTTGATATGACTTTCTTATGGTGTTTATTCACTTATATTTGTGCGTAAAATCAATTTTTGGAAATGTGTGTAAAACCGGGTTGACCCGGGTTGACCCGGTGACCCGGTGACTCGGCAGGGTCGATCCCAAACCCGGGTTTCAAAACATTGGGTACAATGGTACATTCCTTGAAAACAATTGACTTTATAAGCCATGCCATGATATGATGGCTCTCTCTCGGATCATCCGTGACCCAAATGAAAAATCATTAACATAAAATGCTTCCTATTTCCCTTTTTAGCACGAAAAGCATACATACATATTACTCTCTAGTATATTAATACCGGCCGTAACAGGGCACACCGAGTCTTGTGTTAGAGTTTAACAATTAAATAGCACGTATTGCGGAAGCTAGGATCAAATATAACACATAAATATTAACTAAAACATAAATAGTAAACGTACCTTTTAGCACTTCAATAAACCTTAAATCTTGTACAAATTAAATCAATGATAAACCCCTTACCGTTTTGTTTATCGATCTCTTGATAATTACTAAAGTAAGTAATTATCTCGTTCTTGTACACACAAACTACCAACGAATAAAGGTTTGATGCAAGTAAATAAAACACTATTTTGGTTTAAGCAAAATCGACCCAAGAACCCTTGGAGGGGGGTGGACGATCGGCCAAGAAAGAAACAAGGGTAAAGTGCAAAAATGGTCGTTCACGTTCCACAAAATTGCAAAAATGGGACCGAGACAAAAAGTAGCGCAAAAAAGCCACCAACGTTCCACATTTTCGCAAAATCGCCACTAAGAGCCATTTTTCGTTAATTTCAGCGTTAAGTGCCACGTATTTGAGGGTAGTATCGTCATTTCACTGTTCATACTTATTAAATTTGCCGCCATAATCACCTCTGTGCTTGGTATCAATGTGATTAGACCTCAATGGCTAAATTTGCAAAGTTATTTTCAAACATCTACCCCCATAAACCCCCCTACAACCCATATCTTCTCCACCACGACTCACATTGACCGTAGCAGAATCACAACAAGAATGCAATCAACTCAAATGTCAGAAAACACAACCATGATAACCACCACCATAACGACAACGACCACCACCAGCACCAACGCACACCAACAAACTTCAATGTTTTTTAGCACAACAACTGTGACACATCCCCCACAACAACTCAAATGTCCACGTTGTCATTCAGAAGACACAAAGTTCTGTTACTACAACAACTACAACACATCGCAGCCGCGTCACTTTTACCGTAGCTGCCGCAGACACTGGACCCATGGCGGCGTGCTCCGGGACATCCCTGTTGGAGGTGGAAGCCGGAAAAACAGAAAAAGAAAAAACCCCATGAACCCCACCATCACCTCGGCATATCTTACAACGTTTGATCAGCCGGAGTACCAGGACTACCAGAGTGTGATGCCGCCTCCCCAGAGCCTGCTGCCGCCTACCCAGGGCCTGCCGCCGCCTGTGGATGATGCCGGTGATGCGAATGGGTTTGTGTCGTCGTTGTTGGAGGATGTTTCTTTTGATGAAGGTGTCTGGCCATTTTTTGGCAATTAGTGTAGTTTGTTTGTTTGTTTGTTTGTTTTAGTTGTGTATGTACCCCGATCTTTTGATGGTAAATGGTATGCTTGTGAATGGTAAATGAATGGTAATTCAATAGTTATATTTACACCCAGACTTGCCCATTTTGACAATCATGTTTGACTTTTGCACATGATTGTACATGCACCAAAAGACCTAGAATTGCCCAAATTGGATCTAATTGACTATCCGTGTAACCATTGAATATTCGTGTAACCACATTCAAGGTAATGTGCAGGCACAAAAATACCCAAAATTACCCAAATTGGCAATCAAGTTTGACTTTTGCAAATAACATTATGGTTGACTTTTGCAAAAATGGCCAATGGTTGACAAGCAAACCATAATAAATCAACACAACAAACACATAACATGACATTAACATTCATTCAAATTGATAACAGAAACATAACAAAACATAATATATCATTAACATTCAAAACATAGATGAGCATGAAAGAAACTCTAAAGTCCCTTGACAAATGCGTGTTTGTTGAAGAGCTTGAGCTTCGCTTCTGCCATCTTCTTCTTCAACTCCAAAAGCTCGATAACATCTGACATTTGAAGCTTCTTCAAGAACTCCAAGCATTTGAACATCTGCACCGAGGGATGCACCAGTTCCATTTCAGCCATCATCTTGTTCCTTTGAACGACAATATCAAGCAACTCTTGATATGCCACAAACAGATCTTTGGCATAATTGATATCACGCTCCGTCTCCCTAGCAAAAAAGACCGTCATCTGGTATGGTAACTCGGTTGAGTTAGCAGCCCTAGCAAGCTCCTCAAGAAGGACAAATTGAGACATTCTTTTGCAAATTTGATTCAAAAAAGTTTTACTGTGTTTGTTTACTGGATGAATGAGGAAGTTACTCGGGGTATAGGCTATAAATAGGCGTGGTAAGTACATGTGAAAATGTGTTTTAGGCGTGTTTTGGGTAATAAATGATAAACGTTTGGGTTACCAATATACACATCCCAAAATTACCTAGTTTTTTTGGCTTCCATTAGATTTGATAACATGTTATGCAACCATTGAACCTAGTTAAGATTACATAACCGATACATAAACATTAATAAAGTAAAATTGTTATAAATGATCTACTAAAAGACCATAGCAGAATCACAACAACTTATTGACCTAAACATAAAAGCATAACCATTATTTAGCATCATCCTTGGGATTCTTGTCAGCATCGTCCTTGGGTTTTTTGTCAGCCATCAGTCTTCGCCTCTTGATTGATCTTCCTTGGTCTTCAAACTTGTCCTCTGTGATCACTCCATCGTGACCAACTCCATTTTTTCCATCTGGTATCACAGCCACATCAGAAACTCTTTGTTCACTGATGTGTGCTTATTCACACATCTTTTTAGACCTTAATTCAGACCAAATACACTAAATACTAACCTAAAATGCCAAGAGAATGCATGTTTTTGTATTTGTGTATGTGCAGGTACGGATATGTGAAAAATGAAGGAAAACAAAGCCAAAACCGACAAAAACGAGCACGAGAATGGTAAAAGGTCAAAAGCCGGAGCCGGGGAAGCAAAATGATCAAAGAAAGCTCGTTATGTCATTAGAAGTCCTCAGAGATTCAGAAAGTTTCATAAATGGTCCCTGGTTGAAGTCTAAAGAAAATGACATGTTTAGTCCTCCAAGTTTCACATGTTGGCAAAAATAGTCCTTTGAAGAATTTTTAAGAGAAAAGTCAACATATACCCTTCATGAATCAGAAAATGACAACATAAGTCCTTGGAAGAAAGTTTGAATAAATTACAAAATTGGTCCCTATGGTTTTCAGAATTACAACATTTGTCCTTGATTATACAAATACTACTCCTAAACCAAAATCACAACCGGATCCACAAAACAAACCCCAGCCCAAGTCTTAACACTCAGCCCATCCCAATCCCTTATATTACCCAATCCAACACCACCTTTTATACCCGGCCCACACCACTTATACCCGGTCCACGTTTAATAATAAAAATACCCAAAAGTATTTACCCACCCCCAAACCCCTCTTTACCCAGAACTTTTACTGTTCACAAGAACCCTAGTCTCACCCCCACCAAAATTACACCGATTATTAATTATTACCTCATGATTTGGGGCTTCTAGAAGAAACATATGATGTCAGGGAATGTTTGTGGGACGCGTGGACCAATGGGAGGACGCAGAGGAGGTGTCACATCCACCAATCAATCCAACGGTGTAGAAACGAGCGTGGGAATGAAGCAAAGATCACTGGCTAAGATTAGAGGGTCCAGAGGCTTCTGAAACCCTAGCAGACCCTCCTCCTTCAGGCTTATATAAGGCCCCTTCTCACTTCATGAATGAGTGTTAGGTTTTTAGGATTAGGAGTAGGCTTAATTTAGTGTAGCTTTAGCTTAAATTTATGTTTCAGGTTGTTATTTAGTTTCAAATTTTTAAATCTTCAAGTATTGTAATTTTACTCTTTATTTTTAATAAAATTCCTACTTTCAGTTTAAATATTTGTTTTAACATCTTGTTGCTTATGTTCTCAATTTATTTAATATCCGTTTTTAAGTTTACAATTCTGCTTCCCAATTTCATCTAAGCTTTTATAAGCCTTTGTGAGTCTGTTAGTTATTCCAGTTCTGTGGTAACTCACACAGTCAAACAATAGTCAATGGAAACTCTTGATTCAGAGTATGGTTATTTTTGGTGATGATTCATGGTACTGTGGTGTTATTGAGCCTATCAAAAGATAGGCTTGGGTCAAATGTTTTCCCCTGTTCAGCTGGGGAGTTTTTTTGTAAGTTCCTTCTTAATTTCAGCTTATGCATTCTCCTTTACATTAGCTTAATCATGGTATAACTTTTAGCTTGTCTATGCTATTTCTGTTTATTTAAGAGTTATTGGGATGCTTATGAATAGTTCTTATATGATTTAGCTTAAGTTTGCATTTTCACTACTCTTGTCTAGTAAAGTGCTAAAGTGTGTACCTGTTATCTTTAGTGTTGGAATCCTGTTCATTTAGCTTTCATATTGCCTAAATAATCTGCATCAAACTTTAAATCAATAGGTTTAGGCTGAAAATCCACAAGTAGTAGTAGAACTGATTGATTCAGGGGTGTTTGGATCAGATGTTTAATCTGAGTTCAGATCACTTCCTTGTTGTTTTATTGGTTCAAATAGCTTACAGTAGGTATAATTAGGACTGACAAGGTCTAATACCCTTGGTGTATGTGAGCAAAAGTCAATCTCACTTTCAAATCACTAGTAGCAGCCAACTGTGTAGATTTTAGGTTACATGATCATCATTCTAGCTTCATATATAGATAATTTAGTTGCTTTAGGTTTCATTTCAACTGAATATTGCAATTTTAGTTAGTTAGGATAGATTAAAATTCATCTTAGTCAAACCTTAGGTGCTAATAAAAAGTCAAATCAATATTGAGAATCAGATTTTGGTCACTACTTTGAAGGTGCTCCTAGGCTTCAAATTTAATTGGAAATACTTTTGGATTATTATTTTCTAAACTTTGGCAGTAGGTGAGTAAATATCAAAAAGAAAATTGCTGTTTGGATTTTGTTTGCTTATTGAAACAGCTGTAGGAAGTTGCCTGTTTGGCTTCTATCATACCCTGCACCATCAGTTTCATTCTAACTTCAAGGGATCATTTAGGTTAGCCAATAAGCTCTAGAGTTTAAGCTTTTAGTGTTTCTGAGATCTCTGTTTGCTAGTAGAAGTTCTGCCCCCTTAGTTTATACACCTGAGCTTATTTGCTCAGCTTTTTAGCTTATTTATTTAGGAGTTTCATCTAAGATCTGTCAATTAGTTATAGGGCTGCAAGTGCCTTAGCTTGATCATACTTGGATTTTATTGGTTCCTTTGAGCTTAATATAGCTGCTAGTTGTTGTTTCAGTTGATTTGTGCCTATTGCTTATTCTGTTTCTGCTTATTGCTTATTCTATATAGCTTATTGAACCTGTTTTGTGCCCATAACCTGTGTTTCTGAGTTCATCTGATCTTAATATTGTTCCATCAAGCTTATTTGAGTCATTAAATCATTTTGTAAAAGTTTGGTTAAGTTTTGGTCAACATTGCTTATTAATAAGCACTTCAAAATAAGCAGTTTCAAGCTAATAAGCACTTCCAGTGCTTATTTTCCAATTTTTATATTTTTCCTAGATTCAAAATAATATTTTAGAATTTCCCTGAAATGTTCATATTTTTCTGAGTCCATTTGCTATTTTTCTTATTTAATTTTAATTTTTAATCAATATTTAATACTTTTTAATTACTAAAAAAATCCAAAAAAATCAGAAAAAGCCAAGAAAAATCCAAAAATATTTTAGAAAATAGTTTTTAGTTATTTTAGAATTTTAGAAAGTAATTTTGCATTTTTCTCTCTTTATTTACATTTTCTTTTAATTATTAAATAGTTTAATTAGTTTTTAATTCATAAAAATTAAATAAAAAGTCAAAAAAATTTTTTTTTTATTTTTCTCAAAATTTTCTTTTATCATTTTTAACTTTTCAAAATTATTTTCAAGTCCGTAGGATTAGTGTAGCTTAAAATTCGCGTTTTATTTCGTACGTTAACGTTTATTTTACGTTTTAGCTTACGGTTTTCGATTTTAAGTTACGTGTTAAGTTTGTTTACTTGATTTACGTGCTTAGTTGGTTATTTTTGTTTCATTTTCATATTCCTTAGTATAAATTCATCTAAATCACTTTTTACCACTTTTCATGACACGATTTTCACAATTCGGGAATTCGAAGTTCCATTCAACTTTCGTTGGGATACGACCCGGGGAAATACTTTCCTAAGCATTTCTTCGGAATAAATTATATACTACAAAACGATCTAATCAAAAAAATGGCGCCGTTGCCGGGGAGGGTTGAAGTGAATTTTTGAATATTCGTTTTGAAAAATTGTGTTTTGTTAAGCCTTCCTCTATTTTGTATATATTATATATATATTGAAAAATCAAAAACACTTTTCCTAAAGTGTTTTCTCAAAAATACCAAAAAAATAATAAAGTTATTGCCTCGACTCGACCGAAAGGAGGAGCGTTGTAAACCAAATAAGCTTGTTAATCAGATTACTTTAATTCTACATTCGAGTAGTTTTGAAGAAAACGGTTTTCAATTAACGTAACGTAGAAAAAAACAAAAAAAAAACAAAAAAAAAAAAAAGAAAATAAAAGTTTTAAGAAAAACACAAAAAGATTTTCCTTTTCTACTTTGATTTTCTTTTTCAAAAATTAAAAACCAAAAATAATCTTCTTATCTTCTTATCATTTGATTCTTCTTCTTTAACCCTCTAAACGATAATTCTTATGGATACGTTTTGTTCTAATTGTGGAGAACCGTTCTTCAGAGGGTTGTGTGTGTGGTGTACGTGCGACCAATGTGGTGATAATATTCTTGATGGCGTTTGTTTGAATTGTAATTCTCACACGTATGATCAAAATTCATTCAACAATTCGTCAAACATTCCCGATTTTTATACACCACCACCACCTTCGTTTTATTGTTATAATTGTGGAAACTCGTCCGAAGAAGGAATGCCGTGTGGGCGATGTTTTTGTGATGTATGTGGATACACCGATTGTATGTGCTATGCTCCGAATGCTGATACGTCTTTCGATTACGATCCGAGCTTTAATAATTATCCTCAAAATGATTTTTATGAGCAAAATTCGTATTACAATGGTGATTCATATCAAAATTCGTCAAATTTTGAACAGTGTGGGGGATCGTCCGAAAATTTTTATGAACCGAATTCATGTTACGATTCTCATGGTTTTAATCAACCCCCACAAACTTCCGATTTTAATAATGATATTTTTGAAATTAAATCCATGATCGAGAAGTTAAAAGAAATGGTGGCTAATCGTTATACGCATACTCCCGAGCCTAATGTGAAATCGATGGAAGAACTTCTTGCCGAAGAAAGAAAATTCCAATTTTGTGAGTGTTGTATGTACGATGATGATTCCACGATTACGATCAATCTTAATCCTCAAAATGAATCTATCTCTTCTTCCGTAGAACCCGAGGACTCTCTAACAATGGGGGACGGGCATCTTAACAGTATTCCGGCAACGGAGTCTGACGAATTCAATAAGTCAAGTGTTGAGAACCTCGTTCCAATCCAAAGTGAGTCCGGGGAAAATTCTAGAGGTGATATGGAATTTGTTCTTACACCCAATGTCGAAGAAGACGTCTTTGATTCATCTCCGAATCCTACTCCATCCTCTGATCCTCTTATATCCGATTTTTCCATTCCTTCTTTCACACCGATTGAGAGGAATGATGTCATTTTAGATGAGATCGAGGCATGTCTTGCCAATGATTCTATTCCGATTATGATTGACAATTCTAATTTTGATTCGGAGGGATACATTCTTTTGCTTGAAAAATTATTAAACGAAGAACCGTCTCTTTCTCTCCCTCCGAAGGAAGTTGAATTCAATCCTCTTAAGGAAATTGATGACCTTGTTCCAAGGGTTTCCGAAACATTCGATATGACTTTCACAAATCCGTTATTTGACTTTGAATTGGATTTTAATCTAATTTCAAATAACCCGATTTTTGATATTCCTATTGATGAGTCCGAATTGGAACCCGAGGTCCAGGACTCGCATCTTTTGATTGATTCTCTTCATGAGAAGTTCTCCGATGAACTTTCTCATATCATATCTCCACTTGAGAATAATCCTTTTTGTTTTGAGGAAGATCCAGACCCGGGGGGAGATGTTTTCAATCATGAAGATTTTCTTATTGGTGATTTAATCCCGACCCTCCCTCCCGTGGTATTTGTTAAAACGGGCATTGATGATAAATCTGCTTTAGACGATGAAGAATGGATTTTAATTCTTATCAAAATATTTCTATCATTCTTCACATTTGATGTGATTTCTCTTATCCTTCACTCCACCGGGAGTGAGGATACCGTCTTTGATCCTTGCATCTCTATTGCCAAGTGTCCGTTTCATCTGCTCTCCCCAAGGACGAATTAATTCGGGGATCGAGTCAAGCTCATGTGACTCGGTGAACAAAAACAAGCGCTTCGTGGGAGGCACCCCATACTTATCCATTTCATCTTCTTAAATTTCTATTTTCTTTAATAACGTGACGTGAGGGGGGCGACCCTTTCCAAACTCGTGTTTTCGTGGTTGTTTGTGAATGTTCGGGAATTTCCCCGAAGTTTGAGGACTCTCGTGCTCGTGGTTTGTCGTTCTCTCCACTCGAGTCTCATCCTTCGCTGCTCTATTGGAAATTCACCATATCCAAAATCTTATCGACTAACGTTTATCTCTTGGCATACTTAATAAACGGCCTTAGATTTTACGTAGGATTACCTTTACCCTTAAAACATTGAGGACAATGTTTCACTTTAGTCTGGGGGGGTGAATCTTCGATTCGATTTGACCTGTACCATCGTCTAAGCTGTTAACTTACGCAACTCCGTTTTCCACCAAAAATTTTAAATTTTGTCACCTCTTTATAATGCAAAAAAAAAATAAATAAATAAAATGATATGATATGAATAATAAGATTTGACACCTTGTTTTGACTTTCCTACCGGCGAGAGTAGAAATAAATGTTTCGACTTGACCGGGCGTGTTGAGCCCTAGCTCGTCTCCCTTAACCAATATAATCAAAAGATTATGGCTAAGCATCCGCGGATCTCATTACTTGGAATTTTAAATTTGCGGAGATCGAGGAATGATAGAGTTTATTTAGAAGTTTCGTGCTATACACGGATCTCAACCTTGGGATTTAAAAAACCCACGAGAGGTACTTGTGGCCTCCTTGTTCCCACAAGCTTGCACACCAATAAAAATAGATGTCTAGGATTAATTAAGTGTATACGGTTTGGGCAATACTCAGTTTCTTCTCGTTCCCAACAAAATTTCTGCATATGGGGATTTGGTACACATAGGGGTACTGCCAGTGTTACGGTGAATAAGACTATTGCATCTTGCCGGTTCGCAGCCGATGTTGTGATCTTATTAAAGACCGTAGGACTTGGGGTTTGGCATATGATTATGAATATCAATAATAATAATCCAAAGCCAAATAAAAAGGCAGAGGAATCCAAAGCAATAAAAAGCAGCGGATATAAATCCAAAAGTCATAATAAAGCTCTTGCATCTTGGCGGCTCAAAACCGTTGTTGTAATTGAAATAAACGACTAAGGACCAAATATTATTAAAGTGATTATAGTTATGCAAAAATGCCAAGCTTCGACTCCGGGGGTTTCCCTAATAAAAAGCTTCCGTTTTGGGTATCAAACATGGTATGTCTCGGTCGTAAATAAAAAGGGAGCTCCTACAAATCGTGTTAAATCAGAGACCTTCATGTGGACCCGACTTTTGTATGCAGAGATTTTCGAGGGAAAGTTTGGAAACTACTTAGCGTTCAAATTTTGTGCTCTTATCGGACTAACAAATATCAAAACGAGAAAAATATGAAGCAATTCATTTCTCACAAATTAAAATCTTGAGATACAAAACTTAGGACCTGGGAACAAGAGGTAATACACAAGTAACTTTTATGGGCAGTGTTAGCATCTAACTTCTAATTAAACAATGATCTCGATTTTACGCTTAGTTTGGGGGCTTGTGAAAAATCAAGGATGACGATTTTTATCCGTATGGTCTCTTCTCCTTGAAGTGTTTCTACTCGTTGACCCTGAATATTATCAACAGATATGAATTGATAATGAAAGTCAAAATAAACCGTCACATATAAATGAAAAACACAAAAAAAGAGTAGTTGTAGTTGTTATTTATGAAAATCGGAAAACGGAGCGTTTTTGAGAATAAATGATTTTACTATCTCTTTTGAAAGTCATTGCTACTTTACAACGTCAGTAAAGAGAGGTTTTGAAAATTATTTATCTCTTAAGCGTGAGGTGATGACATTGCGTGAGGGCACGGCAATACCTTAGTCGGGGGGATTTTGATGTGTGCTTATTCACACATCTTTTTAGACCTTAATTCAGACCAAATACACTAAATACTAACCTAAAATGCCAAGAGAATGCATGTTTTTGTATTTGTGTATGTGCAGGTACGGATATGTGAAAAATGAAGGAAAACAAAGCCAAAACCGACAAAAACGAGCACGAGAATGGTAAAAGGTCAAAAGCCGGAGCCGGGGAAGCAAAATGATCAAAGAAAGCTCGTTATGTCATTAGAAGTCCTCAGAGATTCAGAAAGTTTCATAAATGGTCCCTGGTTGAAGTCTAAAGAAAATGACATGTTTAGTCCTCCAAGTTTCACATGTTGGCAAAAATAGTCCTTTGAAGAATTTTTAAGAGAAAAGTCAACATATACCCTTCATGAATCAGAAAATGACAACATAAGTCCTTGGAAGAAAGTTTGAATAAATTACAAAATTGGTCCCTATGGTTTTCAGAATTACAACATTTGTCCTTGATTATACAAATACTACTCCTAAACCAAAATCACAACCGGATCCACAAAACAAACCCCAGCCCAAGGCTTAACACTCAGCCCATCCCAATCCCTTATATTACCCAATCCAACACCACCTTTTATACCCGGCCCACACCACTTATACCCGGTCCACGTTTAATAATAAAAATACCCAAACGTATTTACCCGCCCCTCAAACCCCTCTTTACCCAGAACTTTTACTGTTCACAAGAACCCTAGTCTCACCCCCACCAAAATTACACTGATTATTAATTATTACCTCATGATTTGGGGCTTCTAGAAGAAACATATGATGTCAGGGAATGTTTGTGGGACGCGTGGACCAATGGGAGGACGCAGAGGAGGTGTCACATCCACCAATCAATCCAACGGTGTAGAAACGAGCGTGGGAATGAAGCAAAGATCACTGGCTAAGATTAGAGGGTCCAGAGGCTTCTGAAACCCTAGCAGACCCTCCTCCTTCAGGCTTATATAAGGCCCCTTCTCACTTCATGAATGAGTGTTAGGTTTTTAGGATTAGGAGTAGGCTTAATTTAGTGTAGCTTTAGCTTAAATTTATGTTTCAGGTTGTTATTTAGTTTCAAATTTTTAAATCTTCAAGTATTGTAATTTTACTCTTTATTTTTAATAAAATTCCTACTTTCAGTTTAAATATTTGTTTTAACATCTTGTTGCTTATGTTCTCAATTTATTTAATATCCGTTTTTAAGTTTACAATTCTGCTTCCCAATTTCATCTAAGCTTTTATAAGCCTTTGTGAGTCTGTTAGTTATTCCAGTTCTGTGGTAACTCACACAGTCAAACAATAGTCAATGGAAACTCTTGATTCAGAGTATGGTTATTTTTGGTGATGATTCATGGTACTGTGGTGTTATTGAGCCTATCAAAAGATAGGCTTGGGTCAAATGTTTTCCCCTGTTCAGCTGGGGAGTTTTTTTGTAAGTTCCTTCTTAATTTCAGCTTATGCATTCTCCTTTACATTAGCTTAATCATGGTATAACTTTTAGCTTGTCTATGCTATTTCTGTTTATTTAAGAGTTATTGGGATGCTTATGAATAGTTCTTATATGATTTAGCTTAAGTTTGCATTTTCACTACTCTTGTCTAGTAAAGTGCTAAAGTGTGTACCTGTTATCTTTAGTGTTGGAATCCTGTTCATTTAGCTTTCATATTGCCTAAATAATCTGCATCAAACTTTAAATCAATAGGTTTAGGCTGAAAATCCACAAGTAGTAGTAGAACTGATTGATTCAGGGGTGTTTGGATCAGATGTTTAATCTGAGTTCAGATCACTTCCTTGTTGTTTTATTGGTTCAAATAGCTTACAGTAGGTATAATTAGGACTGACAAGGTCTAATACCTTTGGTGTATGTGAGCAAAAGTCAATCTCACTTTCAAATCACTAGTAGCAGCCAACTGTGTAGATTTTAGGTTACATGATCATCATTCTAGCTTCATATATAGATAATTTAGTTGCTTTAGGTTTCATTTCAACTGAATATTGCAATTTTAGTTAGTTAGGATAGATTAAAATTCATCTTAGTCAAACCTTAGGTGCTAATAAAAAGTCAAATCAATATTGAGAATCAGATTTTGGTCACTACTTTGAAGGTGCTCCTAGGCTTCAAATTTAATTGGAAATACTTTTGGATTATTATTTTCTAAACCTTGGCAGTAGGTGAGTAAATATCAAAAAGAAAATTGCTGTTTGGATTTTGTTTGCTTATTGAAACAGCTGTAGGAAGTTGCCTGTTTGGCTTCTATCATACCCTGCACCATCAGTTTCATTCTAACTTCAAGGGATCATTTAGGTTAGCCAATAAGCTCTAGAGTTTAAGCTTTTAGTGTTTCTGAGATCTCTGTTTGCTAGTAGAAGTTCTGCCCCCCTTAGTTTATACACCTGAGCTTATTTGCTCAGCTTTTTAGCTTATTTATTTAGGAGTTTCATCTAAGATCTGTCAATTAGTTATAGGGCTGCAAGTGCCTTAGCTTGATCATACTTGGATTTTATTGGTTCCTTTGAGCTTAATATAGCTACTAGTTGTTGTTTCAGTTGATTTGTGCCTATTGCTTATTCTGTTTCTGCTTATTGCTTATTCTATATAGCTTATTGAACCTGTTTTGTGCCCATAACCTGTGTTTCTGAGTTCATCTGATCTTAATATTGTTCCATCAAGCTTATTTGAGTCATTAAATCAGTTTGTAAAAGTTTGGTTAAGTTTTGGTCAACATTGCTTATTAATAAGCACTTCAAAATAAGCAGTTTCAAGCTAATAAGCACTTCCAGTGCTTATTTTCCAGTTTTTATATTTTTCCTAGATTCAAAATAATATTTTAGAATTTCCCTGAAATGTTCATATTTTTCTGAGTCCATTTGCTATTTTTCTTATTTAATTTTAATTTTTAATCAATATTTAATACTTTTTAATTACTAAAAAAATCCAAAAAAATCAGAAAAAGCCAAGAAAAATCCAAAAATATTTTAGAAAATAGTTTTTAGTTATTTTAGAATTTTAGAAAGTAATTTTGCATTTTTCTCTCTTTATTTACATTTTCTTTTAATTATTAAATAGTTTAATTAGTTTTTAATTCATAAAAATTAAATAAAAAGTCAAAAAAAATAATTTTATTTTTCTCAAAATTTTCTTTTATCATTTTTAACTTTTCAAAATTATTTTCAAGTCCGTAGGATTAGTGTAGCTTAAAATTCGCGTTTTATTTCGTACGTTAACGTTTATTTTACGTTTTAGCTTACGGTTTTCGATTTCAAGTTACGTGTTAAGTTTGTTTACTTGATTTACGTGCTTAGTTGGTTATTTTTGTTTCATTTTCATATTCCTTAGTATAAATTCATCTAAATCACTTTTTACCACTTTTCACGACACGATTTTCACAATTCGGGAATTCGAAGTTCCATTCAACTTTCGTTGGGATACGACCCGGGGAAATACTTTCCTAAGCATTTCTTCGGAATAAATTATATACTACAAAACGATCTAATCAAAAAAATGGCGCCGTTGCCGGGGAGGGTTGAAGTTAATTTTTGAATATTCGTTTTGAAAAATTGTGTTTTGTTAAGCCTTCCTCTATTTTGTATATATTATATATATATTGAAAAATCAAAAACACTTTTCCTAAAGTGTTTTCTCAAAAATACCAAAAAAATAATAAAGTTATTGCCTCGACTCGACCGAAAGGAGGAGCGTTGTAAACCAAATAAGCTTGTTAATCAGATTACTTTAATTCTATATTCGAGTAGTTTTGAAGGAAACGGTTTTCAATTGACGTAACGTAGAAAAAAACAAAAAAAAAACAAAAAAAAACAAAAGAAAATAAAAGTTTTAAGAAAAACACAAAAAGATTTTCCTTTTCTACTTTGATTTTCTTTTTCAAAAATTAAAAACTAAAAATAATCTTCTTATCTTCTTATCATTTGATTCTTCTTCTTTAACCCTCTAAACGATAATTCTTATGGATACGTTTTGTTCTAATTGTGGAGAACCGTTCTTCAGAGGGTTGTGTGTGTGGTGTACGTGCGACCAATGTGGTGATAATATTCTTGATGGCGTTTGTTTGAATTGTAATTCTCACACGTATGATCAAAATTCATTCAACAATTCGTCAAACATTCCCGATTTTTATACACCACCACCACCTTCGTTTTATTGTTATAATTGTGGAAACTCGTCCGAAGAAGGAATGCCGTGTGGGCGATGTTTTTGTGATGTATGTGGATACACCGATTGTATGTGCTATGCTCCGAATGCTGATACGTCTTTCGATTACGATCCGAGCTTTAATAATTATCCTCAAAATGATTTTTATGAGCAAAATTCGTATTACAATGGTGATTCATATCAAAATTCGTCAAATTTTGAACAATGTGGGGGATCGTCCGAAAATTTTTATGAACCGAATTCATGTTACGATTCTCATGGTTTTAATCAACCCCTACAAACTTCCGATTTTAATAATGATATTTTTGAAATTAAATCCATGATCGAGAAGTTAAAAGAAATGGTGGCTAATCGTTATACGCATACTCCCGAGCCTAATGTGAAATCGATGGAAGAACTTCTTGCCGAAGAAAGAAAATTCCAATTTTGTGAGTGTTGTATGTACGATGATGATTCCACGATTACGATCAATCTTAATCCTCAAAATGAATCTATCTCTTCTTCCGTAGAACCCGAGGACTCTCTAACAATGGGGGACGGGCATCTTAACACTATTCCGGCAACGGAGTCTGACGAATTCAATAAGTCAAGTGTTGAGAACCTCGTTCCAATCCAAAGTGAGTCCGGGGAAAATTCTAGAGGTGATATGGAATTTGTTCTTACACCCAATGTCGAAGAAGACGTCTTTGATTCATCTCCGAATCCTACTCCATCCTCTGATCCTCTTATATCCGATTTTTCCATTCCTTCTTTCACACCGATTGAGAGGAATGATGTCATTTTAGATGAGATCGAGGCATGTCTTGCCAATGATTCTATTCCGATTATGATTGACGATTCTAATTTTGATCCGGAGGGAGACATTCTTTTGCTTGAAAAATTATTAAACGAAGAACCGTCTCTTTCTCTCCCTCCGAAGGAAGTTGAATTCAATCCTCTTAAGGAAATTGATGACCTTGTTCCAAGGGTTTTCGAAACATTCGATATGACTTTCACAAATCCGTTATTTGACTTTGAATTGGATTTTAATCTAATTTCAAATAACCCGATTTTTGATATTCCTATTGATGAGTCCGAATTGGAACCCGAGATCCAGGACTCGCATCTTTTGATTGATTCTCTTCATGAGAAGTTCTCCGATGAACTTTCTCATATCATATCTCCACTTGAGAATAATCCTTTTTGTTTTGAGGAAGATCCAGACCCGGGGGGAGATGTTTTCAATCATGAAGATTTTCTTATTGGTGATTTAATCCCGACCCTCCCTCCCGTGGTATTTGTTAAAACGGGCATTGATGATAAATCTGCTTTAAACGATGAAGAATGGATTTTAATTCTTATCAAAATATTTCTATCATTCTTCACATTTGATGTGATTTCTCTTATCCTTCACTCCACCGGGAGTGAGGATACCGTCTTTGATCCTGGCATCTCTATTGCCAAGTGTCCGTTTCATCTGCTCTCCCCAAGGACGAATTAATTCGGGGATCGAGTCAAGCTCATGTGACTCGGTGAACAAAAACAAGCGCTTCGTGGGAGGCACCCCATACTTATCCATTTCATCTTCTTAAATTTCTATTTTCTTTAATAACGTGACGTGAGGGGGGCGACCCTTTCCAAACTCGTGTTTTCGTGGTTGTTTGTGAATGTTCAGGAATTTCCCCGAAGTTTGAGGACTCTCGTGCTCGTGGTTTGTCGTTCTCTCCACTCGAGTCTCATCCTTCGCTGCTCTATTGGAAATTCACCATATCCAAAATCTTATCGACTAACGTTTATCTCTTGGCATACTTAATAAACGGCCTTAGACTTTACATAGGATTACCTTTACCCTTAAAACATTGAGGACAATGTTTCACTTTAGTCTGGGGGGGGTGAATCTTCGATTCGATTTGACCTGTACCATCGTCTGAGCTGTTAACTTACGCAACTCCGTTTTCCACCAAAAATTTTAAATTTTGTCACCTCTTTATAATGCAAAAAAAAATAAAAATAAATAAATGATATGATATGAATAATAAGATTTGACACCTTGTTTTGACTTTCCTACCGGCGAGAGTAGAAATAAATGTTTTGACTTGACCGGGCGTGTTGAGCCCTAGCTCGTCTCCCTTAACCAATATAATCAAAAGATTATGGCTAAGCATCCGCGGATCTCATTACTTGGGATTTTAAATTTGCGGAGATCGAGGAATGATAGAGTTTATTTAGAAATTTAATTGGAAATACTTTTGGATTATTATTTTCTAAACTTTGGCAGTAGGTGAGTAAATATCAAAAAGAAAATTGCTGTTTGGATTTTGTTTGCTTATTGAAACAGCTGTAGGAAGTTGCCTGTTTGGCTTCTATCATACCCTGCACCATCAGTTTCATTCTAACTTCAAGGGATCATTTAGGTTAGCCAATAAGCTCTAGAGTTTAAGCTTTTAGTGTTTCTGAGATCTCTGTTTGCTAGTAGAAGTTCTGCCCCCCTTAGTTTATACACCTGAGCTTATTTGCTCAGCTTTTTAGCTTATTTATTTAGGAGTTTCATCTAAGATCTGTCAATTAGTTATAGGGCTGCAAGTGCCTTAGCTTGATCATACTTGGATTTTATTGGTTCCTTTGAGCTTAATATAGCTGCTAGTTGTTGTTTCAGTTGATTTGTGCCTATTGCTTATTCTGTTTCTGCTTATTGCTTATTCTATATAGCTTATTGAACCTGTTTTGTGCCCATAACCTGTGTTTCTGAGTTCATCTGATCTTAATATTGTTCCATCAAGCTTATTTGAGTCATTAAATCAGTTTGTAAAAGTTTGGTTAAGTTTTGGTCAACATTGCTTATTAATAAGCACTTCAAAATAAGCAGTTTCAAGCTAATAAGCACTTCCAATGCTTATTTTCCAATTTTTATATTTTTCCTAGATTCAAAATAATATTTTAGAATTTCCCTGAAATTTTCATATTTTTTCTGAGTCCATTTGCTATTTTTCTTATTTAATTTTTATTTTTTATCAATATTTAATACTTTTTAATTACTAAAAAATCCAAAAAAATCAGAAAAAGCCAAGAAAAATCCAAAAATATTTTAGAAAATAGTTTTTAGTTATTTTAGAATTTTAGAAAGTAATTTTTCATTTTTCTCTCTTTATTTACATTTTCTTTTAATTATTAAATAGTTTAATTAGTTTTTAATTCATAAAAATTAAATAAAAAGTCAAAAAAAAAAAATTTTCATTTTCTCAAAATTTTCTTTTATCATTTTTAACTTTTCAAAATTATTTTCAAGTCCGTAGGATTAGTGTAGCTTAAAATTCGCGTTTTATTTCGTACGTTAACGTTTATTTTACGTTTTAGCTTACGGTTTTCGATTTTACGTTACGTGTTAAGTTTGTTTACTTGATTTACGTGCTTAGTTGGTTATTTTTGTTTCATTTTCATATTCCTTAGTATAAATTCATCTAAATCACTTTTTACCACTTTTCACGACACGATTTTCACAATTCGGGAATTCGAAGTTCCATTCAACTTTCGTTGGGATACGACCCGGGGAAATACTTTCCTAAGCATTTCTTCGGAATAAATAATATACTACAAAAAGACTAAATTATTCACCATTTCCAATTACTACATCACACTGATCATCTGGTATCACAGCCACATCACAAACTCTTTGTTCACCATCTCCAACTACTGCATCACACTGCTAATCTAGAATCACATCCTCATCACGAACTCTTTGTTCACCATCATCACCATCAACACCATCAACATCCACAAGTGGAAGCAAACTGAAACTAATTGGTTCAGCATAAAGAGCATACACCTCTGTTCCTTCTCCAGCTGCAACAACGTCATCAAGTTCATCCAATGCTTGATCTATTTCAGCAAACATGTCACTAATCTCTTGAGGCTCTTCAGGCTCTTGAGGCTCTTCAATCGCATGCAACTCTTCAGGTTCAGGTACATCAACTAAATGGTATGGATCACCATGCCATTCTTGTTCAACCTCTTCATCACTTGCGTCAGCATAATACGCATCATCAAAATCGAGATCATAAAAATCGAGCAAACCTGTAGACTCCT
The DNA here is from genome assembly GCA_030686995.1 of Artemisia argyi. Taxonomy (NCBI): domain Eukaryota; kingdom Viridiplantae; phylum Streptophyta; class Magnoliopsida; order Asterales; family Asteraceae; genus Artemisia; species Artemisia argyi. Next base: position 211,057,182 of record CM060682.1, on the reverse strand, counting down.
CACTTGAATCCTCCACAGTCAAGTCTTGGTCAATCTCTCCCAATAACCTTCTGAATTGAAACTCATCACTCATCCTTTTTGTATGACCTGCAATCATTTTTTGGGCACAAAATGTTGGTGGGAAGTCACTGTCAGAATCAGTATCAAAAACAGGTCCAGCCTTCTTAGGTTGTCTTGTCTTATGCCACTCTTTATGCCACTCTAACAATAGTAATTTCCCACTGTTTCCAGTCTCACCATCAACACCCTTTCCAGCAGCCTCATTCATATCATCATCCACTATTTCTTCTATCACCACACCCTTGCCCTTAGTCATCATTCGATCCATCATCTCACACTCAACAATTGAAACACCGGTTTCAATATACAAATCCAATTGTGTAAATATAGGAACATACTCCAGAAGTGTCTTCACATCTTCGTCAGACTTTAGTGGTAGCAAACCATCATCCAGTGACTCCCCAGGTATCCTAAAGTGAGTAAACATAAGGGTACTATCCGAGTAACCTAAATCCTCTAACATTTCGCCCAATAATTCCATGGAGAAAACGTCAGAGTGAATTCCGTCAAACCAATCTGTATCTCCAAAGAGATATCTTCTTCCTGGTTTTGAGGTGAATTCACCATTGTGATGGATTTGCAAAGAAAACACCTTTTCATTCAAATCTGTGGAACACATAAAACATCAATTACTTCCGACAACAATAACAAGTTTAAATGGAAAACATTAAAATGGAACAGAGTATTCTTACTATAAAGGATTCCTAAATCAGGTATCGGGGTAGTGCGCGCACGATTTTGCCAAAGCTTAACCATTATCAAAATCTTTACCTGTGAAATTAATGTTCTCCTTGGAAGAAATTGATACCCGTATATAAAGTATTGCTCTAAAGGACTAAATTTGTAAAACAAAACACTGGAAACTTAAGTTATTGGCGGGAAAGGGTTAAAATGATGATACTACCCTCAAATACGTGGCACTTAACGCTGAAATTAACGGAAAATGGCTCTCAGTGGCGATTTTGCGAAAATGTGGAACGTGGGTGGCTTTTTTGAGCTACTTTTTGTCTCGGTCCCATTTTTGCAATTTTGTGGAACGTGAAGGACCATTTTTGCACTTTACCCAAGAAACAAGGAAGAAAAGAATTTAGGGTTTTGTGTGTGTGCACAAAAGATATGAAACCCTAACCCTTGGCCTTGTATATATACTAGAGTAAACTTGGAGGACAAGTTGGATGTGGGTTGGGCTTCCCCTCCCCTTGCATGACCGGCCTAGGCACCCCATGGGGTGTTCTAGATCCTTCTTGACTCCCAAATTACATTCAAGTCCTTATCTTTCGTTACTAATGATAGTTAGTCCATACGGTTAATAACTAACGACCATTTAGTCCATTAAGTGTTTATAAATATATATACGATACATTTAACATATATATATATTTATTATACATTATTCTTGTTTGTAAAGTGTGCAATCCTGAGGTCTCGTGTTCGATACTAGACATTTACATATTAATGTTTATACGTAACATTTAACAGCTCCCACTCGTATATCCATTAATAGTAAAATGACATTGGTTAGCGTCTTGCAACACTCCAATGCCCCTAGTTCAAACCGAGCTAGGTTTCCTGGAAAAAACCTTTAATGATTCATCATTATAATTATCCTTTCATTACTAATACTACATTAATAAAGATGTGAGGTTCTTTATTAAATTTCTGTTTCTCGTCTCTTTATGATTGAACAAAATTACCAAAACATCTGAACGTATTCCAGATAGACTTTGGGCATGGCCATGCAAACATTTTGTCAACCCTACGAGGGGCCCAGCAGTATTAAACTTCTAAACAAATCAGAAGGAATAAATTCTTTCTTGACTACAAGAATAACCCATGAACTTTGCAACACTTCTGAAAACAACCCTTATAACTCCCTGTTATGGTGAGCGGTAGATTGCTTCACAAAAATGCACTACATCCATGACACTTATCTGGTATCTCAAGTCTGAGGATAACTTTAAATATGATTCTCACATTAAATATTAAATCATATTATTGGGATAAGTCCAATATTCAATTCATCGAATATCATGTGAAATTGGTATGACTACGCATCAATATACTTTCAAGTATATTCTAAACCAATACTCAAATATGTCTTAGTTTAATGATATTCCCATATCATTAATCGACAATGGACAATTCAGAATAATAATTTATTCATGGATCTTAAACATGCAAATATAAGATATATTATTAAGACAATGAATAAATAAACATAAACCATATTTTATTTCATTAAAATAATAATTGTACATTACATCCCTTATCCAAATACTAATCACAAATGGGCATGAAACTTTCAGCTAATCTAAGTCCTATACCTTCAGCATGCTTGTAAAGCTTGGTGCCAGGTAGAGGCTTTGTTAATTGATCTGCCAAGTTTTCATCTGTGTGAACTTTGAGCATTTCGATTTCGCCTATTTCGACTTGTTCTCGAACATAGTGATGCTTAATCGGGAAATGTCTGGTGCCTTTCATGATTCCAGGCTCATTGGCAAATGTTATTGCAGCTGAGTTATCGCAATACATTTTAATAGGTCTTTGAATCGAAGGCATAACTCCTAGCCCTGAAACAAACTTCCAAATCCAAACAGCTTTCATTGCAGCTTCTGAAGCAGTTATATACTCACTTTCTATAGCAGACATCGCTAGTACACTCTGCTTTCTGCTCCTCCAATCCACAGCTCCTCCATTAATGACAAAGACATAACCAGTCTGAGACTTCGTATCATCCTTATCACCTTTCCAAGAAGCATCGCAGTAACCTGTAACATCAAGTTCTGCTGATGGAGTACCCCCATAAACCAAGAACATATCTTTAGTAGCCCTAAGGTACTTAAGAATATTCTTAACATCAATCCAGTGAGCTATACCTGGATTTTGCTGATATCGACTGGTTAAATTCTGAGCAAACGCCACATCAGGCCTTGTACTTTTCACCGCATACATTATAGATCCCACAGCTGAAGCATAAGGGACTCTCTTCATGCGTTGCACCTCTGCAGGTGTTGAAGCACAAACCTTGTTGCTCAAGCCATGTTGTTCTTGCATTGGCAAATATCCTTTCTTGGAATTTTGCATACTGAATCTCTTCAATATTTTATCAATGTAAGCACTTTGGCTTAATCCAATTAATCGCTGAGATCTATCTCTATATATCTTGATTCCCAGAATAAATGCAGCTTCCCCTAAATCTTTCATAGAAAAACACTTTCCATGATATGCCTTAACCTTTTGCAAACTTGGAATGTCGTTTCCCATGATCAATATGTCATCAACATATAATATAAGGAAAATCACATTACTCCCACTAACTTTGTGATATACACATGGCTCATCAAGATTTTGAGTGAATTGGAATCAATTGAGGTTGAGATTCCTTTGCCTAGTCAATACCCTAAAAATCTCTCTCTAGGGGCGATTAACTGCCGCCTCTTCTCCACTCCCAATCCGGCCAAAAACCACCATTACCATCGCCTCTCTACTCCTAAATAATCTTCTGATCGTTTAGTTGTATGCAATCGGTGGTAGTGGTGTGTTTTATCTAAAGAGGAGGCTGCCCAAACCCTAACTAGAGCCTAATCGATTCTGTTTTTGGTCGACTTTGGTGGTTAGGGTTTTAATCGTTACCTTTTTATTTGATCGTTTCTTTTGTTTATCCTGAAATCCTAAGTCGGCTTTACCGACTAATATATATACAAAGACGATCTATTGATGCACATTGATTCTCTCATTCAACGAATCCCTTTTTAGGGTTTTGCTCTCTTGTTGTGCGATTGTTTTTCCTGGGCGCTTAAGGTATAACCAAACTCGGTTTAGGTTTTGGTTAAATTATTATCTGCTTGGATTTGGGTTATTAAGGCGATCAAGATCCTTCCCTAACAGATTGGTTTCCTGATCGATTGTTAGGGTTGCTTATTAGAACGATTCCTTCTTGAGGATTTCATATTTATGGGTTTTGATTGTTTGGGATCTGCTGCGTGGACATAACGCTTAAACATAACCTGTTTTGGGTTTTGTTACTATCGAATGGAAGTACCCTTGTTAGGGTTTGTGTTCTTGTTTGTTCCTTTTGGATCATTTGCTGTGGACGTGGGTAAAGAGAGATGGTGATTGATCAGAAGGAATAAATTCTTTCTTGACTACAAGAATAACCCATGAACTTTGCAACACTTCTGAAAACAACCCTTATAACTCCCTGTTATGGTGAGCGGTAGATTGCTTCACAAAAATGCACTACATCCATGACACTTATCTGGTATCTCAAGTCTGAGGATAACTTTAAATATGATTCTCACATTAAATATTAAATCATATTATTGGGATAAGTCCAATATTCAATTCATCGAATATCATGTGAAATTGGTATGACTACGCATCAATATACTTTCAAGTATATTCTAAACCAATACTCAAATATGTCTTAGTTTAATGATATTCCCATATCATTAATCGACAATGGACAATTTAGAATAATAATTTATTCATGGATCTTAAACATGCAAATATAGGATATATTATTAAGACAATGAATAAATAAACATAAACCATATTTTATTTCATTAAAATAATAATTGTACATTACATCCCTTATCCAAATACTAATCACAAATGGGCATGAAACTTTCAGCTAATCTAAGTCCTATACCTTCAGCATGCTTGTAAAGCTTGGTGCCAAGTAGAGGCTTTGTTAATTGATCTGCCAAGTTTTCATCTGTGTGAACTTTGAGCATTTCGATTTCGCCTATTTCGACTTGTTCTCGAACATAGTGATGCTTAATCGGGAAGTGTCTGGTGCCTTTCATGATTCCAGGCTCATTGGCAAATGTTATTGCAGCTGAGTTATCGCAATACATTTTAATAGGTCTTTGAATCGAAGGCATAACTCCTAGCCCTGAAACAAACTTCCTAATCCAAACAGCTTCCATTGCAGCTTCTGAAGCAGTTATATACTCACTTTCTATAGCAGACATCGCTAGTACACTCTGCTTTCTGCTCCTCCAATCCACAGCTCCTCCATTAATGACAAAGACATAACCAGTCTGAGACTTCGTATCATCCTTATCACCTTTCCAAGAAGCATCGCAGTAACCTGTAACATCAAGTTCTGCTGATGGAGTACCCCCATAAACCAAGAACATATCTTTAGTAGCCCTAAGGTACTTAAGAATATTCTTAACAGCAATCCAGTGAGCTATACCTGGATTTTGCTGATATCGACTGGTTAAATTCTGAGCAAACGCCACATCAGGCCTTGTACTTTTCACCGCATACATTATAGATCCCACAGCCGAAGCATAAGGGACTCTCTTCATGCGTTGCACCTCTGCAGGTGTTGAAGCACAAACCTTGTTGCTCAAGCCATGTTGTTCTTGCATTGGCAAATATCCTTTCTTGGAATTTTGCATACTGAATCTCTTCAATATTTTATCAATGTAAGCACTTTGGCTTAATCCAATTAATCGCTGAGATCTATCTCTATATATCTTGATTCCCAGAATAAATGCAGCTTCCCCTAAATCTTTCATAGAAAAACACTTTCCATGATATGCCTTAACCTTTTGCAAACTTGGAATGTCGTTTCCCATGATCAATATGTCATCAACATATAATATAAGGAAAATCACATTACTCCCACTAACTTTGTGATATACACATGGCTCATCAAGATTTTGAGTGAATTGGAATCAATTGAGGTTGAGATTCCTTTGCCTAGTCAATACCCTAAAAATCTCTCTCTAGGGGCGATTAACTGCCGCCTCTTCTCCACTCCCAATCCGGCCAAAAACCACCATTACCATCGCCTCTCTACTCCTAAATAATCTTCTGATCGTTTAGTTGTATGCAATCGGTGGTAGTGGTGTGTTTTATCTAAAGAGGAGGCTGCCCAAACCCTAACTAGAGCCTAATCGATTCTGTTTTTGGTCGACTTTGGTGGTTAGGGTTTTAATCGTTACCTTTTTATTTGATCATTTCTTTTGTTTATCCTGAAATCCTAAGTCGGCTTTACCGACTAATATATATACAAAGACGATCTATTGATGCACATTGATTCTCTCATTCAACGAATCCCTTTTTAGGGTTTTGCTCTCTTGTTGTGCGATTGTTTTTCCTGGGCGCTTAAGGTATAACCAAACTCGGTTTAGGTTTTGGTTAAATTATTATCTGCATGGATTTGGGTTATTAAGGCGATCAAGATCCTTCCCTAACAGATTGGTTTCCTGATCGATTGTTAGGGTTGCTTATTAGAACGATTCCTTCTTGAGGATTTCATATTTATGGGTTTTGATTGTTTGGGATCTGCTGCGTGGACAAAACGCTTAAACATAACCTGTTTTGGGTTTTGTTACTATCGAATGGAAGTACCCTTGTTAGGGTTTGTGTTCTTGTTTGTTCCTTTTGGATCATTTGCTGTGGACGTGGGTAAAGAGAGATGGTGATTGATCTGATTGTTAGGGTTTTTTTTAATCCTATGTCGTTTTTCATTGGATTGGTCGGTCTGTTTTCATGAAACCCTTATTTTTGGGTTTATTTGCGTAATTGGTGCTACGGATCTGGTAGTTAGGGTTGCTTTAACTCTATTCCTGATTTGTTTGGTGTTAGCAGGTCGAATTGAGATTCAATGTGCATGTTAGGGCTTTGTAACCCTATGGTTGTTATTCTTTGTTCATTGACGCCATGCAATTTGGGTGTACAAGGTTCTTTTTCGTGGCTGCTGGTTTGCATGGTTGCGGTGTCATTGATGGAAGTTAAGTTTTTGGGGACCCTTGTTCAAAACCCCATGTACACAATCACGGATCAGCTGCACTATTATTCATCTTGTGGTCTCGTGATTGTTTATGCTTGGAGCTGGAAGTTTGAACTACTATGACGATATGATGATTCAAGGAGTTTGAATTGCATTTAATTTGTGTTATTTTTATAGTCGTTGTAGTTTATGTTCAATGTAAGTTTATGTTTAATGTAAGTTATAAGAATGGTGTGTCATTCTTATATGTGAGTCTGTATGTGTCCTAAGGGACTGAAGGAAGTCACCCTCATCTCAGTCCCTTAGGACACATACAGACTCACATATAAGAATGACACACCCTCATCCAATGTACTTCAACGCTTTTTGGTGTAATGAATTTTACCGGGGTGCATTAACCCTTTTACCCAAAAAGATTTTGAGTGAATCCATACTTTTTAATCTCACTATCAAATCTCTTATTCCATTGTCGTGATGCTTGCTTCAATCCATAAATGGATCTTTGAAGTTTGCATACACGATCTAGGAATTCTGGATTCACATACCCCTCAGGCTGCGCCATGTAGATGTCTTCATCTAGGCGACCATTTAAGAAGGCGGTTTTGACATCCATTTGCCAAATCTCATAGTCATAGTAAGCAGCTATGGCTATAAGAATCCTAATTGCCCTAATGTCAGCTACAGGAGAAAAGGTCTCCTCATAGTCAACACCAAAAGTTTGAGTATAGCCTTTAGCTACCAAACGGGCCTTATAGGTGTGTACAATGCCATCCATGTCAGTCTTTTTCTTGTAGAGCCATTTACTCCCAACTAGTTTGGCACCCAGAGGTAGGTCTACTTCTTCCCAGACTACATTGTCTTCCATGGATTGCATTTCCCCATCCATAGCAACTTTCCATTTAGCCTTTTCAGGACCATTCATGGCTGCTTTATAACTTGTAGGCTCATCAAGATCACCCAGTAAATTATCATCACACTCTACATTAAGACATAGACGTGTAGGAGCTTTTACTGGTCTTTTTGACCTACGAATGGGAATCACTTCAACCTCAGGTGGAGGACCTAAACTTTCAGGTTCTACCGGAAGTTGGTTAGTGTTTTCAGAAGGTGCTACATCTTCATGATCGTCTTCCAGATCATATACTCTCCCACTGAATTCTTGAGATATGAGCTCCTTTTCAAAGAAGTCTCCATACCTTGCAACAAATACTTTGTTTTCAGGTGGGTAATAAAAGTAGTAACCCATAGTTTCCTTAGGGTATCCTACGAAGATGCACTTCACAGATCTTTGTTGGAGTTTGTCTGCTGAGTCACGTTTAACATACGCCTCACAACCCCAGACCTTAAGATAAGACAAGTTAGGAGCTTTTCCATTCCATAACTCATATGGTGTCTTATCAACCTTCTTTGTTGGAACCATATTAAGAATGCGAACAGCAGATTCTAAGGCATAATCCCAAAACGAAAAAGGAAGAGTTGTTTGATTATACATAGATCGTATCATGTCTTGCAATGTACGATTCCTTCTCTCAGATACACCATTTTGTTGTGGAGTATATGGAGAAGTAAGGTGCTGGACAATTCCCTCCTTAGCTAGATAATCTATGAACTCCTGACTCATGTATTCACCACCTCTATCGGATCGAAGAGCTTTAATCTTCTTTCCAAGTTGCAACTCTACTTTTGCTTTAAACACTTTGAATGTTTCAAATACCTCATGTTTATGTTTAAGTAAATAAACATAACCATAACGGCTGTAATCATCCGTAAATGTTAAGAAGTAGCTAGCACCTCTCCTTGACACATGTCTAAGTGGTCCACACACATCTGAGTGAATAAGACCAAGTAGATCATTAGCCCTTTCAATCCTATTTTTAAAGGGTTTCTTTGTCATCTTCCCAGCAATACAAGATTCGCATTTATCAAATGATTCATCATTGATCTTATCTAAAAGCCCATCATGTTGCAGCTTATCCATGCGAGCCTTGCCTATGTGAGCAAGTCGACAATGCCAAAGATAAGATGAATCCAAACCTTTCTTGATTCTCTTATTGATGCTATACATTGAATTATTATTAACAAAAGCATTATCATTATCATTCATATCAATTTCAAAGATACCATTCACAGCAATAGCATTAAAATAAAAAATATCATTTAAAGAAACTGAAATTCCATTGCTAGAAATAGTATGATGAAAACCAAGGTTTAACAAACATGAAAATGAAATTACACCTCTAACAATTGACGGTGCATAATGACAATTATTTAAAGATAGTACTAAGCCCGAAGGCAACACGAAATTAAAAACTCCTATAGCTTCAACTCCTGCATGCGCTCCGTTACCAACGTGCAAGAATTGTTGTCCATAGGCCAACTTTCTCTCAACTCTAAACCCCTGTAAGGTATTGCAAATATGAATGCCATATCCCGTATCATATACCCATGAATTCAATTTAGGAGTAAGAGTGAATAATTCAATCATAAAGAACGCACCTGATGAACTGGGTTTACCAGCTTCATTCCCCTGCTTCTTCTGTCGCAAGTCATGAATGTAGAGAGGACAATTGCGCTTCCAATGGCCCTTTTCATGATAGTGGTGACATGCCTGATCCTTCTTGTTTGGAGGATTTGTCTTGAACTGCTTAGGCTGATGTTGTTTCATCTTGGTTTCTGGTTGATAGGCCATGACCTGCTTGCCTTTATCACCTTTCCCTTTGCCTTTGTTCACATGCGATTTCTTCTGGATTCTCCCCCCATGAATTGCCAACACTTGCGGGGTAGGAGGCTTGACCTTGGCTGGTAGACTTTTCTCATAATCAACAAGCAATGCGAGTAATTCTGAGACTGTCTTCCCCGAGCAGTGCATGTTGAAATTCTGCACAAAACCAGCAAAGTCCCTGCTTAGAGACCTGTTGATTAAGTGCACTTGCACATTCTCAGGGTAACCAAAACCAATTCTGTGAAGTTGATCAAACGAATCTTTCATCGCATCCACATAATCAGCTATTGGTTTACCATCACCATGCTTGCAGTTGTGTAGCTTGTCAAGTTCATCGTACAATTCAACTGCAATTGGTTTCTCATAAGACTGCTTAAGTATTTCAAGCATATCTTTAGGGAAGGCGTACTCAAACTTCTTTTGTAACTGAGCACTCATGCTAGTGAGCATTAAACAAGTAACCTCATTAAACCTAGCATTTGTAACCCTCCATGCCGCCTTTGCTTCATCTGTTGCAGTTGCAGCAGGTTCAGCTGGGCATTCCTCGGTCAAGTAGTCTAGCTTTCCGGATGCCCTCAAGACAATTCTGAGTGAACGGTGCCAGTCATTAAAATTCTTTCCAGTCAGTTTTTCTCTCTCAAGATGACTCTTGAAAGCAGAAATCACAGTTTGGTTATCGGGTTGAGCCATATCTACAGATAAAGTTCAAATATTAGTATTTTCGATAATCAATATCTTCAAGAAAATAAAATACCCATGGCTATATTCATATAACCAACTAATTTTCTTGAAAATCTAGGATCCAACTTTACATAGATTCCACCACATCAGTTGATCTGCTAGTGGTGAAAGTATAAAAGATGGTAATCTGTCGAACAATAATTGGCAAACAAGATTTCCAATTCCTAGATCATTATAGGATTTACATCAAATTGATTCATCAATTTGCCTTGTAAGCATGTTTCATCCCATCTCATGCCTTAAGTTCTAGGTCTCACGCACAACTTAATTAAGTCGTCTACCTTAGAAACTGTAAAATTACTATATATGGTCTCACGCATTAACAGAATTTTACCTTGTCATAATAATTTAGCCTAGGTCTCACGTTTACCAAATTAAAATTTCAAGTGTTCCTTATAGATAGATGGCATGTAACTTAAATTTTAAGGGTATTACTTTTTGATATGTCAATCAAAATATGTACAAAGATGCATGCACTCATCTTTATAACATACGTTTTTATAAAACCTTTTTATATCCAATTAGTGAAATTAATACACAAAGTTTTACTTGAGGTTTAACCAAACCCCTAAGATGACTTTCTTCAAGCACGGTTTTTCAAAGAAATTCGTTTAAGACTTATTCAAGATTGTGATAACCAAGGCAGACTCGAGGGCACTTTTCTAAGCCTTCATATCACGATTATGAATATTATCTTAAAAGAGTTACTTTTAAAAAATCATGTTTGTACAAAACATCAATCAAGCAAAAGTTTATGGATTCAATCTCAAAATTATGTAATAAAGTTTGTATCTTGCTATTCTCGCCTGGGAGCTGATTACCGTGCGAATCGGACCACTAGTGGCACATAAGACCTTGCAAGATTCTTACTTTATCACTTAGGGTTTCACCATTATTAGTCAATATTATTTTCTTTATAAAAACAACCCTTTTATTGCTTACAACAAGTCAAACTAAAAACAATAAAACAAGTATACAAAGAAAATTAAAACAACCAATAATAAATAAGAGAAACAATTAGCCACATGCAATCCGTACTAGAAAAAGATCCTAATAAAACCAATTCTAGGTATAATAATGCATGTAATCAACTAAGGCCTTCTCCTCTTGATGGAAGAGAGTCACATACATTGACGAATCAATTGCGTAGGCCAAAGCTAATAAACACACCACATAGCATATATAAATCGATTTTGATATGTATATTGGAGTCTTTCCAAATTTTAGATCTATCTAAAGCATGTGATAAAAAAAAAAAAAAAAAAAAAAAAAAAAAGAAAAAAAAAAAAAACAAGATCCATGACTAACATGCATGTAAGTCACGGATTAAAACCTAACAATTAGCAATTAGGTCACAAGATACGTTCAATTAACCGGTTAAAGACCTAGGGTTTCTAGTGATTACAAATAATCCAAGAAAACCACAAAACCCTAATTAGGGTTCCATGGAAAATCGACCCCCCCCCCCCCCATAAATTAGGGTTAGGGTTTCGACTTTTATTAAAAAAATAGGAAAAAAAAACTAGATCAAAAACATGTATCTAAAACAATTAAAGATCCGATTTTTATTATGTTTTAGTAATCAATTACATGTTATACATGGCTCGTGATGCCACTTTTAGAGTTTAACAATTAAATAGCACGTATTGCGGAAGCTAGGATCAAGTATAACACATAAATATTAACTAAAACATAAATAGTAAACGTACATTTTAGCACTTCAATAAACCTTGAATCTTGTACAAATTAGATCAATGATAAACCCCTTACCGTTTTGTTTATCGATCTCTTGATAATTACTAAAGTAAGTAATTACCTCGTTCTTGTATACACAAACTACCAATGAATAAAGGTTTGATGCAAGTAAACAAAACACTATTTTGGTTTAAGCAAAATCGACCCAAGAACCCTTGGAGGGGGGTGGACGATCGGCCAAGAAAGAAACAAGGAAGAAAAGAATTTAGGGTTTTGTGTGTGTGCACAAAAGATATGAAACCCTAACCCTTGGCCTTGTATATATACTAGAGTAAACTTGGAGGACAAGTTGGATGTGGGTTGGGCTTCCCCTCCACTTGCACGACCGGCCTAGGCACCCCATGGGGTGTTCTAGATCCTTCTTAACTCCCAAATTACATTCTAGTCCTTATCTTTCGTTACTAATGATAGTTAGTCCATACGGTTAATAACTAACGACCATTTAGGGCCCGTTTGGTTTGTTGATAGGAATAACAATGGGTATCGGATTTGGTATGAGATAGAATGATAATGGATATAAAAAAGTGTATAATTACGATTGTTTATGTTTGGTTGATAAAATATGGTATGAAAAAGTGTATAGATATTTGAAGTTTGTAGTGGAAAAAAGAGGGCCCCGCGGGAATGGATTTCATAGACACCAAATTGGTAAGTAATGAACCTATGACTATGATATACCATTTTCATTACCGGGCCCACAAACCAAACACCCACTATGACTTTGAAAGTCATAGTCTCATTCCGATACTACCCAACCAAACGGGCCCTTAGTCCATTAAGTGTTTATAAATATATATATATATACGATACATTTAACATATATATATATTTATTATACATTATTCTTGTTTGTAAAGTGTGCAATCCCGAGATCTCGTGTTCGATACTAGACATTTACATATTAATGTTTATAGGTAACATTTAACATCTCGCGCATCCAAAACGCAAGGGGTCACCCCATAGCACCCGTATTCAAAGCCAAAAATGGAGGACTCGGCTGCAAGACCGAGTCGTGAGTGTGTTTTTGTTTTTGTGTTTTGGTGGGGTATATATGTGTTTAAGTGGGGTATATATTAACAATGATCGTCTTACATGTTTGGTTAACTTTTACAATATCTAGATGTGTAACGAGGCCTTCTACTAGTGCTTATGAACAATCGCAAACATCGACCAAATAAGCTTCAAACAACTGAAGAGCTATAACAAACAAACCATGAGATTAAAATTGTTTGTTATAACAAAAAGAACTGCAACGAAAAACAAAATGACCACTCTGCACACAATACAAATTCATCATCATATTATTTGTTTTGTTGACATAAGGTATATGATTGGCATGGAGTCATAAACTACCATCATTCAATTCTTTCTTCTACAATCTGCCAAAGATTAGCCAATTCATATTATTTGTTTTGTTGACAGAAGGTATATAATTCACGGTTGACCGACCATTACACCCGGCCTTACATCCTCTCGTTATAAATGAGTATTGTAAGCTTTTAGCCTTTTATGTACATAAAAAGACATGATTCAAATTTATCTCATGCTCCGTATTAGATTGACTGTCGCTAAAAATATGTAGCCTTTAGCTTCTAAATTTAGTTGTAGAAATATGCAATCAAATTAAACGTCAAAATTACAAGTGACACGTTTTTTATATATACAAAATCTCATATTAGTGTACAAGGTATAATACCCGTGCATGCACGGGGTTTTGTCATAAATTTTTAGTTATGTATTAATACCAAATATCGTGAGTTCAAAATTAATTGCGTATAATTATGTTGTCTATAATTATGTTTAAATTTTTTTAAAACTTTTTGTAATTGTTTAAAGCAAATGCGCTAATAGGTGAACTTTAAGTAACCTATGCTAACCCAACTAAGGGCCTGTTTGTTTAGTTTTTTATTAAGTCGTGTTAAATTAAAATGTCTGTTTAGATATATGATGTCTGTTTGTAGATGAATAAATGGTTGTTTGTTTTGTGTGCTAAATAAAGTGTCTGAATTAAAAAAAAAAAAAAAAAAAAAAAAAAAAAAAAAAAAAAAAAAATTACTGTTATACACTTTTATTTGAAATAAGGTTAAGAAGTGGGAGGGTAAATATGTAAAATTAAGATAAAATGAATGACTTAATTTATTTAGTTTTAAGCACTAAACAAACATCCATTTTATGACTTAATTAACTTACCTATTTTTCAATTAAGAAACTTTAAAACTGCGTTCAAACAAAGCTCATGTTAGAGGTCATGTTGCAGTTACATTATACCATAAAAAATCTAAAATAATTATAATTATGTATGAAATCACTAATACAATGAATAAAACACACAAATCATCCCTCTTGAAAATTCATCCTTGTGGTTTACCAAATTTCGCACCATACATCCCTCTCAAAAAAGTTGCAACAAATACATCTTCCGTTAGTAAAAGTGAGTCAATATACATCTCTCCGTTAAAATAAGGACAAACGGCGCAAATCATTTCTCCGTTATCTCCTAACGAGATAGAAAATATTTACACCGTTAGTCCTCTATGTTAACTATATTTAGACCGTTAGTCCATTTTTTACGTTTTCGTCCGTTTTTTTTACGTTTTTGTCCAATTTTTTTACGTTTTCGTCCTTTTTTTACGTTTTCATCTACTTTTTTACATTTTAGTCCGTTTTTTACGTTTTCATCCGTTTTTTTACGTTTTCGTCCGTTTTTCACGTTTTCATCCGTTTTTTTTTACGTTTACGCATGTTTTCTTATAATATATTGTTCGAGTATAGAATCTACTTATAGAAGAGCAAGGACAAACCATCTCAGATATCTTATATCTGGTAAATTATTTCTTCATATTCCTGCCCAACTCGTTGTATGTCCCGTAAAACCGTTTTCACAATATCAAAGTGAACACCGCCCAAGTGTCATGTTATGTCAAATGAGCCTGTAAGTTTCACTGTATCTCATTGTTGAATACCTAAGTAAGTGGGAACAACAAACTTGAGTAATGAAAAAGAAATTTTAGACATTGAACTAATACCTCATTAGATGTCACAACGTGTTTGTGACCTATGCCTAGTCATATGTTGCAAATGCAACTTAAATTGTAGCAACACTCACCCAACCTCACATGAAAATTTGAGTCCTTAAATTTGTCAAAATCGAACTTTACTCTAATATTTTTGAAGCATTAAACATCACTGTTATATATGTCAAAATACTTAGTCATACCTGGCTAACTACACACAAGACAGGAAAACAAAGATTTAAGTAATAAAAGAGAATGAAATAACTAACCCTAATAAAACGGAAGTACTACATATATTCAAATAGTAGCTTAGGCTAGACACAAAAGGACTAGCGACCGACTCGGTAGAGCCACAACAAATCGGTCGTCCCTTTTGTAAGTCCTAGGTCGCGACCGATTAGAGGTAGGAAAACAAAGGAACTCGGTCTCCATCACGACCGAGTGCTAGTTCTTTTTTTTCTGCCTTTTGATCCGTTTCATGCATTGAAAAAAAATTATACCGTTAGTAGCCGTTGAATAGTAAAAAAATAATAATAATTACACACTATAAATACCACTTTCAAACACACACTTTTAAACACAATTCAAACAACAAATCAAATACAAAAAAAAGGCTTGCAAGCTTCCCACACTGTCGAAGAAGTTAAAAACTATGTCAAAAAACAGGTCGACATAGACGACATGGAACGACAAGATGCAATTGTCGAAGTTATAAAGAAATTTGAGCTCGCAAAGTTACGCAAACAACGGCTGAGAACACGATATACAGAGTGCACAGACATCTCTGACGACATAAAATTTGTGATCGACCAGTTTTTGTACAACGAATTTCGCAAAGACGCTGCTGTTGTTGAAACATTGTGGGGTTGTGTGCAGAAGATAGAGAACGAAAAATCCACCAAAATCCGTTGGAGTTTTGAGGAAAATGTGGAAGCTGCTGATGCACCACAACAAAAACAACAATTTGTGCAAGGTGCATCAAGTTCATCTGCACCAAGAGTTGTTGAGCAACAACAACAACAACCTCATCTTGATCAGTTTCAGCTAAGTTTTGAGGAAAACATGAAAGCTGCTGATGATGACTGAAACTCTGAGGATGAGCGGGAGCTGAGCAGGTTGGAAGCTAAGTTAGAGGAAGAGAGGTTTGCGACCTTTGATCCTTACGACGGTTATGACTCCAACAACTCTCAAACCTGGGATCACCCGGATTGCAATTGAAGTTTAAGTTTTTAATTTTGTATTGTAATGTTTTAATTTCGTATCGTGTTGCATTTATGTTTATGTAACGTTTATATTTTTATTAATAAAAAGTTAAGTTTGTGTTAAAAGATCCCGCATTTTATTTAAATTTGAATTTGAAAAGTTTAAAAATATCTCGCTTCTTATTTTGAATTTGAATATGTAAAGTTTAAAAATAACACACTATACAATACTAATCTTCACACACTCCTAAAGCATTTCACAATGAATAATCGTTGGTCAATGGAAGAAGAAAGCTTGCTACCTAACGTATGGCTTGATGTTAGCGAATCTAGAGACCTTGTGAATGAACGTTCTTTTTGGAATGCCGTTACACAAAGGTTCAACCGTTCAAGGATCAGACTGATGGTGAGCACCGTAATAAAAATAGTATTATGGCTCAATGGAAAAGAATCAACCTTGAATGTCATAGATATAATGATATTTACAAAGAGTTGCAGCGTACAAGTCAAGACCCTTGTCGCCTCAGCAATGCACACCAAATTTATCATGAACGCCATGGGAGAGGGTTAAAATATCAACATGTGTGGTTCATTCTTAGAAACACAAATCAATGGGAAACAGACAATGCGTAATGGTGTTTTATGTTAAGTATTTTCCGTATCGTATTTTATTTGTTTTTCGTATCGTGTTTTATGTTATGTGTTGTCACAATGTTTACGTTTACTTTTTAGTTGTTTAATTCCGTATCGTTTTGTTTATGTAATGTTGAAGTATACACATAAACATAAACTCGTATGGTTCTTGTGATTTGTATGGATCTAATGGTAAGAAATCTAGAGAGAGAAATATGAGAAGTTAGGAGCCTTTAGAGAGATAAAGAAAGAGATATTAGATTAACTATGTGAAAAGGTCCAACCCTCACCCTTGCAAGGTGAGGGGTATTTATAGTTACAATGGATGAATGCCTCTACTAGGCTGTGGATCGAGCTGACAGAGGGTAAAAGACCCGACTCGATACCACAAATACTAACTAACACTAAACTACGTTCTTACGAATATAATAAATACTACGAGCTACATGATGCTTAACAATACTTGGGGTGACCGAATCTTCAATAAGAAAAACGTATTCCTAACAATCTCCCCCTAAGTTAGGTCACCCCTGGAAATCAAACATTGAGTTCTAGATGACTTGTTTAATGTGTAGGATGATCTTTGGCATTACTTCGAGTTCATCATCCAAATGAATATCTTCAAGTCATCTTTGAGTAGAAATGTCTCTATTTGATGTTGTGACTATCTTTGCGTTGGCATGCTCACACTTTTCTGGATCATGATCTTCTGCATCAGAGTTGTGGAAGCATAGTTGAAGCGCATTCCAAGATCATGATTTCTTTGAATTTGATGATGAAGTGTGAGCATGATGTGATGATTCGGCATCTTTTCTACAATCAGCAGTAGTCGCCAAAAATTCCGGCATAAGACAGTTAGCAATAAAATGTCCGGTACTTACAGGTTCGGAATTGGAGATCGTCAACAGCATAGTGTGAAGACTCCCTCTAATCCTTACCAAGACCGTTCCCAAACTGGATACCCCCAAGAGGGCTTACAAGATCTACCTAAGTAGACCCATACCTATCTAAGACCTAATACCCAACCCGACCCAACTAAATTATATAGTTAAAATTATAAAATATTTATTTATCTATACTATCTATAATGGAAAAATGGTCAAACTTGAAAAGTTGAGTCTTGAAAGTTGAGTATTGAAAGTCAAATGTGAGAGAAAATTAATGTAATTAATACTCTAATTAAAACACCCCATTACTTAAAAGTACAATAATTTATTCACATTGTACAACCAATTAAAAACATATCTATCAAATTAAATACAACCAATTAAAACACAAACCGGGTTGACCCGGTAATTTGACCTGTTTTCGACTCAACCTAGCAAGTTGTTGACCCGGTTTAAATCGACCCATTTTTCGACCGGAGCGGTTCAACCGGTTGAACTACCCGGGTCGAACCGGATTTCAAAACATTATCCATTACTTAAAAGTACAATGATTTATTCACATTGTACAACCAATTAAAAACATATCTACCAAATTAAATACAACCAATTAAAACACAAACCGGGTTGACCCGGGATGCTTTAAACCCGACGGATTGACCCGGCTTAATTTGACCCATTTTCGATCCAACCTAGCAAGTTGACCTGGTTTAAATCGACCCATTTTTCGACCGGAACGGTTCAACCGGTTGAACCACCCGGGTCGAACCGGGTTTCAAAACATTATCTTTTACTTAAAAGTACAATGATTTATTCACATTGTACAACCAATTAAAAAACATATCTACCAAATTAAATACAACCAATTAAAATACAAACCGGGTTAACCCGGGACGCTTCAAACCCGGCGGATTGACCAGGTTTAATTTGACCCGTTTTCAACCCAACCTAGCAAGTTGACCCGGTTTAAATCGACCTATTTTTCTACCGGAACGGTTCAACCGGTTGAACAACCCGGTCGAACCGGGTTTCAAAACATTATTTTTCGTTTATAACCCATAAACTTTTCTTATCAATAAACTATTTGTAGTTCTCCACTAACGTGTTCCATATTTATATGACCATTCTCTACGCATTCCCGAATGAAATGATAGCGAATGTCTATATGTTTACTCCTTCCATGAAATACTGGATTCTTTACGAGTGCTATTGCTGATACGTTGTCAACTCTGAGCGTTATCCTTTTTTCTTCCATTCCAGTTAGTTCACTAAGTAAACGTTTTAACCATAAGGCTTGACATGCTGCTGCAGTAGCTGCCATGAATTCTGATTCACATGATGAGAGCGCCACTGTCGGTTGCTTCTGAGTACACCAGGTAATAGGTGACTCTCCAAAGTAAAATACGACTCCAGTAGTTCTTTTTCCTTGATCGGTATTGATTCCATAACTACTGTCACTGTAACCTGTAATTTTGCAGTTGCCTTCCTTCTTGTATATTATTCCATGTTCTTTTGTTCCTTTGACGTTTTAGATTACTTGTTTCACTGCCTTCAGGTGATGATCCTTCGGGTCTTGCATAAATCTGCTGAGTAGTCCGACTGAGTAACTAAGATCCGGTCTTGTATGTAATAAGTATATGAGGATTCCAATTAAGCTTCGGTAATAAGTTGTGTCAACTGGTTCTCCATCTTTCGCCTTGACCAACTTAGTGTCGGGATCCAATGGTATCTTCGTATCATAACTATCCGTCATACTTGTTTCTTTTAGGATCTTGTTAATATATCCAGTTTGCTTGATTGTAATCTCTCCTCCTGTTTGTGTAACTTCTATCCCAAGGTAATACGCTAGCAATCCTAAATCGCTCATTTCAAATTTATCTTCCATCTGGGATTTGAACAAGTCTATTTCCTTCTTTGGAGTGCCCATGATTATTAAATCATCTACATATACTCCAACTATAAGTGTTGAATTCTTGCTTCTCTTCGTGTAGACTGCTTGTTCTAGATTAAATTTCTTAAAGTCTAATGACTTCAAGGTTTGACCAAGCTTCACATTCCAAGCTCTTGGAGCTTGTCTTAAACCATACAAAGCTTTTGTTAGCTTGTATGCTTTTCCTTGGTTTCCTTGTTGAATGAAACCTTCAGGTTGTGTAACGTAGACTTCTTCCTTCAATTCTCCATGTAAAAATGTTGATTTCACATCTGAGTGGTGTACTTGCCATCCATGATATGCTGCTAGTGCTAATATTAATCGAACTGTCTCGATTCTAGCTACTGGTGCAAATACTTCATCAAAGTCTATTCTTTGTTCTTGTACATAACCTTTCGCTACTAATCTTGCTTTATATTTAATGATCTTTCCTTGTGCATCTCTCTTGGTTTTATAAACCCATTTGAGTCCGATTGCCTTCTGATTTTCTGTCAAATTTGTAATAGTCCATGTGTTGTTCTTGTTGATTGAATCTAATTCAATTTTCATGGCCTCAATCCATTTCTCATCTTTTTATGCTTCCTTGTAGTTATGGGGTTCTTCTTCTATGAAGAATAAACTTGGAGTTTCTATTTCACGTGCATGTTGATAAATTTCATTGATATTCTTTAAACCTCGTACTGGTCTGTGATCATATCTTTCTGAGCTTCCTAATGAGCTTTCTAATGAACTAATAGTAGCTTCTTTTTCACTTTCTGAGTTGGGTTCGTAAGTGTATGTTGGTGGTGTAGTTGGTGATTCTGGATCTGGTATTGGATCCGGTATTGGATCCGGTATGTGATCCTCTTCATGATACGTGTTATCAATGTTTTCTATGTTGATTGGTGTAGGATTTCCATTATCAACTTCGTCTATCACAAAACTAGCCTAAAATGTGTCTTGTGTACCCGTATCATCTCCATTTTTATCCCAATTCCACGGTTTCGTTTCCATAAACTTTACATCCCTACTAACATGTTTCTTCTTTCTTACTGGATCATATAGCCTACAAGCTTTTGATCCTTCCTCTACTCCTAAATAAACCATCGGTATGCTTCTATCATCTAACTTCTTCAAGTGAGGTATCGTTATCTTAGCGTAAGCTGTGCATCCGAATATTCTAAGGTTTTGTAGGTTTGGTTTTATGTTGTAGAG
Source organism: Artemisia argyi (assembly GCA_030686995.1). Lineage (NCBI taxonomy): Eukaryota > Viridiplantae > Streptophyta > Magnoliopsida > Asterales > Asteraceae > Artemisia > Artemisia argyi. The sequence continues at coordinate 211,036,296 of CM060682.1, read as the reverse complement.
TGCTTCATATGGTGTTTTATCTTCCAGTGCTCGTGTAGGTACCCTATTTAGAATATAAATGGCATGCTTGACTGCTTCCGCCCAAAAAGTTAAGGGTAACTTCATCGCTTTCATCATACTCGTAGTAGTTAATAACACCGTCATATTCTTTCTTTCAACTACTCCATTCTGTTGCGGTGAGTATGGTGCTGTTAACTGTCTTGTTATTCCATTCTCTTTACAGTACTTAGTGAATTCATTTGATGTAAATTCACCACCTCTATCTGTTCTTAGCATTCTTAACTTCAATCTTAACTCCATTTCAATCTTTTGTCTAAATTCCTTAAATGTGTTGAAGGCTTGATCCTTAGTTGTTAGAAAATAAGCCCACATATAACGTGTACAGTCATCTACTAGTAAGAAGATGAGTTTCTTTTCGGAATGTGTTGTTGGACTTATGGGACCACAAAGATCTCCATAAACTAAGTCCAATGGGTTCTTGGATCTGAATTTAGCTTGATTGAGAAATGGTGTTCTGCTATGTTTTCACTACAAACTAAACCACCTTTCGTGACAGCATTTTAATTTGTGACGACATAGTCGTCACAAAATTCAGAAGGGCCCACCACTTTCAACCTTTTCAACCAACAATGGCATAGTCAAACAAAAATCGGGGGCCCACTAGTGTTAGTGGCGACTATTTCGTCACCAATATTTTATTATAACTAAATCATTTTCTTTTTTGTTATAAAAAGTTATTAAATTTATAAATAATGATTTTTCAAAACAAGTTTTTTTGTCAAATAAATTGTGACGCTAATGTCGTCACAAATCCTTTATTATGACTATATTTCTTTCTTTTTTATAATAAAAAGCATTTGAATTTTTTTAACAATTATTCTTGTTTGAAGGGGTCTTGGTAAATAACTTTGTGACAAAAAAGACGTCACCAATATTTTAATAAGAAGGTTTTAAAACTCGTGTATATTATTTTAGTAAAATTTTAATAACCCGCCAAATCCCGCCATCCAATTTGGGTCGATAATGTCGTCACCAAATATTTTACTGATTTAATTTTATATTTTGTGACGACATAGTCGTCACCATCGGTTTATTATAACTAATTTATTTTCTTTTTTATTATAAAAGGGTTTTAAAAAGTATAAATAAGATTCTTAAAATTGATATTTTATGTTAAAATTAATTATAAATTTCGTTGAGGTTCAAAACAAGTTTTTTTGTTAAAATAAATTGTGACGACATTACTACTAGAATAAGGAGAACTAGCTACGAGCAAAATCCCGACGACAAAATGGCGTCGACATTTTACACTAAACGACGAAAAAAACACTTGATCGAGCAAAGCCTACATTGAATTTTTAACAAGTTAAACTCCCGACGACATGTCGTCGGGACCATATTGGTCAAATTTGACTTCTCCAATAATAGCGAAAAATTGGGCGGGAATTTGCCCTGCCAAGATGTTACCGACGACATGTCATCGTTATCAAATCTTTTATATAATAAAATAAAACCCCTATTGGGAATTTTCTATTTCAAAAAAATCAATTCATACCTTATTTAGTGATAATTTTATTTAAAAAAAAATATTATTTTCTTATTAAGTAACACTAGTTATAATACCCGTGCACGCACGGAGTTTTTCCAGAAAAATTTAATTATATAGTATTATCGTTTAAAAACAGAAAATTTTATGTATATTTTAAAAAGTTAGAGCATCAACATGTGCGAAAGTAAGAAAAATAGTTAGCCTAAATTGTAAATATAACTGTGGCATCGACCTTGTATTGGATTCTTGAGTATGTCTCTTTATAATGTTATTGGGTCAAAGGTTCTTTGATCACATGGGTTTACACATAAATCAAATTTATTTTAAAAATTTTGTTTACTATATGGACATATAAGAATTTAACCGTGAAAATTGTCATATAAGTACAACTAATAAGTATGCATGAGTTTTTCATTATGTATTAATATCAATTATTATTTTGTAAAAATTTTATTGATGAAAGATTTAACTTTGTTTAGTTGACATATATGTTAATGTTGAAGTTGATGTTGTTGTTTAACTTTAACTATTGATATTATGTTATACAAAATGTGCGAGTTTAGTAGCATATAATGAGCGTTGATGAAGTTAAAATATACCCCGTAAAGTTTTTTAAAAATGTTTTTCTGGATATCCGTATATAAACTTTAAATAATAATTACATGAGTCGTTATAAGTACAATCGCGTATATTTATTTTCATATCACAGTAACTCGTACATACCATTTGATATTTATATTACCATTAACAATAATTTAACTGTATTTAATATTTTAATATTCAAAACCCGTGTACGTATAGATGAAACTTTTAAATAGGATAAAATGAGTTCTTATTTATATTTAACGTACATAGTAGAAAGATATTTTAATAGATGAAAGTTTAAAACTAATATTTATTTTAAAAGTATTTAACGTATATTAAAACTAATTCGTACATTTATAAAATTTTGTAAGTTTAATTGGTGGATGTCTCAAACCAATATTAATACTCATGTAATTGTAAACAAAGTTCATATTAGAAAGTGTAGGGGATATAAAATGTAAGTGGTTATTTGTTTATTATCTAAAGTTATCAAAAAACATGGAGATTTATAATTTTACACTTAACTCCATATAATATATTTAAAATTCAACCACTAATGTTTATTAATTACCTCCTTTTTTTTTAAGTTTTTATTTTCATAAATTTGACACTTATATTTTTAGATGTTTTTTTTCTCAATTAAATTCTCCACCAAATTTATTAAAGTTTGACCAAAATCAATTCAATTTTGACTTTCTATTACCCAATCACGTCGCTCGATTTCGCCTACGTGTCATAATCGAGCTCTCTTATTGGTCCATTTTTTTTTAATGAGAAAGAATTATAAAAAAACTCCGAAATGATGTAATTCTATTATTATATAAAAGATTTTATATTTATCCATAACACATGTAGAAGATAAATATAAAAAATATAGATAAGATGCAATTAATAATAAGATTAAAATTTTTAAATAATTATCTTTAATAATAAAAAACTATAATTAAAAATCTTAAATCAAAACAAAACAAAGATTAAACTATTTGTTTTTTAATAAATAAAAATATATGATTCAAAAAATTAAAAAAAAAAAACCGCGCGTGCGCGGGCATTATAACTAGTGAGTAGTGAGTACTATAATTTTTTATGTACATAAAAAGACATTATTCAAATTTATCTCATACTCCTTATTAGATTAACTGTCGCTAAAATATTTAGCCTTTAGCTTCTAAATTTAGTTGTAGAAATATGCAATCAAATGTCAAATTACAAGTAACACTTTTTTATATACTTTTTTCAATCATTCGCCATGCTATATATATACTTTAGTTTGTTTCAATAATCGTTGATGGAATCGTTTTAATTTTCTGAAAATTGTTTGTAACTATTAATAAACATTTATTTCGAAAATGTTTATTGTCAGACATTTAGTGTTAATGGGGCCTATATCACTGGATGATGCCTGCTCAATCTCACGTCAAATCATTGTGGATGTGGGTGTTGAATTGTTTCAGGTGGAATTGAGTTTGGAAATGTAGTCAAGAAGATATGGTCTTTGGTGCATTAAAGGTGAATCTATAAGTTAGCATTTGGTGTCTGAAATCTGTAGGCGTGTTTGGCTTAAGTGTTAGACTTATGATTAGTTAGTTAGGTCCGAGATAGTTTTTATGTGTATTGTCAGATATCTTTTGTAATTTCAGTTTGTAGTAATTTGTTTTGATTACTAACGAGATGGGCGCCGAACCGCCGCATTGCGGCGGGGCGTTGTTTTATGACGTTGATTATTGCACGATATTTCTTAGTGTACTAATTTGTGAAGGATAAAAAGGTCGATTTTGTAATATATGGTTGACACACGGATGCGTCAATACAACATGAGGAAAAAAAAAACTGGAGGAGAAAAGTATGCAACAATCATTGACTTAATCGCGACACCACACATAGTGCGCAGCTGTCACAAATAGCAGGAAACCCATGGGCATGAATAAATGGAATTGGTACTTTGAATTAATCGTAACCAATATGTTTAGCAAAATAATACTTGCAAGTTAAAAACACATGCACAATGATAGTGATACAGATACCTGTATTAGAGCATGTGCCATTTTTCCTTTTCTGTGCATTACAAACATACAAAATCATTTTAAGGTGGCCATATAAATCCCCGTACAATCTGCAAATTAAAAACACAAAGAAAATCACAAACCGTAGTAATACGACATCAGTCGACTGCTATTCAACTTAATATACATAGGTAAAACCAAGGGAGATCTTAACGGGAATTATAGTGTGCAATTTGCCAATAATGGCTAACAAATGTTGCAGCTGCATACCTTAAATGCATACTGTAGTTGTGTTTATAATATGCCAATATGGAATTTTAGTTGTATTTTAAACCCTGTGAGTCCACTCATAAATAAGTTGTTACCCCTGAACCATGAATACCTATATTTCCCATTTGAAATTAGGTATAACTACTACTAATATAGAATTTTTAGAAACAATGTCAAATGCAAGAATAAATAAGTACCTGGTTTTTTGAAAAGGTTGTACAATTGTAAAATATTAAGAACTAAACATAATAAAGTACAAAATCACTGAATGCTACGATGGACGTTAAACAACCAAAATACGTGCCGGAAAAAAGCAATCAATGTTTATTTTATAAAAGTCGAAACAGTCATGTGCATTGGTCACATCACTTCTTAGACTCCATATATTTAAGTGTCTGCACCAAGCCACCAATAATACTACATCTACTCCAATTGATCAAAACCGAATATTTACCTGAACACGACCTGTACGTGTTGGTACATGCAAAGCCGTTTTCCCCATGGCGTCACCCATATTTGTCAACGACAGATTCACCTTAATGAACTCCTGAACCACCTCATGGTTGGCCTTCTATCGACAATAGTCAGTTCATCACCTCAATGTTGTGTCGCATTGCAGCTGGGTGCACAGGTGTGGTGTTTGGTAAATCCATCGTGATTGATAACTCCGGATGTGCTTCCTTAAACATTTTGAATATCTAAAACCAAAAAAAAAATGCTACAAATGGGTCGACCTATGTTATGGGAAAAAAGAATTGGACTATCGTTGTAGCTAATATAGTTTTTTGCAGTTGTAAAGTTCTAAATTTATATGCTATGGAAAAAAAGACACTGTAAAATGATGAATACCTCGATGGCAGGCATGGATAGCTTCCCCGCTAGGTCTTTAATTGTTCCCAAAAAAACTTATAATCTGATTCAGGCCTTCAAGAATGTATTCAAGTGTAAGATGTAAGTCAACAACAATTACTGGGTAAACATGATATATGAGAAACTAAATACATGTGAATGTTGCTAACCTCGCGTAACTGGTTGTTTACGATTGCTAACTGTCGGGCCGTGCATGCATCTGCGTAAAACCTGAAACATAATAGGTAATTAATCTATAACCATTAACTGATGTAATAAATGAACACTCTTTTAATATGTGGCTGGTTGATGATCAGATTACCTGTGTCTCTAAGTCGCGTACGTCTACTACAGGTGGGAGAAAAATCAGGCAAGCTTCTTGGTTCTTGAAATACTAAAAAAAAAGGGAGTAAAAACTAATGTGTCTCTTCTACCTATCACTTTGTCAGCTCATATTAGTTATAAGCATGTTCATTTTCTAAATAAACAATACTAAAGCTTTAAAGATTGAGATCGATTTGTACCTTCATAAAATATGTGTACCATCTCTTCCGCCACCTGCTGTTGCTGAACCACCAAGTCCACCGCGACCAGGGCCTACAGATCTAACCTCTTCAGCATCCTCATCTTTAGCATCACCCATCAAGGTATAGCTTTGTACCTCTTCCACCGACTGCCCCGCCTCCTCTACGACTACCTCTTCTACCAGATTTAGCAGCATCCAACACTTCTGATCTATATCGTGTATGTTAACCTGTTGCAGAAATCAAGTACTTGTAACCACATTACCGCAATCGCCGATGATGGTATAATGAAATGCAATAAAACTCTAACCTCCAAATAAGGTACCTGATGTACGACCCTTTTCAAGAATGTTACCAATCACAGGAATAGCAGCGACATCAGTAACTGGTTTGTCGATCTGCTGTCAACCGACGAACGACTAAATGACAGGTGGGCTCAAAAAACTACATTGTAAAGGGACACGATTGTTGAAAGGAGCGTAAACCATGATTTTTTTGATATTTTTCTACCGCAAAAATCCCAAAAACCTCAAAAGTATTTTAAAAGAAGGCTCAAGTTTATTGTCTAACCTGTAGGAAGCTCAATTTATCATAGATGAAACGCAGCTCTATTTGATGTTTGCTAACTTATTAGACCTCAAAAAAGTGGTACAATTTGTAAAGTTGTTTGGTATTCTATGATATTTACCTAATACCTAACGTATCAACTATGATATTCACGAAAGATAAAAAATTTAAACAAAAAATGACCTGAGCAACAGTCTGCTCAAATTCAGTGGGATCGACGCCCTTATCCTTAGAAATCTTCTTCATTGAGGTATACATCTTGTATTCTTGTGATATATCTGCTTGTAAACAACAATCATTAAAAACAAAAATACCACATTTATCAAACTCTAAATCATATACCAAAGTATAACCAGCTTTTTCGGAGATTGAAAAAAGCAAGAAAAATAGCCAAATAAGTCAGACAGTTACACTTGCAATGGCAAATAAGGGCATGTTTGTGTTTCAGCTTATTTCATAAGCCTCAAATTTCTGGCTTATTTTGAGACTTACGGGCTTATATAAGTTAATGATATCATAATAAACGTTATAAACTTATATACGCTCACAAGTCTCAAAATAAGCCAGAAATTTGAGGCTTATGAAATATAAGCCGAAACACAAAGAAGCTCATAAGAAACATATAAGCTTAAACGAACACCCCCTTAGTTCACCTTTTTCAAAGTCATTAGCTTATTGAAGTACATAAGCTCAAAATAATAAGCTAAACAGATTTGAAATTATCCACCTATGCATGTTTCAATAAGCCAAAAGCCCCCAAAAAATAAGCTAATCCAAACAACCCATTAAAAAGCCCAAAATTTGTGAATAAAAGTTCCATTTTTGAAATTCCCAGAAATCTTAGCAAAGGGGGGTGTTTCTTTTAGCTTACGTGATTTCGGCTTATTTTTAATAAGCTCAAACCCATAGGTTTCATAATAAGTCACAAATGGGTATATTACTACTAATGATAATAATAACAGAAAACATATTAAAAATGAGAGTATGGTGATGATGAATACTTACATTTCAAGAAAATATGTTCTGCTGAGGATGATGATGCCGCAGCTGCTGCTGTTATGCTTTTTAGTTTGATGCACAAATGAACAATCGAATACATAAACCATTTTTGGCGTTCCTGATTGAAAGAATAAAACACAATGAATTAAAAAAAAAAAAAAAACGACAATAAGATAAAACCAACAAAATCAGCAACCTTTACCATGACTGATTCTTCTGATTCTTACCCATTCGCTCTAATCACAGCATAACTTGAAAGTGTCCCGATCTGATAAGGAAAGTGATGGTGGCAGATTTGGAAGAAGCTGGAATGTTATGGAAGGCAGCGGAGGACCGGAGGTTTATAATACTATGGATCGGGCCACAGTTAGCAGGCCAAAAAAAAACGGAGAGCCCATGTACACGACACGACGTCGTATAAAACCACATTTAATATATATATTAATGTACAAGTTCACCTTTGCACCCAAAAATAAAAAATTAAAAAAAAAATCAATAAATAAAATTTGGACGAATAAGGTACATCTTTGTCTCTGTGTACGTTTTTGTGAAATACTAGGAAAGTAGGTACTAAGATGGCGTTTAAACAACAGTTTGGGCCTGATAGCATGGGCTGAAGAACAGAATCTCATATTAGTATTACAGTCTACAACTATTTAGCCCACCAAGATCACGTTTTAATTATCAATAAACATTTTCAAGCATCCCATATTTAGTCAAACAACTAAAAAGTCGCATATCCAGTCGTTTATCAAAACTTTTGCCATAATATAGTGTAGGTGACCTCTTTTTTATATATTTTTTACGACTTGTTAGTTGTGTTAGTGGTTCATACTAGCAATGATATCCAATTGGGCAATATACTGACCTTGAGACCCGCCTGTTACTCCTTTATCGCCTGAAGGGGTAAAAGTTCCGGGTTAGGACTCGAACTTGATACCTCCCCTATCAAAACATCCCCTCCACAAGGCACCTTAAGGAAACCTTGGGGCCTGAGTCCACCATCATGCAAACGTAATCCCGGTAAAGCCCTTTTCTTTTGAAAAGATTGGCGTGACAACTTTATATCTATTTGCACCTACCAAAAATTGAAGTTGTGATATTTCAAATTTTAATGATAACAGTCACAAAAGTATTTTATAACTATATCGGCTGTCAAGTAATTATGTAGTCGCTTAAATCATAGACTTGTACACCTATGGAAAGATACATCAAACAATCATAAAATTGTTAAAAATATACAAACTATGAACGGATTTTTTCCCCCTGAAATGGTGAATATTATTAACTTATGAATCATCAAATTACACTTGAATTCAATACAGTCTCATATGAACATGCTCATATGACTGATACATTCTAAGATACAACATTCAATACTACATACAGGGAAAACACAAGCTGATTCTAATTCACCATTCATCTACGCTTAGCAACTGCATGCTAACACCTAGGCAACCATGGAGAAATATCACTTCTTGGCTACATTTCCACTGCATAAACACCCTACCTAGCCTCATTTGCAGCCCTTGCACATGAACCTAGAGGCTCTTATACAGGGCATCACTAAGAAGATGATCAAAACTTCTGTTCCATTGGGACTCTAATGCATAGAGTTACCACATATGCATAGAGTTGCCCAAGGATACATCCCACCTTGACTACATTTCCCCCTCTTTTATTTTCCATAACCTACATCACCATGAAAAATAAAGAGTGGGCATCATCAGGTTGGCACTCCACCAAATTTTCTGGCAACCTACTTTATGTAGTCATCTACTGAGATAAGATGAACAGAGCAAAATTCCAGTATTAATTGCCACTCCAAGCACCCCTAATATGAAATTTTGGTTATTCATTCATCCTTTCTATGATTGCAAGTTACAAGGCCCTCAGAATACACCAGGACAAGCAGAATCTTTGCTTTACAATCATAATTGCTTCTTAATCCAATCACCCTTTTAAAAGAACTGTTTCATTGAACAACATTCAGTTCTTGATATAATTCAAAACCACATTCCACTTTTGAGCTATCTTTATTACTTGGCTTGTTCTCCTGACTTTTAAGCTCATCAATTGCACTTTAATGTTTCCTTCAATAATCTTCAATAGTGTAGAGTTAACAATCTTTTCACCAGTGAATAATCGTGCATTCCTTTCCTTCCATATGTGGCAGACACTAGTAGCCAGTCCAATCCTTTTGAGCACACTCCCAATAGTATTGTTACAAGGCTTATTGATGTATTGTTCTAACAGTGCCTCCCATGAATTTGACATCCACCCATTCTCCATTTTACCCTTCAAACTTTCCCAAATAACTTTTGAATATTCACACTCAAAAAACAGATGATTGTGTGAATCATTCTCTTTATTACATAGTGGGCATTTCATAGTGGGACCTTTGTTCCATTTCATGATTATATCCTGTGTCTGCAACCTCCTTTGAACAGCCATCCAAAGAATGAATGCCATTCTTAGATTACACTGACTATACCATACTACCTTATTCCATCTAACTTCCCCATTATGTTGACACTATGAACGGATTTTGTGGTCGTTGAGAATTGTGTTACCATTTTTGTTTAGTGTAACAACATTTTATTTTGTTCATCTGAGTTATTAGATGAACAGTTATTGAATTTATGAAAAATGATATTTGGGTCACTGGACATACAAAAATATATGTACACATTATGAGCTTGTAAAGCACGTAATTATCTTACTTAACTTATCCAAAACTTAGCGTTCAAGTCACTTCGATCAATTCTTCCTATATGTTAAGTAACTCAAATAAACAAAATGAAAGTTCGTTAACTTCGACTCATTAAAAAATAATAATAACAAAAAAATAAAATTAGTGACATATTTGTGTATTAAGTTTTTTTTGTTCATATCACTCTTAGTTAAAAAAATAATAAAATAATTATAAGCAAATTCTTTTTCTATATCGTGTATATAATTATATATCACTCACCAAGGCAAGGGAAAAAAAAAGTTTTCATTTAATAGCATCCTCTTTAATATCTGTAAAGTAGTATGTCATGAAAGGTATATAAGTTAGGGTACAATCAAGGTTTTGAAACCCGGGTCGACCCGGCCGGTCGAACCGGTCGGACCGGAACCGGGTCAAAACAACCCGGGTTTCTAAAACCGGGTCAACCGGTGTGACCCGCCGGGTTTTGAGTGACCCGGTTCAACCCGGGTTTTGAAACCCGGCCGGGTTTGGATTTTCTCACTTTTTTTTTTTTTTTTTTTTTTTTTTAAATTTAAATTTTGACTATTTTTTATTTATTTGTTATTATTAAGGTGCTATCTTTGTTTGATATGACTTTCTTATGGTGTTTATTCACTTATATTTGTGCGTAAAATCAATTTTTGGAAATGTGTGTAAAACCGGGTTGACCCGGGTTGACCCGGTGACCCGGTGACTCGGCAGGGTCGATCCCAAACCCGGGTTTCAAAACATTGGGTACAATGGTACATTCCTTGAAAACAATTGACTTTATAAGCCATGCCATGATATGATGGCTCTCTCTCGGATCATCCGGGACCCAAATGAAAAATCATTAACATAAAATGCTTCCTATTTCCCTTTTTAGCACGAAAAGCATACATACATATTACTCTGTAGTATATTAATACCGGCCGTAACAGGGCGCACCGAGTCTTGTGTTAGAGTTTAACAATTAAATAACACGTATTGCGGAAGCTATGATCAAATATAACACATAAATATTAACTAAAACATAAATAGTAAACGTACCTTTTAGCACTTCAATAAACCTTGAATCTTGTACAAATTAAATCAATGATAAACCCCTTACCGTTTTGTTTATCGATCTCTTGATAATTACTAAATTAAAGTAAGTAATTACCTCGTTCTTGTACACACAAACTACCAACGAATAAAGGTTTGATGCAAGTAAATAAAACATTATTTTGGTTTAAGCAAAATCGACCCAAGAACTCTTGGAGGGGGTGGACGATCGGCCAAGAAAGAAACAAGGGTAAAGTGCAAAAATGGTCGTTCACGTTTCACAAAATTGCAAAAATGGGACCGAGACAAAAAGTAGCGCAAAAAAGCCACCAACGTTCCACATTTTCGCAAAATCGCCACTGAGAGCCATTTTCCGTTAATTTCAGCGTTAAGTGCCACGTATTTGAGGGTAGTATCGTCATTTCACTGTTCATACTTATTAAATTTGCCGCCATAATCACCTCTGTGCTTGGTATCAATGTGATTAGACTTCAATGGCTAAATTTGCAAAGTTATTTTCAAACATCTACCCCCATAAACCCCCCTACAACCCATATCTTCTCCACCACGACTCACATTGACCGTAGCAGAATCACAACAAGAATGCAATCAACTCAAATGTCAGAAAACACAACCAACGACAACGACCACCACTAGCACCAACGCACACCAACAAACTTCAACGTTTTTTAGCACAACAACTGTGACACATCCCCCACAACAACTCTAATGTCCACGTTGTCATTCAGAAGACACAAAGTTCTGTTACTACAACAACTACAACACATCGCAGCCGCGTCACTTTTACCGTAGCTGCCGCAGACACTGGACCCATGGCGGCGTGCTCCGGGACATCCCTGTTGGAGGTGGAAGCCGGAAAAACAGAAAAAAGAAAAAACCCCATGAACCCCACCATCACCTCGGCATATCTTACAACGTTTGATCAGCCGGAGTACCAGGACTACCAGAGTGTGATGCCGCCTCCCCAGAGCCTGCTGCCGCCTACCCAGGGCCTACCGCCGCCTGTGGATGATGCCGGTGATGCGAATGGGTTTGTGTCGTCGTTGTTGGAGGATGTTTCTTTTGATGAAGGTGTCTGGCCATTTTTTGGCAATTAGTGTAGTTTGTTTGTTGGTTTGTTAGTTTTAGTTGTGTATGTACCCCGATCTTTTGATGGTAAATGGTATGCTTGTGAATGGTAAATGAATGGTAATTCAGTAGTTATATTTACACCCAGACTTGCCCATTTTGACAATCATGTTTGACTTTTGCACATGATTGTACATGCACCAAAAGACCCAGAATTGCCCAAATTGGATCTAATTGACTATCCGTGTAACCATTGAATATTCGTGTAACCACATTCAAGGTAATGCGCAGGCACAAAAATACCCAAAATTACCCAAATTGGCAATCAAGTTTGACTTTTGCAAATAACATTATGGTTGACTTTTGCAAAAATGGCCAATGGTTGACAAGCAAACCATAATAAATCAACACAACAAACACATAACATGACATTAACATTCATTCAAATTGATAACAGAAACATAACAAAACATAATATATCATTAACATTCAAAACATAGATGAGCATGAAAGAAACTCTAAAGTCCCTTGACAAATGCGTGCTTGTTGAAGAGCTTGAGCTTCGCTTCTGCCATCTTCTTCTTCAACTCCAAAAGCTCGATAACATCTGACTTTTGAAGCTTCTTCAAGAACTCCAAGCATTTGAACATCTGCACCGAGGGACGCACCAGTTCCATTTCAGCCATCATCTTGTTCCTTTGAACGACAATATCAAGCAACTCTTGATATGCCACAAACAGATCTTTGGCATAATTGATATCACACTCCGTCTCCCTAGCAAAAAAGACCGTCATCTGGTATGGTAACTCGGTTGAGTTAGCAGCCCTAGCAAGCTCCTCAAGAAGGACAAATTGAGACATTCTTTTGCAAATTTGATTCAAAAAAGTTTTACTGTGTTTGTTTACTGGATGAATGAGGAAGTTACTCGGGGTATAGGCTATAAATAGGCGTGGTAAGTACATGTGAAAATGTGTTTTAGGCGTGTTTTGGGTAATAAATGATAAACATTTGGGTTACCAACATACACATCCCAAAATTGCCTAGTTTTTTTGGCTTCCATTAGATTTGATAACATGTTATGCAACCATTGAACCTAGTTAAGATTACATAACCGATACATAAACATTAATAAAGTAAAATTGTTATAAATGATCTACTAAAAGACCATAGCAGAATCACAACAACTTATTGACCTAAACATAAAAGCATAACCATTATTTAGCATCATCCTTGGGATTCTTGTCAGCATCGTCCTTGGGTTTTTTGTCAGCCATCAGTCTTCGCCTCTTGATTGATCTTCCTTGGTCTTCAAACTTGTCCTCTGTGATCACTCCATCGTGACCAACTCCATTTTTTCCATCTGGTATCACAGCCACATCAGAAACTCTTTGTTCACTGATGTGTGCTTATTCACACATCTTTTTAGACCTTAATTCAGACCAAATACACTAAATACTAACCTAAAATGCCAAGAGAATGCATGTTTTTGTATTTGTGTATGTGCAGGTACGGATATGTGAAAAATGAAGGAAAACAAAGCCAAAACCGACAAAAACGAGCACGAGAATGGTAAAAGGTCAAAAGCCGGAGCCGGGGAAGCAAAATGATCAAAGAAAGCTCGTTATGTCATTAGAAGTCCTCAGAGATTCAGAAAGTTTCATAAATGGTCCCTGGTTGAAGTCTAAAGAAAATGACATGTTTAGTCCTCCAAGTTTCACATGTTGGCAAAAATAGTCCTTTGAAGAATTTTTAAGAGAAAAGTCAACATATACCCTTCATGAATCAGAAAATGACAACATAAGTCCTTGGAAGAAAGTTTGAATAAATTGCAAAATTGGTCCCTATGGTTTTCAGAATTACAACATTTGTCCTTGATTATACAAATACTACTCCTAAACCAAAATCACAACCGGATCCACAAAACAAACCCCAGCCCAAGTCTTAACACTCAGCCCATCCCAATCCCTTATATTACCCAATCCAACACCACCTTTTATACCCGGCCCACACCACTTATACCCGGTCCACGTTTAATAATAAAAATACCCAAACGTATTTACCCGCCCCCCAAACCCCTCTTTACCCAGAACTTTTACTGTTCACAAGAACCCTAGTCTCACCCCCACCAAAATTACACCGATTATTAATTATTACCTCTTGATTTGGGGCTTCTAGAAGAAACATATGATGTCAGGGAATGTTTGTGGGACGCGTGGACCAATGGGAGGACGCAGAGGAGGTGTCACATCCACCAATCAATCCAACGGTGTAGAAACGAGCATGGGAATGAAGCAAAGATCAATGGCTAAGATTAGAGGGTCCAGAGGCTTCTGAAACCCTAGAAGACCCTCCTCCTTCAGGCTTATATAAGGCCCCTTCTCACTTCATGAATGAGTGTTAGGTTTTTAGGATTAGGAGTAGGCTTAATTTAGTGTAGCTTTAGCTTAAATTTATGTTTCAGGTTGTTATTTAGTTTCAAATTTTTAAATCTTCAAGTATTATAATTTTACTCTTTATTTTTAATAAAATTCCTACTTTCAGTTTAAATATTTGTTTTAACATCTTGTTGCTTATGTTCTCAATTTATTTAATATCCGTTTTTAAGTTTACAATTCTGCTTCCCAATTTCATCTAAGCTTTTATAAGCCTTTGTGAGTCTGTTAGTTATTCCAGTTCTGTGGTAACTCACACAGTCAAACAATAGTCAATGGAAATTCTTGATTCAGAGTATGGTTATTTTTGGTGATGATTCATGGTACTGTGGTGTTATTGAGCCTATCAAAAGATAGGCTTGGGTCAAATGTTTTCCCCTGTTCAGCTGGGGAGTTTTTTTGTAAGTTCCTTCTTAATTTCAGCTTATGCATTCTCCTTTACATTAGCTTAATCATGGTATAACTTTTAGCTTGTCTATGCTATTTCTGTTTATTTAAGAGTTATTGGGATGCTTATGAATAGTTCTTATATGATTTAGCTTAAGTTTGCATTTTCACTACTCTTGTCTAGTAAAGTGCTAAAGTGTGTACCTGTTATCTTTAGTGTTGGAATCCTGTTCATTTAGCTTTCATATTGCCTAAATAATCTGCATCAAACTTTAAATCAATAGGTTTAGGCTGAAAATCCATAAGTAGTAGTAGAACTGATTGATTCAGGGGTGTTTGGA
This sequence comes from Artemisia argyi, assembly GCA_030686995.1. Lineage (NCBI taxonomy): Eukaryota > Viridiplantae > Streptophyta > Magnoliopsida > Asterales > Asteraceae > Artemisia > Artemisia argyi. Next base: position 211,020,944 of record CM060682.1, on the reverse strand, counting down.
TCAGATGTTTAATCTGAGTTCAGATCACTTCCTTGTTGTTTTATTGGTTCAAATAGCTTACAGTAGGTATAATTAGGACTGACAAGGTCTAATACCCTTGGTGTATGTGAGCAAAAGTCAATCTCACTTTCAAATCACCAGTAGCAGCCAACTGTGTAGATTTTAGGTTACATGATCATCATTCTAGCTTCATATATAGATAATTTAGTTGCTTTAGGTTTCATTTCAACTGAATACTGCAATTTTAGTTAGTTAGGATAGATTAAAATTCATCTTAGTCAAACCTTAGGTGCTAATAAAAAGTCAAATCAATATTGAGAATCAGATTTTGGTCACTACTTTGAAGGTGCTCCTAGGCTTCAAATTTAATTGGAAATACTTTTGGATTATTATTTTCTAAACTTTGGCAGTAGGTGAGTAAATATCAAAAAGAAAATTGCTGTTTGGATTTTGTTTGCTTATTGAAATAGCTGTAGGAAGTTGCCTGTTTGGCTTCTATCATACCCTGCACCATCAGTTTCATTCTAACTTCAAGGGATCATTTAGGTTAGCCAATAAGCTCTAGAGTTTAAGCTTTTAGTGTTTCTGAGATCTCTGTTTGCTAGTAGAAGTTCTGCCCCCCTTAGTTTATACACCTGAGCTTATTTGCTCAGCTTTTTAGCTTATTTATTTAGGAGTTTCATCTAAGATCTGTCAATTAGTTATAGGGCTGCAAGTGCCTTAGCTTGATCATACTTGGATTTTATTGGTTCCTTTGAGCTTAATATAGCTGCTAGTTGTTGTTTCAGTTGATTTGTGCCTATTGCTTATTCTGTTTCTGCTTATTGCTTATTCTATATAGCTTATTGAACCTGTTTTGTGCCCATAACCTGTGTTTCTGAGTTCATTTGATCTTAATATTGTTCCATCAAGCTTATTTGAGTCATTAAATCAGTTTGTAAAAGTTTGGTTAAGTTTTGGTCAACATTGCTTATTAATAAGCACTTCAAAATAAGCAGTTTCAAGCTAATAAGCACTTCCAGTGCTTATTTTCCAATTTTTATATTTTTCCTAGATTCAAAATAATATTTTAGAATTTCCTTGAAATGTTCATATTTTTCTGAGTCCATTTGCTATTTTTCTTATTTAATTTTAATTTTTAATCAATATTTAATACTTTTTAATTACTAAAAAAATCCAAAAAAATCAGAAAAAGCCAAGAAAAATACAAAAATATTTTAGAAAATAGTTTTTAGTTATTTTAGAATTTTAGAAAGTAATTTTGCATTTTTCTCTCTTTATTTACATTTTCTTTTAATTATTAAATAGTTTAATTAGTTTTTAATTCATAAAAATTAAATAAAAAGTCAAAAAAAAATAATTTTATTTTTCTCAAAATTTTCTTTTATCATTTTTAACTTTTCAAAATTATTTTCAAGTCCGTAGGATTAGTGTAGCTTAAAATTCGCGTTTTATTTCGTACGTTAACGTTTATTTTACGTTTTAGCTTACGGTTTTCGATTTTAAGTTACGTGTTAAGTTTGTTTACTTGATTTACGTGCTTAGTTAGTTATTTTTGTTTCATTTTCATATTCCTTAGTATAAATTCATCTAAATCACTTTTTACCACTTTTCACGACACGATTTTCACAATTCGGGAATTCGAAGTTCCATTCAACTTTCGTTGGGATACGACCCGGGGAAATACTTTCCTAAGCATTTTTTTGGAATAAATTATATACTACAAAACGATCTAATCAAAAAAATAGCGCCGTTGCCGGGGAGGTTTGAAGTGAATTTTTGAATATTCGTTTTGAAAAATTGTGTTTTGTTAAGCCTTCCTCTATTTTATATATATTATATATATATTGAAAAATCAAAAACACTTTTCCTAAAGTGTTTTCTCAAAAATACCAAAAAAATAATAAAGTTATTGCCTCGACTCGACTGAAAGGAGGAGTGTTGTAAACCAAATAAGCTTGTTAATCAGATTACTTTAATTCTACATTCGAGTAGTTTTGAAGGAAACGGTTTTCAATTAACGTAACGTAGAAAAAAACAAAAAAAAAACAAAAAAAAAAAACAAAAGAAAATAAAAGTTTTAAGAAAAACACAAAAAGATTTTCCTTTTCTACTTTGATTTTCTTTTTCAAAAATTAAAAACCAAAAATAATTTTCTTATCTTCTTATCATTTGATTCTTCTTCTTTAACCCTCTAAACGATAATTCTTATGGATACGTTTTGTTCTAATTGTGGAGAACCGTTCTTCAGAGGGTTGTGTGTGTGGTGTACGTGCGACCAATGTGGTGATAATATTCTTGATGGCGTTTGTTTGAATTGTAATTCTCACACGTATGATCAAAATTCATTCAACAATTCGTCAAACATTCCCGATTTTTATACACCACCACCACCTTCGTTTTATTGTTATAATTGTGGAAACTCGTCCTAAGAAGGAATGCCGTGTGGGCGATGTTTTTGTGATGTATGTGGATACACCGATTGTATGTGCTATGCTCCGAATGCTGATACGTCTTTCGATTACGATCCGAGCTTTAATAATTATCCTCAAAATGATTTTTATGAGCAAAATTCGTATTACAATGGTGATTCATATCAAAATTCGTCAAATTTTGAACAATGTAGGGGATCGTCCGAAAATTTTTATGAACCGAATTCATGTTACGATTCTCATGGTTTTAATCAACCCCCACAAACTTCCGATTTTAATAATGATATTTTTGAAATTAAATCCATGATCGAGAAGTTAAAAGAAATGGTGGCTAATCGTTATACGCATACTCCCGAGCCTAATGTGAAATCGATGGAAGAACTTCTTGCCGAAGAAAGAAAATTCCAATTTTGTGAGTGTTGTATGTACGATGATGATTCCACGATTACGATCAATCTTAATCCTCAAAATGAATCTATCTCTTCTTCCGTAGAACCCGAGGACTCTCTAACAATGGGGGACGGGCATCTTAACACTATTCCGGCAACGGAGTCTGACGAATTCAATAAGTCAAGTGTTGAGAACCTCGTTCCAATCCAAAGTGAGTCCGGGGAAAATTCTAGAGGTGATATGGAATTTGTTCTTACACCCAATGTCGAAGAAGACGTCTTTGATTCATCTCCGAATCCTACTCCATCCTCTGATCCTCTTATATCCGATTTTTCCATTCCTTCTTTCACACCGATTGAGAGGAATGATGTCATTTTAGATGAGATCGAGGCATGTCTTGCCAATGATTCTATTCCGATTATGATTGACGATTCTAATTTTGATCCGGAGGGAGACATTCTTTTGCTTGAAAAATTATTAAACGAAGAACCGTCTCTTTCTCTCCCTCCGAAGGAAGTTGAATTCAATCCTCTTAAGGAAATTGATGACCTTGTTCCAAGGGTTTCCGAAACATTCGATATGACTTTCACAAATCCGTTATTTGACTTTGAATTGGATTTTAATCTAATTTCAAATAACCCGATTTTTGATATTCCTATTGATGAGTCCGAATTGGAACCCGAGGTCCAGGACTCGCATCTTTTGATTGATTCTCTTCATGAGAAGTTCTCCGATGAACTTTCTCATATCATATCTCCACTTGAGAATAATCCTTTTTGTTTTGAGGAAGATCCAGACCCGGGGGGAGATGTTTTCAATCATGAAGATTTTCTTATTGGTGATTTAATCCCGACCCTCCCTCCCGTGGTATTTGTTAAAACGGGCATTGATGATAAATCTGCTTTAAACGATGAAGAATGGATTTTAATTCTTATCAAAATATTTCTATCATTCTTCACATTTGATGTGATTTCTCTTATCCTTCACTCCACCGGGAGTGAGGATACCGTCTTTGATCCTGGCATCTCTATTGCCAAGTGTCCGTTTCATCTGCTCTCCCCAAGGACGAATTAATTCGGGGATCGAGTCAAGCTCATGTGACTCGGTGAACAAAAACAAGCGCTTCGTGGGAGGCACCCCATACTTATCCATTTCATCTTCTTAAATTTCTATTTTCTTTAATAACGTGACGTAAAGGGGGCGACCCTTTCCAAACTCGTGTTTTCGTGGTTGTTTGTGAATGTTCAGGAATTTCCCCGAAGTTTGAGGACTCTCGTGCTCGTGGTTTGTCGTTCTCTCCACTCGAGTCTCATCCTTCGCTGCTCTATTGGAAATTCACCATATCCAAAATCTTATCGACTAACGTTTATCTCTTGGCATACTTAATAAACGGCCTTAGATTTTACGTAGGATTACCTTTACCCTTAAAACATTCAGGACAATGTTTCACTTTAGTCTGGGGGGGGGGGGGGTGAATCTTCGAATCGATTTGACCTGTACCATCGTCTGAGCTGTTAACTTACGCAACTCTGTTTTCCACCAAAAATTTTAAATTTTGTCACCTCTTTATAATGCAAAAAAAAAAAAAAAAAAAAAAAATGATATGATATGAATAATAAGATTTGACACCTTGTTTTGACTTTCCTACCGGCGAGAGTAGAAATAAATGTTTCGACTTGACCGGGCGTGTTGAGCCCTAGCTCGTCTCCCTTAACCAATATAATCAAAAGATTATGGCTAAGCATCCGCGGATCTCATTACTTGGGATTTTAAATTTTCGGAGATCGAGGAATGATAGAGTTTATTTAGAAGTTTCGTGCTATACACGGATCTCAACCTTGGGATTTAAAAAACCCACGAGAGGTACTTGTGGCCTCCTTGTTCCCACAAGCTTGCACACCAATAAAAATAGATGTCTAGGATTAATTAAGTGTATACGATTTGGGCAATACCTAGTTTTTTCTCGTTCCCAACAAAATTTCTGCATATGGGGATTTGGTACACATAGGGGTACTGCCAGTGTTACGGTGAAATAGACTATTGCATCTTGCCGGTTCGCAGCCGATGTTGTGATCTTATTAAAGACCGTAGGACTTGGGGTTTGGCATATGATTATGAATATCAATAATAATAATCCAAAGCCAAATAAAAAGGCAGAGGAATCCAAAGCTATAAAAAGCAGCGGATATAAATCCAAAAGTCATAATAAAGCTCTTGCATCTTGGCGGCTCAAAACCGTTGTTGTAATTGAAATAAACGACTAAGGACCAAATATTATTAAAGTGATTATAGTTATGCAAAAATGCCAAGCTTCGACTCCGGGGGTTTCCCTAATAAAAAGCTTCCGTTTCGGGTATCAAACATGGTATGTCTCGGTCGTAAATAAAAAGGGAGCTCCTAAAAATCGTGATAAATCAGAGACCTTCATGTGGACCCGACTTTTGTATGCAGAGATTTTCGAGGGAAAGTTTGGAAACTACTTAGCGTTCAAATTTTGTGCTCTTATCGGACTAACAAATATCGAAACGAGAAAAATATGAAGCAATTCATTTCTCACAAATTAAAATCTTGAGATACAAAACTTAGGACCTGGGAACAAGAGGTAATACACAAGTAACTTTTATGGGCAGTGTTAGCATCTAACTTCTAATTAAACAATGATCTCGATTTTACGCTTAGTTTGGGGGCTTGTGAAAAATCAAGGATGACGATTTTTATCCGTATGGTCTCTTCTCCTTGAAGTGTTTCTACTCGTTGACCCTGAATATTATCAACAGATATGAATTGATAATGAAAGTCAAAATAAACCGTCACATATATAAATGAAAAATAAAAAAAAAGAGTAGTTGTAGTTGCTATTTATGAAAATCGGAAAACGGAGCGTTTTTGAGAATAAATGATTTTACTATCTCTTTTGAAAGTCATTGCTACTTTACAACGTCAGTAAAGAGAGGTTTTGAAAATTATTTATCTCTTAAGCGTGAGGTGATGACATTGCGTGAGGGCACGGCAATACCTTAGTCGGGGGGATTTTGATGTGTGCTTATTCACACATCTTTTTAGACCTTAATTCAGACCAAATACACTAAATACTAACCTAAAATGCCAAGAGAATGCATGTTTTTGTATTTGTGTATGTGCAGGTACGGATATGTGAAAAATGAAGGAAAACAAAGCCAAAACCGACAAAAACGAGCACGAGAATGGTAAAAGGTCAAAAGCCGGAGCCGGGGAAGCAAAATGATCAAAGAAAGCTCGTTATGTCATTAGAAGTCCTCAGAGATTCAGAAAGTTTCATAAATGGTCCCTGGTTGAAGTCTAAAGAAAATGACATGTTTAGTCCTCCAAGTTTCACATGTTGGCAAAAATAGTCCTTTGAAGAATTTTTAAGAGAAAAGTCAACATATACCCTTCATGAATCAGAAAATGACAACATAAGTCCTTGGAAGAAAGTTTGAATAAATTACAAAATTGGTCCCTATGGTTTTCAGAATTACAACATTTTTCCTTGATTATACAAATACTACTCCTAAACCAAAATCACAACCGGATCCACAAAACAAACCCCAGCCCAAGTCTTAACACTCAGCCCATCCCAATCCCTTATATTACCCAATCCAACACCACCTTTTATACCCGGCCCACACCACTTATACCCGGTCCACGTTTAATAATAAAAATACCCAAACGTATTTACACGCCCCCCAAACCCTTCTTTACCCAGAACTTTTACTGTTCACAAGAACCCTAGTCTTACCCCCACCAAAATTACACCGATTATTAATTATTACCTCATGATTTGGGGCTTCTAGAAGAAACATATGATGTCAGGGAATGTTTGTGGGACGCGTGGACCAATGGGAGGACGCATAGGAGGTGTCACATCCACCAATCAATCCAACGGTGTAGAAACGAGCGTGGGAATGAAGCAAAGATCAATGGCTAAGATTAGAGGGTCCAGAGGCTTCTGAAACCCTAGAAGACCCTCCTCCTTCAGGCTTATATAAGGCCCCTTCTCACTTCATGAATGAGTGTTAGGTTTTTAGGATTAGGAGTAGGCTTAATTTAGTGTAGCTTTAGCTTAAATTTATGTTTCAGGTTGTTATTTAGTTTCAAATTTTTAAATCTTCAAGTATTATAATTTTACTCTTTATTTTTAATAAAATTCCTACTTTCAGTTTAAATATTTGTTTTAACATCTTGTTGCTTATGTTCTCAATTTATTTAATATCCGTTTTTAAGTTTACAATTCTGCTTCCCAATTTCATCTAAGCTTTTATAAGCCTTTGTGAGTCTGTTAGTTATTCCAGTTCTGTGGTAACTCACACAGTCAAACAATAGTCAATGGAAACTCTTGATTCAGAGTATGGTTATTTTTGGTGATGATTCATGGTACTGTGGTGTTATTGAGCCTATCAAAAGATAGGCTTGGGTCAAATGTTTTCCCCTGTTCAGCTGGGGAGTTTTTTTGTAAGTTCCTTCTTAATTTCAGCTTATGCATTCTCCTTTACATTAGCTTAATCATGGTATAACTTTTAGCTTGTCTATGCTATTTCTGTTTATTTAAGAGTTATTGGGATGCTTATGAATAGTTCTTATATGATTTAGCTTAAGTTTGCATTTTCACTACTCTTGTCTAGTAAAGTGCTAAAGTGTGTACCTGTTATCTTTAGTGTTGGAATCCTGTTCATTTAGCTTTCATATTGCCTAAATAATCTGCATCAAACTTTAAATCAATAGGTTTAGGCTGAAAATCCACAAGTAGTAGTAGAACTGATTGATTCAGGGGTGTTTGGATCAGATGTTTAATCTGAGTTCAGATCACTTCCTTGTTGTTTTATTGGTTCAAATAGCTTACAGTAGGTATAATTAGGACTGACAAGGTCTAATACCCTTGGTGTATGTGAGCAAAAGTCAATCTCACTTTCAAATCACTAGTAGCAGCCAACTGTGTAGATTTCAGGTTACATGATCATCATTCTAGCTTCATATATAGATAATTTAGTTGCTTTAGGTTTCATTTCAACTGAATATTGCAATTTTAGTTAGTTAGGATAGATTAAAATTCATCTTAGTCAAACATTAGGTGCTAATAAAAAGTCAAATCAATATTGAGAATCAGATTTTGGTCACTACTTTGAAGGTGCTCCTAGGCTTCAAATTTAATTGGAAATACTTTTGGATTATTATTTTCTAAACTTTGGCAGTAGGTGAGTAAATATCAAAAAGAAAATTGCTGTTTGGATTTTGTTTGCTTATTGAAACAGCTGTAGGAAGTTGCCTGTTTGGCTTCTATCATACCCTGCACCATCAGTTTCATTCTAACTTCAAGGGATCATTTAGGTTAGCCAATAAGCTCTAGAGTTTAAGCTTTTAGTGTTTCTGAGATCTCTGTTTGCTAGTAGAAGTTCTGCCCCCCTTAGTTTATACACCTGAGCTTATTTGCTCAGCTTTTTAGCTTATTTATTTAGAAGTTTCATCTAAGATCTGTCATTTAGTTATAGGGCTGCAGGTGCCTTAGCTTGATCATACTTGGATTTTATTGGTTCCTTTGAGCTTAATATAGCTGCTAGTTGTTGTTTCAGTTGATTTGTGCCTATTGCTTATTCTGTTTCTGCTTATTGCTTATTCTATATAGCTTATTGAACCTGTTTTGTGCCCATAACCTGTGTTTCTGAGTTCATCTGATCTTAATATTGTTCCATCAAGCTTATTTGAATCATTAAATCAGTTTGTAAAAGTTTGGTTAAGTTTTGGTCAACATTGCTTATTAATAAGCACTTCAAAATAAGCAGTTTCAAGCTAATAAGCACTTCCAATGCTTATTTTCCAATTTTTATATTTTTCCTAGATTCAAAATAATATTTTAGAATTTCCCTGAAATTTTCATATTTTTCTGAGTCCATTTGCTATTTTTCTTATTTAATTTTTATTTTTAATCAATATTTAATACTTTTTAATTACTAAAAAATCCAAAAAAATCAGAAAAAGCCAAGAAAAATCCAAAAATATTTTAGAAAATAGGTTTTAGTTATTTTAGAATTTTAGAAAGTAATTTTGCATTTTTCTCTCTTTATTTACATTTTCTTTTAATTATTAAATAGTTTAATTAGTTTTTAATTCATAAAAATTAAATAAAAAGTCAAAAAAAAATAATTTTATTTTTCTCAAAATTTTTTTTATCATTTTTAACTTTTCAAAATTATTTTCAAGTCCGTAGGATTAGTGTAGCTTAAAATTCGCATTTTATTTCGTACGTTAACGTTTATTTTACGTTTTAGCTTACGGTTTTCGATTTTACGTTACGTGTTAAGTTTGTTTACTTGATTTACGTGCTTAGTTGGTTATTTTTGTTTCATTTTCATATTCCTTAGTATAAATTCATCTAAATCACTTTTTACCACTTTTCACGACACGATTTTCACAATTCGGGAATTCGAAGTTCCATTCAACTTTCGTTGGGATACGACCCGGGGAAATACTTTCCTAAGCATTTCTTCGGAATAAATAATATACTACAAAAAGACTAAATCATTCACCATTTCCAATTACTACAGCACACTGATCATCTGGTATCACAGCCACATCACAAACTCTTTGTTCACCATCTCCAACTACTGCATCACACTGCTAATCTAGAATCACATCCTCATCACGAACTCTTTGTTCACCATCATCACCATCAACACCATCAACATCCACAAGTGGAAGCAAACTGAAATTAATTGGTTCAGCATAAAGAGCATACACCTTTGTTCCTTCTCCAGCTGCAACAACGTCATCAAGTTCATCCAATGCTTGATCTATTTCAGCAAACATGTCACTAATCTCTTGAGGCTCTTCAGGCTCTTCAGGCTCTTCAATCGCATGCAACTCTTCAGGTTCAGGTACATCAACTAAATGGTATGGATCACCATGCCATTCTTGTTCAACCTCTTCATCACTTGCGTCAGCATAATACGCATCATCAAAATCGAGATCATAAAAATCGAGCAAACCTATAGACTCCTCACTTGAATCCTCCACAGTCAAGTCTTGGTCAATCTCTCCCAATAACCTTCTGAATTGAAACTCATCACTCATCCTTTTTGTATGACCTGCAATCATTTTTTGGGCAAAAAATGTTGGTGGGAAGTCACTGTCAAAATCAGTATCAAAAACAGGTCCAGCCTTCTCAGGTTGTCTTGTCTTATGCCACTCTTTATGCCACTCTAACAATAGTAATTTCCCACTGTTTCCAGTCTCACCATCAACACCCTTTCCAGCAGCCTCATTCATATCATCATCCACTATTTCTTCTATCACCACACCCTTGCCCTTAGTCATCATTCGATCCATCATCTCACACTCAACAATTGAAACACCGGTTTCAATATACAAATCCAATTGTGTAAATATAGGAACATACTCCAGAAGTGTCTTCACATCTTCGTCAGACTTTAGTGGTAGCAAACCATCATCCAGTGACTCCCCAGGTATCCTAAAGTGAGTAAACATAAGGGTACTATCCGAGTAACCTAAATCCTCTAACATTTCGCCCAATAATTCCATGGAGAAAACGTCAGAGTGAATTCCGTCAAACCAATCTGTATCTACAAAGAGATATCTTCTTCCTGGTTTTGAGGTGAATTCACCATTGTGATGGATTTGCAAAGAAAACACCTTTTCATTCAAATCTGTGGAACACATAAAACATCATTTACTTCCGACAACAATAACAAGTTTAAATGGAAAACATTAAAATGGAATAGAGTATTCTTACTATAAAGGATTCCTAAATCAGGTATCGGGGTAGTGCGCGCACGATTTTGCCAAAGCTTAACCATTCTCAAGATCTTTACCTGTGAAATTAATGTTCTCCTTGGAAGAAATTGATACCCGTATATAAAGTATTGCTCTAAAGGACTAAATTTGTAAAACAAAACACTGGAAACTTAAGTTATTGGCGGGAAAGGGTTAAAATGACGATACTACCCTCAAATACGTAGCACTTAACGCTGAAATTAACGGAAAATGGCTCTCAGTGGCGATTTTGCGAAAATGTGGAACGTGGGTGGCTTTTTTGAGCTACTTTTTGTCATGGTCCCATTTTTGCAATTTTGTGGAACGTGAAGGACCATTTTTGCACTTTACCCAAGAAACAAGGAAGAAAAGAATTTAGGGTTTTGTGTGTGTGCACAAAAGATATGAAACCCTAACCCTTGGCCTTGTATATATACTAGAGTAAACTTGGAGGACAAGTTGGATGTGGGTTGGGCTTCCCCTCCCCTTGCATGACCGGCCTAGGCACCCCATGGGGTGTTCTAGATCCTTCTTGACCCCCAAATTACATTCAAGTCCTTATCTTTCGTTACTAATGATAGTTAGTCCATACGGTTAATAACTAACGACCATTTAGTCCATTAAGTGTTTATAAATATATATACGATACATTTAACATATATATATTTATTATACATTATTCTTGTTTGTAAAGTGTGCAATCCAGAGGTCTCGTGTTCGATACTAGACATTTACATATTAATGTTTATACATAACATTTAACAGCTTCCACTCGTATATCCATTAATAGTAAAATGACATTGGTTAGCGTCTTGCAACACTTCAATGCCCCTAGTTCAAACCGAGCTAGGTTTCCTTGGAAAACCTTTAATGATTCATCATTATAATTATCCTTTCATTACTAATACTACATTAATAAAGATGTGAGGTTCTTTATTAAATTTCTGTTTCTCGTCTCTTTATGATTGAACAAAATTACCAAAACATCTGAACGTATTCCAGATAGACTTTGGGCATGGCCATGCAAACATTTTGTCAACCCTACGAGGGGCCCAGCAGTATTCAACTTCTAAACAAATCAGAAGGAATAAATTCTTTCTTGACTACAAGAATAACCCATGAACTTTGCAACACTTCTGAAAACAACCCTTATAACTCCCTGTTATGGTGAGCGGTAGATTGCTTCACAAAAATGCACTACATCCATGACACTTATCTGGTATCTCAAGTCTGAGGATAACTTTAAATATGATTCTCACATTAAATATTAAATCATATTATTGGGATAAGTCCAATATTCAATTCATCGAATATCATGTGAAATTGGTATGACTACGCATCAATATACTTTCAAGTATATTCTAAACCAATACTCAAATATGTCTTAGTTTAATGATATTCCCATATCATTAATCGACAATGGACAATAATAATTTATTCATGGATCTTAAACATGCAAATATAGGATATATTATTAAGACAATGAATAAATAAACATAAACCATATTTTATTTCATTAAAATAATAATTGTACATTACATCCCTTATCCAAATAGTAATCACAAATGGGCATGAAACTTTCAGCTAATCTAAGTCCTATACCTTCAGCATGCTTATAAAGCTTGGTGCCAGGTAGAGGCTTTGTTAATTGATCTGCCAAGTTTTCATCTGTGTGAACTTTGAGCATTTCGATTTCGCCTATTTCGACTTGTTCTCGAACATAGTGATGCTTAATCGGGAAATGTCTGGTGCCTTTCATGATTCTAGGCTCATTGGCAAATGTTATTGCAGCTGAGTTATCGCAATACATTTTAATAGGTCTTTGAATCGAAGGCATAACTCCTAGCCCTGAAACAAACTTCCTAATCCAAACAGCTTCCATTGCAGCTTCTGAAGCAGTTATATACTCACTTTCTGTAGCAGACATCGCTAGTACACTCTGCTTTCTGCTCCTCCAATCCACAGCTCCTCCATTAATGACAAAGACATAACCAGTCTGAGACTTCGTATCATCCTTATCACCTTTCCAAGAAGCATCGCAGTAACCTGTAACATCAAGTTCTGCTGATGGAGTACCCCCATAAACCAAGAACATATCTTTAGTAGCCCTAAGGTACTTAAGAATATTCTTAACAGCAATCCAGTGAGCTATACCTGGATTTTGCTGATATCGACTGGTTAAATTCTGAGCAAACGCCACATCAGGCCTTGTACTTTTCACCGCATACATTATAGATCCCACAGCCGAAGCATAAGGGACTCTCTTCATGCGTTGCACCTCTGCAGGTGTTGAAGCATAAACCTTGTTGCTCAAGCCATGTTGTTCTTGCATTGGCAAATATCCTTTCTTGGAATTTTGCATACTGAATCTCTTCAATATTTTATCAATGTAAGCACTTTGGCTTAATCCAATTAATCGCTGAGATCTATCTCTATATATCTTGATTCCCAGAATAAATGCAGCTTCCCCTAAATCTTTCATAGAAAAACACTTTCCATGATATGCCTTAACCTTTTGCAAACTTGGAATGTCGTTTCCCATGATCAATATGTCATCAACATATAATATAAGGAAAATCACATTACTCCCACTAACTTTGTGATATACACATGGCTCATCAAGATTTTGAGTGAATTGGAATCAATTGAGGTTGAGATTCCTTTGCCTAGTCAATACCCTAAAAATCTCTCTCTAGGGGCGATTAACTGCCGCCTCTTCTCCACTCCCAATCCGGCCAAAAACCACCATTACCATCGCCTCTCTACTCCTAAATAATCTTCTGATCGTTTAGTTGTATGCAATCGGTGGTAGTGGTGTGTTTTATCTAAAGAGGAGGCTGCCCAAACCCTAACTAGAGCCTAATCGATTCTGTTTTTGGTCGACTTTGGTGGTTAGGGTTTTAATCGTTACCTTTTTATTTGATCGTTTCTTTTGTTTATCCTGAAATCCTAAGTCGGCTTTACCGACTAATATATATACAAAGACGATCTATTGATGCACATTGATTCTCTCATTCAACGAGTCCCTTTTTAGGGTTTTGCTCTCTTGTTGTGCGATTGTTTTTCCTGGGCGCTTAAGGTATAACCAAACTCGGTTTATGTTTTGGTTAAATTATTATCTGCTTGGATTTGGGTTATTAAGGCGATCAAGATCCTTCCCTAACAGATTGGTTTCCTGATCGATTGTTAGGGTTGCTTATTAGAACGATTCCTTCTTGAGGATTTCATATTTATGGGTTTTGATTGTTTGGGATCTGCTGCGTGGACATAACGCTTAAACATAACCTGTTTTGGGTTTTGTTACTATCGAATGGAAGTACCCTTGTTAGGGTTTGTGTTCTTGTTTGTGCCTTTTGGATCATTTGCTGTGGACGTGGGTAAAGAGAGATGGTGATTGATCTGATTGTTAGGGTTTTTTTAATCCTATGTCGTTTTTCATTGGATTGGTCGGTCTGTTTTCATGAAACCCTTATTTTTGGGTTTATTTGCGTAATTGGTGCTACGGATCTGGTAGTTAGGGTTGCTTTAACTCTATTCCTGATTCGTTTGGTGTTAGCAGGTCGAATTGAGATTCAATGTGCATGTTAGGGCTTTGTAACCCTATGGTTGTTATTCTTTGTTCATTGACGCCATGCAATTTGGGTGTACAAGGTTCTTTTTCGTGGCTGCTGGTTTGCATGGTTGCGGTGTCATTGATGGAAGTTAAGTTTTTGGGGACCCTTGTTCAAAACCCCATGTACACAATCACGGATCAGCTGCACTATTATTCATCTTGTGGTCTCGTGATTGTTTATGCTTGGAGCTGGAAGTTTGAACTACTATGACGATATGATGATTCAAGGAGTTTGAATTGCATTTAATTTGTGTTATTTTTATAGTCGTTGTAGTTTATGTTCAATGTAAGTTTATGTTTAATGTAAGTTATAAGAATGGTGTGTCATTCTTATATGTGAGTCTGTATGTGTCCTAAGGGACTGAGATGAGGGAAGTCACCCTCATCCAATGTACTTCAACGCTTTTTGGTGTAATGAATTTACCGGGGTGCATTAACCCTTTTACCCAAAAAGATTTTGAGTGAATCCATACTTTTTAATCTCACTATCAAATCTCTTATTCCATTGTCGTGATGCTTGCTTCAATCCATAAATGGATCTTTGAAGTTTGCATACACGATCTGGGAATTCTGGATTCACATACCCCTCAGGCTGCGCCATGTAGATGTCTTCATCTAGGCGACCATTTAAGAAGGCGGTTTTGACATCCATTTGCCAAATCTCATAGTCATAGTAAGCAGCTATGGCTATAAGAATCCTAATTGCCCTAATGTCAGCTACAGGAGAAAAGGTCTCCTCATAGTCAACACCAAAAGTTTGAGTATAGCCTTTAGCTACCAAACGGGCCTTATAGGTGTGTACAACGCCATCCATGTCAGTCTTTTTCTTGTAGAGCCATTTACTCCCAACTAGTTTGGCACCCAGAGGTAGGTCTACTTCTTCCCAGACTACATTGTCTTCCATGGATTGCATTTCCCCATCCATAGCAACTTTCCATTTAGCCTTTTCAGGACCATTCATGGCTGCTTTATAACTTGTAGGCTCATCAAGATCACCCAGTAAATTATCATCACACTCTACATTAAGACATAGACGTGTAGGAGCTTTTACTGGTCTTGTTGACCTACGAATGGGAATCACTTCAACCTCAGGTGGAGGACCTAAACTTTCAGGTTCTATCAGAAGTTGGTTAGTGTTTTCAGAAGGTGCTACATCTTCATGATCGTCTTCCAGATCATATACTCTCCCACTGAATTCTTGAGATATGAGCTCCTTTTCAAAGAAGTCTCCATACCTTGCAACAAATACTTTGTTTTCAGGTGGGTAATAAAAGTAGTAACCCATAGTTTCCTTAGGGTATCCTACGAAGATGCACTTCACAGATCTTTGTTGGAGTTTGTCTGCTGAGTCACGTTTAACATACGCCTAACAACCCCAGACCTTAAGATAAGACAAGTTAGGAGCTTTTCCATTCCATAACTCATATGGTGTCTTATCAACATTCTTTGAACCATATTAAGAATGCGAACAGCAGATTCTAAGGCATAATCCCAAAACGAAAAAGGAAGAGTTGTTAGATTATACATAGATCGTATCATGTCTTGCAATGTACGATTCCTTCTCTCAGATACACCATTTTGTTGTGGAGTATATGGAGAAGTAAGGTGCTGGACAATTCCCTCCTTAGCTAGATAATCTATGAACTCCTGACTCATGTATTCACCACCTCTATCGGATCGAAGAGCTTTAATCTTCTTTCCAAGTTGCAACTCTACTTTTGCTTTAAACACTTTGAATGTTTAAAATACCTCATGTTTATGTTTAAGTAAATAAACATAACCATAACGGCTGTAATCATCCGTAAATGTTAAGAAGTAGCTAGCACCTCTCCTTGACACATGTCTAAGTGGTCCACACACATCTGAGTGAATAAGACCAAGTAGATCATTAGCCCTTTCAATCCTATTTTTAAAGGGTTTCTTTGTCATCTTCCCAGCAATACAAGATTCGCATTTATCAAATGATTCATCATTGATCTTATCTAAAAGCCCATCATATTGCAGCTTATCCATGCGAGCCTTGCCTATGTGAGCAAGTCGACAATGCCAAAGATAAGATGAATCCAAACCTTTCTTGATTCTCTTATTGATGTTATACATTGAATTATTATTAACAAAAGCATTATCATTATCATTCATATCAATTTCAAAGATACCATTCACAACAATAGCATTAAAATAAAAAACATCATTTAAAGAAACTGAAATTCCATTGCTAGAAATAGTACGATGAAAACCAAGGTTTAACAAACATGAAAATGAAATTACACCTCTAACAATTGACGGTGCATAATGACAATTATTTAAAGATAGTACTAAGCCCGAAGGCAACACTAAATTAAAAACTCCTATAGCTTCAACTCCTGCATGCGCTCCGTTACCAACGTGCAAGAATTGTTGTCCATAGGCAAACTTTCTCTCAACTCTAAACCCCTGCAAGGTATTGCAAATATGAATGCCACATCCCGTATCATATACCCATGAATTCAATTTAGGAGTAAGAGTGAATAATTCAATCATAAAGAACGCACCTGATGAACTGGGTTTACCAGCTTCATTCCCCTGCTTCTTCTGTCGCAAGTCATGAATGTAGAGAGGACAATTGCGCTTCCAATGGCCCTTTTCATGACAGTGGTGACATGCCTGATCCTTCTTGTTTGGAGGATTTGTCTTGAACTGCTTAGGCTGATGTTGTTTCATCTTGGTTTCTGGTTGATAGGCCAT
This sequence comes from Artemisia argyi, assembly GCA_030686995.1. Taxonomy (NCBI): domain Eukaryota; kingdom Viridiplantae; phylum Streptophyta; class Magnoliopsida; order Asterales; family Asteraceae; genus Artemisia; species Artemisia argyi. Next base: position 211,004,003 of record CM060682.1, on the reverse strand, counting down.
GACCTGCTTGCCTTTATCACCTTTCCCTTTGCCTTTGTTCACATGCGATTTCTTCTGGATTCTCCCCCATGAATTGCCAACACTTGCGGGGTAGGAGGCTTGACCTTGGCTGGTAGACTTTTCTCATAATCAACAAGCAATGCGAGTAATTCTGAGACTGTCTTCCCCGAGCAGTGCATGTTGAAATTCTGCACAAAACTAGCAAAGTCCCTGCTTAGAGACCTGTTGATTAAGTGCACTTGCACATTCTCAGGGTAACCAAAACCAATTCTGTGAAGTTGATCAAACGAATCTTTCATCGCATCCACATAATCAGCTATTGGTTTACCATCACCATGCTTGCAGTTGTGTAGCTTGTCAAGTTCATCGTACAATTCAACTGCAATTGGTTTCTCATAAGACTGCTTAAGTATTTCAAGCATATCTTTAGGGAAGGCGTACTCAAACTTCTTTTGTAACTGAGCACTCATGCTAGTGAGCATTAAACAAGCAACCTCATTAAACCTAGCATTTGTAACCCTCCATGCCGCCTTTGCTTCATCTGTTGCAGTTGCAGCAGGTTCAGCTGGGCATTCCTCGGTCAAGTAGTCTAGCTTTCCGGACGCCCTCAAGACAATTCTGAGTGAACGGTGCCAGTCATTAAAATTCTTTCCAGTCAGTTTTTCTCTCTCAAGATGACTCTTGAAAGCAGAAATCACAGTTTGGTTATCGGGTTGAGCCATATCTACAGATAAAGTTCAAATATTAGTATTTTCGATAATCAATATCTTCAAGAAAATAAAATACCCATGGCTATATTCATATAACCAACTAATTTTCTTGAAAATCTAGGATCCAACTTTACATAGATTCCACCACATCAGTTGATCTGCTAGTGGTGAAAGTATAAAAGATGGTAATCTGTCGAACAATAATTGGCAAACAAGATTTCCAATTCTTAGATCATTATGGGATTTACATCAAATTGATTCATCAATTTGCCTTGTAAGCATGTTTCATCCCATCTCATGCCTTAAGTTCTAGCTCTCACGCACAACTTAATTAAGTCGTCTACCTTAGAAACTGTAAAATTACTATATATGGTCTCACGCATTAACATAATTTTACCTTGTCATAATAATTTAGCCTAGGTCTCACGTTTACCAAATTAAAATTTCAAGTGTTCCTTATAGATAGATGGCATTTAACTTAAATTTTAAGGGTATTACTTTTTGATATGTCAATCAAAATATGTACAAAGATGCATGCACTCATCTTTATAACATACGTTTTTATAAAACCTTTTTATATCCAATTAGTGAAATTAATACACAAAGTTTTACTTGAGGTTTAACCAAACCCCTAAGATGACTTTCTTCAAGCATGGTTTTTCAAAGAAATTCGTTTAAGACTTATTCAAGATTGTGATAACCAAGGCAGACTCGAGGGCACTTTTCTAAGCCTTCATATCAGGATTATGAATATTATCTTAAAAGAATTACTTTTAAAAAATCATGTTTGTACAAAACATCAATCAAGCAAAAGTTTATGGATTCAATCTCAAAATTATGTAATAAAGTTTGTATCTTGCTAGTCTCGCCTGGGAGCTGATTACCGTGCGAATCGGACCACTAGTGGCACATAAGACCTTGCAAGATTCTTACTTTATCACTTAGGGTTTCACCATTATTAGTCAATATTATTTTCTTTATAAAAACAACCCTTTTATTGCTTACAACAAGTCAAACTAAAAACAATAAAACAAGTATACAAAGAAAATTAAAAAAACCAATAATAAATAAGAGAAACAATTAGCCACATGCAATCCGTATTAGAAAAAGATCCTAATAAAATCAATTCTAGGTATAATAATGCATGTAATCAACTAAGGCCTTCTCCTCTTGATGGAAGAGAGTCACATACATTGACGAATCAATTGCGTAGGCCAAAGCTAATAAACACACCACATAGCATATATAAATCGATTTTGATATGTATATTGGAGTCTTTCCAAATTTTAGATCTATCTAAAGCATGTGATAAAAAAAAAAAAAAAAAAAAAAAAAAACAAGATCCATGACTAACATGCATGTAAGTCACAGATTAAAACCTAACAATTAGCAATTAGGTCACAAGATACGTTCAATTAACCGGTTAAAGACCTAGGGTTTCTAGTGATTACAAATAATCCAAGAAAACCACAAAACCCTAATTAGGGTTCCATGGAAAATCGACCCCCCCCCATAAATTAGGGTTAGGGTTTCGACTTTTATTAAAAAAATAGGGAAAAAAAAACTAGATCAAAAACATGTATCTAAAACAATTAAAGATCCGATTTTTATTACGTTTTAGTAATCAATTACATGTTATACATGGCTCGTGATGCCACTTTTAGAGTTTAACAATTAAATAGCACGTATTGCGGAAGCTAGGATCAAGTATAACACATAAATATTAACTAAAACATAAATAGTAAACGTACATTTTAGCACTTCAATAAACCTTGAATCTTGTACAAATTAGATCAATGATAAACCCCTTACCGTTTTGTTTATCGATCTCTTGATAATTACTAAAGTAAGTAATTACCTCGTTCTTGTACACACAAACTACCAACGAATAAAGGTTTGATGCAAGTAAACAAAACACTATTTTGGTTTAAGCAAAATCGACCCAAGAACCCTTGGAGGGGGGTGGACGATCGGCCAAGAAAGAAACAAGGAAGAAAAGAATTTAGGGTTTTGTGTGTGTGCACAAAAGATATGAAACCCTAACCCTTGGCCTTGTATATATACTAGAGTAAACTTGGAGGACAAGTTGGATGTGGGTTGGGCTTCCCCTCCACTTGCACGACCGGCCTAGGCACCCCATGGGGTGTTCTAGATCCTTCTTAACTCCCAAATTACATTCTAGTCCTTATCTTTCGTTACTAATGATAGTTAGTCCATACGGTTAATAACTAACGACCATTTAGGGCCCGTTTGGTTTGTTGATAGGAATAACAATGGGTATCGGATTTGGTATGAGATAGAATGATAATGGATATGAAAAAGTGTATAATTACGATTGTTTATGTTTGGTTGATAAAATATGGTATGAAAAAGTGTATAGATATTTGAAGTTTGTAGTGGAAAAAAGAGGGTCCCGCGGGAATGGATTTCATAGACACCAAATTGGTAAGTAATGAACCTATGACTATGATATACCATTTTCATTACCGGGCCCACAAACCAAACACCCACTATGACTTTGAAAGTCATAGTCTCATTCCGATACTACCCAACCAAACGGCCCTTAGTCCATTAAGTGTTTATAAATATATATATACGATACATTTAACATATATATATTTATTATACATTATTCTTGTTTGTAAAGTGTGCAATCCCGAGGTCTCGTGTTCGATACTAGACATTTACATATTAATGTTTATACGTAACATTTAACATCTTGGGCATCCAAAACGCAAGGGGTCACCCCATAGCACCCGTATTCAAAGCCAAAAATGGAGGACTCGGCTGCAAGACCGAGTCGTGAGTGTGTTTTTGTTTTTGTGTTTTGGTGGGGTATATATGTGTTTAAGTGGGGTATATATTAACAATGATCGTCTTACATGTTTGGTTAACTTTTACAATATCTAGATGTGTAACGTGGCCTTCTACTAGTGCTTATGAACAATCGCAAACATCGACCAAATAAGCTTCAAACAACTGAAGAGCTATAACAAATAGACCATGAGATTAAAATTGTTTGTTATAACAAAAAGAACTGCAACGAAAAACAAAATGACCACTCTGCACACAATACAAATTCATCATCATATTATTTGTTTTGTTGACAGATGGTATATGATTGGCATGGAGTCATAAACTACCATCATTCAATTCTTTCTTCTCAATCTGCCAAAGATTAGCCAATTCATATTATTTGTTTTGTTGACAGAAGGTATATAATTCACGGTTGACCGACCATTACACCCGGCCTTACATCCTCTCGTTATAAATGAGTATTGTAAGCTTTTAGCCTTTTATGTACATAAAAAGACATGATTTAAATTTATCTCATGCTCCGTATTAGATTGACTGTCGCTAAAAATATGTAGCCTTTAGCTTCTAAATTTAGTTGTAGAAATATGCAATCAAATTAAACGTCAAAATTACAAGTGACACGTTTTTTATATATACAAAATCTCATATTAGTGTACAAGGTATAATACCCGTGCATGCACGGGGTTTTGTCATAAATTTTTAGTTATGTATTAATACCAAATATCGTGAGTTCAAAATTAATTGCGTATAATTATGTTGTCTATAATTATGTTTAAATTTTTTTAAAACTTTTTGTAATTGTTTAAAGCAAATGCGCTAATAGGTGAACTTTAAGTAACCTATGCTAACCCAACTAAGGGCCTGTTTGTTTAGTTTTTTATTAAGTCGTGTTAAATTAAAATGTCTGTTTAGATATATGATGTCTGTTTGTAGATGAATAAATGGTTGTTTGTTTTGTGTGCTAAATAAAGTGTCTGAATTAAAAAAAAAAAATTACTGTTATACACTTTTATTTGAAATAAGGTTAAGAAGTGGGAGGGTAAATATGTAAAATTAAGATAAAAGGAATGACTTAATTTATTTAGTTTTAAGCACTAAACAAACATCCATTTTATGACTTAATTAACTTACCTATTTTTCAATTAAGAAACTTTAAAACTGCGTTCAAACAAAGCTCATGTTAGAGGTCATGTTGCAGTTACATTATACCATAAAAAATCTAAAATAATTATAATTATGTATGAAATCACTAATACAATGAATAAAACACACAAATCATCCCTCTTGAAAATTCATCCTTGTGGTTTACCAAATTTCGCACCATACATCCCTCTCAAAAAAGTTGCAACAAATACATCTTCCGTTAGTAAAAGTGAGTCAATATACATCCCTCCGTTAAAATAAGGACAAACGGCGCAAATCATTTCTCCGTTATCTCCTAACGAGATAGAAAATATTTACACCGTTAGTCCTCTATGTTAACTATATTTAGACCGTTAGTCCATTTTTTACGTTTTCGTCCGTTTTTTTTACGTTTTTGTCCAATTTTTTTACGTTTTCGTCCTTTTTTTACGTTTTCATCTACTTTTTTACATTTTAGTCCGTTTTTTACGTTTTCGTCCGTTTTTTTACGTTTTTGTCCGTTTTTCACGTTTTCATCCGTTTTTTTTTACGTTTACGCATGTTTTCTTATAATATATTGTTCGAGTATAGAATCTACTTATAGAAGAGCAAGGACAAACCATCTCAGATATCTGGTAAATTATTTCTTCATATTCCTGCCCAACTCGTTGTATGTCCCGTAAAACCGTTTTCACAATATCAAAGTGAACACCGCCCAAGTGTCATGTTATGTCAAATGAGCCTGTAAGTTTCACTGTATCTCATTGTTGAATACCTAAGTAAGTGGGAACAACAAACTTGAGTAATGAAAAAGAAATTTTAGACATTGAACTAATACCTCATTAGATGTCACAACGTGTTTGTGACCTATGCCTAGTCATATGTTGCAAATGCAACTTAAATTGTAGCAACACTCACCCAACCTCACATGAAAATTTGAGTCCTTAAATTTGTCAAAATCGAACTTTACTCTAATATTTTTGAAGCATTAAACATCACTGTTATATATGTCAAAATACTTAGTCATACCTGGCTAACTACACACAAGACAGGAAAACAAAGATTTAAGTAATAAAAGAGAATGAAATAACTAACCCTAATAAAACGGAAGTACTACATATATTCAAATAGTAGCTTAGGCTAGACACAAAAGGACTAGCGACCGACTCGGTCGAGCCACAACAAATCGGTCGTCCCTTTTGTAAGTCCTAGGTCGCGACCGATTAGAGGTAGGAAAACAAAGGAACTCGGTCTCCATCACGACCGAGTGCTAGTTCTTTTTTTTCTGCCTTTTGATCCGTTTCATGCATTGAAAAAAAATTATACCGTTAGCAGCCGTTGCATAGTAAAAAAAGAAATAATAATAATTACACACTATAAATACCACTTTCAAACACACACTTTTAAACACAATTCAAACAACAAATCAAATAAAAAAAGGCTTGCAAGCTTCCCATACTGTCGAAGAAGTTCAAAACTATGTCAAAAAACAGGTCGACATAGACGACATGGAACGACAAGATGCAATTGTCGAAGTTATAAAGAAATTTGAGCTCGCAAAGTTACGCAAACAACGGCTGAGAACACGATATACAGAGTGCACAGACATCTCTGACGACATAAAATTTGTGATCGACCAGTTTTTGTACAACGAATTTCGCAAAGACGCTGCTGTTGTTGAAACATTGTGGGGTTGTGTGCAGAAGATAGAGAACGAAAAATCCACCAAAATCCGTTGGAGTTTTGAGGAAAATGTGGAAGCTGCTGATGCACCACAACAAAAACAACAATTTGTGCAAGGTGCATCAAGTTCATCTGCACCAAGAGTTGTTGAGCAACAACAACAACAACCTCATCTTGATCAGTTTCAGCTAAGTTTTGAGGAAAATATGAAAGCTGCTGATGATGACTGAAACTCTGAGGATAAGCGGGAGCTGAGCAGGTTGGAAGCTAAGTTAGAGGAAGAGAGGTTTGCGACCTTTGTTCCTTACGACGGTTATGACTCCAACAACTCTCAAACCTGGGATCACCCGGATTGCAATTGAAGTTTAAGTTTTTAATTTTGTATTGTAATGTTTTAATTTCGTATCGTGTTGCATTTATGTTTATGTAACGTTTATATTTTTATTAATAAAAAGTTAAGTTTGTGTTAAAAGATCCCGCATTTTATTTAAATTTGAATTTGAAAAGTTTAAAAATATCTCGCTTCTTATTTTGAATTTGAATATGTAAAGTTTAAAAATAACACACTATACAATACTAATCTTCACACACTCCTAAAGCATTTCACAATGAATAATCGTTGGTCAATGGAAGAAGAAAGCTTGCTACCTAACGTATGGCTTGATGTTAGCGAATCTAGAGACCTTGTGAATGAACGTTCTTTTTGGAATGCCGTTACACAAAGGTTCAACCGTTCAAGGATCAGACTGATGGTGAGCACCGTAATAAAAATAGTATTATGGCTCAATGGAAAAGAATCAACCTTGAATGTCATAGATATAATGATATTTACAAAGAGTTGCAGCGTACAAGTCAAGACCCTTGTCGCCTTAGCAATGCACACCAAATTTATCATGAACGCCATGGGAGAGGGTTAAAATATCAACATGTGTGGTTCATTCTTAGAAACACAAATCAATGGGAAACAGACAATGCGTAACGGTGTTTTATGTTAAGTATTTTCCGTATCGTATTTTATTTATTTTTCGTATCGTGTTTTATGTTATGTGTTGTCACAATGTTTACGTTTACTTTTTAGTTGTTTAATTCCGTATCGTTTTGTTTATGTAATGTTGTAGTATACACATAAACATAAACTCGTATGGTTCTTGTGATTTGTATGGATCTAATGGTAAGAAATCTAGAGAGAGAAATATGAGAAGTTAGGAGCCTTTAGAGAGAGAAAGAAAGAGATATTAGATTAACTATGTGAAAAGGTCCAACCCTCACCCTTGCAAGGTGAGGGGTATTTATAGTTACAATGGATGAATGCCTCTACTAGGCTGTGGATCGAGCTGACAGAGGGTAAAAGACCCGACTCGATACCACAAATACTAACTAACACTAAACTACGTTCTTACGAATATAATAAATACTATGAGCTACATGATGCTTAACAATACTTGGGGTGACCGAATCTTCAATAAGAAAAACGTATTCCTAACAATCTCCCCCTAAGTTAGGTCACCCCTGGAAATCAAACATTGAGTTCTAGATGACTTGTTTAATGTGTAGGATGATCTTTGGCATTACTTCGAGTTCATCATCCAAATGAATATCTTCAAGTCATCTTTGAGTAGAAATGTCTCTATTTGATGTTGTGACTATCTTTGCGTTGGCATGCTCACACTTTCCTGGATCATGATCTTCTGCATCAGAGTTGTGGAAGCATAGTTGAAGCGCATTCCAAGATCATGATTTCTTTGAATTTGATGATGAAGTGTGAGCATGATGTGATGATTCGGCATCTTTTCTACAATCAGCAGTAGTCGCCAAAAATTCCTGCATAAGAATGTTAGCAATAAAATGTCCGGTACTTACAGGTTCGGAATTGGAGATCGTCAACAGCATAGTCTGAAGACTCCCTCTAATCCTTACCAAGACCGTTCCCAAACTGGATACCCCCAAGAGGGCTTACAAGATCTACCTAAGTAGACCCATACCTATCTAAGACCTAATACCCAACCCGACCCAACTAAATTATATAGTTAAAATTATAAAATATTTATTTATCTATACTATCTATAATGGAAAAATGGTCAAACTTGAAAAGTTGAGTCTTGAAAGTTGAGTATTGAAAGTCAAATGTGAGAGAAAATTAATGTAATTAATACTCTAATTAAAACACCCCATTACTTAAAAGTACAATAATTTATTCACATTGTACAACCAATTAAAAACATATCTATCAAATTAAATACAACCAATTAAAACACAAACCGGGTTGACCCGGTAATTTGACCTGTTTTCGACTCAACCTAGCAAGTTGTTGACCCGGTTTAAATCTACCCATTTTTCGACCGGAGCGGTTCAACCGGTTGAACTACCCGGGTCGAACCGGATTTCAAAACATTATCCATTACTTAAAAGTACAATGATTTATTCACATTGTACAACCAATTAAAAACATATCTACCAAATTAAATACAACCAATTAAAACACAAACCGGGTTGACCCAGGATGCTTTAAACCCGACGGATTGACCCGGCTTAATTTGACCCATTTTCGACCCAACCTAGCAAGTTGACCTGGTTTAAATCGACCCATTTTTCGACCGGAACGGTTCAACCGGTTGAACCACCCGGGTCGAACCGGGTTTCAAAACATTATCTTTTACTTAAAAGTACAATGATTTATTCACATTGTACAACCAATTAAAAAACATATCTACCAAATTAAATACAACCAATTAAAACACAAACCGGGTTAACCCGGGACGCTTCAAACCCGGCGGATTGACCAGGTTTAATTTGACCCGTTTTCAACCCAACCTAGCAAGTTGACCCGGTTTAAATCGACCTATTTTTCTACCGGAACGGTTCAACCGGTTGAACAACCCGGTCGAACCGGGTTTCAAAACATTATTTTTCGTTTATAACCCATAAACTTTTCTTATCAATAAACTATTTGTCGCTATAAAATCCCGTTGTTATGCACGGGTACTCGTCTAGTTAGAGAAAAAAGAAAACCGTAACCCTAAAAGTATTCTCACCCTTTATAACTTTCTAGCTATCTCTATCCATTTCTTGCCTGCTCCCAAACAAACTTGTTTTTTCACACACAGCAAAGACATGGTTCGATCGATTAATCTCTTAAATTTATTTACTTTGTTTATATATTTATGTCTCTAATTTGAATACCATGTTTAGGGCATCTGCTAAAACTTTTGTGTTTTGAAAATCTAATTTAGGGTTTTTAACTTTTTGTGTAAATATATTTTTTGTTATAAATGCAGATTGATATTTGTATAACTGCCCTTATAAATTGTTTATATTTATCTCTTCTTGTGATAATCGCGTGAAGTTTGAATTGGTCCTTTTATTTTATTTTATTTATTTTTTTTAATAGTTTCTATTGATAAATGTGTGATAGAACTCGACAGTGCAAGTCCCTTCCTTACTTACCTTGACAAAAGAACAAATTCTTTGGTTAAACGATGGATCGAGGACGTTGCAGCAAGCTGCGGCTACGTGTTCTGGTAATTTCTAAAACAACACTGAATCTCTTTTTAAAACTTATCCAATTTGTTATTGTTGTCCCAGCCGTTTATGTGAATGTGTACGGTTTTATGGTTGAGTCAAATAAGATTTGCAAATGAAAATAACTAAAGATAACTTATATATATTTGTCTAACCAATGTAAAGTTACAAGTTCATATGTATATATACTAGTCTAATTGGTGTAAGTGAACCGATATATCTATTCGAATAGTTTTCTTCCAACCAATGCTTTGGTTCGAATAGGTTCCTGCTAAGCAACACAACCATTCGCCTATTTCCAGAATTTAACTAACATAACTAACTTAACTACTAAACGGTTATTAAGTTTCTGATGAACACGTTTGGTCCTTCATGTTTTCCTTCAAAGTAACATCGAGATCACTTGGCTTACATTCTCCTCCTTAATCTTGATCGTTGCTTTGTCTAAGGTCTTGAACTCCGAGCATTTGTCTCATAGTTGTAAACTTGAGTCTTGGTAAAGCTTTCGTTAATATGTCTGCTCTTTGTAGTTCTCCACTAACGTGTTCCATATTTATATGACCATTCTCTACGCATTCCCGAATGAAATGATAGCGAATGTCTATATGTTTACTCCTTCCATGAAATACTGGATTCTTTACGAGTGCTATTGCTGATACGTTGTCAACTCGGAGCGTTATCCTTTTTTCTTCCATTCCAGTTAGTTCACTAAGTAAACGTTTTAACCATAAGGCTTGACATGCTGCTGCAGTAGCTGCCATGAATTCTGATTCACATGATGAGAGCGCCACTGTCGGTTGCTTCTGAGTACACCAGGTAATAGGTGACTCTCCAAAGTAAAATACGACTCCAGTAGTTCTTTTTCCTTGATCGGTATTGATTCCATAACTACTGTCACTGTAACCTGTAATTTTGCAGCTGCTTTCCTTCTTGTATATTATTCCATGTTCTTTTGTTCCTTTGACGTTTCAGATTACTTGTTTCACTGCCTTCAGGTGATGATCCTTCGGGTCTTGCATAAATCTGCTGAGTAGTCCGACTGAGTAACTAAGATCCGGTGTTGTATGTAATAAGTATATGAGGATTCCAATTAAGCTTCGGTAATAAGTTGTGTCAACTGGTTCTCCATCTTTCGCCTTGACCAACTTAGTGCCGGGATCCAATGGTATCTTCGTATCATAACTATCCGTCATACTTGTTTCTTTTAGGATCTTGTTAATATATCCAGTTTGCTTGATTGTAATCTCTCCTCCTGTTTGTGTAACTTCTACCCCAAAGTAATACGCTAGCAATCCTAAATCGCTCATTTCAAATTTATCTTCCATCTGGGATTTGAACAAGTCTATTTCCTTCTTTGGAGTGCCCATGATTATTAAATCATCTACATATACTCCAACTATAAGTGTTGAATTCTTGCTTCTCTTCGTGTAGACTGCTTGTTCTAGATTAAATTTCTTAAAGTCTAATGACTTCAAGGTTTGACCAAGCTTCACATTCCAAGCTCTTGGAGCTTGTCTTAAGCCATACAAAGCTTTTGTTAGCTTGTATGCTTTTCCTTGGTTTCCTTGTTGAATGAAACCTTCAGGTTGTGTAACGTAGACTTCTTCCTTCAATTCTCCATGTAAAAATGTTGATTTCACATCTAAGTGGTGTACTTGCCATCCATGATATGCTGCTAGTGCTAATATTAATCGAACTGTCTCGATTCTAGCTACTGGTGCAAATACTTCATCAAAGTCTATTCTTTGTTCTTGTACATAACCTTTCGCTACTAATCTTGCTTTATATTTAATGATCTTTCCTTGTGCATCTCTCTTGGTTTTATAAACCCATTTGAGTCCGATTGCCTTCTGATTTTCTGGAAAATTTGTAATAGTCCATGTGTTGTTCTTGTTGATTGAATCTAATTCAATTTTCATGGCCTCAATCCATTTCTCATCTTTTTATGCTTCCTTGTAGTTATGGGGTTCTTCTTCTATGAAGAATAAACTTGGAGTTTCTATTTCACGTGCATGTTGATAAATTTCATTGATATTCTTTAAACCTCGTACTGGTCTGTGATCATATCTTTCTGAGCTTCCTAATGAGCTTTCTAATGAACTAATAGTAGCTTCTTTTTCACTTTCTGAGTTGGGTTCGTAAGTGTATGTTGGTGGTGTAGTTGGTGATTCTGGATCTGGTATTGGATCTGGTATGTGATCCTCTTCATGATACGTGTTATCAATGTTTTCTATGTTGATTGGTGTAGGATTTCCATTATCAACTTCGTCTATCACAAAACTAGCCTAAAATGTGTCTTGTGTACCCGTATCATCTCCATTTTTATCCCAATTCCACGGTTTCGTTTCCATAAACTTTACATCCCTACTAACATGTTCCTTCTTTCTTACTGGATCATATAGCCTACAAGCTTTTGATCCTTCCTCTACTCCTAAATAAACCATCGGTATGCTTCTATCATCTAACTTCTTCAAGTGAGGTATCGTTATCTTAGCGTAAGCTGTGCATCCGAATATTCTAAGGTTTTGTAGGTTTGGTTTTCTGTTGTAGAGTGCTTCATATGGTGTTTTATCTTCTAGTGCTCGTGTAGGTACCCTATTTAGAATATAAATGGCATGCTTGACTGCTTCCGCCCAAAAAGTTAAGGGTAACTTCATCGCTTTCATCATACTCGTAGTAGTTAATAACACCGTCCTATTCTTTCTTTCAACTACTCCATTCTGTTGCGGTGAGTATGGTGCTGTTAACTGTCTTGTTATTCCATTCTCTTTACAGTACTTAGTGAATTCATTTGATGTAAATTCACCACCTCTATCTGTTCTTAGCATTCTTAACTTCAATCTTAACTCCATTTCAATCTTTTGTCTAAATTCCTTAAATGTGTTGAAGGCTTGATCCTTAGTTGTTAGAAAATAAGCCCACATATAACGTGTACAGTCATCTACTAGTAAGAAGATGAGTTTCTTTTCGGAATGTGTTGTTGGACTTATGGGACCACAAAGATCTCCATAAACTAAGTCCAATGGGTTCTTGAATCTGAATTTAGCTTGATTGAGAAATGGTGTTCTGCTATGTTTTCACTACAAACTAAACCACCTTTCGTGACATCATTTTAATTTGTGACGACATAGTCGTCACAAAATTCAGAAGGGCCCACCACTTTCAACCTTTTCAACCAACAATGGCATAGTCAAACAAAAATCGGGGGCCCACTAGTGTTAGTGGCGACTATTTCGTCACCAATATTTTATTATAACTAAATCATTTTCTTTTTTGTTATAAAAAGTTATTAAATTTATAAATAATGATTTTTCAAAACAAGTTTTTTTGTCAAATAAATTGTGACGCTAATGTCGTCACAAATCCTTTATTATGACTATATTTCTTTCTTTTTTATAATAAAAAGCCTTTGAATTTTTTTAACAATTATTCTTGTTTGAAGGGGTCTTGGTAAATAACTTTGTGACACAAAAGACGTCACCAATATTTTAATAAGAAGGTTTTAAAACTCGTGTATATTATTTTGGTAAAATTTTAATAACCCGCCAAATCCCGCCATCCAATTTGGGTCGATAATGTCATCACCAAATATTTTACTGATTTAATTTTATATTTTGTGACGACATAGTCGTCACCATCGGTTTATTATAACTAATTTATTTTCTTTTTTATTATAAAAGGGTTTTAAAAAGTATAAATAATGATTCTTAAAATTGATATTTTATGTTAAAATTAATTATAAATTTCGTTGAGGTTCAAAACAAGTTTTTTTGTTAAAATAAATTGTGACGACATTACTACTAGAATAAGGAGAACTAGCTACGAGCAAAATCCCGACAACAAAATGGCGTCGACATTTTACACTAAACGACGAAAAAAACACTTGATCGAGCAAAGCCTACATTGAATTTTTAACAAGTTAAACTCCCGACGACATGTCGTCGGGACCATATAGGTCAAATTTGACTTCTCCAATAATAGCGAAAAATTGAGCGGGAATTTGCCCTGCCAAGATGTTACCGACGACATGTCGTCGTTATCAAATCTTTTATATAATAAAATAAAACCCCTATTGGGAATTTTCCATTTCAAAAAAATCAATTCATACCTTATTTAGTGATGATTTTATTTAAAAAAAAAATATTATTTTCTTATTAAGTAACACTAGTTATAATACCCGTGCACGCACGGAGTTTTTCCAGAAAAATTTAATTATATAGTATTATCGTTTAAAAACAGAAAATTTTATGTATATTTTAAAAAGTTAGAGCATCAACATGTGCGAAAGTAAGAAAAATAGTTAGCCGAAATTGTAAATATAACTGTGGCATCGACCTTGTATTGGATTCTTGAGTATGTCTCTTTATAATGTTATTGGGTCAAAGGTTCTTTGATCACATGGGTTTACACATAAATCAATTTTTTTTTAAAAATTTTGTTTACTATATGGACATATAAGAATTTAACCGTGAAAATTTTCATATAAGTACAACTAATAAGTATACATGAGTTTTTCATTATGTATTAATATCAATTATTATTTTGTAAAAATTTTATTGATGAAAGATTTAACTTTGTTTAGTTGACATATATGTTAATGTTGAGGTTGATGTTGTTGTTTAACTTTAACTATTGATATTATGTTATACAAAATGTGCGAGTTTAGTAGCATATAGTGAGCGTTGATGAAGTTAAAATATATCCCGTAAAGTTTTTTAAAAATGTTTTTCCGGATATCTGTATATAAACTTTAAATAATAATTACATGAGTCGTTATAAGTACAATCGCGTATATTTATTTTCATATCACAGTAACTCGTACATACAATTTGATATTTATATTACCGTTAACAATAATTTAACTGTATTTAATATTTTAATATTCAAAACCCGTGTACGTATAGATGAAACTTTTAAATAGGATAAAATGAGTTCTTATTTATATTTAACGTACATAGTAGAAAGATATTTTAATAGATGAAAGTTTAAAACTAATATTTATTTTAAAAGTATTTAACGTATATTAAAACTAATTCGTACATTTATAAAATTTTGTAAGTTTAATTGGTGGATGTCTCAAACCAATATTAATACTCATGTAATTGTAAACAAAGTTCATATTAGAAAGTGTAGGGGATATAAAGTGTAAGTGGTTATTTGTTTATTATCTAAAGTTATCAAAAAACATGGAGATTTATAATTTTACACTTAACTCCATATAATATATTTAAAATTCAACCACTAATGTTTATTAATTACCTCCTTTTTTTTAAGTTTTTATTTTCATAAATTTGACACTTATATTTTTAGATGTTTTTTTTTCTCAATTAAATTCTCCACCAAATTTATTAAAGTTTGACCAAAATCAATTCAATTTTGAATTTCTATTACCCAATCACGTCGCTCGATTTCGCCTACGTGTCATAATCGAGCTCTCTTATTGGTCCAATTTTTTTTAATGAGAAGGAATTATAAAAAAACTCCGAAATGATGTAATTCTTTTATTATATAAAAGATTTTTTATTTATCCATAACACATGTAGAAGATAAATATAAAAAATATAGATAAGATGCAATTAATAATAAGATTAAAATTTTTAAATAATTATCTTTAATAATAAAAAACTATAATTAAAAATCATAAATCAAAACAAAACAAAGATTAAATTATTTGTTTTTTAATAAATAAAAATATATGATTTAAAAAATTTTAAAAAAAACCGCGCGTGCGCGGGCATTATAACTAGTGAGTAGTGAGTACTATAATTTTTTATGTACATAAAAAGACATTATTCAAATTTATCTCATACTCCCTATTAGATTAACTGTCGCTAAAATATTTAGCCTTTAGCTTCTAAATTTAGTTGTAGAAATATGCAATCAAATGTCAAATTACAAGTAACACTTTTTTATATACTTTTTTCAATCATTCGCCATGCTATATATATACTTTAGTTTGTTTCAGTAATCGTTGATGGAATCGTTTTAATTTTCTGAAAATTGTTTGTAACTATTAATAAACATTTATTTCGAAAATGTTTATTGTCAGACATTTAGTGTTAATGGGGCCTATATCACTGGATGATGCCTGCTCAATCTCACGTCAAATCATTGTGGATGTGGGTGTTGAATTGTTTCAGGTGGAATTGAGTTTGGAAATGTAGTCAAGAAGATATGGTCTTTGGTGCATTAAAGGTGAATCTATAAGTTAGCATTTGGTGTCTGAAATCTGTAGGCGTGTTTGGCTTAAGTGTTAGACTTATGATTAGTTAGTTAGGTCCGAGATAGTTTTTATGTGTATTGTCAGAGATCTTTTGTAATTTCAGTTTGTAGTAATTTGTTTTGATTACTAATGTACAAGTTCACCTTTGCACCCAAAAATAAAAAATTAAAAAAAAATCAATAAATAAAATTTGGACGAATAAGGTACATCTTTGTCTCTGTGTACGTTTTTGTGAAATACTAGGAAACTAGGTACTAAGATGGCGTTTAAACAACAGTTTGGGCCTGATAGCATGGGCTGAAGAACAGAATCTCATATTAGTATTACAGTCTACAACTATTTAGCCCACCAAGATCACGTTTTAATTATCAATAAACATTTTCAAGCATCCCATATTTAGTCAAACAACTAAAAAGTCGCATATCCAGTCGTTTATCAAAAACTTTTGCCATAATATAGTGTGGGTGACCTCTTTTAATTTTATATTTTTTTTACGACTTGTTAGTTGTGTTAGTGGTTCATACTAGCAATGATATCCAATTGGGCAATATACTGACCTTGAGACCCGTCTGTTACTCCTTTATCGCCTGAAGGGGTAAAAGTTCCGGGTTAGGACTCGAACTTGATACCTCCCCTATCAAAACATCCCCTCCACAAGGCACCTTAAGGAAACCTTGGGGCCTGAGTCCACCATCATGCAAACGTAATCCCGGTAAAGCCCTTTTCTTTTGAAAAGATTGGCGTGACAACTTTATATCTATTTGCACCTACCAAAAATTGAAGTTGTGATATTTCAAATTTTAATGATAACAGTCACAAAAGTATTTTATCACTATATCGGCTGTCAAGTAATTATGTAGTCGCTTAAATCATAGACTTGTACACCTATGGAAAGATACGTCAAACAATCATCAAATTGTTAAAAATATACAAACTATGAACGGATTTTTCCCCCCTGAAATGGTGAATATTATTAACTTATGAATCATCAAATTACACTTGAATTCAATACAGTCTCATATGAACATGCTCATATGACTGATACATTCTAAGATACAACATTCAATACTACATACAGGGAAAACACAAGCTGATTCTAATTCACCATTCATCTAGGCTTAGCAACTGCATGCTAACACCTAGGCAACCATGGAGAAATATCACTTCTTGGCTACATTTCCACTGCATAAACACCCTACCTAGCCTCATTTGCAGCCCTTGCACATGAACCTAGAGGCTCTTATACAGGGCATCACTAAGAAGATGATCAAAACTTCTGTTCCATTGGGACTCTAATGCATAGAGTTACCTCATATGCATAGAGTTGCCCAAGGATACATCCCACCTTGACTACATTTCCCCCTCTTTTATTTTCCATAACCTACATCACCATGAAAAACAAAGAGTGGACATCATCAGGTTGGCACTCCACCAAATTTTCTGGCAACCTACTTTATGTAGTCATCTACTGAGATAAGATGAACAGAGCAAAATTCCAGTATTAATTGCCACTCCAAGCACCCCTAATATGAAATTTTGGTTATTCATTCATCCTTTCTATGATTGCAAGTTACAAGGCCCTCAGAATACACCAGGACAAGCAGAATCTTTGCTTTACAATCATAATTGCTTCTTAATCCAATCACCCTTTTAAAAGAACTGTTTCATTGAACAACATTCAGTTCTTGATATAATTCAAAACCACATTCCACTTTTGAGATATCTTTATTACTTGACTTGTTCTCCTGACTTTTAAGCTCATCAATTGCACTTTAATGTTTCCTTCAATAATCTTCAATAGTGTAGAGTTAACAATCTTTTCACCAGTGAATAACCGTGCATTCCTTTCCTTCCATATGTGGCAGACACTAGTAGCCAGTCCAATCCTTTTGAGCACACTCCCAATAGTATTGTTACAAGGCTCATTGATTTATTGTTCTAACAGTGCCTCCCATGAATTTGACATCCACCCATTCTCCATTTTACCCTTCAAACTTTCCCAAATAACTTTTGAATATTCACACTCAAAAAACAAATGATTGTGTGAATCATTCTCTTTATTACATAGTGGGCATTTCATAGTGGGACCTTTGTTCCATTTCATGATTATATCCTGTGTCTGCAACCTCTTTTGAACAGCCATCCAAAGAATGAATGCCATTCTTGGATTACACTGACTATACCATACTACCTTATTCCATCTAACTTCCCCATTATGTTGACACTATGAACGGATTTTGTGGTCGTTGAGAATTGTGTTACCATTTTTGTTTAGTGTAACAACATTTTATTTTGTTCATCTGAGTTATTAGATGAACAGTTATTGAATTTATGAAAAATGATATTTGGGTCACTGGACATACAAAAATATATGTACACATTATGAGCTTGTAAAGCACGTAATTATCTTACTTAACTTATCCAAAACTTAGCGTTCAAGTCACTTCGATCAATTCTTCCTATATGTTAAGTAACTCAAATAAACAAAATGAAAGTTCGTTAACTTCGACTCATTAAAAAATAATAATAACAAAAAAATAAAATTAGTGACATATTTGTGTATTAACTTTTTTTTGTTCATATCACTCTTAGTTAAAAAAAAATAATAAAATAATTATAAGAAAATTCTTTTTCTATATCGTGTATATAATTATATATCACTCACCAAGGCAAGGGAAAAAAAAAGTTTTCATTTAATAGCATCCTCTTTAATATCTGTAAAATAGTATGTCATGAAAGGTATATAAGTTAGGGTACAATGGTACATTCCTTGAAAACAATTGACTTTATAAGCCATGCCATGATATGATGGCTCTCTCTCGGATCATCCGTGACCCAAATGAAAAATCATTCACATAAAATGCTTCCTATTTCCCTTTTTAGCACGAAAAGCATACATACATATTACTCCGTAGTATATTAATACCGGCCGTAACAGGGCGCACCGAGTCTTGTGTTAGAGTTTAACAATTAAATAGCACGTATTGCGGAAGCTAGGATCAAATATAACACATAAATATTAACTAAAACATAAATAGTAAACGTACCTTTTAGCACTTAAATAAACCTTGAATCTTGTACAAATTAGATTAATGATAAACCCTTTACCGTTTTGTTTATCGATCTCTTGATAATTACTAAAGTAAGTAATTACCTCGTTCTTGTACACACAAACTACCAACGAATAAAGGTTTGATGCAAGTAAACAAAACACTATTTTGGTTTAAGCAAAATCGACCCAAGAACCCTTGGAGGGGGGTGGACGATCGGCCAAGAAAGAAACAAGGAAGAAAAGAATTTAGGGTTTTGTGTGTGTGCACAAAAGATATGAAACCCTAACCCTTGGCCTTGTATATATACTAGAGTAAACTTGGAGGACAAGTTGGATGTGGGTTGGGCTTCCCCTCCCCTTGCACGACCGGCCTAGGCACCCCATGGGGTGTTCTAGATCCTTCTTGACTCCCAAATTACATTCTAGTCCTTATCTTTCGTTACTAATGATAGTTAGTCCATACGGTTAATAACTAACGACCATTTAGTCCATTAAGTGTTTATATATATATATATACATATATATATATATATATATATATATATATATATATATATATATATATATATATATATGTATATATATATATATATATACACGATACATTTAACATATATATATTTATTATACATTATTCTTGTTTGTAAAGTGTGCAATCCCGAGGTCTCGTGTTCGATACTAGACATTTACATATTAATGTTTATACGTAACATTTAACAGCTCCCACTCGTATATCCATTAATAGTAAAATGACATTGGTTAGCGTCTTGCAACACTCCAATGCCCCTAGTTCAAACCGAGCTAGGTTTCCTGGAAAAAACCTTTAATGATTCATCATTATAATTATCCTTTCATTACTAATACTACATTAATAAAGATGTGAGGTTCTTTATTAAATTTCTGTTTCTCGTCTCTTTATGATTGAACAAAATTACCAAAACATCTGAACGTATTCCAGATAGACTTTGGGCATGGCCATGCAAACATTTTGTCAACCCTACGAGGGGGCCAGCAGTATTAAACTTCTAAACAAATCAGAAGGAATAAATTCTTTCTTGACTACAAGAATAACCCATGAACTTTGCAACACTTCTGAAAGCAACTCTTATAACTCCTTGTTACGGTGAGCGGTAGATTGCTTCACAAAAATGCACTACATCCATGACACTTATCTGGTATCTCAAGTCTGAGGATAACTTTAAATATGATTCTCACATTAAATATTAAATCATATTATTGGGATAAGTCCAATATTCAATTTATCGAATATCATGTGAAATTGGTATGACTACGCATCAATATACTTTCAAGTATATTCTAAACCAATACTCAAATATGTCTTAGTTTAATGATATTCCCATATCATTAATCGACAACGGACAATTTAGAATAATAATTTATTCATGGATCTTAAACATGCAAATATAGGATATATTATTAAGACAATGAATAAATAAACATAAACCATATTTTATTTCATTAAAATTGTACATTACATCCCTTATCCAAATACTAATCACAAATGGGCATGAAACTTTCAGCTAATCTAAGTCCTATACCTTAAGCATGCTTGTAAAGCTTGGTGCCAGGTAGAGGCTTTGTTAATTGATCTGCCAAGTTTTCATCTGTGTGAACTTTGAGCATTTCGATTTCGCCTATTTCGACTTGTTCTCGAACATAGTGATGCTTAATCGGGAAATGTATGATGCCTTTCATGATTCCAAGCTCATTGGCAAATGTTATTGCAGCTGAGTTATCGCAATACATTTTAATAGGTCTTTGAATCGAAGGCATAACTCCTAGCCCTGAAACAAACTTCCTAATCCAAACAGCTTCCATTGCAGCTTCTGAAGCAGCTATATACTCACTTTCTGTAGCAGACATCGCTAGTACACTCTGCTTTCTGCTCCTCCAATCCACAACTCCTCCATTAATGACAAAGACATAACCAGTCTGAGACTTCGTATCATCCTTATCACCTTTCCAAGAAGCATCGCAGTAACCTGTAACATCAAGTTCTGCTGATGGAGTACCCCCATAAACCAAGAACATATCTTTAGTAGCCCTAAGGTACTTAATAATATTCTTAACAGCAATCCAGTGAGCTATACCTGGATTTTGCTGATATCGACTGGTTAAATTCTGAGCAAACGCCACATCAGGCCTTGTACTTTTCACCGCATACATTATAGATCCCACAGCCGAAGCATAAGGGACTCTCTTCATGCGTTGCACCTCTGCAGGTGTTGAAGCACAAACCTTGTTGCTCAAGCCATGTTGTTCTTGCATTGGCAAATATCCTTTCTTGGAATTTTGCATACTGAATCTCTTCAATATTTTATCAATGTAAGCACTTTGGCTTAATCCAATTAATCGCTGAGATCTATCTCTATATATCTTGATTCCCAGAATAAATGCAGCTTCCCCTAAATCTTTCATAGAAAAACACTTTCCATGATATGCCTTAACCTTTTGCAAACTTGGAATGTCGTTTCCCATGATCAATATGTCATCAACATATAATATAAGGAAAATCACATTACTCCCACTAACTTTGTGATATACACATGGCTCATCAAGATTTTGAGTGAATCCATACTTTTTAATCTCACTATCAAATCTCTTATTCCATTGTCGTGATGCTTGCTTCAATCCATAAATGGATCTTTGAAGTTTGCATACACGATCTGGGAATTCTGGATTCACATACCCCTCAGGCTGCGCCATGTAGATGTCTTCATCTAGGCTACCATTTAAGAAGGCGGTTTTGACATCCATTTGCCAAATCTCATAGTCATAGTAAGCAGCTATGGCTATAAGAATCCTAATTGCCCTAATGTCAGCTACAGGAGAAAAGGTCTCCTCATAGTCAACACCAAAAGTTTGAGTATAGCCTTTAGCTACCAAACGGGCCTTATAGGTGTGTACAACGCCATCCATGTCAGACTTTTTATTGTAGAGCCATTTACTCCCAACTAGTTTGGCACCCAGAGGTAGGTCTACTTCTTCCCAGACTACATTGTCTTCCATGGATTGCATTTCCCCATCCATAGCAACTTTCCATTTAGCCTTTTCAGGACAATTCATGGCTGCTTTATAACTTGTAGGCTCATCAAGATCACTCAATAAATTATCATCACACTCTACATTAAGACATAGACGTGTAGGAGCTTTTACTGGTCTTGTTGATCTACGAATGGGAATCACTTCAACCTCAGGTGGAGGACCTAAACTTTCAGGTTCTACCGGAAGTTGGTTAGTGTTTTCAGAAGGTGCTACATCTTCATGATCGTCTTCCAGATCATATAATCTCCCACTGAATTCTTGAGATATGAGCTCCTTTTCAAAGAAGTCTCCATACCTTGCAACAAATACTTTGTTTTCAGGTGGGTAATAAAAGTAGTAACCCATAGTTTCCTTAGGGTATCCTACGAAGATGCACTTCACAGATCTTTGTTGGAGTTTGTCTGCTGAGTCACGTTTAACATACGCCTCACAACCCCAGACCTTAAGATAAGACAAGTTAGGAGCTTTTCCAGTCCATAACTCATATGGTGTCTTATCAACCTTCTTTGTTGGAACCATATTAAGAATGCGAACAGCAGATTCTAAGGCATAATCCCAAAACGAAAAAGGAAGAGTTGTTAGATTATACATAGATCGTATCATGTCTTGCAATGTACGATTCCTTCTCTCAGATACACCATTTTGTTGTGGAGTATATGGAGAAGTAAGGTGCTGGACAATTCCCTCCTTAGCTAGATAATCTATGAACTCCTGACTCAGGTATTCACCACCTCTATCGGATCGAAGAGCTTTAATCTTCTTTCCAAGTTGCAACTCTACTTTTGCTTTAAACACTTTGAATGTTTCAAATACCTCATGTTTATGTTTAAGTAAATAAACATAACCATAACGGCTGTAATCATCCGTAAATGTTAAGAAGTAGCTAGCACCTCTCCTTGACACATGTCTAAGTGGTCGACACACATCTGAGTGAATAAGACCAAGTAGATCATTAGCCCTTTCAATCCTATTTTTAAAGGGTTTCTTTGTCATCTTTCCAGCAATACAAGATTCGCATTTATCAAATGATTCATCATTGATCTTATCTAAAAGCCCATCATGTTGTTGCTTATCCATGCGAGCCTTGCCTATGTGAGCAAATCGACAATGCCAAAGATAAGATGAATCCAGACCTTTCTTGATTCTCTTATTGATGCTATACATTGAATTATTATTAACAAAAGCATTATCATTATCATTCATATCAATTTCAAAGATACCATTCACAGCAATAGCATTAAAATAAAAAAAAATCATTTAAAGAAACTGAAATTCGATTGCTAGAAATAGTATGATGAAAACCAAGGTTTAACAAACATGAAAATGAAATTACACCTCCAACGTGCAAGAATTGTTGTCCATAGGCCAGCTTTCTCTCAACTCTAAACCCCTGCTAGGTATTGCAAATATGAATGCCACATCCCGTATCATATACCCATGAATTCAATTTAGGAGTAAGAGTGAATAATTCAATCATAAAGAACGCACCTGATGAACTGGGTTTACCAGCTTCATTCCCCTGCTTCTTCTGTCGCAAGTCATGAATGTAGAGAGGACAATTGCGCTTCCAATGGCCCTTTTCATGACAGTGGTGACATGCCTGATCCTTCTTGTTTGGAGGATTTGTCTTGAACTGCTTAGGCTGATGTTGTTTCATCTTGGGTTCTGGTTGATAGGCCATGACCTGCTTGCCTTTATCACCTTTCCCTTTGCCTTTGTTCACATGCGATTTCTTCTGGATTCTCCCCCCATGAATTGCCAACACTTGCGGGGTAGGAGCCTTGACCTTGGCTGGTAGACTATTCTCATAATCAACAAGCAATGCGAGTAATTCTGAGACTGTCTTCCCCGAGCATTGCATGTTGAAATTCTGCACAAAACCAGCAAAGTCTCTGCTTAGAGACCTGTTGATTAAGTGCACTTGCACATTCTCAGGGTAACCAAAACTAATTCTGTGAAGTTGATCAAATGAATATTTTATCGCATCCACATAATCAGCTACTGGTTTACCATCACCATGCTTGCAGTTGTGTAGCGTGTCAAGTTCATCATACAATTCAACTGCAATTGGTTTCTCATAAGACTGCTTAAGTATTTCAAGCATATCTTTAGGGAAGGCGTACTCAAACTTCTTTTGTAACTGAGCACTCATGCTAGTGAGCATTAAACAAGCAACCTCATTAAACTTAGCATTTGTAACCCTCCATGCCGCCTTTGCTTCATCTGTTGCAGTTGCAGCAGGTTCAGCTGGGCATTCCTCGGTCAAGTAGTCTAGCTTTCCGGATGCCCTCAAGACAATTCTGAGCGAACGGTGCCAGTCATTAAAATTCTTTCCAGTCAGTTTTTCTCTCTCAAGATGATTCTTGAAAGCAGAAATCACAGTTTGGTTATCGGGTTGAGCCATATCTACAGATAAAGTTCAAATATTAGTATTTTCGATAATCAATATCTTCAAGAAAATAAAATACCCATGGCTATATTCATATAACCAACTAATTTTCTTGAAAATCTAGGATCTAACTTTACATAGATTCCACCACATCAGTTGATCTGCTAGTGGTGAAAGTATAAAAGATGGTAATCTGTCGAACAATAATTGGCAAACAAGATTTCCAATTCCTAGATCATTATGGGATTTACATCAAATTGATTCATCAATTTGCCTTGTAAGCATGTTTCATCCCATCTCATGCCTTAAGTTCTAGGTCTCACGCACAACTTAATTAAGTCGTCTACCTTAGAAACTGTAAAATTACTATATATGGTCTCACGCATTAACAGAATTTTACCTTGTCATAATAATTTAGCCTAGGTCTCACGTTTACCAAATTAAAATTTCAAGTGTTCCTTATAGATAGATGGCATGTAACTTAAATTTTAAGGGTATTACTTTTTGATATGTCAATCAAAATATGTACAAAGATGCATGCACTCATCTTTATAACATACGTTTTTATAAAACCTTTTTATATCCAATTAGTGAAATTAATACACAAAGTTTTACTTGAGGTTTAACCAAACCCCTAAGATGACTTTCTACAAGCATGGTTTTTCAAAGAAATTCGTTTAAGACTTATTCAAGATTGTGATAACCAAGGCAGACTCGAGGGCACTTTTCTAAGCCTTCATATCACGATTATGAATATTATCTTAAAAGAGTTATTTTTAAAAAATCATGTTTGTACAAAACATCAATCAAGCAAAAGTTTATAGATTCAATCTCAAAATTATGTAATAAAGTTTGTATCTTGCTAGTCTCGCCTGGGAGCTGATTACCGTGCGAATCGGACCACTAGTGGCACATAAGACCTTGCAAGATTCTTACTTTATCACTTAGGGCTTCACCATTATTAGTCAATATTATTTTCTTTATAAAAACAACCCTTTTATTGCTTACAACAAGTCAAACTAAAAACAATAAAACAAGTATACAAAGAAAATTAAAACAACCAATAATAAATAAGAGAAACAATTAGCCACATGCAATCCGTATTAGAAAAAGATCCTAATAAAATCAATTCTAGGTATAATAATTCATGTAATCAACTAAGGCCTTCTCCTCTTGATGGAAGAGAGTCACATACATTGACGAATCAATTGCGTAGGCCAAAGCTAATAAACACAACACATAGCATATATAAATCGATTTTGATATATATATTGGAGTCTTTCCCAATTTTAGATCTATCTAAAGCATGTGATAAAATTAAAAAAAAAAAAAAAAAAAAAAAAAAAAAAAAAAAAAAAAAAAGATCCATGACTAACATATATGTAAGTCACGGATTAAAACCTAACAATTAGCAATTAGGTCACAAGATACTTTCAATTAACCGGTTAAAGACCTAGGGTTTCTAGTGATTACAAATAATCCAAGAAAACCACAAAACCCTAATTAGGGTTCCATGGAAAATTGACCCCCCACCCATAAATTAGGGTTAGGGTTTCGACTTTTATTAAAAAAATAGGAAAAAAAAACTAGATCAAAAATATGTATCTAAAACAATTAAAGATTCGATTTTTATTACGTTTTAGTAATCAATTACATGTTATACATGGCTCGTGATGCCACTGTTAGAGTTTAACAATTAAATAGCACGTATTGCGGAAGTTAGGATCAAGTATAACACATAAATATTAACTAAAACATAAATAGTAAACGTACCTTTTAGCACTTCAATAAACCTTGAATCTTGTACAAATTAGATCAATGATAAACCCCTTACGTTTTATTTATCGATCTCTTGATAATTACTAAAGTAAGTAATTACCTCGTTCTTGTACACACAAACTACCAACGAATAAAGGTTTGATGCAAGTAAACAAAACACTATTTTGGTTTAAGCAAAATCGACCCAAGAACCCTTGGAGGGGGGTGGACGATCGGCCAAGAAAGAAACAAGGAAGAAAAGAATTTAGGGTTTTGTGTGTGTGCACAAAAGATATGAAACCCTAACCCTTGGCCTTGTATATATACTAGAGTAAACTTGGAGGACAAGTTGGATGTGGGTTGGCTTCCCCTCCCCTTGCACGACCGGCCTAGGCACCCCATGGGGTGTTCTAGATCCTTCTTGACTCCCAAATTACATTCTAGTCCTTATCTTTCGTTACTAATAATAGTTAGTCCATACAGTTAATAACTAACGACCATTTAGTCCATTAAGTGTTTATAATTATATATATACGATACATTTAACATATATATATTTATTATACATTATTCTTGTTTGTAAAGTGTGCAATCCCGAGGTCTCGTGTTCGATACTAGACATTTACATATTAATGTTTATACGTAACATTTAACATCTTGGGCATCCAAAACGCAAGGGGTCACCCCATAGCACCCGTATTCAAAGCCAAAAATGGAGGACTCGGTTGCAAGACCGAGTCGTGAGTGTGTTTTTGTTTTTGTGTTTTGGTGGGGTATATATGTGTTTAAGTGGGGTATATATTAACAATGATCGTCTTACATGTTTGGTTAACTTTTACAATATCTAGATGTGTAACGAGGCCTTCTACTAGTGCTTATGAACAATCGCAAACATCGACCAAATAAGCTTCAAACAACTGAAGAGCTATAACAAACAGACCATGAGATTTGTTGGTGATTCAAACGAACGAAACAAACAAACGAAGCGAAAGCTTTATTCAAATACCAAACCAAATTACAAAACCAAATTCAAAGACAAATTCTAATTCAAACGGTACCAACCACAAATTCAAAAGGTACAAATATTTCTAATGCCAATGATCCCTATTTATAGGGCAAAACTAACCGTCATAGATTAGTTACCAAATTCTAACAAAACTTGTAGGACAAGTCACCCAATTTACCAAAGTTACCAAACAACCCTTAGAGTTTAAGTCACTTTCTAACAATCTCCACCGTGACTTCAACTCCACTCGAAACTTCAAACCAAACGAATCTTTCGTCTTCAAATTCAAATTTCCAAATTCCAAAATCCAAATTCCAAACGCCAGAGATGCTAGCCAAATTCAAAACGAACGATCGATTCCAGAAAACGATCCAAAACAAACCGAACAATTACAAATGCCGATAATCTTCAAAACGAACAATCAAACATTAACCGACAAATTCAAACTCGGTCAACCAAACAAACAAACCGGCTCAAACAATCTTCAACAAATACAATCAAATTCGGACAACCAACTTCAAAAGCCCGACAAATGAAGATCTCAAATTTTCCAAACTAACAAATTCCCAACGATCGAACAAATTCCAAACGACCCGATTATAACCAAGTCTTCAAACAAAAAATCGATCTTCAAATTCCAAATATCAAATTCAAATTCCAACGGTCCACTTATATAATAAGAATTACGACCCAAAAATATCAAATTCAAATTCTAATGGCCCACTTATCAATAAGTATTACGTTCCAACTTCAAACTTATTATCGACGTATCAACCAAATTCAAGTTAATTAATAACTTGACGAACGGACTTTAATTCAAACGCCCCAAATATGATACTTGATAATAATGCTAATGACCCACCAAATTCAAATATCAAAACCAAACCAAATTCCGAATTCCAAATCTTCAAAATAAACCAAACGATTTGTCTATACTTACTGAAATCAAATACGGATACAAAATCAATCAAAACTACCACTGGCCTCAAAGTTCCAAACCCAAATTCCTAAATACGCAGTATGCTCTAATTGACCAATTTAAAATTGATGACCAAATTCTAATATAGGCCCAATCCACAAAATTCAGAACCATCAAATACGAACAGCAGATCGATTATATTCAAATCAAATCTTCAAAGCTAAACAATCGAACAAACTTTTTTTTTCTTTTTCTTCTTCATGACAAACCTGTCTCTGATACCACTTGTTGGTGATTCAAATGAACGAAACAAACAAACGAAGCGAAAGCTTTATTCAAATACCAAACCAAATTACAAAACCAAATTCAAAGACAAATTCTAATTCAAACGGTACCAACCACAAATTCAAAAGGTACAAATATTTCTAATGCCAATGATCCCTATTTATAGGGCAAAACTAACCGTCATAGATTAGTTACCAAATTCTAACAAAACTTGTAGGACAAGTCACCCAATTTACCAAAGTTACCAAACAACCCTTAGAGTTTAAGTCACTTTCTAACAAGATTAAAATTGTTTGTTATAACAAAAAGAACTGCAACGAAAAACAAAATGACCACTCTGCACACAATACAAATTCATCATCATATTATTTGTTTTGTTGACAGAAGGTATATATGATTGGCATGGAGTCATAAACTACCATCATTCAATTCTTTCTTCTACAATCTGCCAAAGATTAGCCAATTCATATTATTTGTTTTGTTGACAGAAGGTATATAATTCACGGTTGACCGACCATTACACCCGGCCTTACATCCTCTCGTTATAAATGAGTATTGTAAGCTTTTAGTCTTTTATGTACATAAAAAGACATGATTCAAATTTATCTCATGCTCCGTATTAGATTGACTGTCGCTAAAAATATGTAGCCTTTAGCTTCTAAATTTAGTTGTAGAAATATGCAATCAAATTAAACGTCAAAATTACAAGTGACACGTTTTTTATATATACAAAATCTCATATTAGTGTACAAGGTATAATACCCGTGCACGCACGGGGTTTTGTCATAAAGTTTTAGTTATGTATTAATACCAAATATCGTGAGTTCAAAATTAATTGCGTATAATTATGTTGTCTATAATTATGTTTAAATTTTTTTAAAACTTTTTGTAATTGTTTAAAGCAAATGCGCTAATAGGTGAACTTTAAGTAACCTATGCTAACACAACTAAGGGCCTGTTTGTTTAGTTTTTTATTAAGTAGTGTTAAATTAAAATGTCTGTTTAGATATATGATGTCTGTTTGTAGATGAATAAATGGTTGTTTGTTTTGTGTGCTAAATAAAGTGTCTTAATTAAAAAAAAAATTACTGTTATACACTTTTATTTGAAATAAGGTTAAAAAGTGGGAGGGTAAATATGTAAAATTAAGATAAAAGGAATGACTTAATTTATTTAGTTTTAAGCACTAAACAAACATCCATTTTATGACTTAATTAACTTACCTATTTTTCAATTAAGACACTTTAAAACTGCGTTCAAACAAAGCTTCATGTTAGAGGTCATGTTGCAGTTACATTATACCATAAAAAATTTAAAATAATTATAATTATGTATGAAATCACTAATACAATGAATAAAACACACAAATCATCCCTCTTGAAAATTCATCCTTGTGGTTTACCAAATTTCGCACCATACATCCCTCTCAAAAAAGTTGCAACAAATACATATTCCGTTAGTAAAAGTGAGTCAATATACATCCCTCCGTTAAAATAAGGACAAACGGCGCAAATCATTTCTCCGTTATCTCCTAACGAGATAGAAAATATTTACACCGTTAGTCCTCTATGTTAACTATATTTAGACCGTTAGTCCATTTTTTACGTTTTCGTCCGTTTTTTTACGTTTTTGTCCAATTTTTTTACGTTTTCGTCCTTTTTTTACGTTTTCATCTACTTTTTTACATTTTAGTCCATTTTTTACGTTTTCGTCCGTTTTTTTTACGTTTTCGTCCGTTTTTCACGTTTTCGTCCATTTTTTTTTTACGTTTACGCATGTTTTCTTATAATATATTGTTCGAGTATAGAATCTACTTATAGAAGAGCAAGGACAAACCATCTCAGATATCTGGTAAATTATTTCTTCATATTCCTGCCCAACTCGTTGTATGTCCCGTAAAACCGTTTTCACAATATGAAAGTGAACACCGCCCAAGTGTCATGTTATGACAAATGAGCCTGTAAGTTTCACTGTATCTCATTGTTGAATACCTAAGTAAGTGGGAACAACAAACTTGAGTAATGAAAAAGAAATTTTAGACATTGAACTAATACCTCATCAGATGTCACAACGTGTTTGTGACCTATGCCTAGTCATATGTTGCAAATGCAACTTAAATTGTAGCAACACTCACCCAACCTCACATGAAAATTTGAGTCCTTAAATTTGTCAAAATCGAACTTTACTCTAATATTTTTGAAGCATTAAACATCACTGTTATATATGTCAAAATACTTAGTCATACCTGGCTAACTACACACAAGACAGGAAAACAAAGATTTAAGTAATAAAAGAGAATGACATAACTAACCCTAATAAAACGGAAGTACTACATATATTCAAATAGTAGCTTAGGCTAGACACAAAAGGACTAGCGACCGACTCGGTCGAGCCACAACAAATCGGTCGTCCCTTTTGTAAGTCCTAGGTCGCGACCGATTAGAGGTAGGAAAACAAAGGAACTCGGTCTCCATCACGACCGAGTGCTAGTTCTTTTTTTTCTGCCTTTTGATCCGTTTCATGCATTGAAAAAAAATTATACCGTTAGTAGCCGTTGCATAGTAAAAAAAAATAATAATAATTACACACTATAAATACCACTTTCAAACACACACTTTTAAACACAATTCAAACAACAAATCAAACACAAAAAAAAGGCTTGCAAGCTTCCCACACTGTCGAAGAAGTTCAAAACTATGTCAAAAAACAAGTCGACATAGACGACAAGGAACGAAAAGATGCAATTGTCGAAGTTATAAAGAAATTTGAGCTCGCAAAGTTACGCAAACAACGGCTGAGAACACGATATACAGAGTGCACAGACATCTCTGACGACAGAAAATTTGTGATCGACCAGTTTTTGTACAACAAATTTCGCAAAGATGCTGCTGTTGTTGAAACATTGTGGGGTTGTGTGCAGAAGATAGAGAACGAAAAATCCACCAAAATCCGTTGGAGTTTTGAGGAAAATGTGGAAGCTGCTGATGCACCACAACAAAAACAACAATTTGTGCAAGGTGCATCAAGTTCATCTGCACCAAGAGTTGTTGAGCAACAACAACAACAACCTCATCTTGATCACTTTCAGCTAAGTTTTGAGGAAAATGTGAAAGCTGCTGATGAGGACTGAAACTCTGAGGATGAGCGGGAGCTGAGCAGGTTGGAAGCTAAGTTAGAGGAAGAGAGGTTTGCGACCTTTGATCCTTACGACAGTTATGACTCCAACAACTCTCAAACCTGGGATCACCCGGATTACAATTGAAGTTTAAGTTTTTAATTTTGTATTGTAATGTTTTAATTTCGTATCGTGTTGCATTTATGTTTATGTAACGTTTATATTTTTATTAATAAAAAGTTAAGTTTGTGTTAAAAGATCCCGCATTTTATTTAAATTTGAATTTGAAAAGTTTAAAAATATCTCGCTTCTTATTTTGAATTTGAATATGTAAAGTTTAAAAATAACACACTATACAATACTAATCTTCACACACTCCTAAAGCATTTCACAATGAATAATCGTTGGTCAATGGAAGAAGAAAGCTTGCTACCTAACGTATGGCTTGATGTTAGCGAATCTAGAGACCTTGTGAATGAACGTTCTTTTTGGAATGCCGTTACACAAAGGTTCAACCGTTCAAGGATCATACTGATGGTGAGCACCATAATAAAAATAGTATTATGGCTCAATGGAAAAGAATCAACCTTGAATGTCGTAGATATAATGATATTTACAAAGAGTTGCAGCGTACAAGTCAAGACCCTTGTCGCCTCAGCAATGCACACCAAATTTATCATGAACGCCATGGGAGAGGGTTAAAATATCAACATGTGTGGTTCATTCTTAGAAACACAAATCAATGGGAAACAGACAATGCGTAACGGTGTTTTATGTTAAGCATTTTCCGTATCGTATTTTATTTGTTTTTCGTATCGTGTTTTATGTTATGTGTTGTCACAATGTTTACGTTTACTTTTTAGTTGTTTAATTCCGTATCGTTTTGTTTATGTAATGTTGTAGTATACACATAAACATAAACTCGTATGGTTCTTGTGATTTGTATGGATCTAATGGTAAGAAATCTAGAGAGAGAAATATGAGAAGTTAGGAGCCTTTAGAGAGAGAAAGAAAGAGATATTAGATTAACTATGTGAAAAGGTCCAACCCTCACCCTTGCAAGGTGAGGGGTATTTATAGTTACAATGGATGAATACCTCTACTAGGCTGTGGATCGAGCTGACAGAGGGTAAAAGACCCGACTCGATACCACAAATACTAACTAACACTAAACTACATTCTTACGAATATAATAAATACTACGAGCTACATGATGCTTAACAATACTTGGGGTGACCGAATCTTCAATAATAAAAACGTATTCCTAACAATCTCCCCCTAAGTTAGGACACCCCTGGAAATCAAACATTGAGTTCTAGATGACTTGTTTAATGTGTAGGATGATCTTTGGCATTACTTCGAGTTCATCATCCAAATGAATATCTTCAAGTCATCTTTGAGTAGAAATGTCTCTATGTGATGTTGTGACTATCTTTGTGTTGGCATGCTCACACTTTTCTGGATCATGATCTTCTGCATCAGAGTTGTGGAAGCATAGTTGAAGCGCATTCCATTATCATGATTTCTTTGAATTTGATGATGAAGTGTGAGCATGAGGTGTTGATTCGGCATCTTTTCTACAATCAGCAGTAGTCGCCAAAAATTCCTGCATAAGACAGTTAGCAATAAAATGTCCGGTACTTACAGGTTTGGAATTGGAGATCGTCAACAGCATAGTGTGAAGACTCCCTCTAATCCTTACCAAGACCGTTCCCAAACTGGATACCCCCAAGAGGGCTTACAAGATCTACCTAAGTAGACCCATACCTATCTAAGACCTAATACCCAACCCGACCCAAATAAATTATATAGTTAAAATTATAAAATATTTATTTATCTATACTATCTATAATGGAAAAATGTTCAAACTTGAAAAGTTGAGTCTTGAAAGTTGAGTATTGAAAGTCAAATGTGAGAGAAAATTAATGTAATTAATACTCTAATTAAAACACCTCATTACTTAAAAGTACAATAATTTATTTACATTGTACAACTAATTAAAAACATATCTATCAAATTAAATACAACCAATTAAAACACAAACCGGGTTGACCCGGTAATTTGACCTATTTTCGACTCAACCTAGCAAGTTGTTGACCCGGTTTAAATCGACCCATTTTTCGACCGGAGCGGTTCAACCGGTTGAACTACCCGGGTCGAACCAGGTTTCAAAACATTATCCATTACTTAAAAGTACAATGATTTATTCACATTGTACATCCAATTAAAAACATATCTACCAAATTAAATACAACCACTTAAAACACAAAACGGGTTGACCCGGGATGCTTTAAACCCGACGGATTGACCCGGCTTAATTTGACCCATTTTTGACCCAACCTAGCAAGTTGACCTGGTTTAAATCGACCCATTTTTCGACCGGAACGGTTCAACCGGTTGAACCACCCGGGTCGAACCGGGTTTCAAAACATTATCTTTTACTTAAAAGTACAATGATTTATTCACATTGTACAACCAATTAAAAAACATATCTACCAAATTAAATACAACCAATTAAAACACAAACCGGGTTAACCCGGGATGCTTCAAACCCGACGGATTGACCTGGTTTAATTTGACCCGTTTTCAACCCAACCTAGCAAGTTGAACCGGTTTAAATCGACCTATTTTTCGACCGGAACGGTTCAACCGGTTGAACAACCCGGTCGAACCGGGTTTCAAAACATTATTTTTCGTTTATAACCCATAAACTTTTTTTATCAATAAACTATTTGTCGCTATAAAATCCCGTTGTTATGTACGGGTACTCGTCTAGTTAGAGAAAAAACAAAACCGTAACCCTAAAAGTATTATCACCCTTTATAACTTTCTAGCTATCTCTATCCATTTCTTGCCTACTCCCAAACAAACTTGTTTTTTTACACACAGCAAAGACATGGTTCGATCGATTAATCTCTTAAATTTATTTACTTTGTTTATATATTTATGTCTCTAATTTGAATACCATGTTTAGGGCATCTGCTAAAACTTTTGTGTTTTGAAAATCTAATTTAGGGTTTTTAACTTTTTGTGTAAATATATTTTTTGTTATAACTGCAGATTGATATTTGTATAACTGCCCTTATAAATTGTTTATATTTATCTCTTCTTGTGATAATCGCGTGAAGTTTGAATTGGTCCTTTTATTTTATTTTTTATTTATTTTTATTTTTTTTAATAGTTTCTATTGATAAATGTGTGACAGAACTCGACAGTGCAAGTCCCTTCCTTACTTACCTTGACAAAAGAACAAATTCTTTGGCTAAACGATGGATCGAGGATGTTGCAGCAAGCTGCGGCTACGTGTTTTGGTAATTTCTAAAACAACACTGAATCTCTTTTTAAAACTTATCCAATTTGTTATTGTTGTCCCAGCCGTTTATGTGAATGTGTACGGTTTTATGGTTGAGTCAAATAAGATTTGCAAACGAAAATAACTAAAGATAACTTATATATATTTGTCTAACCAATGTAAAGTTACAAGTTCATATGTATATATACTAGTCTAATTGGTGTAAGTGAACCGATATATCTATTCGAATAGTTTTCTTCCAACCAATGCTTTGGTTCGAATAGGTTCCTGCTAAGCAACACAACCATTTGCCTATTTCCAGAATTTAACTAACATAACTAACTTAACTACTAAACGGTTATTAAGTTTCTGATGAACACGTTTGGTCCTTCATGTTTTCCTTCAAAGTAACATCGAGATTACTTGGCTCACATTCCTCCTTAATCTTGATCGTTGCTTTGTCCAAGGTCTTGAACTCCGAGCATTTGTCTCATAGTTGTAAACTTGAGTCTTGGTAAAGCTTTCGTTAATATGTTTGCTCTTTGTAGTTCTCCAATAACGTGTTCCACATTTATATGACCATTCTCTACGCATTCCCGAATGAAATGATAGCGAATGTCTATATGTTTACTCCTTCCATGAAATACTGGGTTCTTTACGAGTGCTATTGCTGATACGTTGTCAACTCTGAGCGTTATCCTTTTTTCTTCCATTCCAGTTAGTTCACTAAGTAAACGTTTTAATCATAAGGCTTGACATGCTGCTGCAGTAGCTGCCATGAATTCTGATTCACATGATGAGAGCGCCACTGTCGGTTGCTTCTGAGTACACCAGGTAATAGGTGACTCTCCAAAGTAAAATACGACTCCAGTAGTTCTTTTTCCTTGATCGGTATTGATTCCATAACTACGGTCACTGTAACCTGTAATTTTGCAGCTGCCTTCCTTCTTGTATATTATTCCATGTTCTTTTGTTCCTTTGACGTTTCGGATTACTTGTTTCACTGCCTTCAGGTGATGATCCTTTGGGTCTTGCATAAATCTGCTGAGTAGTCCGACTGAGTAACTAAGATCCGGTCTTGTATGTAATAAGTATATGAGGATTCCAATTAAGCATCGGTAATAAGTTGCGTCAACTGGTTCTCCATCTTTCGCCTTGACCAACTTAGTGCCGGGATCCAATGGTATCTTCGTATCATTGCTATCCGTCATACTTGTTTCTTTTAGGATCTTGTTAATATATCCAGTTTGCTTGATTGTAATCTCTCCTCCTGTTTGTGTAACTTCTATCCCAAGGTAATACGCTAGCAATCCTAAATCGCTCATTTCAAATTTATCTTCCATCTGGGATTTGAACAAGTCTATTTCCTTCTTTGGAGTGCCCATGATTATTAAATCATCTACATATACTCCAACTATAAGTGTTGAATTCTTGCTTCTCTTCGTGTAGACTGCTTGTTCTAGATTAAATTTCTTAAAGTCTAATGACTTCAAGGTTTGATCAAGCTTCATATTCCAAGCTCTTGGAGCTTGTCTTAAGCCATACAAAGCTTTTGTTAGCTTGTATGCTTTTCCTTGGTTTCCTTGCTGAATGAAACCTTCAGGTTGTGTAACGTAGACTTCTTCCTTCAATTCTCCATGTAAAAATGTTGATTTCACATGTAAGTGGTGTACTTGCCATCCATGATATGCTGCTAGTGCTAATATTAATCGAACTGTTTCGATTCTAGCTACTGGTGCAAATACTTCATCAAAGTCTATTCTTTGTTCTTGTACATAACTGATACGTGGGAATCGCACCAGGCTTTACCTCTCGAGGGATCTCGAGAAGCTTACAACCCCCACCAGGCAGTGTACCTGATCGTTGTAGTATAGTATAGTGACAAGTACCGGGGGATTGATCGTTCAACTTGGGAATAGTGTCGCTAGGATTAGAAAACCTAAATACTAGTTCTAAAGGTGAGGGAAGATTATTTTTGTGTTTTTATGTTTTATGGAAAGCAAATTAAAGTCTCGGGTTTTAAGGATTTGGGCGGAATTAGTTGCTATTCAACTAACCCAAAACTAAGATGCAATTAAAATAAAATACTAAAAATGAAAATAACTAAATTAAACTAAGGTTGTGAGCAGTAATTGGAGAAAATGTGTTTACTTAGATTTCACTACTCCCTAGATATCTTTTACACGTTAATTACTTGTTATAATTGCATGGATGACGGATCGTATTCCTTAATACCATTCATGGGGTGGCACACATAACTCCCCAATTCTATGAGCTCTTATCTCCTCCTACACCATGCCCAGCACAACTATAGGGATTATAAACAGTGGCTCATGCATTAAATACAACCAATAAAGACCTAGTGCGCGTTGGTTCATGTTTCTTAAGACGTTCAAGCATGTTACCATTTGGAGATCTGCCAGTTTTCTTAAGCCTAACATATAAAATCATTCATCCAAGACAAGAATAAACAAGTAATCAACATATAATCAATATCTAGGTTTCATTAGATCTAAGCAAACACAAGAGAGATTTAGCCTAACATGATAGAATTAAGACAAGAACAAGATATAGACAACCAACACATAGACATATTGATTGAATTAGAAGAACACTTATCTTAATTAATCATGCAAGGTATCAAGGGGTTGTAACCCTTGAAAAACCTGTAAAGTTACACCAAAATCGTACTTAGGGTTTCTCCCAAAACTTCCTCTCTTAATGTGTGAAAATTAGAAAACTATATATAGAAAAATGGGTCTGACGGCGTCAAGACTATTTCTGTGATGCCGTCACCTCG
The DNA here is from genome assembly GCA_030686995.1 of Artemisia argyi. Classification (NCBI taxonomy): domain Eukaryota; kingdom Viridiplantae; phylum Streptophyta; class Magnoliopsida; order Asterales; family Asteraceae; genus Artemisia; species Artemisia argyi. The sequence continues at coordinate 210,966,247 of CM060682.1, read as the reverse complement.
CCACCAAAACTCTCCTCGGACTGCCTAGATCTACTTCTGACGCCGTCAAGACTTGTACACTTCCAGGCCGTCATGACTCTTTTACTCTTGACGCTCTTCCTTCGTGACGCCGTCAAATCTGTTCTGGACCGTCATGGAAATTTATGAAATTTGCTCTTGACGCCGTCATGGTTTTACTCTTGACGCCGTCATGCACTGTTCCCAACATGGAAAATTAAGACTTTGGCGTTTTCTTCACTTTTATGCTCCAAAAACGTCCGAATTGCTTCCTTTTCCAGATTTCTCTCCCAAAGTACCTAAAATCACAAAAGGAACGATTTAGGGCAATATTTGATCAAATAAGTTCGGATTCGGGCTTAAATGACCCCCTAAAAGTAGTTCATTTTTCGCCTCATCATATACCCTTACACTTGAGATTTGCTTGTCCTCAAGCAAATATGCTTTTATTCTACTCAAAAGACAAGTTAGAGGTCATTTAACACTAATATAAAAGTAATTACAACAAATAATCGTTCCACTAAAGACCAATAGACAAGCACGGAGGTCATACACTAGCACCTCACAAATAGTGTTTAGATACTCACATCTCTCGGGTGTAATAAAGTGATATAACAATATGGAAATGGAAGATATCTCTCACTACCTGTCATAGCAAAATAGATTACCATAGGCTTGGGAAAGGATCAAACCTCCACCACATGGCGTAAGCACCTAGGATAAACTATCAAAGAGGTCTTTTAAAGGGTTGTAACGTTAGGTATAGGGATATGAAATACACGGTTTTGTTGGATAAAGGGAGTTTTACTGGTGGCGAGCTAACAATCTTAGTTAATTACATGTATAATATGGCGTTGCTAAGCCAAGACTAGACTCGACTTAAGCTAATAAATGAAAAATAACAAAAACATAAAATGAACATAGAATAAAAAGGGATGGTAGTCCGTATGTTTTTCTCTTTTCTTTTTCTATTTTTTTTTCTTTGTCTTGATTTTTCGATTTTTTTTTTTTTTTTTTTTTTTTTTTTTTTTTTTTTTTTTTTTTTTGCATACACTCTTACCCTACCATCCAAAATAATACATCATAGGGAATGAACATTCCCCTTACACTTGAATTTTTACATACTTTACAATAAACTAATCTAATGACTCGAATTAAGAAAATCAAAACACTTGGAGTACTTTTAAGATTAACGTACATATGGGGGTAATAAAATGATGTTCTTCCCCATTACTCCATAAAATAAGTACTTACCCATGAGTCCCAATCGTCCCAAAACAATATGTACAAGGATATGACTCGACTTAGCAACCATGTAATCAATTAGATAGTTAACTTAGGGTTTAACAAATAACAATAATGCACTAAAAATGAGCGCATACACGGAAGGCTAAGGCGATTTGGGTGTACATTTAAGTGGGGTGTAACAAATTCTTCGTTTAAGTAAAATGCTTAAAGTTAGAAACGAAAAGATAGGCTCGGAGGGGTGTACTAGGGGTTTCGTGTACTAAAAATGAGTACAACGCTAAGGGTGTGGAAAAAATTAGTTGACTTAACTAGCCAAGTAATATGACTTAAACGGTCAAGTAATTATGATACAGGTTTAACACAAGGGTGATCCTAATGCCTCTTATCATGTAGTAAATCCTACTACACGAATGTAGTCTCACTAGCGGTCTCGGGATGCATCACTAACGCAAGTTCTAGAATCTAAATGCTACCGGTACACTCATAAGCACTAATAGTAAATGCTTTTCCTATCAAATCTAAAGGCGAACCTCACGTATTTGGGTGAAAATTTTTTCTGAATATACGGTTATGTGCTAGTTATACAATCTCCTATCCATGAGACGCTTGCTAAGGCTAAAGCTTCACTCCTAAATGTTGTAAAAAATTTTAAATTTGGCGCTAAAATTACACTAACAAGTATTTCTCATAGTTTTATTACACATCTACCATTAGACAAAACAAACTCAAGCGAAAGTGCATATGTAAGGTATCATCAATTTACCCTCCCCTTACACTTAAGATGAACATTGTCCCCAATGTTCAAGTAAAGAATGTAAAAGTGAAATAAGTAAAAAGAATGAAATCAAATACTCCCCTGAATCGCTCGGTATGGATAATAGGATGACCAGGTTAAATCTTCCTTCAAGAAAATGAACAATCAAAGCTTCCCATCCAGAATATAAATCATCTTCTTGTCCAATATAACCTGTAAAACCTGACAAAATAGACAAGGCAACCTCGCGTAAAATCGGCGGCATCCTATATAAGTTACTAAATCCTAGAAAACAAAGTAAGATATAATGCTTGTGGAATGAAGTTTGCAGATTTTCTGGAGATTATAAAACTTAATAATTCACAAAAACCATAAGACTCCGTTAGAAAAACAAAACCGGTAAAATTTCCAGATTTTTTTACTCCTGACGCCGTCAAGAGTAAACTCCTGACGCCGTCAGAATTGACCTGCAGAAATTCTTATGTTAAGTTTCCGGAAAATTTCTGGAAAAACTTGGTTCTACTTCCTGGAAAATCCTGCAAAACTTCATTATGACTCGATACAAGCATTTGACTCTAACAAATACTAATATACATGTTCACTTAATATTGTGGAGAATCATGATCGGTTTGTTTCTTAAAATCATATTTGGGGTTTCCCCTTACACTTATCTTTTGCAAAAATACTTATAGGTTGGAGTTAAGACTAGGCTAAACAACATAGTAAAGTATTTCCACTTTTTAGTTTAGAAACATGATCTACCAACAATAAAAATGAAACATGCATACGGAAGCAAATAACAAACAGATAAAATCACACAAAACATGGGTTGCCTCCCAAGAAGCGCTTTTCTTTATTTACGAGTCTTGTAGATAGACTCAAGGTCATGGGTTAACGTGTATCGCTTATGCTCACATATCCAAGGGTGAGCCATCTAATAGTCGCCTCATCTTTCTTGTAATCATCACTTAACTCTAAAGACTTACGATAATACCTTTTGTTCTTTTCATGAGGATATTTAAGACACTTTTTTTTATCGTTCTCACTTAGCATTTCTATGGGCGGGTATCTACTACATTTTTCCATAGAAAAATCCTTGAACCTAGGGTGTGTTCGGGGCATTTGGTAGACAAAATCCTCACCCCCATCTGAGAATGTAATTAACCCTTCCGTAAGTTTTTCATCAAGGTTGGTCAACTTTTTAAAAGGTTTCCCAAACACAACTTGGGTTAAATTACTATCAATAAGTTCTCCTAGACTCTCCATAACGATGAACTCAACAAGGTAAACGAAGCTCCCTACAAACACATGTAATGAAACTGCCCTAGCAACAATATTATCTCCTTTATGTTCTAACTCATCTACCATGATTTTATTGTATTCACTACGCTAAATTATGTTCATTGGTAGAGATGAGTTAAGATAAGCATCAAAGCTCCTAAATCCGATCTTACAGGGAAATTGCATGTTAAATGAACTATCACACTCAATCCTAGTTCTAGGGTCGACATACCTAAGGGGGTTTATCTCTTCTTCCATCCTATTCTCATTAATCACATCACCATCATCAAGATCCTCATCGGAGTCTGAATAGTAAAAAGGACTAGCCCTACGGTCATCATCATGATCAGACTCTTCTAGCTCAGAATTATTGTCAAAGTGGTGGTTGGGTGAGAGGTTAGGTGGGTTCTCATTCTCCACTAGAGGGAGTGGGGCTGACATTTGGAACATCCTACGACGAAAAACACGAATAACAGGAATCAAACGATCAATGTTGTGGTTATCTATCGAAATAGTTTACGAACAAAGGACACAAAGAATTAAGATAGACTAAAGAAAACCTAAAAAAATAAAAATAAAATCTTACTAGAAAGGAATCTAGCAAGTAGACCTAATAAAAAGAAATTCTAACCTAGACAATAACTATTCCCCAGGCTGCGGCGCCAAAAACTTGATACATGGGAATCGCACCAGGCTTTACCTCTCGAGGGATCTCGAGAAGCTTACAACCCCCACCAGGCAGTGTACCTGATCGTTGTAGTATAGTATAGTGACAAGTACTGGGGGATTGATCGTTCAACTTGGGAATAGTGTCGCTAGGATTAGAAAACCTAAATACTAGTTCTAAAGGTGAGGGAAGATTATTTTTGTGTTTTTATGTTTTATGGAAAGCAAATTAAAGTCTCGGGTTTGAAGGATTTGGGCGGAATTAGTTGCTATTCAACTAACCCAAAACTAAGATGCAATTAAAATAAAATACTAAAAATGAAAATAACTAAATTAAACTAAGGTTGTGAGCAGTAATTGGAGAAAATGTGTTTACTTAGATTTCACTACTCCCTAGATATCTTTTACACGTTAATTACTTGTTATAATTGCATGGATGACGGATCGTATTCCTTAATAACATTCATGGGGTGGCACACATAACTCCCCAATTCTATGAGCTCTTATCTCCTCCTACACCATGCCCAGCACAACTATAGGGATTATAAACAGTGGCTCATGCATTAAATACAACCAATAAAGACCTAGTGCGCGTTGGTTCATGTTTCTTAAGACGTTCAAGCATGTTACCATTTGGAGATCTGCCAGTTTTCTTAAGCCTAACATATAAAATCATTCATCCAAGATAAGAATAAACAAGTAATCAACATATAATCAATATCTAGGTTTCATTAGATCTAAGCAAACACAAGAGAGATTTAGCCTAACATGATAGAATTAAGACAAGAACAAGATATAGACAACCAACACATAGACATATTGATTGAATTAGAAGAACACTTATCTTAATTAATCATGCAAGGTATTAAGGGGTTGGAACCCTTGAAAAACCTGTAAAGTTACACCAAAATCGTACTTAGGGTTTCTCCCAAAACTTCCTCTCTTAATGTGTGAAAATTAGAAAACTATATATAGAAATATGGGTCTAACAGCGTCAAGACTATTTCTGTGACGCCGTCACCTCGCCGCCAAAACTCTCCTCGGACTGCCTAGATCTACTTCTGACGCCGTCAAGACTTGTACACTTCCAGGCCGTCATGACTCTTTTACTCTTGACGCTCTTCCTTCGTGACGCAGTCAAATCTGTTCTGGACCGTCATGGAAATTTATGAAATTTGCTCTTGACGCCGTCATGGTTTTACTCTTGACGCCGTCATGTACTGTTCCCAACATGGAAAATTAAGACTTTGGCGTTTTCTTCACTTTTATGCTCCAAAAACGTCCGAATTGCTTCCTTTTCCAGATTTCTCTCCCAAAGTACCTAAAATCACAAAAGGAACGATTTAGGGCAATATTTGATCAAATAAGTTCGGATTCGGGCTTAAATGACCCCCGAAAAGTGGTTCATTTTTCGCCTCATCAATAACCTTTTGCTACTAATCTTGCTTTATATTTAATGATCTTTTCTTGTGCATCTCTCTTGGTTTTATAAACCCATTTGAGTCCGATTGGCTTCTGATTTTCTGGCAAATTTGTAATAGTCCATGTGTTGTTCTTGTTGATTGAATCTAATTCAATTTTCATGGCCTCAATCCATTTCTCTTCTTTTGATGCTTCCTTGTAGTTATGGGGTTCTTCTTCTATGAAGAATAAACTTGGAGTTTCTATTTCACGTGCATGTTGATAAATTTCATTGATATTCTTTAAACCTCGTACTGGTCTGTGATCATATCTTTCTGAGCTTCCTAATGAGCTTTCTAATGAACTAATAGTAGCTTCTTTTTCACTTTCTGAGTTGGGTTCGTAAGTGTATGTTGGTGGTGTAGTTGGTGATTCTGGATCTGGTATTGGATCCGGTATGTGATCCTCTTCATGATACGTGTTATCAATGTTTTCTATGTTGATTGGTGTAGGATTTCCATTATCAACTTCGTCTATCACAAAACTAGCCCAAAATGTGTCTTGTGTACCCGTATCATCTCCATTTTTATCCCAATTCCACGGTTTCGTTTCCATAAACTTTACGTCCCTACTAACATGTTTCTTCTTTCTTACTGGATCATATAGCCTACAAGCTTTTGATCCTTCCTCTACTCCTAAATAAACCATCGGTATGCTTCTATCATCTAACTTCTTCAAGTGAGGTATCGTTATCTTAGCGTAAGCTGTGCATCCGAATATTCTAAGGTTTTGTAGGTTTGGTTTTCTGTTGTAGAGTGCTTCATATGGTGTTTTATCTTCTAGTGCTCGTGTAGGTACCCTATTTAGAATATAAATGGCATGCTTGACTGCTTCCGCCCAAAAAGTTAAGGGTAACTTCATCGCTTTCATAGAATTTGTGGAAAACTAGAAGGGGGGGTTGAATAGTTTTACGTCGTTTTTTAAATTGTTATTAAAATTTGTTTAGAATTTTTGTTTGTTTTCTAAAATATAGATTCGATGCTATATGAAATCAAGTTATGTACAATATGAACAATACTAAGTATGTACTATAAATCAATAATAATGTAAGTAAAGCAATAGATAAGAGTTGGAAAGATCAAACCGAGAGACAAGCGATTTATAGTGGTTCGGCTACAAGGACACCTTCCTTGCCCTACTCCACTCCCCGAGCACCTAACTCGAGAGTTTTCTTCACTATATCAACAAGCTCCCTTATGGCGGAGAAAACCGTACACACCAATCTACACACCAATCTACACACCACTTTTCACACCACAACTACGTCACACCTAAGTCACAATTTCTACACAACTTCTTCAAGTCTATTTACTTCACAACTAACTACTCCACACCTATCTTCTTCACACCAATCTAGTTCCTAACTTATCTTCTTCACACCAAGCTACTAACTAATCACACAATCAATATCTAAAACAACTATCTACAATCAAATATTCACAACAATCTTCACAAAGAATAATGTAAAAGATCTTTGATGATGCACCAACAACTTGGATGTGGAGATCACAACAAGTTGTAATACTTCTTGTCTTGAGGGATAGAAGTATTCTTCTCTTGCACTTGAGAGGATGAAGGTTGGATCACTTTGAAACAAAGAATTATATACTTATGATCAAAGGATAAAAGAATGGAGATTTTGGATCTAGATCAGAAAGTTTAGTAGTGCAAAAGATGAGGAAAAAATCCAGGTTTAAGGTGGTATTTATAGGCAAAAGAATCTGACAGAAGAGCGTGGCCGGTCCCCTTAATTCATGGCCGGCCCCCTTAAAATTAAGGGGACCGCCCTTTATAATTAAGGGGGCCGCCCAGCTGAAACGGCCAGATTCTTTGTCTTTTAGTGGGGAAAGTTTATTTGGTGAAAAACTAACTGTTTTTGGTTAAAAATTTGAATTCATATATTTAGTATGAATAAAACATTTTTCTTTATTACCAAAAGTGTTTTTCAAAAATATATAATATGTTTATATAATTAAATAAACTTTGCATTAGTTAATTAAATACCCCTTTGATCATAAATTGCACTAAACACTTTGTTTATTCATACCTTAAGTGATTTGGATGTAAAGAGAAATATTAATCACTAAATACTTGTTTATGTCACAAGTTTTTAGTTCTATGAGTTTATATTTTGTGATAATCAAAACATAGAGATATTGATAACATGTTAATAATGTTTTTAGGCATTAATTTATGTCAACAATCTCCCCCTTTTTGATTATTACAAAACCTTAAACTCAATATATCTAAAAACTTGTTTATAGACAAGTATTATAGAGTTTACATTTCTCTTCTCCCCCTTTTTGTAAAATCAAAAAGGTTAAGCCGAGTAAGCTTCGCGTGGGAAGTTTAAACGGGTAGAATGCTCCCCCTTGATGTATGCTCCCCCTCATTTGAGAGCACCAAGGGAACGAACTATGGAGATCTTTGCTACAAAAATATTTGAATAGAGCAAGATACACATATATGCAAGGCAACAATTATGCAACTAAACAAGGATTCATTCAAGCATTATTAAAAAGCATTACAACATTCAATATGCTTGAAGCATAACACAAAAGAAGAAACATAGTCCTATATTGCCTAAGAGAACATTTGGACTTGTTTGCAACCCATGGTTGAGTGTTTTATTTGCTTGAAAGGAAACAGAAGCATAAAGCTTAAATGTTTAATTGAGATGGATATGGGGTGGAGTATGGAGCGGAAGAGGTGGATCTCACGATGTTGTATCGTGTTAAGGGTGGTATTGGATGATTACGAGTGAGAAGATATTCAATCCAAGAGATATCTTCACTCAAGTAGAGGATTTGTTTTTGAAGGAATATGCAACAAGGGCAAAAGTGAGTGTGGTTAGTAACTTGATCCAAGTTGAGAGACTGGGGAACGCAATTTGCATAGGGTGATGATGGAGGTTGCCCTTTATTGCGTTGTGCAAGATGCATAGCAAGGAGATCACTAAGATCATTGATTTGGTTAATTTCATCACGGAACTTTTGTTTTTCCGTGGCAATGTAGAGGGGATCATAGGTTTGGTATGGAAGAGTTTGGTTTGTGTAGTTAGAATTGTAGTTTGATGGTTGATCAAACTTGTATGGATCATTATAAGTGGTTGGAGGTTGGGATGTGTAGTTTGGCTTGAAGGAAGATGTTTGGCCAATGTTGTATGGTTGGTAAAGAGGATCAAATGAATGACTTTGTTGGTTTGATGCAAGGTTTGGGAAGTAAGAAGTTGGGGGTGTGGAATGACTTCCAACTTCATTTATGATGATGGATTTGTTTCGAGGGCTTTTTCTTCGCCAAACGGGTTTTTCCGTCATCCTTGCTAGCCTTGAGGCTTTTGATTTTGGTTTGTTTGGAGAATTCATGATGGGATGAGAATAGAGTTTTGAGGATGGGGATATTTATAGTGTAGGATTTGTGTGTTTAAGGATGGATAAGGTTTGTTTGGAGGATTAGGACAAAATGTGTTGGTGAAAAATGGGAAATGTAGGTTGAAATGGGCTAAAAAGCAGAAAAGATTCTGTGAATCCGTCTATCAGATGGCTGGTCCCCTTAATTAGGGGGTGGTCCCCTTAAAATTAAGGGGGCCGCCTTACATAATTAAGGGGGCCGCCCATCTGGTGATTTCCAGATTGCCAGAATTGGGTTTTTGGCAGAAAATTTGCAGAAAGGTTGTGTTCTTGGACTTGGATTCAAGCAAGTTCAATTCCTTTAGGCAATATAGCATCTAATCTAATCATTAAATATCATGCAAGAACACATAGGCACAAGAGCAAATAATCAACACATAATAAGCAATAGGAGGTAAGTAAAGGCAAGCACACTTAAGCTTCCTAAAGCATCTATCTTAGATTAAAGGCAAGGGCAATTAGTGAGTGAAAGACTAATGATGGATCAAGATGACACCATTACTAGTGAATTTGTCCTAGTGAGTGTCTATATGCAACAAATGTGGAGTTGTGATTGTTTCGACACCTAGAAGCAAAAAGAAATAACGATCCTAAGAAACAATCCAAATGATCTCCTTGATTCAATTTTTGCTCGATCATGAATGTCAAAGACATATATTAGATTATATACCTTGATAATTTATGTGAGAGTTTATGCATGATTTTGAAATACAATGTTTTTAGAATTAGTCAACAATGCAAAGAAAATGATTTTCATGTGATTCCTAGATTGTGAGAATAACGATTAGAGAAAATTGATTGAGTTAAAGAAAAATTTATGCAAAGAAAATAAATCTTCTCAATCTTTAGTTTTGTGCGAAATAGATTCCTAGACTCAGAAAAGATGGAATGAAAGAAAAATAAATTTTCATGCAAGTATAAATTAGAATTAATTCAATGTAATTTAGTCAACTTGTTCCATCATTCCTAATCCTAAACGCAAGTGGTTGAATAATTCACGCTTAAGGGGTTTTGTGAATATATCCGCAATGTTGTCTTCCGATGCAACCTTTTCTATAGATATATTTCCTTTTTGTACATTATCCCTAAGAAAGTGGTGACGTATTTCTATGTGTTTAGTCCTAGAGTGTTGCACTGGATTTTTACTTAAATCTATCGCACCTTTGTTATCGCACATAATGGGGACATTTTCTAACTTAATGCCATAGTCTACGAGAGCTTGTTTCATCCATAGTGCTTGTTGACATGCCTTTCCGGCGCTTACATATTCGGCTTCGGTGGTAGAGATAGCAAGAGCGGTTTGCTTCTTCGAGAACCAAAACGTTAGACAACATCCCATAAACGTGCAAATACCGCTAGTACTCTTTCTATCTACGTAGTCTCCCGCATGATTCGAATCCGCATAGACAATGGTTTCTATGCCGGATTCCTTAGGATACCATAATCCTAAGTGTATAGTTCCTTTAACGTATCGGAAGATACGCTTAACCGCTTCTAGGTGAGAGGTTTTGGGATCCTCTTGAAAACGGGCACAAAGGCAGACACTAAACATGATATCGGGTCTACTTGCCGTCAAGTATAGTAAACTACCTATCATTCCTCTATACTTGGTGTTATCTACGGACTCACCTTCATCATCCTTTGTGAGCTTTACCTCCGTAGACATGGGTGTTTTCATGGGTTTTGAGTCTTCTAGGCCAAATTTCTTAAGCATTTCCTTAATGTACTTAGATTGGTTAAAGAATATTCCATCTTCTAATTGTTTTATTTGTAATCCTAGGAAGAAGTTAAGTTCACCCATCATACTCATCTCGAACTCATCATGCACGATTTTGGCAAATTCATCACACATGTCTTGACAAGTCGATCCAAATATAATGTCATCAACATATATTTGAACAATGATGAGATTAGGGTCTTTCCTTTTAGTGAAAAGAGTGTTATCTACCATTCCCATGGAATAATCATGTTTAATAAGAAAAGCTTTTAATCGATCATACCAAGCTTTGGGAGCTTGTTTGAGTCCATACAAAGCTTTCTTTAACTTATAAACATAATCAGGTTTTGCGAAGTCAATGAATCCTGGAGGTTGTGCCACATATACCTCCTCATTTATAAAACCGTTAAGGAATGCACTTTTCACATCCATTTGGAATAACTTAAAATCTAGGGCGCAAGCATAGGCAAGTAATATCCTAATTGATTCTAGTCTAGCTACGGGGGCATAAGTTTCATCATAATCAATTCCTTCTTGTTGATTATAACCTTGGGCAACTAACCTAGCTTTATTCCTAGTAACTATTCCACTCTCGTCTAACTTGTTCCTATATACCCATTTGGTTCCTATGATGGTCATATCCTTTGGATTTGGGACTAGTTCCCAAACATCATTTGCCTTAAATTGATTTAATTCTTCTTGCATAGCTATAATCCAACTTTCATCCTTTAAAGCCTCGCTAATATTCTTAGGTTCTATTGCTGAGAGGAAACAAAAGAAGTTGTTTTTATCTTGGGCTTGTGACCTAAGGGTTCTTTGGTTAAGATGTCCTATTATATTATCTAATGGATGTGATCTAGATTCTTTAATATTAACGGTTTCGTTATTTTCTAAGTGAATGTCTTCATTATCATTTCCTATGGGTTTTGTTTTACTAACCTCAATAGCTTCATCTTCGACTAAATCATCATCTTCTAAAGGTAGCGTTTTAGGAGGTGGTGGTGTTTCATCAAATGTTACATTTAGTGATTCCTCTACTTTCATGGAGTGTTTGTTAAGTATTATATATGCTTTACTATTTTGTGAGTATCCTAAAAATATTCCTTCATATGATTTTGGATCAAACTTAGTGAGGTAGTCCTTAGTGTTTAAAATATAGCATTTACTTCCAAATACCCTAAAGTAGCTTAAGTTTGGTTTTCTATCTCTTAATAACTCATAAGGAGTTTTTCCTAGAATTCTTCTAATTGATACCCTATTTAAAATATAAGTCGATGTATCTACAGCGTGACACCAAAATTTTTGTGGAATGGATTGTTCATTTAACATAGTTCTACTCATTTCTTGTAGTGACCTATTTTTTCTTTCTACTACCCCATTTGATTGAGGAGTACGAGGAGCGGAGAAATTGTGAGATATTCCATTTAACTCACAATATTTTCCGAATTGTACTTCGTTATCAAATTCCCTGCCATGGTCCGTCCTAATGGCCACTATTGAGCATCCTAGTTTATTTTGAATCATTTTACTAAATATTTCGAATTTTTCAAAGGCTTGGGTTTTGTCACTTAAAAACCTAGTCCACGTGTATCGTGAGTAGTCATCTACTATTACTAAGGTATATTTGTTTCCTCCATAGCTCCGCACAGCGGATGGACCAAAAAGATCCATATGTAATAGTTCTAGGCACCTAGTAGTGGATACTATATTTTTAGCTTTGTGACTAGCATGAGCTTGTTTCCAATTTTGCATGCGTCACAAAAATGCTTGTCATATTTTAGATTAGGCAAGTTTCTAACTAATTCCTTAGAGGCCAAAGATTGTATTTGTTGCATGTTAGCATGTCCTAATCTCCTATGCCACAATGTAGAGTTTTCATCTAGGGTCGTTAGGCATATCCTATCTTCAGGTTTGTTTCCTAGTTTCATAACATATACTCCTCCTTTCCTAATACCTCTACCTATAATTTTTCCATTCTTAACTATTTCGCTATCTTTTTCGGAAAAGATAACTCTACATTTATTATCGCATATTTGACCTACACTAAGTAAGTTATATGTTAAATTATTTACATGTTCAACATTTTCAATAGTAAGTGAGTCTTGAGAAATCGTACCTTTGCCAATAATTTTTCCACTCAAGTCACTACCAAAAATAACGTTACCTCCATTGTATGCCTTGTATGTAGAGAATAGCTTGCGGTTCCCCGTCATGTGCCTCGAACATCCGCTATCCTTGATCCATTCGTCAGGCTCCAAGTTAATTCCAAGGCATATTTCGTCGGTTGCATTTGCCACAAAACACTTTTCATCTTTTGGTTTTTCCACTTCTTCTTTATCACTATCACTCCATGTTCCACTAACAAATGCGCTTTGATTTTCATAACCCGGCGGCTTTAGACATTCTCCAACGAGATGATTTGGACTTCCACATCTAAAGCACTTTCTTTTCACGTAATTATCACTTCTATTTCTTTGGAACAACTTTCTTTCGTCACGTGGTGATCTAGTGAATCTTCCTCGTCTCTTGAAGAGTTTCTTGAATTCTCTTACGGCCATCGCATATTCTTCATCTTCACTCTCATCACTTGAATTATTATCGTCACAAGGTTCCTTTTTGGCTTTTAGAGCAATGGATTTGATTTGTTCTTTCTTGACTTTGACCGTTTCCAAATCTCTTCTTATAATTTCTTCATGGACCTTCAAGTTGCCAATAAGCTCATCTAGTGACAATGTCATCAAATTCTTTGACTCTTCAATAGCCGTGACTTTAGCTCGCCATTTCGGATGTAATCCCTAAGAAATTTCCTAACACAATTTTTACTAGAAAATGTCTCATCAAGTGCTTTTAAACTTGTGATAATGGTGTTAAATTTAGCAAAAGCATTATCGATTGATTCCTCTTCTGGAATCGTAAATTGTTCATATTGTTGTACAAGAAGATCTATTTTGTTATCTTTAACTTGACTATTACCTTGGTGAGTGATTAGTAAAGAATCCCAAATTTCTTTTGCGGTTTTACACATGAAAATTCTTTCATATTCTTTGCGTGGTAACGCATTATAAATAACCATTTTAGCCACATTATTTTTTGCTAGTTTCTTTTTCAAATCATCATTTTGTTTTTCAAAAATTACAATTTCATCCATTTTAGTTTCAACATTATATTGAGTAGGAGGAAAATCACCAAAGGTAATAATATGCCAAAGACCAAGATCTTTTGATTTCACATAAGTTTCGAATCTATTTTTCCAATATAAAAATCCATCACTTTCAAATAGTGGTGGTCTTTGCATAGATTGCCCTTCTAAATATTTTTCAGATTTCATAGATCGTTACAAGTTTTAAAATACAATATATTTTAAAAATCTTGCTAGACGTGGCTCTTGATACGAATTGTGGAAAACTAGAAGGGGGGGTTGAATAGTTTTACGTCGTTTTTTAAATTGTTATTAAAATTTGTTTAGAAGTTTTGTTTGTTTTCTAAAATATAGATTCGATGCAATATGAAATCAAGTTATGTACAATATGAACAATACTAAGTATGTACTATAAATCAATAATAATGTAAGTAAAGCAATAGATAAGAGTTGGAAAGATCAAACCGAGAGACAAGCGATTTATAATGGTTCGGCTACAAGGACACCTTCCTTGCCCTACTCCACTCCCCGAGCACCTAACTCGAGAGTTTTCTTCACTATATCAACAAGCTCCCTTATGGCGGAGAAAACCGTACACACCAATATACACACCAATCTACACACCACTTTTCACACCACAACTACGTCACACCTAAGTCACAATTTCTACACAACTTCTTCAAGTCTATTTACTTCACAACTAACTACTCCACACCTATCTTCTTCACACCAATCTAGTTCCTAACTTATCTTCTTCACACCAAGCTACTAACTAATCACACAATCAATATCTAACACAACTATCTACAATCAAATATTCACAACAATCTTCACAAAGAATAATGTAAAAGATCTTTGATGATGCACCAACAACTTTGATGTGGAGATCACAACAAGTTGTAATACTTCTTGTCTTGGGGGATAGAAGTATTCTTCTCTTGCACTTGAGAGGATGAAGGTTGGATCACTTTGAAACAAAGAATTATATACTTATGATCAAAGGATAAAAGAATGGAGATTTTGGATCTAGATCAGAAAGTTTAGTAGTGCAAAAGATGAGGAAAAAATCCAGGTTTAAGGTGGTATTTATAGGCAAAAGAATCTGACAGAGGAGCGTGGCCGGTCCCCTTAATTCATGGCCGGTCCCCTTAAAATTAAGGGGACCGCCCTTTATAATTAAGGGGGCCGCCCAGCTGAAACGGCCAGATTCTTTGTCTTTTAGTGGGGAAAGTTTATTTGGTGAAAAACTAACTGTTTTTGGTTAAAAATTTGAATTCATATATTTAGTATGAATAAAACATTTTTCTTTATTACCAAAAGTGTTTTTCAAAAATATATAATATGTTTATATAATTAAATAAACTTTGCATTAGTTAATTAAATGCCCCTTTGATCATAAATTGCACTAAACACTTTGTTTATTCATACCTTAAGTGATTTGGATGTAAAGAGAAATATTAATCACTAAATACTTGTTTATGTCACAAGTTTTTAGTTCTATGAGTTTATATTTTGTGATAATCAAAACATAGAGATATTGATAACATGTTAATAATGTTTTTAGGCATTAATTTATGTCAACAGAATTGTACTGTTCATTTTCTATTTTTTAGAATTTAATTAGTTTAATTAGGTAATTAATATTAAATTAGTAATTAATTAATATAAAATCCACAAAAAGACAAAAAAAAAGTATATTTTTAATTTTAAAATTAGTTTTTAGTTATTTTATAATTTTAGAAATTTAATTTTCATTTTTCTAGTATTAAAATAATATTATATTGTATTTAAGTTATTTAAATATTAATAATTAGTATTAAACAATATTTGATTAATATTAAATAAGTAATTAGTGTAAAAATTCATTTTCTTTTTCTAAAAATTTTCTTTTATCCTTAGGTTTGTAAAAAAGTCATTTTCACCCCTGAGGGTTTTCAGATTTCAGTTTTCACTTTTTATTTTGTACGTTCACGTAAATTTAAATTGAACGTACGCGTTTTTAGGTTTTACATGTTTATGGTTTTTCTAATTTTACAGTCTTTTTATAATAGCTTAATTAAGCTATTTCCTTGTAGATTCCTTAGTTCAAATCAATCACAAACCCTTTCTTGTCCAAATTCACCCGATCACAGATCCGTTTGATTACCATCACACCTCGTCGGGACTTAACGACCCGGGGAAACACTATACTTCCACGGAGCATTGACTCTAGGCTGTTTGACTTTGTTGACCATCACCTGGTCAATTTAGTTGACTGTTTGGAGCCAATCAGACATCTCCATTAGATTTCTCCTATAAATACTGGTGTGTAGTCACGTTTATTTGTTCACAATTCTACTCACTGAAAGAAAGAAAAAAATTCACACAATGTCTCAACAAAAGAAAACCGGATACACAAATTCCCAATTTGTTCCACCAAAACAAAAAAATTACGCAACATACGCCCCAACACATAATGTTGCGGGTTCTTCAACATCTATGAGCGAGGATGATTGGATAATACCTGGTCCGGCTGGTATTCTTCAACGAGCCATTCTTCGAAAAAATGCAGACATCATAGAGGGTGGCCCCGAATATTGTGTTGTGCCAACACAGGATTATATAGCGAAAGTAAATGAGGATGTCACTGAGGATGAACATTTTACTAGTAGGCCATGGTTGAGCGCGATTCATAAGGTGTTTAATTCTCAAGGCGTCATCGTAACTGGCTGTTTTGGGGATATAAAGAAGCATTGCGTAAAAGGGAAACTTGAACTTGTTGTAGCTGTTATCAAGTCTTGTACTCCTAACATGCTGGGTGACCTCAACTGTACACTAAAAGATCCAACAGGGACTATGGCTGGTACAATTCATCACAAAGTCCTTGCAGAAGAGCTGGATTACAAAAAATACCTCAAAGTCGGAGCTGTTTTGGTACTTCGTAATGTTTCGGTCTTTACCTCGAAATCATCACCGCCTGCTCTTAACATAACAAAAAGGAACTTGATTGAAGTTATCGACAAGAATACTGTTTTTAGTGGATGAATATTTACATATTCATACCATTTGTTTATGTTTAATATTGTCTATCTACTGTTTATGAAACACAGCGTTGTCTGGTTTAATTGTTTCGTGTCTATGTACGGTTATTGTATCGTGTCTATGTATGGTTGAAAAATAAATCAAATAAACGTTAACAAAAAAACTTTATACTTGAACATATACCATTACATACTGTTCAACCGTACAACTAACAACATCTTAACTAATCATATCCACATAAACTAGTATCCTCACACCTACTTAGATAAAACACCCTACCAAGCCAACATCTAATATCGGAGAAAAAGGGTACAACATTATACATATCATACATTGGTGGCCATCTACACGTAACAAACTTATGTTTTAGCCAACACGTGATTACCCCACAATCGCTAGAATATCCTTGTTGTGGGATAGGATATGGTACGTCGTTGTAATAGAATTCGAACTTGTAGTGCCCACGTCCTGTCCTGCTGAAATGTCCTAGCGCTTCTAAACACGCGTTCACAGCTTCGGTCCAAGCCAATACAAAATTTCTTATTACATCACAACGTTCCATGCTGTGCATAGAGTCGAGAACCAATAACTTGGAATCATGCAAATCTATAATTGATGTCACCCAGTGATTCCCTGTCGGGTTCATCGGCATCAACACCTACATATAAAGTTTATTTATGCATACACAATTACATAGTCTAGTAAAGAGTAATTTAAACAAAACAAATATACATTGAAAGATCTTTACTTACCCAACGTACTACATCCCATGATGGGTACGGACGTGTGCTACCATCCAATGTTCCCCTAAGAGATGGATTTACCGAAAGCATGGACACGTTACCATTCTCGGTCGGGGAAAGAGATGCCGTCCATGATCTAGCCACTGTCCATAGTTGGTTGTCTTCCCAATTTCTCATTAATAGCTCTATCCAACAATTCATATGCTGATTCAAAAGTTTAAACCAAATCATTTAATGTTCTTGAAACTTAAATAATCTAAACCTTAAACAATTTAAAAGAATACACTTACATCGTCAGACAACCAACCACGTGTATCCATTGGACCCGGATCATTACCCATCCTGTATAAATCCGGAAGTAGATGTTGCCAGAACTTAGTTTCCATCACCCAACCTGTTGGATGGCAGTCAAGGTATATCCCGTATGGGTCCAAAAGGAATGCCTCAAAACTTTCATAGTTATTGCGCCTTACCTAAAAAATGTATATATATATATATATATATATATATATATATATATATATATATATATATATATATATATATATATATATATACAATATCGTTACAAGTTCGTTAATTATATAAAGCAAATGTTAATAAATTAAAAACATTTTTAGTAGTACCTTTGTAGGATCAACATTATGAACTACCAAAGGTCCGCTAGCAGATGTACCAACAAGCACAACAACATCATCATCATCTACCGGTAATTCTTCTAGGTTAAATCGCGGAATGGTCGCCGTACTCTTTTTTAGTTTAGCCTTAGCTCCACGTTTCTTAGGGAGGATTGTAGTGGGTCCCTGTTGGGTCCAAGGATATTGCTGAAATTTACCTGGACGGCAATCCCTCCTTGGTCGGTCTATCGGATCCTGAAAAAAGATTAACAAATTAAAAAAAAAAAAAAACAATCAGTAATCAATTACAAATACTGACAAATTTTAAAAATAATAATCGAAAAATAATAGGTTACCTGGATATCAGCAGCCTCGTTAGGGCTGGAAGATTGACCAGCCTGGTGATCAATAGGAGTGGCAAACGAGGCGAAACCCATTGGTGTACGGGTAGCAGCATGTCCGGTTGATGGAAACGGGGATGGATACTTAGACACAACGGGCGGTGTAGGAATATGAATTCCATCAAAGAAAGACTCATCTGGTGGACCACTAAATGGACGGTGGGATTGGGGGAATCCCTATATATTAAATTATAACGTAATGTTAGTATATAACCATTTCGTCATTAAAAAGTACTAAACATAAAAACACAAGAAAAAAAAAACCTGTGTGTTTTGAATCACACTATAGTCACTAAAACCAACATTTTCATCAACAACAAAGCTTGATCCTCTATGTACTCGTTGTTTATTGCGAAGTTGGTTTTGTTGCATTAAAAATGTTAATGAAACAATTAAAAACCTTTCAATGATATTTATACATAAACTCAAAAGAAATTGATGTGAAACTATTTACCATTTTTTCAATCTCTTGTATCTTTAGCTGATATTCTTTCATCTTCTCATCATAATAATTAAACTTCTGTAAAACAGCCGGTTGTATCTCAGCATCCATGGAATGGTATGCTTGTGGCTGTATAACCGGGGGTGCGACCGGATGCCCTTCGAAATACGCTTTACTGTCATGCCACCACTCGGTCAATTCCTCGTACTCATCCGGTGTAAGCCTAGGCAACGGTGGTCTTACCTTTAATAAAACATATAAAATACATATGACATTAAAAAAATCAAACAATATTAAATTCATAATAGTTAAACAAAATTGGATATCTCAAACTCACCCTCAATTGGTCGTCCAAAAACTTGTCAATACGTTCTCTAACGACCACTTTGTTAAAACTCCATGCAATGGACCGGGGATGCAACACTCGATGATGACGGAAAAAATAAGGGCTAGCACCTCTGGGGAACATCTCCAATATCCAAATCTAAAAAAAAAAATTTAAAATAAAAATAAAAAAGTAAATTCGTTAAAATAACCACAATTATATGTATACATGAACTGTAGAAATAGATTAATGACATACCTTAAAAGCCCATAAAAATCCATTCAACGTGTACTTAGGAGGTTTAGTAGGGTCCCTCTCATCGGAAAAGTGCTTATCCCTACGCTGAAATGCTGCATCCCGGAGATGCTTGTACAAAGTTGGCCATACATACGACCCCCACGGAAAGACATTCCAGTTATCTAAATCCTCGACTAGCCTAAGCAAAAATCCGTCCACTATATTCCCATGCTCAGTACCTTTCAACACCAACATCAAAACAGCTAACAAACAAAGTCGAACCCCATCTTTGTCGCTCAACTTATTAAAGTCGGCTTTGTTGTTTATCATTCTTAACAACGTACCAACGTGTATATTATGGGAATCAATAGAAGAAGGGAATACACGTTTCCTAAATAAGTTAGAGCTATCCATATACGACTCCCTAAAATCAATCCCAAACCTTAAACCCGTAACTAGACAAAATTCCTCCCTACCAAACTGAATTTCAACCTCACCTAAACGATCAAGAGTACGTACACGATATCTTAATGGAACTGTGTTTGTGTCTCCCTCTTGGCAAGCAACTTGGTGGCATAAAAATAGTGTATTAACACCCCGCTCTCTTGCATATCCGGAATGTCTAACATCCAACCAAAACATGTTTCTCTAAACATTTTTTCCTTAGGGGTGTTCAATATCAGTTTTCTAATGTGACCAATTAAAGACAACCTACTCCTACATGTAACTTGCGCAGGATAATCCTAAAATAACCAAAAGACATAATAAATATATATTTACAAAACATATACGTAACAAATAAACAATAATTATAATGACAAAAAAATTATATTTCAATATTACCCGATATTCCGCCATTATGACACACTACTCACTACCACAACCACTACCACAAGACCACCACAACAACGACACAACTCCACCAGCAACAACCACACCACCACCACACCACCACCACCACCACCACCAGACAACCACACCACCAAAAATACTCCACCAGAACGCCACACCACCACTGCACCACCACAACTCCACACAACCAACAATACTCCACTAGAACGCCACACCACCACTGCACCACCACACCACCAACAAAACACCGCCTGCTCTCCACAAAACCACTGCACCAACAACAACCACACCACCACTGCACCACCACAACTCCACACCACCAACAATACTGCACCACCACTGCACCACCATTGCACCACCACTGCACCACCAACAATACTCCACCGGTAACAACCAAAACGCCACCACCACTACCAAAAAGCCAAAACACAATGATATGGAAAAAAATTTCTAGATTATGAACAATTTCATACACGACATGCATTATATTCTCAAACAAGGCTTGATCGGTCATTCAAAGTTTACTTTTCCAGAAATGCTCCTTCCCCATGTAAGCAACGCTCATTCCCCATGCAGGTTTAATGCGTGTCGCGTATATATATATATGTCGCGTATATATATACGCGACATGTATATTTTATAGTTTTTTTTGTCCCGATCGTAGCATGTTGACACCTGTCTTACCCATATGTCGCGTAAATTTATTAGGGGAATGTTGGGGTATTTTTGAAAATGGCGCAAGGTTGGGGTAGATTGGGACACACCCCTTCATGCAGGGGGCATGTCAGTAATTTTCGCACTACAAATTCACTTTTATCAAAAGCTATGGTGTCTAGCTTGTCAAATCCACTTACTCGCCATTAAGTCTTTTTCTTTCATTTTCTTTTTCTTTTTACAAAAACCAAAAACCGGACGTTTGTTAAACAAAATATCAATAACATTTGAATTTTAATAAGTAAAATTATTTGTTCATTGATAATAAAGTAATTAAACTAACAATATAACTATAGTGTACTACGTAGTACATCACATGTCTACACTCTACACTACTATCACATTGGGAATATGCATGCTTATTTATCTATACTCCTTAAGGCAAGTCACAGTGGTGACCAAGGTTTTATGCCTGGTCTCCGGCTGCTACGTCAGCTTTCTCTCTCCGGTAACCTGACATGACCCAAGTGCCACAGTGGTGACCAACATTTTTTTTATTAAACGGTAAGTTTGTTTTTTTTTTTTTTTTTTTTTTTTTTTTTTTTTTTTTTTAATATAGAGTGTGTAGTATTGGTCAAATTTTAGACCGATTTTAGTTTTTCCCTTTGATCGACCGATGTTCGACATCACCTCCACAAGGGTTCGACCGAACTTGACATCGGTCACATAATGACTCGACCGAAAGTTTTACGGCCCTCTGTGGCCAGCCTAACACACTATATTTATTATGTCTTCTCCATCAAAAGTCTTCTTCACCAATCTCTGCAACTTTGCAACCACCAACAATGGTGGACGCAGGAAAATTACCTTCTATGGCAAAGACGTTTTTCGACAGCAAGGAAAAGTTTCTACCAATCATCATAATAACAAAACCTCATATCACATAAAAATGATTCACAACATTAAAAGAAAAAACGGTTTAAACCAGTTTCAAAAACCGGTTTTTAAACCGATCTCGAAAGAAAATGGTAACGGGTTATAAACTGGTGGATCGGTTTTCGCGAAACCGGTTTTCCCTAAACCGGTTTTTAGTGCAACCGATTTTCTTTTTTTTTCCGGATCGGATCAGTTTTCGGCTTTTTTTTCACCTCTAGTGGAGGCGACACAAATGCAAATGAAAGTTTTCGGTTTTTAACCCGAGTTAGATTTTGGACCCGAATATCCTTATTCGGGTTCGGGTCAGGTCGGGATTTATGACACCCCTAGCTACAAACATCATTTATTTATATAATGTAACACATGACTGATAAGTTTAAATAGGTGCTAATGGCAATGAGACATGATGTTGACAAATTTTGCGTACTTCGTATGTAAACAGGAGACATTTTTAGTTAGGTTGACCTCA
This sequence comes from Artemisia argyi, assembly GCA_030686995.1. Taxonomy (NCBI): domain Eukaryota; kingdom Viridiplantae; phylum Streptophyta; class Magnoliopsida; order Asterales; family Asteraceae; genus Artemisia; species Artemisia argyi. The sequence goes on along the minus strand of CM060682.1, from coordinate 210,943,877 downwards.
CCCTTTACCACCCATTCACGAGCTATCCCCGTTACTTGTGTCTTGTGTCTTGTGTCACACACCAGGAAGAGGAAAAGTGGAAACATTGACGGAATCAAAACCAAATATTATCGGGTATACAAATCTTTTTGAACGATAAAATAAAAACACATTTTGATGGACCGGGTGCATTTAAGACACATTTATGAAAAACTAATGTTTTTTCATGTGCATTTGTGGCCCCATGAGGTGTTTTGATTATTGTTTATTTGATATGTGAGTGTGTGTAGGGTATTTTGTGGGGTATGTTATATAAAGTGAGTATTTGAATAAAAGGTGAAGGGAGAAGTGACCATTATGGGTGAAAGTTGAGAGAGAGAGTAAGGGGAAGTAAATGGTAATGTGGCGCTGAGGTGCAAGGTGAAGAATATGTTGGTTGTAATTAGTAAACAGTTTCCCAGATTAGGGTTAAGATAATCAATAAAGTTACCGGATATTCACTTGAAATCGTGGTATCACTTTCCAATAGAAACTATTCGACCCTATGCCTGGGTTACACGAATATCTCTATGGGATAAGACCAAGTGATGTTCTTGTTTTAGGCACAAACCAAGAACCAGATGCGTATTGAAGTGTTTAGGGTTTTGTGTCAATCGTATTGTAAAACGTATCTCCATGCAGAATGATGTGACCTCTATTTATAATAGAGAATACTCAAAACCCTAGCCCATGGAATTATGTATAATTAATGGCCCATTAATTATAACATAATACTTTCCATAATAATAGGGATCAATGGTTATCAGTGGAAACATTATCACTAGCAGTGGTAATGTTAACACTATCAGTGAAAACGCTAGCAGCAGAATGCCAGCAGCAGAATCACACTATCAGCAGGATCATGCTGTCAGCAGAATCCTATCAGCAGGATCAGCTGTCAGCAGAATCTTATCAGCTGATTCAACACATAACCACTATTGAGTCAGGGGATTCAGTGACCAAATGGGTGTATACTCCATACCTCCAAACCCATTACCAGGTGTGAATTGATCCCTCAAGAGCACTAAATTTTCCAACAATTCTCCCCAAATTTAGTTCTCTTCCTTTGTATGAAAAATCAAACACAAATACAAAACAAGTGCATAAATGAAAATATCCTGAGGATTGAATTTCCACATTAGTACATATACTTTCAAATATTCGAGAATCAGGGTGTTCTAAGAATTGAACCCTTCAACCCATTTGAATACCTGATGATAAATACACACAAATTTTCAAACACTAAAATACTCCTGACACTATACAAGCCATGTGTCCATATCCAATTCATAAATGTTATAAAAGCTAAAAGTCCAAAGCTTCCTGAAGCGGCAAAACTTCAACATTCACATAGGTGGTTCATCTTTAATTCATGCTCCTGCTTAGCACTTTTTCAAAGAAAATTAACCATTAAGAAGTGAAGACTTCATCCTCTTTTCAGCAGGTAACAAGCACAACCTTGGGATGTTTGTGATACATGTGCTTCAGTCCACTAAATGATCAGCTTTCCACATTGAACTCAGCTTCCAAGTTTCCTCAGGAGGGAGTTGGGTATCCTTGCATTCAGTGACTAAGTTGGACTTAAACCCATCCCTTTAGCAGACTTTAAAACCAAGTCTCTAGCCAAACCCTTCGTCAAGTGATCAGCTAAGTTTTGTTGAGATCTAACAAACTCTATAGATATCACCCCATTCATGATAAGCTCACGAATCATGCTATGTCTAACACCTAAGTGTCTAGACTTTCCATTGTACATCTGGCTATAAGCCTTTGCCAATGTAGCAGCACTATCACAACGGATAGAAATAGGTGCTATAGGTTTAGGCCACAATGGAATCTCAAGAAGCAAGTTTTTCAACCATTCAGCTTCTTTGCCAGCAGCAGCTAAAGCCACAAATTCAAATTCCATGGTTGAACTGGTAATGCAAGTTTGTTTCTTGGATGCCCAAGAAATTGCACCTCCACCAAGTAGGAATACCCAGCCACTAGTAGACGAATTGTCTTCAGTGTTACTGATCCAACTTGCATCAGTGTATCCTTCTAATACAGAAGGATAACCAGTATATGAGAGACTATAATCCATAGTTCTCTTCAAATACTTAAAGACCCTCTGAATTGCTTGCCAATAATGAGCACTAGGATTACTAGTATACCTGCTCAGTTTACCCACAGCAAAAGCAATATCAGGTCTTGTACAAGTCATGGCATACATCAAGCAGCCAATCACCCTAGAATACTCAAGTTGAGATACAGCTTTGCCAGTATTAGGCATTAGCTTCTCACTTGTATCCATGGGAGTACTCACTGGAGTACAATCAAAGTAATTAAATTTCTTTAACACCTTCTCAATGTAATGAGACTGAGAGATAGAAATTGTGTTACTTTCATGTTTAATCCTTATGCCAAGGATAACATCTGCCTCCCCCATATCTTTCATGGAGAACTTTGATGACAAAAATTCTTTTGTAAGATCAACTTGATTTTGGTCAGTGCCAAAGATCAACATATCATCAACATATAGACAAATGATGACTCCTTTATCAGATTCATCAAATTTGCTATATACACATTTGTCAGCTTGATTAAGTAAATAACCACTAGACAAAACCACTTCATCAAACTTTTGATACCATTGCTTAGGTGCCTGTTTAAGTCCATAAAGTGACTTAATCAGTTTACACACCTTGTTTTCATTGCCAGGCATGATGAAGCCCTGAGGTTGGTTCATGTAAACCTCCTCATCTAAATCACCATTCAAGAAAGCTGTCTTCACATCCATCTGATGAATAATCAGATTGTGAATTGATGCCAAAGCAATCAACAACCTTATGGTACTGATACGTGCCACAGGAGCATAAGTATCAAAGTAGTCTATTCCTGACTTTTGTTTAAAGCCTTGAATAACTAATCTTGCCTTGAACTTTTCAACAGTTCCATCTACCTTCATTTTCTTTTTGAAAATCCATTTGCTACCTAAAGGTTTGCAACCAGGTGGTAGATCAGTCAACACATAAGTGTTGTTGCCCATGATAGAGTCCATCTCATCATCAATTGCTTCTTTCCAGAAAGCAACATCCTGGGACTTCATTGCTTCTTCAAATGTTTTGGGATCATCCTCAACAATGAAGCAATAGGAGTATTGGTCAGAGACCTCACTCCTTGTACCTTCAATTAAATATAATTGAAACTCAGGTCCAAATGACTTTGGAGTCCTCACCCTATTGCTCCTTCTGAGCTCAGGTTCAGGTTGTTGTTCCACAACCTCAGCAGGAACCTCATCAGCAGGAACCTGTGAAACACCATTGTCATTGGTTCCATTTGGAATCCTTTGACTTGGTCTAGGGATAGATGAGAATCTGTTCTCATCAAAGAGTGCATCCCTTGATTCAATTATTGAGTTAATTGAAACAGACTCATTAGGTTCTATAACATAAAACCTATATGCCTTGGAATGCTAAGCATATCCAACAAAGATGCATTCAATGCCTCTTTCACCCAAAGTTTTCTGCTTTGGATCAGGGAGTCTTACAACAGCCCTACAACCCCATATCCTAAGATAATTCAGGTTAGGTTTCTTCTTAGTCCAAAGTTCATAAGGGGTAACTTTGTTCCTTTTGTTGGGAACCCTATTTAATAAATAGCAAGCTGTTAACATAGCTTCACCCCAGAACCCTTGACTCAGCCCTGAATAGGACAACATGGAATTAACCATCTCCTTCAGCACCCTGTTTTTCCTTTCAGAAATACCATTTTGCTGAGGAGTATAAGGGGCAGTCGTTTCATGGATTATACCAACAGACTGAAAATACAAAGTATCCATGTACTCACCTCCCCTATCAGTCCTAAATCTTTTGATCAGGGAACTTTGTTGAAATTCAACTTCAGTTTTAAATACTTTAAATTTATCTAATGCTTCATCTTTAGAATGTAATAAATAAACATGACAAAACCTAGAAGCATCATCAATAAAAGTCACAAAGTATTTCTTACTCCCCAAAGAGGGAGTAGCATGTAAATCACAAAGATCACTGTGAATTAACTCCAAAACTTTAGTTTCACGTTTTACTCCTTGAAAAGGTTTCTTAGTTATCTTGTTCAACATACAAGTTTTACACTTTTCAGTGTTCATATCAAAAGCTGGTATTAACCCATCCTTGGACATATCTTGCATTCTTTTAAAATGTACATGGCCAAGTCTTGCATGCCATAGGTTTGAATCATAAAGATTAGATGTAGATATAAAAGCAGAATCAATATTATCATGAACAATATTAAGTCTGAACATTTGATTACACAAATAACCGAAACCAATAAACACACCATTTTTAGATAAAACAAACTTATTAGATTCAATAACCTGTTTATAACCACAATTATTCAAAACACTACTAGAAACCAAGTTTTTTCTAATATCAGGAACATGTAAAACATTAAATAAAGAAACAATCTTTCCAGAACTAAACTTCAAATCAACACATCCTTTTCCATGCACTAGGGCAGTTGACTCGTTTCCCATATGAAGAATAGAACCATCATTCATTGACTCGTAGGTCTTGAACCAGCTTCTATCTTTACACACATGAATTGTTGCACCAGAGTCAACCCACCAAGCAACATCATCATCCTGCACAAAATAAATTTCAGATATATATGTAACATAATAAATCTCAAAAGACTTATTAAATATATTCTGACCTTTCAGAGAATTGGTGTTACCATTCCCTCCACTTGTGCCTGATCCATTGGATTTGTTTCCAACTTTACCACCCTTGAAATCTTTCCTGAAGTGTCCAGGTTTCCCACACTTCCAACAAGTCACCTTAGGTTTCTTGTTAGGATCAGATTTGGTGTTATCTTGATGCTTACGCTTGCCCTTGTTGTCATTGTACTTGGTGGAGTTGTTATGTTCCACCATATTAACAACTGATGGACCAGTAGCAGTGCTACTCTTTGGCTTGTCAATGTCTTGAGCTTTGAGTGAATCCTTAATGCGCAAGTGACTGCCCAACTTAACAAGAGTTAACTCCTCCTTCTTATGCTTAAGCATATGTTTGAACTCTTTCCAAGAAGGAGGTAGTTTATCGATGATACAAGAGACTGAAATAGCCTCATCCATGTTCATCTTGTGTTGTGTGAATCGACCAAGTATACTAAGAAGTTCATTGTATTGTTCCATGACAGGTCTTGAATCAACCATTTTGTAATTGTTAAAATTACTTACAAGGAACTTCTTACTTGATGCATCCTCAGCCATATATTTGGCTTCCAAGGAATCCCATAGTTCTTGAGAAGTTTCAACATTCTGATAAATATCAAATTGAGAATCAGACATACCATTGAGAATTAAACCTCTGCATATGTAGTCATCATTCTCCCACTTGCTTCTTGCCCTCATCTGATCCATAGTAGCATCATCTCCATGATCTTCTGGAATCTTAGTAGTGAGAACATACACCACATTCATACTTGACAATAAGAAGTGCATCTTCTTTTGCCATCTTCTGAAATCAACACCTTCAAACTTTTCCAACTTGGAAAAGTTAGCAGCCATTTGTCTCATAGCAGCAGCCATTGATTATCACTAATAGTTTCTATTGATTGTTGGTTGTAATTAGTAAACAGTTTCCCAGATTAGGGTTAAGATAATCAATAAAGTTACCGGATATTCACTTGAAATCGTGGTATCACTTTCCAATAGAAACTATTCGACCCTATGCCTGGGTTACACGAATACCTCTATGGGATAAGACCAAGTGATGTTCTTGTCTTAGGCACAAACCAAGAACCAGATGCGTATTGAAGTGTTTAGGGTTTTGTGTCAATCGTATTGTAAAACGTATCTCCATGCAGAATGATGTGACCTCTATTTATAATAGAGAATACTCAAAACCCTAGCCCATGGAATTATGTATAATTAACGGCCCATTAATTATAACATAATACTTTCCATAATAATAGGGATCAGTGGTTATCAGTGGAAACATTATCACTAGCAGTGGTAATGTTAACACTATCAGTGGAAACGCTAACAGCAGAATGCCAGCAGCAGAATCACACTATCAGCAGGATCATGCTGTCAGCAGAATCCTATCAGCAGGATCAGCTATCAGCAGAATCTTATCAGCTGATTCAACACATAACCACTATTGAGTCAGGGGATTCAGTGACCAAATGGGTGTATACTCCATACCTCCAAACCCATTACCAGGTGTGAATTGATCCCTCAAGAGCACTAAATTTTCCAACAGAATAGTGGCGATTACCTTTAGTCTAAGAGAAAATTTTCTTAATTTTGTATTTCTAGAATTGTAAAAAAATGGAGGGGATTTAATTTTGTACAAAACATAGAAAACACGTTTATATGATTTTGTTTTCTATTCTGAAGAAACAAAGGTAAACAATGAAAACAAAAAATATTGTCATTTGTCATTTTTTTTTCCTTTATTTTGTACAAACATTTTACGGAAAACAAGGGTGTTTCCTAGATGCACACTTTCTGTTCAAGACGTATGGTAGTTTTGATATGAAGTTATAAAACATACATGAGGATATATGGTTGTATAAGTTAATGAAACCAAATAGTAGCAACAATTTCAAAATAGAAGAATTCTACATATTAGAGTGGTGCATTGTGTTTCAAAGTTATTAAAAAAGTGATTTTAGTGACATATTATCCTTTTAACGATATTATACGTTTTTAGATGACTAATTCTTTTAGAAATTGATGGATAATAAGTTCACTGCCATGACAATAACAATCACGTAGGGTATCAATGTACTTGTTTTTAGACAATAACAATCACTACAATGAATCAAGTCAGTATGGACCTTAATACCCATGTCAAGTAAGGTATAAAATATTATACAGTACGTTTTTAGATGATTAATGTACTTGTTTTGCCATGTCAAGTAAGGTATCTTTGTGTTGAGAAAAGCTAGTCAAGCAAAAACAATCGGGCATTTCCTTGGCATGACACCCATACAAATGTACAATACAACAACAAACCCGTTGATCCTGGTAATTCAATTTTATGGTAGCTTCCGCAATGTATGACAACAATGGTGCAAGAGAAAAGGAGAGTTAACTAGTGTGTTACATTTAGAGTGACGAGACTTGCATAATACTTTTAAAAATGTATATACGGTTTGTATCAAAATTAAATCTCACAAAACGCGCTTTATACAAAAGAGACAGGAAACATAGCCATCGCTTTACCTACAAATTTCTTTATACAAAAGAAGCTCAAAACACAAATAAAGTACAACACAAATGAGTTACGCATCTATGTCAAAAGGTATTAGGCCATGTCCACATAAAACGTGTTATGAGCTCCATTTATGCACAGTTTGAATCAACATTCTCGCAAGTTACCCCTTGACGTTCCCTTACGTAACCAAAGCTGCATGGCGCACGCGTTTGAAGAACGTACCACACTGTGTGTAATCCCATGGTCTAGCTATTGTTCCCAAAAGTTTCCAGGCTGCAACATATAAAAAAAATGCAACATTAACAATTTAATAGCTTTTCATACGGAAGGAATACAAAAATAGTTCCTATATGCAAACTAACCCAACTCTAAGATGTAGTGCCCCAAAGATACAATCCATGTATTGACACATATTTGGCATGAATCAGAATGAAAGCAATCTCCTGTCAGAAATTCGTTAATTCCAACAGATTGAGACCTTTAATAAAGATCTTGGTCCTTCTGTTAAACGTAGTACAATATAAATTTTCATACCAGGTTTGAAAAGTTTATGGATTCGCGTCTAGGTAGACATAAAACACTTACTACAATGTTGTATGATGACGTATAGTCCGCACTCGGGCCACGAACTCGACCAATGGACATTACTAAGGCCCAAGCCCATCACGCGTCACTACAAGAATCAGGAGAACAGGCGACGAGTACGATGCCGACGACACAATGTCGTCGGCACCATACGCTAAACGACAAAAAAATGGCTTGACCCAGACACGGCTACGTTGAATTTTTAATATAAAATATTACCGACGTCATGTCGTCGGTATAGTAATGACATGTTTGACTACTGATAAGTCTGGTGAAAAGATATGATCTTGCCGACGTCATGTCGTCGGTGATATATAAATACACAAAAAATTGTGATTAGCGTGGGATTAACCAATGATTAATAACTAATAGCCCTATGTTAACTATGCCGACGACATGACGTCGGCAACAATTAGACGGGAAAAAAGGCGGGAAAATTCCCGCTCAATAATTCACCAAAGATGGGCGCGAAATTTACCCGCTAATATATTCCCGTCGACATGTCGTCGGGAATATATTACCAATTATAAAACATTTTTAATAAATAGGTAAAATATTGGGCGGGATATTTTCCCGCTTTCTTTTTCCCGTCGACATGTCGACGGGAATATATCTTCAAAAATCAGGCTATATATATCCTCACAAATACATTCCCGTCTCATTTTTTTACCAATATATACATTCTCACAAAATTCTTACAAGACACACATGACTTGGCGTGGTTGCACAGTTGAAGAGGAGTACTCAAAAATCTTGTCACACGAGCTCCTCATTAATGAAGTTATGTTAACTTTTGGTCATGCAGTTTATGAGGAATATGGTGATTTTAAGGATGCTGAACCGTTTATGAGAGACAAGATTATCGAATGGTGTAGGAAAAAGCCGTACTACAAAGAGTACATGGACGAGCTAGATGCTGCTGAAGCTCAAGCTGCTGCTGAAGCTGAAAGTATGTTGGAAACCAAACTTGATAATATGTTAAATAGGGTCACAAATCTTGAAGCTACGTTTGCACATGTCAAGGAAATGAGAGCAAGGAAGGGAAAAGATGGTGCGAGTTCGAGTAAAGCGGGAAGCAGCCGCAAAAAAAATAAACGGGTTGTTTCGTTTGGTTGTGGAGTTGTTTAGTTTGAGTTGTTTTGTTTGGTTGTGGAGTTGTTTAGTTTGAGTTGTTTTGTTTGGTTGTCGAGTTGTTTAGTTTAGTTGTCGAGTGGTTTAGTCTGAGTCTGTATGAAAATGCATGTGGTTGAGAACTCTTGCTTGTTTTAAATAAAGAGTTTGCCTTTATGTTTGGTAATTATTGCTCCTTCAGTTCTATTATTTGTGCGTACGAATTAGTTGTTATGTAGAAAAATTAAAAAGATAAATCCTATTAAATAGAAGCTATCACTATTTTTAAAGTTGGTTTTTTGTTGGTTTTTCTTATTGACAGATGTTTATAAGATAAGTTGTTAGGTAGAAAAAAAGTTGTTAGGTACAACCATAGCATCTTATTAATAAGCTGAAAAGAAAAATTAAAAAGATAAATCCTATTAAATAGAAGCTATCACTATTTTTAAAGTTGGTTTTTTGTTGGTTTTTCTTATTGACAGATGTTTATAAGATAAGTTGTTAGGTAGAAAAAAAGTTGTTAGGTACAACCATAGCATCTTATTAATAAGCTGAAAAGAAAAATTAAAAAGATAAATCCTATTAAATAGAAGTATCACTATTTTTAAAGTTGGTTTTTTGTTGGTTTTTCTTATTGACAGATGTTTATAAGATAAGTTGTTAGGTAGAAAAAAAGTTGTTAGGTACAACCATAGCATCTTATTAATAAGCTGAAAAAAAGTTGTTAGGTACAACCATAGCATTTTATTAAACAACATCAATAACATCAACAACAACAGCAAACAACATCAACAACAACAACAATAACAACGATAACAGCAACAACAACAACGATAACAGTACTACATATGAAATTTATCCATGTCACCTACAAGGTCACGGAGTATTGCATCCGACGAACATGCGTGGTCGTGGTTAGGATACGTTGCCATGTCAAGTTTTGCCTCCAGCACCCTTAATTTTGTCTCTAGCACCTGTTTTTGTGCCTCCAGCACCTGTTTTTGTGCCTCCAACAAGTTTATTCTAAGATTTTTTTCATGACAGTTTGAGCACCTTTTTGGAGCAGATCCAGAACCGCTTGATGTTGAAGCTCCCAGAGAACCGATCATCATTTTGGCGAGTCGTTCCTCCTTCCATAAAAAAAATTACATCCATGGTCTTCTGTCCCAGGCTGTTAAAGAGTCAAAACTATTATTTTTAACAACTAACCAAATTATTTATATAATACACGAAAAAATATGTAATTGTTCACCTGCGAGAAAGGACACGCATAGTATAGTTTACCACGGGAGTAAGATTTACACGATTCTCGCAGAATCACGTCTCCTTGTTCACAAGGACAAGGAAAAGCTTCAAATTCTGCCATCTTCTTCACCATGATAACAGTGTATGTTTGTGGTTGTGAGGTTGAGTGGTTGTAAGTGGTGGAATCGTGACCGGGGTGGCCCGATCTACAAGTTGAGGTGATAAAAGGTGGTGGCCGGAAAAAGATTCCGACGGCCGGAAACTGATGGTGTCGCCGGAAAACGGGAACTGCTAGAGTGAGAGAGAGAGAGAGAGAGAGAGAGAGAGAGAGAGAGAGAGAGAGAGAGAGAGAGAGAGAGAGAGAGATAGTGAGATGAGTGTGTGTGTGTGTGTGTGTGTGTGTGTTTATATTGTGAGGATGAGTTAGGTAGTGAAAATTAGGTAGGAGTGTGTGTGTGTGTGTGTGTGTTTATATTGCATCTCGACTCGTTCGTTTAACATCTCATGTATAACCATTGCATCTCGACTCGTTCGTTTAACATCTCATGTACAACCATTGCATCTCGACTCATTCGTTGAACATCTCATGTACAACCATAGCAACTCGACTCGTTCGTTTAACATCTCATGTACAACCATTGCATCTCGACTCATTCGTTTAACATCTCATGTAGAACCAAAGCATCTCGACTCGTTCGTTTAACATCTCATGTATAACCATTGCATCTCGACTCGTTCGTTTAACATCTCATGTATAACCATTGCATCTCGACTCGTTCGTTTAACATCTCATGTACAACCATTGCATCTCGACTCATTCGTTTAACATCTCATGTACAACCATAGCATCTCGACTCGTTCGTTTAACATCTCATGTACAACCATTGCATCTCGACTCATTCGTTTAACATCTCATGTAGAACCAAAGCATCTCGACTCGTTCGTTTAACATCTCATGTATAACCATTGCATCTCGACTCGTTCGTTTAACATCTCATGTATAACCATTGCATCTCGACTCGTTCGTTTAACATCTCATGTACAACCATTGCATCTCGACTCATTCGTTTAACATCTCATGTACAACCATAGCATCTCGACTCGTTCGTTTAACATCTCATGTACAACCATTGCATCTCGACTCATTCGTTTAACATCTCATGTACAACCATAGCATCTCGACTCGTTCGTTTAACATCTCATGTACAACCATTGCATCTCGACTCATTCGTTTAACATCTCATGTACAACCATTGCATCTCGACTCATTCGTTTTACATCTCATGTACAACCATAGCATCTCGACTCGTTCGTTTAACATCTCATGTACAACCATTGCATCTCGACTCGTTTATTAATTTTATAATGGTTGCATGGGATTTAGTATTTTGTGATATTTTAATTATTTTATTTTATATTTTAATAAATGATTTTTTTAATTATAATATAAGTAATTAATTTTAAATATATATATATATATATATATATATATATATATATATATATATATATATATATATATATATATATATATATATTTTTTTAATTTTATAAAAGTATTTAGAATAAATAATTTTTTTCAATTATATAACTAATTTAGTTTATTAATTTTATAAAACTTATTTTTTAATATTTTATAAAAGTATTTATAATAAATAATTATTTTTTTATTATATTAAAGTAATTTTATAAAAGTATTTATTATAAAATATATATTTTTTTTAATAAAAGCTATTTTACCGTCGACATGTCGACGGTAATAAAACCGCCAAAATTTTCGTGAAAATTTCGTACGTCCCGCCAAACGTAAACGACAAAATATGGGTATATTACCGTCGACATGTCGACGGTATTATTAATAATATTAAAAATTCCCTTAATATTCCCGTCGACATGTCGACGGGATAATAAAAAGCAATATCAAAACCAGATCCGTCAAAATTATTGCACATAACTTAAAAATAAAAAAAATACCAAAACCACACCGGCGATTATTGCACCACACCTCCGCCACACCTCCTCCACACCTCCACCACTCCACCTCCACCACTCCACCTCCACCACAGCCTCACCTCCACGTTATACCACCTCCACCTCCACCTCCACCACAGCTCCACCACACCACTCCTCCTCCACCACAGCTCACCACACCACTCCTCCTCCACCACTCCGACACTCGCACCACTGTGCACCTCCTCCTCCTCCATTATTTAATTCTATCCTCTACCCCTCCATTTTTTAATTCTTCTTCTTCTTCTACAAAACAGCCGAGACACCACAGCAGGTAATTTTGATTTTTATTAGTTTTGTTTTTTGTTAATTTTGTTTAATCTTAGAGGTAATTTTGATTTTTATTAATTTTGTTTTTTGTTAATTTTGTTGTCCCTTTTTTATTTTTTTTTAAACTTTTGGTATCCCGACGACATGTCACCGACAACAGTTTTTTAATAACTTTTTATATATTAATATGCTCTCTTTTAATATAGCCTGAGCCCGAGACCGCAGCCCGAGACCACAGCCAGGAGCCCGAGACTGCAGACCGAGACTACAGCCAAGAGCCCGAGACTGCCGAGACAGTATGTTGTTATATATGTTTGTGTTAAATGTTGCGTGAAATGTTTGTGAAATGTAGTGTTTAAAAATCAGTTGGTGTAGGATAGAAGTAGGGCGCGTTAGCTGCTAAATGTTTGTGAAATGTTGCGTTTAAAAATCAGTTGGTGTAGGATAGAAGTAGGGCGCGTTAGCTGCTAAATGTTTGTGAAATGTTGTGTGATATTGGGTGGGTATGGTTAAATGTTAGTTGGTTAGTATATATTGGTTAGTTTGGTTTTCGGCTTATATAACTAGCCGTAGGATATGGTTAGTATATATTGGACTAGCCGTAGGTATTGAACTAGCCGTAGGTATTGAACTAGCCGTAGGATATGGTTAATATATATTGGTTAGTTTGGTTTTCGGCTTATATAACGGGCTTATGGTTTGTTTGGTTTTCGGCTTATGTTTCACAAGCTTAATTTTTATGGCTTATTTTGAAACTTTTTAACTTAAATAGTTTCAAAATAAGTAAAAAAAATAAAATAAGCAAGGTATGTATTAAGTAGGATATTCCGAAGGTTGCAAATATTAAACTAGTAAAAGAAAGAAAAAAATAGTTTAACTTTAATTGTTAGTAACTATATAATTGTTTAACTTTAATTGTTTGGTTTTCGGCTTATATTGTTTTGTTTTCGGCTTATATTTCATAATTGTTTCTATTCTAATTGTTTAACTTAAAATATATGCTATTGTTAGACTTTTGTGAATGTTTTAGGATTTTAGTGTTTAATTTCGGAAAGTCCCCGTCCGAAGTTAATCATCCTATAGAAAACCCGTCCGGAATTAATTTATTAGAAATTAATTTCGGAAAGTCCCCTGTATGGGACTGCTTTTTGAATGTTTTGTCTCATTTAGGATATGGATGCGTATAACTGATTTACTATTTGAGATTATTTCGACAGTGTTTCTCCTTTACTCCTACGAATATGTCCATCTTAATGCACATATTTGGGGAGTTGAGGGGAAATGCTGCCGAAATTTTCTCAAATAGTAAATCAGTTATACATATTCATATATGGGACGAATCATTCAAAGAGTGGGTTAGGATTGCCTTCCATAGTTGCGCTAGGTGAACAAAACAACTCGTAATCATTAATTAAGTGCATATAATAACCGATTGCATCATAAAAATGCAGTTATGATAATTGATAAGAGTTGGACCCGTATAGATCATCGTGGTTCAAAAGAATTTCTTGATGGTCTTGCCGCCTTCCTCCATCATTGCAAACCGTTATTGAATAATTCCGGAAAAATAAAATGTCCGTGTCGTCGTTGTTGTAATGTTCCATGGGTATCTCTCGTAGGTCTTAAAAACCACATAGGTCAAAATGGGTGGGACCCAACTTATACACAATGGAAGGATCACGGTGAACCGGATCCTCCGAATAATGATCAAAATGCTATTCTTGATAACACAACACAACGTGAGATGAGTGACATGGGTGCGTGCCTAAATGATATTCTTGATATTCCTTCGAATAATGATCAAAATGCTATTCTTGATATTCCTTCGAATAATGAGCCGACTCACGGAAATATTGGCGAGACAAGTAACGAGCCTACTCAAGCAGCGACACCTCCTCTGCATAACGAGTATGAAGAGTTACTTGCAAGTTCCAACCAGCCTCTGTACCCGGGTTGTGACTTTATGACAACATTGGATTTTATGGCAAAGTTTACACATCTCAAGGTCAGCGGTAAATGGAGTGATACTTCATTTAACAAAACGCTAAAATTTCTCCAGGAGGTATTTCCGCCCAGGTTAGGTTACAATCTCCCACCGTCATACTATCATATAAAGAAGACATTTAAAAAGGTCGGGTTAGGGTACGAGTCGATACATGCTTGTGAAAATGATTGCTTTCTATATCGGGGGGTTGATTACGAAGATTTGGAGTATTGTCCGGTTTGCAAAACGAGTAGATGGAAAGACAATAAAACAACGGGGAAGAAAGTTCCTAACAAGGTGTTGCGTTACTTTCCTATCATTCCTAGACTACAACATTTGTACAAGTCTATTCACACTGCAAAACATATGACTTGGCATGCTACTGGAAAGTCTACGGACGGTAAGATGCAACACCCGGTTGATGGTAAAGCATGGCAGAATTTTGACAATAAATATTCGGATTTTGCTATAGAACCACGAAACGTTCGATTAGGGTTGGCTGCTGATGGTTTCAATCCGTTCGGAAACCTTAGTCAGACTTACAGCATGTGGCCGGTTATATTAACAACATACAACTTGCCTCCGTCGTTATGCATGAAAGAGACTTCTTTGATGTTGACGTTGTTGATTCCTGGCCCTAAATCACCGGCGAAGGACATCGATGTTTACTTGAGGCCCTTGATTGATGACCTTGTGAGATTATGGAAAAAACCAGGTATCTTGACTATGGACGTTGCTACAGGCACTCAATTCCACATGAGAGCGATGCTTTTATGGACAATCAATGATTTTCCTGCTCGAAGTAGTTTGTCCGGTTGGCAAGGGCAAGGTTACTACGCTTGCCCTACATGCAAAGTAGACACTCCGGCTACGCGTGTGATAAGCAAAACAGCTTATGTTGGTCATAGAAGATTCTTAAAAAAAAACCATAAATGGAGGAGGGACGATACTACATTCAGTGGTGAACCCGATCATAGAGAGCCTCCTAGAAAAGATACCAGGGCTGATATCTTGACTCAACTTGCGAAATTGCCCACACGTGTGCCGGGGAAACATCCGGATTATGGGGGTGGGAAGATAAAACGTAATCATGACGACGAGCTGAACTGGACTAAACGGTCTATCTTCTACGATCTTAAATATTGGTCTTTTCTTTCTCTACCACACAATTTAGATGTCATGCATATCGAAAAAAATGTGTTGGAGAGTATCTTGAACACCTTGTTAATGAATGACAAATCTAAAGACACCGCGAAGGCAAGACAAGATTTGGAAGCTCTGGGCATTCGACAGGAGTTGTGGCTCGGAAACAAAAAAAACGGGAAGTGCTCGAAGCCTCATGCAAAGTACTCCTTCACACCCGATAAAAGAAAACTCTTCTGTCAATACATCAAAACAGTTAAGCTACCAGATGGGTTCGGATCCAAGTTCAAGTCAAAAGTGACCAAAGATGATAACAATATAACGGGCATGAAGTCTCATGACTGTCATATAATGATGCAACGGTTACTTCCTTATGGACTTCAGCAATACTTGGACGCACAGACTTATACACCATTGATTGAGCTTTGTTTCTTCTTTAAGCAAATTTGCGCCCGAACTTTGATGGTGAAAGACATGGTGAAAGCTAAAGACCAGTTGATCAGTATTTTGTGCAGTCTCGAGCAAATATATCCTCCTGCTTTTTTTGACATTATGATTCACTTGGTTATGCATTTACCTGAAGAGGCTATTCAAGGCGGTCCTGTTTCATTCCGGTGGATGTATCCATTTGAAAGATACATGAAGAAGCTTAAAAACTATGTCCGAAATAAAGCTAAGCCGGAGGGTTCAATAGCGGAGGGTTATGTTGCAGATGAAACATTAACTTTCTGTTCTCGTTATTTTCGTGGTGTTGGGACAATATTTAATCATCCCGCTGCATCTCAGGACCGTCCTCGCCCAACCAGTGATTTCCAGGTGTTCCGATCACTATGTACCAATTCTGGTAAAGAGACATTGATTAAGTTAGGTCTCCCAGAAATGAAGAGAGTGATATGGTATGTACTTCACAACAGTCCTGAGATCGACAAGTACATGGACGAGTTCGAGAGGTATGCGTTTATATTTTGAAATTTCTGTTTCCCAAGTTATCTTTTCGATTTATTCTAATATCATGAACATTTTTAGCGAATTTCCTAATATCGACATGCAACAAGCATTTCCGAGCTGGTTTGAGACGAAGGTAAACTTATTGTATGTATTTCCATGTATAAATAACGACTATTACTCATCTCCATCTATTCTTATCTTTTTTCATAGATCCGTAAACTTTACATAGCCGATGACCCAAGCTGTACTCCCGACTTATTCGCTTTGGCTTGTGGACCATCACCGACCCCAATCTCAGTCAACTCTTGCGTAGTCAACGGTGTGAGGTTTGTCGTACACAGCCGCGATATAAAACGTACAACTCAGAACAGCGGAATTTGTTCACCTGGTGAGAAGGAGGGAGAAATGTATTATGGTCAACTAGAAGATATTCTGGAGTTTGCATATTCCCAGTTCAAAATTGTGTTGTTTCGAGTTAAGTGGTTCGACTTAAGCAACAAAAACCGTAGAGTCCAACGTTTTACCACTAGAAACAACATGACACAAATTTTGGCATGTAGCTATGCGCTCGAAGATCAACCTTACATTCTCGCAACACAAGCAAAACAAGTCTTCTACCTTGAAGATCCTGCCAGACGACCACTCCATTGGAAGGTCGTCCAAGAAGTAAATCACAACACAATCTGGGATGTCATCGTGGTAGAAGACGATGATGATGTGATACATGGCAACAACTCATCCGATCTCCAACTGTCTGCTAATTTGAATGATTTGGAACCTGGAACCTTAAATATCGATGGTGAATCAACGTTAGTTGAGGCACCACCACCACCAATCATTCCTGTTGATGACGACGATGATTTTATTGATGATGAAGACGACGATCCTTATGATTTAGCATATTCTGATAATGAAGTCGCAAACAATTCTGATGATGAAGTTGAAGTTGCGACTAATGTTGTTTATGATAGTGATTTTGATTGTGCAGATTGATCTTAAAATGTAACTTGTAAAACGACACTTATTTTAATGAAATTGTTATGGATTGTTTAAAAGTGTATATTTCTTTTGAATGTGTATATATTTGAATGTGTGCATGCTTATGTTAATTTGTTCCCGAATTTCTATATGTTACTCAACTTGTACTTTTACAGATGGCAGCAGCAGTTGCACGGAGTCATGGTGGTGACGGTGCCAATGATCCACCACCTTCCCCTACCCGTCAGATTGAGGGCGGGCACCGTGCTAGTGGTAAGAATTTCTAGATTACATATATATATATATATATATATATATATATATATATATATATATATATATATATATATATATATATATATATATATATACACACATATTATGTATATATATAGATATATGTGTATATATATATATACATATATCTATATAAGTTACTTTATGACGTTTTCACTCACTCCAATTGCAGGATCAGGGCGACCCCGCCGAGGAGGTTGGGCCAGGGGGGGAGGCAGGGGTAGGGGAGGTCAGAATGGCGGTAGGCAACGACCACGCGAAGAAAATAAGAATGTGAAGCTCAAGGCTGCCGTAAGACTTCGTGGCCTACAGTCTATTGACTTTGAGATTGGTGATAAGGGGACTTACACTCATGTGGGCCCGAACCAAGCATGGTTTGGCAATTACGTCGGCGAGCTCATTCGACAGCTGCCGCTACACTATGACACCTGGTACGATATAGAACCGGAGCTGACGGCTAACTTCCTTCCAAGCATTGGGGTCAGTTATTTCATTTTCCTTTTATATATATTGTTATGTTACCGTGTTTATTTATTAAAATGTGCATATTTATTTAAATTTGTTTATTTATTTATATCTCTATATTTAATTATTTGAATGTGTACATTTATTAACATTTTTTTATTTATTTATATCTTTATATTAATTTTAACTATATCTGATTGCAGCGTATGTTCAATTTGGAGCGCCACCGCACCAGACCGGAGTGGGAGACCATTCGGTCGACGCTCACAGCATATTTCGCCACCCGATACCGTGACAATAAATATGATATGAAACGCGATTACTTTACGAGAAAGGGTGGGGCTGCGAGAGTGGACGAGATCAGAAGAAATCCTCCTCCGAACTTGGAGCCGGCTGAGTGGAAGAAGTATGTCGACCAGTACATGACGGAGAAGGCCCAGGCACGATCGACTGTGAACAAAGAGAATAGAAAGAAGAACAAGATTCTCAGCCGCCACGGTTCGAAATCATTTGCCGCATCTCGACACGAATATGTAAGACACATTTTATTTTTATAAGATTATTTAATTTTAATAATATATTAATTAAAAGTATTTATACTAAATAAAATATATATGGTGTTTGATTAGTCATTTTAATTTGTTTCATCCTATATGCATGTGTATATATTTATACAGTTCGAGAACAGCGAGGACCACCAGTATCCGTCCATGTTCGATACCTATCTTGACACCCACTTCAAGAATGGTGTTTGGTTGCAGGACGAGGCTCGTGCTCGGTTTGTAAGTATCGTTATTTATTTATTTATTTATTTATTTTATTTATTTATTTATTTATTTTTTCCAAACACGCACTTAGTGATTTATTGAAACATAATCTAGTAATTAACCCGACTAATATATTAATTTTCTCATTTTTTTTCAACTACACAGGAAGAGATGGTCCGACTACGGGAGCCTAGATCCGATATGCCGGCAGACGAGCCGTGCCTCACGGAGGAGGAGATATTTGCTCGGGTAATCGGGGGCAAGCAGCGTGGCCATATACCCGGCATCGGCAAGGTGGTACCCTTCTTCAAGAGGCCACGGGTAGACTTGCCGCCTCCAGCTCCACCAGGTATTTAAAGTTGGATAATCTTATGTATTGAAATGACTGTTTTTAAATTTTGATTATTTCGTTTATAGGTACGTCCGAGCTTGACAGGAAGCTTGCTGAAGCTCAGGAGAAGATTGATGAATTTAAAACGATAGTGGATGCAGCTAAGAAAAAGAAGGAGCAAGAAAGAAAGAAAGCCAAGAAAACTGAGAAGCAGCTTGAGTTGTTGACCCGTTTTGTCTCGACAAACCCATCTTGGGAGGCGTTTATTAGCCAGAGTGGTTCTCGTCATGCTGGAGGCGGCGCAAGCGCTCCCGCGAAGGGCTCAGGCGGCGAGAGTGGCTCTGGCAGCGAGAGTGGATCTCGCAGCGGGAGTGGCTCTCGCAGCGGGAGTTCTGATGGTGATCAGGATGACGACGAGGGGCTTTATGACGACGATGGGCTGTAGAGGTATTATTTTGTGTTGTTTTGTCTTAGGAACTATGTCTGGACGACCCCAATCTTATTATCTTTGAACACTTAGGATATTGCAACATTTGTAGATATAGTAGCTACGTTTAGCGATTATAACACCCGTTTTGTATACTTTATGATGTATTTTGAGGGTGTTATAAAGTTTATGGCCGTTTTGTAAAGTTTATTAATTGTAATTAATTAGTGGTTATATATAACCGTTTTAGCCGTTATAAACTTTATAGTCGTTTTAGCCATTGTTTTGTGTTGGAATGTGTTGTTATGAGAGCAGGACATGAAACTGGAATTGGTAGTTTTTTGCTGCACAATTTTGCGGCAAAAATCTGGGCAGGGCAGCTGCGCAGGCTGCTGTGCAGCTGCAGTATAACTTATTGCCGACTACATGTCGTCGGCAATATCATACACATATTAACTAGTTTCAAAGGGTGTCGACTACAGGTCGTCGGCAATATCATACACATATTAACTATATTTAAACGGTGTCGACTACAGGTTGTCGGCAATATCATACACATATTAACTATATTTAAACGGTGTCGACTACCGGTCGTCGGCACATTTACAAAAAATTTGACTTTTCGTTGACTATATTAAGCTAATCTAATTAATGCGTTAAATAATAATTACATTACCGACGACCTGACGTCGGTAACAAAATGTCGGACACGCCCATTCGTTTGACCAAAAATCATGTGGGTCCCACACTGTCGTCGGCGTCATTCGTCGGTAGGGACGTTGCCGACGCGGCTCTGTCGACTAATTGCTGCCGACGACATGACGTCGATAAGGTATGGTGCCGACGTCATGACGTCGGCACTGTTAAAAAAAAAGTCGACGCCGGAGGCAAGCTTTGTACTAGTGCGTGGGCTATCATAATAATGATTCGGTCCATTATAATAACGATTTGGGCTCACGAAAGCCCAAACCCAAATATATTATTTATGGTTTTTTCTTAACTTAACGTTAAACTTATTATATAGAAGATAATTCTAGTTGAGCAGTAGTATTCTTATATGATTTTTATTGCAATGGGCAACTTGTGGTTTAGGTGTTTTAATGAGAAAAAGTGGGAAAAGTTCAACAGTGAAAAAGTTGCTTCATTACCTTATGCCCGCATCCACGGAAAGGCAACGCTCATCGCCCATTTTCAGAACTCCAGCTTGATGAACGAAGATAAGCGATGTCGACCTATTCTTTTTCATTCCGAGGGATCAGAGGCTGTTCATCAGGTAACACATAATGAAACTGAGTTCATAAAAGTTATTTTTTGACTATTTTTATTATAGTGTTGATTGCATATAAACAAAACTTACTTTTTCATTGTTGATTGTTTTCGGTTCTGCTTGGGTCATTTGTTAAATAAGAACACATTTGATACATAAATCAATGACAATCATTTGATACATAAATCATTGAGTATTTGATTACCGTATTCATGTCAATTATATACAACAATCTCAACCATGGAGTAACTTGAACAATACAAGTCCATCAGCAGCCAGATGATGCTAAATATTAATGGCGTGGGTGCAAATATCATGTCTTTTGAGCAGTCTGAATCTGAGCCTCGAATTAGCTGGTTGTAGCAGACTGCTGACTTTTTATGGTACATATATGTCTATGCATAGAAGTAGGAAACCCGCACTAAAGTAAAAGTCGTGCGAGGGTTTTGTGTATTTTGAAAAGAAAAGAAAGTAAAAGTGTTTTGGTCATTCGGAAGGGATTGATAGGTAGCTGAAAGAGGTGAATCGCCTTAAGAAGTATAGGCGGAGATGGCCATGGTGTAATCTCCTGTTTTTCACCTCTTCGTTTTAGGTTTTGTATGTTCCGTTGTTAACTTGTTTCGGGTTTTTGTGGTAATTGTATAGTGGGGACGAGAAATGAATGCTTTTGATAACTTTGTGTTGGATGTTAATATGACAGAAAACTAATGTCTTGAACTGTTGACTAAATTCCTTGCCTTCTTTCAGTTTGTATCAGCTTATGTCATGTGTAGTGTGATAAAATGGCATGTTGGGGTAACTCTCTGGCTCTGTGCAACTTTTGATCTATTTTGACTAAATTTATTTCTAACCAAAATTCCTACGATGATATATGTGTTCTGTTTGTGAGATCCTTATCATAAGTACTACTTATCGAGATGCAAATAATGAGTGCATGTGTTGGGTTAGTAAGTACAAAACTGATCACACTAATTTTTGTCAAAATTGAGTTCATGGTCTCTTATGAGCAAACCAATTTGGTTCACTAGAAACAGACAGTAATTCGGCATTTAAATATTAAGCTTACTTTTGGATGAACATAACCCCTATCTAATATTGTGCAATTGTGAATCATATTTATGTACAGACCGAATGCAGCACCTGTCGCAAATAGCCATTTTAAAGTAGCAACCATCAACACGTAACCTTCTGGAAACATGAATTCAACATAATCCGAGCTAATGAACAAGTGCATCCAACCTGAACAAGCATATATACTGATAATGGAAATATGTATTACAAATTATCATCTGGATGTAGATTTGCAGAAGTCATGATCAATCTTTCCAATCTGTCAAAAAATAGCTCAGTATCTTACAACTTACAATCCTATATCCAAAAGTTTCACGTCTGTATATATATCCGTTGTGAAAATTGCAAAGTGTATCCATCATAGATATTCAAATAACATGCACACAAGTCATTTCAAGTTGATAAAGAGTGCATTTCCTGGTGGCAAACACATCACATTGTCACTCACCTTACATATGTATAACAATCTCAGCCTCACTTATAGGCTCTAGCATAGCAATATTGTCCTGATTAAGTGGTTTCTACCCAGTAACAGGTCTTAGTTCACACTATCCTCTTTTAATTGATTTAAACTTTAGGTTTGTGTGATACAACTGTATCTAGTCCCTAACAACATGATGAAATTGCATTACTTTCTCACTAAAGCACCATTTTGTCTCAAATGATCTAATATCGGACAACATGATGTAAGCCCACCAACTACTAGCTTGTCATGTCCTACTATCCTGACCCTTATCATCTAAAAATATAATTTTTAGTTCAGTAACAATCCAACCAACAATCCTGCTGTCTGTGTTCAGTAATGTCTAACTATAGAACTCCCTGACCCTTATCATGTCAGTCAGCAAACAAAAAGATAATTTTGAGTTGCCTCCCTTAAAAACTTGAAAATATGCCATGTTAGTAAGGACAAAGAAAAATATTAGCATACATGTAACTTTCACTGTATTTGGAGGCTTGGATCAACAACTATTAACTACATTGTTTCCAACTATTAACTATTAAAGACCTAGGGAGGAGAGTAAATAAGAGTGTCAAATTAGTGGGTCAAAACAGGTTGACTAACCCACACAAATTTCTAACTTTTTACTAATCAGATGATGTGCTTAGTTGGTTTACAAAAACTGTAATACTGGAGTACCCTTAATGAGAAATCAACACAAAAACTGCAATCATTATCCAGAACCTTTGTAGACAAGGTCATTGAAGTACAACCACCAATTTATCAGCTCCAAGCCACTTTAAGATTGAAAGAAAAATTTCCGCAATCTATACACAAATCGTTGGCTTTGCCCGGTCTCACACGGTAATCCCTCATTACATTCACATATTCTTTTTGTGACTCAACATCCATCAGCAATGCCTCGATCTTGAGGCGCCCGCCAGCAGGTACAGCCAGCAATGATCTGTGCAGCGGCAACACAACTTGATTTCCAATTAATTTAAATTTCTTGGTTCTAAATATTGTCGCCTTGTACTGACCTAGGATATCATCTTTGACCACGTTGCCTCCATAAAACGCCATTATGGAGCCGCAAATCTCTACAGGATCACCGGGGTTAGACAAATGAAACGTCACCTCCATCGACGCATCTACTACTTCTTTCAGTAGAATGAAGTTCACGAGCACGCGGCCAATATCACTTTCGAACTTGAGTGTCCCACACTGTATTTTTGGTTCCTCCTCCCAAAATTTTGAGAGGGATACATTACGCTTGCCATGGAATATCAAATAACATTGATCTTTGCTTTCACTCATAGCATGAAGCAGCAAATCAACCTCAACGGAGGACGAGACGGGGACAGAACGGCGACAACTTGGGTCGCCAAAGGGAATTAAAGAATCGTACGAGATGCCTAGTGGTTCATACCATTCATGGTTGAAACACGATATGTAACAAGAATCCTCCGCATCTGTACGTGTCCACCCATCCGCTCTTGCCCCCAATGCATCTTTTACCAAAAGTTTCCCAAAAATACTTCCTTCGTCAAAATCAGGATCCGAAACACTCACATTCATGGTAAATAGCTCAAATCTGATTAAAAAAAAAAAAGCAACCATCACTAAAAAAAAATAAGTGTGAAACTAGTTTGTGTCACACTTGCTCAAATCGAAGATGGCTTTGTAGCCGTTGTGTCATTTTACAATAGGAAAAATAAGTGTGAAACTAGTTTCTTTAAAACTCATCAAGAGCTAATAAAATTGTTAAATTATATATATATTTTTTTTAATTTTAATTATAT
Source organism: Artemisia argyi (assembly GCA_030686995.1). Lineage (NCBI taxonomy): Eukaryota > Viridiplantae > Streptophyta > Magnoliopsida > Asterales > Asteraceae > Artemisia > Artemisia argyi. The sequence goes on along the minus strand of CM060682.1, from coordinate 210,919,509 downwards.
ATAACATTTTGATTACAGATTACAAGATGACCCAACCTTTCCAAGAAGTTAATTTTCAAGACATAATGAGAAGGTAAAATACTTTAACAAGGTAACAAGCCCTTGTAAAGAAAAAATAATAATAATAAAAATAAACGTATAGTTTACTTATATTAAACAAACGGCATAGAATATATCAATTATTTTCAAAATCCAAACATGTAATTACCTAGCTTCAGAAGGAGAAGGAGAAGGAATTATACGATTAACAGTTTCCCTCGTTTCTCTAATTGAGCATAAATCCACGTAAATTGAGCATAAACCCTATACAAAAAAAGAAGTTTAGAACTGTTATAAAATGTGTTGAGAGTTGAGACCCAGACCAATTTAAATTATAGAGACATAAACCCCAAAACTTAAATAAATCTTAACTACTGACGAACATAAGATAGTCCCGCATAACAGGATTCGGGTAAACAACACACGGACCCAAAAACTGAACTAGAAAAATATGCTAGATAAAGGCCTACCGGGTTGATATCCAAAAAATCAAAGCACTTGGCCATTACCATTTCAGTTGCCCTACACAACCCTACTTTGGCCTGGCCACGCCAAACCTGCCAAAATAAACCAAACCATATTAAAATTAACTTATTTTAAGGAAACCAAAAATTCAACTAAATATTGTATGAAAAAAAGCATTTAGTAAGACAACGTATCAATGATCTCTGCTTTCACTAACCTAGCAAAACTATCAAAATTATGCTAAACCGGGACAGAAGACGTCACAGTTTCTTTTTTAAAGATTTGAACTTGAATTCAATACTATAAGAGAAAAAGCATATGCAAGTAAAATATACCTCGCGGTAGTAGCTCCTAAATAACTTGGATAAATCGAAGAGGTATTCGCACACAATATTTGGCACCAAAGCTGTACAAGCATTTTCAATAACCTGGAAAAGAAAGTTAGATTAAACAAATACAGCAATTATAATTCATATTAACAAAATTAGGAAAATCTATAAAACCAAACTTTCACTTCGTTATTTCATCTATATTTGTGATATGGCTACGGGCAGGAGAATACTCACCCCAATGTTTATGCCCGGTTAGAAACGAAATAGATTTATTACAGGTATAATTCTTTGTTTCATTATTTGCAAATTTTCCATACACTCTATTATTCCTTTATAGGGTTGAGCAAAATCAACCGAAAACCGAACCAAACCGAGCCAAAGCCAAAGCGAAACAATCTTACTCGGTTTGGTTTTCGGTTTCATATAATTATGGTTTTCGGTATTGCGGTTTCAGTTTTACTCATTCAGTTTGGGTCAAAATCAAGAAAAATACACCAATACAGTATCATTTTGTATGATTGCTTACCCTTAAGCATGAGACTAGATAACATTACACCTTTAAAAGCATATTAGAAGAAACTATGTTTTGGAGTAACCTAGGAAAATAAAACAATATATTCAATTCCAAACACTGCTTTATAACTTCAACAAATAAAAGTATTACCCCGGTGAACTCCGCCAAATGTAATCCCAACTCACGTTCTCCATTTCCGGCCAAAGCCTCCTCTTCTTCAAAAAATATACCGGGAGATTCCGAATTCTCGGTAAGTGAACGTATCAAAGTTCTAGTTCTTAGTAGATATACAAACGAATTTCCCTGTTTATCAAAGGATTGAAAATGAGTAATTTTATTATTCAATAGCATATATAGCATCAATGGAAGACATCATATACCTCTTTATCAATCATCTCTTCAATTTTGAATGTGACTTCAGCCAATCTATGACTCTTTAACAATGTATATCTGTTAAAAACACAAAACACAAAACTATAAATATAGATAAATACGAAACTAGTGCATCTCTTTTATGAAACAAAGAATATAGCCATGTTACATTGTTGAATTCGTTGTATAAAAAAATTGTAACAGCAAGTTGATGAGAAAAGAACATTTACCACTCTCCTCAGATTATTGATGACAATAAAGTAGAATAAGGGTAAAAATTTAGACAAAAGCATGAATATCTTACTTGAGAAGACAACCAAATAATTCGTCGGGCTGGTAGCCAGCATCCCGGGCTGATAAAAACAAACGCCAAACAAAGGATAAATGAACAAAAGATGGTTGAAGATTTGCAATATATATTTAGTACTCACATTCTTTCACAAAGCAAAAACACAGAATTGAATAAATGAACAAAAACTTTACCTTCTTGGTCAAAAAGGGATTGGAATCCAGGATGACCGAAATATTCGTGCCACAGCGAACCCAGCTTTTCTTCTTGGTCGCCGCTGAGAGTTTGGTATCCGCAACATAGTAGTTGCGCTTCTCCGAGCCAATCTGTACTTCTAGCCTCCTGGGAAAAAGAAAAGATCGGTATTCAATTTCTCCTTTAATTTAAAACTGTTATAAGTTATGCTGCTGTGTAGAAGTTACGTACATCAAAGCAATCTTGAATATACTCTCGGTCTAGGTGAGGGTTCACGTGGACAATTGCATCTGTTTTATTCACGGAAACTTCATACCTACATACATCATTAGTGAAACATCACTGTTTACAAAGAGGCATACACATTAAAGAAGATATGTTGGACCTAAAACCAGTTCGGAAAAAATATTGATAAAATAGTTACCGTATATTTTCTAGATCTGAAGCAACGTGTGAACTATTGCTTATGCATACATCAATCCCTGAATACAAATACATATGAGCAAGCGTCTGTTTGATACAATCAGCTCGAAGCCTATAAAGAGGCATAGTGTTTGTCAGTGAGAGGAATACTGCTCTTGCTCTTCTTTCGTATATAATCGGTGCCCATGTGTCGATGCCATTAATAAGCATCTCCTGGATCCTCTGCAAGGAAAAAGGTGTAGACAATTTATTAGGCGAGAATTTTGAAGTGTGTTTTAGAAGAGTTTGGAAAAGAATGGGAACAAACAAAAAACAACAACAACAACAAAAAAAAAAAAAAAAAAAAAAAAAAAAAAAAAAAAAAAACCTGAGCTATCCATGACCCGTGTAGCTTGAATGTTAAGATACCAGCAGCATGCAGTTGTACGGACTCTTGGTTTATCATCATATTCATATCAATTCCCGGGGATCGAAGTCCATCCCAAATTTTCTACAATAATATACAATATATAGATTACTTTAAAAAAAAAAAAAAAAAAAAAAAAAAAAAAAAAAAACTCAACATAGTGATATTTAACAAGAGAAACGATGCTTCACCATTGCAATATCTTTTGGTTTTTTTTTATCAAAAAGATCTGGATCCCTTTTTCGTAGTTCCTGGCATACTTCCAATACGCTCAAGCACACATAGTCACCATAATCTCTACGAGCATCTCCTTCCAAAGGACGAATAAAGGAATTGTTCTCTAAATCAGGATAACAAATTGCCACTAATTGATTAAATATATTATCCATCTCTTCGCTTAGAGTTGATCTATCATAGTCCTATATTACAAAAAAGACAGCTGGTGTAAATTAATAAGAAGATAAAATAAAATAAAAAATGCTACACTGTACATTAACAAAGATAAGACTTACATTGTTTGTTGAGGGAATGAACACTTCCTTTGCTGAACTAGACATTCTGGTAACAAATAAAAATTGTAAGAACTTTTAACAGCAATTTATAATATAGAAAAGCCCCAAAAGCATATTATATATCTACAAACATGTATTATATTATATATCTTCAATCAATAGTAACTCAAGATAAAGAAAATAAAAACAATATTGGTGGCAAAGGTTTTGGTAACACCTGTTGTGCTGGTGATGGTGACGGCGGCTCACGACAGATAGAGAATGTTTCTCAAGGTGTATTACTATGTGTTTTGTGTGTTGCGTCAGTTTATATACTAATAAAAAAAGTTTATCGATTTCTTTCTTTCTTGCGTCTTGAACGAATGAAAAAGGTTTGCATCCCATAAATATATACACTAACCGACTTATTAAAATTAGTATTGGCCCTTGCATTAACTTATAAATTTTGTCTTTTAAAACCAACCAAGCATTACACTTTTCTATCAACTTATGAAATTAAGCATCATGTCATATTATCTATACTAGTTATAATACCCTTGCACGCACGGGGTTTTAACATAAGTCAAAGTTATTGAATATTTGTGTATTTTTATTCAAAATAATATGTTTTTATTTCGAATATCCTTTACTTAAGCTTAAACTTGAGAGGGGGACTACTTATTGTGAATCGTTGCATTATAGTGCTGTGTAAAGGTTATTCTTATAAAGTTGGGTAAATGATAATGCATATATATATTATGATTATTTTATAAAATTTATCTTCCTTATGCACAAAATATCATTGTCTTTTAAATTTAAGGGCAAATTATTTGAAAATGTATTTAACTTGCCACTTTTTACTATTGTATGTAGTTTTTTATTATTTTTATTTTTTATTTTTTTTTTGTATGAACTTGCAAAATCCGTTCATTGCATGTAGCGAGTGACTTGTTTGACCTGCTCATCCGACGTGGATCCGATTACATGCCATATCACTAACAATTTTTTTTACCTTTATTTTTATTTGGCGAATATTATAAACCCACATGCCCAACCTAACCCTAATTCACTATCTTTTTCTTATCCACCCTACTTCACTTCTTTCATAACCACCATAAACATAAATCCATGGCCTCCTCTTCTTCTTTTACTTTCAAATCCACTCGAAAGACCATTGAGTACTACCAAAATGCTACACATTGCGAATGTAGAGACCAATTACTTGTTGAAGAACAAGTCACTTGGACCATAACAAATCCTGGTAGACGATTCAAAGCTTGTCCAATTTATGTAAGAATTTTTTTGTATAGATTTTATTACACCTCTTTTTCTATACAATGTTTACTCTGTGATTGTAACACACTAATTTGGCAGGACAAGTTCAAGAAATGTAAGTTTTATGGCTTCACAGACCCAGAGCTTCCAAGTGATTATTACAAATGTTTGTTATTTAAGGAACATAATGACAAGCTGAAATACAAGAACATGGGGAAGAGATCAAATTCCAATGAAGTTGTAGTTTCACAAGCTGACATAATGAAAAGGATGGAGGATTTGACTTTTATCAAGTCAAAAATGCAAGTTGATGACAAAGTCTTCTTGGTTATCAGTTTGATTATAGTCTTGCTTTAGTTTTAACAAAAGTGTATTAGGTTTGTATTAAGGTTGTTGTAGCAGTAAGCTCATAGGTTGTTGTTAAAAAGTAATGGTTGTGTTTAAGTTGTAATGGTGGTTGTTAACTTGTTTTGTAAACATTTTCAATGTTTATGTAATGCATGTTTACAACTTAAAATGTTGTTTTTAGTTTGGGTGCTACAAGGAGTTTGTATGTTAAAGACAGAACCTGAAAACATCAAAAGGATCCATAGACCATAATATAGATTTACAAAAGCATTGCTTAATGTTCAGTCATGTATGACTGTGTTTACAGGATCCTACAAAGGTATTTTTCAAGTGCACAACACATACATACAAAAGAAGTGCACTACATCGTTTAGCATACATCTTACCATACCAATACTTGCACAACACATAGATACAAAAGAAGTGCATAAATTGTTTTGAATACTAAGATAAACATACAACTTTTGAAATGCTAATCCAAATCCAAAGAATTGGAGTTTGAAGAACCAACTACAGGTACATTCTTAGCCAATTTCTTCTTCAAAATCCTTTCACTTGGTTCTCTTGGTCCGATGAAGTTCAAATTCTTTCTTGGTCTTTTTTTTTTTTCTTTTTTTTGAACAACAAATTCCTTCTTAGTCTTGCTTGAACTGGTTGCTCTACTTCTGCATTTCTTTGGCCTGCATTTGTTGCAACTTGACTGTTTTGTGTTGGTATAACTCTTGAAAGTTTAGGGATGGCCTAAGTTGCTTGAAAGGAACCACCAGCAAGGTTACGGTTATTATCGTGGGTTTTATGTTTGAATCCTCAATTGTATCAGATCCCATATCAGTTTCTCCTACACCAAACCATCTACCCAATCTACTAAACCTAGCAACTGACACTTTACTCTTGTTATACCCTGATCCCCCCTCTTTTAGGATTCTTAACCCTTTTTTTTCTGAGTTGAACCCACACCATGACTTAAACCAACTCCATGACTTGAACCCACTCCATGACTTGAACCCTATCCATAATTAGCCTGCTCAAAACCAAACTGACTTGAACCCTCTTCATGAGTAGGCTGTTCAGAACCAAAGTGGCTAGCTTGTGGTGCATCAACAAACACCTATTCCTTTTCATGTTCTCCTAAAGGTTCTTCAAATGCTCTTTCTTGAGGTGAAACAAATGGTTCTGTGTTAACTAACTCATCTTCATCTAAGAGTGAACTTCCTATAGTTGGCTTCTTCCTTTGGCCTACCTTTCTTACATGGTGGTTTGGGTTGTACTATTACAGTTGGATTTTGACAACCCTTTTTGTTGTGACCTTTTTGTTGAGAATTTGAACATGTCATGGTTACGCCAGTCCTAGATACCCTGTTTGTGGTTTTGTTTTCATAGGGGCGGAACTGCATATAGAGTATGGGGCGGTGCCCTCCACGATTCGCCCAAAAAAAAATCCGATTTTAGTGTAATTTTTTTTTACCTTTGTAAAAACTTTATATCTCTATCTTTATTTTTGTGTGCATAACGACTTTTTTTTTTGTGCACAATCACTTTTGTCAAAAAAAAAATTTTTTTTTGCCCCCCCCCCCCCCTTCAACAATCCTGGGTCCGGCACTGCCTCCACATCTCCCGCAACCCACTTGAACAGGCCGGGCCATTCCATTCACATGATGGCATTCCTGACTGAGAGCATGTAAACACATACTTGAGAAACACTTTCAACTTGATCTTGAGAAAGTTGCTAAAGGTGAAAATTCTCGAACTACTTTGATTGTTAAAAAAAAATCCCTAATAAGTAAGCCCTTTGTCTCTGAAGGTATAAATTGATTTCTCAAGATCTAAATTGTGTAGCTTTTATCAACCTGGAATACATTTGTTGTACCTCAGGTATACTTCAAACATGTTGCTAGCTTCTATTGATGAAAATCATAGTGGTACCGAGTGACTACCTACGGTTTTCTCTATCTGCCATTGATTTCAAGGTGTATGAACCTATAAATATAAGATCATTTGCTTTTCCCGTCTTTGAGGTTTAGTAAATATGATGATTCTCACTGGCTATGTAATGTAGAACAAGTGCAATGTTTAATATGCATTTATCAACTTGCTCTCGCCAATGCATATAGTCCAGTTTTACCAGGTCTTTTCTTAGCTTAACGTTAAAAGTATTATATAGAAGATAATTCTAGTTGAGCAGTAGTATTCTAATATGATTTTTATTGCAATGGGCAACTTGTGGTTTAGCTGTTTTAATGGGAAAAAGTGGGAAAAGTTCAACAGTAAAAAAGTTGCTTCATTAGCTTATGCCCGCATCAAAGGAAAGGCAATGCTCGTCGCCCATTTTCAGGACTCCAGCTTGATGAACGAAGATAAGCGATGTCAACCTATTCTTTTTCATTCCGAGGTATCAGAGGTTGTTCATCAGGTAACACGTCATGAAACTGAGTTCATAAAAGTTATTTTTTTGACTATGTTTATTATAATGTTGATTGCATATAAACAAAACTTGCTTTTTAATTGTTCCATCTTAGTCATTGCAATCTTTTCGTCGATCATAGTCATTAGAAGATTGTTTTCGGTTCTGCTTGGGTCATTTGTTAAATAAGAACACATTTGATACATAAATCAATGACAATCATTTGATACATAAATCATTGAGTATTTGATTACCGTATTCATGTCAATTATATACAACAATCTCAACCATGGAGTAGCTTGAACAATACAAGTCCATCACCAGCCAGATGAGGCTAAATATTAATGGTGTGGGTGCAAATATCATGTCTTTTGAGCAGTCTGAATCTGAGCCTCGAATTAGCTGGTTGCAGCAGACTGCTGACTTTTTATGGAACATATATGTCTATGCATAGAAGTAGGAAACCCGCACTAAAGTAAAAGTCGTGTGAGGGTTTTGTGTATTTTGAAAAGAAAAGAAAGTAAAAGTGTTTTGGTAATTCGGAAGGGATTGATAGGTAGCTGAAAAAGGTGAATCGCCTTAAGATGTATAGGCGGAGATGGCCATTGTGTGATCTCCTGTTTTTCACCTCTTCGTTTTGGGTTTTGTATGTTCCGTCCGTTGTTAACTTGTTTCGGGTTTTTGTGGTAATTGTATAGTGGGGACGAGAAATGAATGCTTTTGATAAGTTTGTGTTGGATGTTAATATGACATAAAACTAATGTCTTGAACTGTTGACTAAATTCCTTGCCTTCTTTCAGTTTTTATCAGCTTATGTCATGTGTAGTGTGATAAAATGGCATGTTTGGTTAACTCTCTGGCTTTGTGCAACTTTTGATCTATTTTGACTAAATTTATTTCTAACCAAAATTGCTACGATGATATATGTGTTCTGTTTGTGAGATCCTGATCATAAGTACTACTTATCGAGATGCAAATAATGAGTGCATGTGTTGGGTTAGAAATAAGTACAAAACTGATCACATTAATTTTGGTCAAATTGAGTTAATGGTCTCTTATGAGCAAACCAATTTGGTTCACTAGAACTAGACAGTAATTCGGCATTTAAATATTGAGCTTACTTTTGGATGAGCGTAACCCCATCAAATATTGTGCAATTGTGAATCATATTTATGTACAGACCGAATGCAGCACATGTCGCAAATAGCCATTTTAAACTAGCAACCATCAACACCTAACCTTCTGGAAACATGAATCCAACATAATCTGAGCTAATGAACAAGTACATCCAACCTGAACAAGCATATATACTGATAATGGATATGTATTACAAATTATCATCTGGATGTAGATTTGCAGAAGTCATGATCAATATTTCCAATCTGTCAAAAGATAGCTCAGTATCTTACAACTTACAATCCTATATCCGAAAGTATCACGTCTGTATATATATCCATTCTGAAAATTGCAAAGTGTATCCATCATAGATATTCAAAATAACATGCACACAAGTCATTTCAAGTTGATAAAGAGTGCATTTCCTGGTGGCAAACACATCACATTGTCACTCACCTTACATATGTATAACAATCTCAGCCTCACTTCTAGGCTCTAGCATAGCAAAATTGTCCAGATTAAGTGGTTTCTACCCAGTGTCTTAGTTCACACTATCCTCTTGTAATTGATTTAAACTTTAGGTCTGTGTTCCCTAACAACATGATGAAATTGCATTACTTTCTCACTAAAGCACCATTTTACTATTCTTTTCCCAAATCTCAACTCTTGTAAATACAAACCATTTTGTCTCAAATGATCTAATATTGGACAACATGATGTAAGCCCACCAACTACTAGCTTGTCATTTCCAACAATAGAACTCCCTGACCCTTTCCATCTAAAAAGATAATTTTGAGTTCAGTAACAATCCTACCAACAATCCTGCTGTGTGTGTTCAACTATAGAACTCCCTGACCCTTATCATGTCAGTCAGATAACAAAAAGATAATTTTGAGTTGCCTCCCTTAAAAACTTGAAAATATGCCATGTTAGTAAGGACAAAGAAAAATATTAACATACATGTAACTTTCACTGTATTCGGAGCAACAACTATTAACTACATTGTTTCCAACTATAAACTATATTATTAAAGACCATAAAAGACAATCCCAACTTCTAGGGAGGAGAGTAAATAAGAGTGTCAAATTAGCGAGTCAAAACAGGTTGACTAACCCGCACAAATTTCTAACTTTTTACTAATCAGATGATGTGTTTAGTTGGATTACAAAAACTGTAATACTGGAGTACCCTTAATGAGAAATCAACACAAAAACTGCAATCATTATCCAGAACCTTTGTAGACAAGGCATCTCGCCTCTACCATTTATGTCCCTATCACACAAGGTTTTGCATGCTCAATCCCAGAAAATGACTAACAATGTCATTGAAGTAAAACTAACAACTTATCAGCACCAAGCCACTTTAAGATTGAAAGAGAAATTTTGGCATTTTATACACAAATCGTCGGTTTTACCCACCAGCAGGTACATCCTGCAATTATCTGTGCAGCGGCAACACAACTTGATTTCCAATTAATTTAAATTTCTTGGTTCTAAATATTGTCACCTTGTACTGACCTAGGATATTGTAACAACTGGCAATTTAGGGAAACAAATTATAAACCCGCATTACTTTAAATTTAATAAATTTTGGAATATTTGAAAAGCTTATTCGTAATGGGAATTGTAACGTTAAACCGTGGTTTTGAACTCCGTGATATTTATGGAAATTGATTTTTTGTTATTGGTTTGGTATATTGTGGTGATTTATTTTTGAGATATTTATTAGGCGCTACATTGACTCCGGCACTAGGATAACCTAACGAAAAGTTTAATATTTTGAATGTTTGGTTCGGTTGATATATTTTGGAACGTATTATGGTATTTTATAATTTTTTGGGTTTGAGTTTGGTCCGAGAGAGTTGATTTAATTTGTAAGGCTTCGGGTTTGGTCCGTGTATTTTACACCGGGTTACCTCACCCACCTTCCTAATAATATCCTTATTATTACTATTATTATTATTAATTATTATTTTTTTTTTTGGGACTTGGGGGCCGGTTTTAACACCACAAACACAAACAAAAACATACAAACACAACACCCTCATCACCATCATCACTAACCCTAGCCGCTGCCCCCATAATCCGGCCACCACTGCTCCACCGCCGGTCACCACACCACACCGCCACCACCAAACGACTCCCCATCAACTCCTCTTCAAGATCCACTAATACACGCGCCCCAAAACTTTAATTTTCACCACGATAACACCACAAATCCGCCACCATCTTGTGTATTTTTGGAGTGCTATTCATCTTGGTCTTGTGAATCAAAGGTAAGACGAGTGAAGACTCGTATTTTGGCCAAAAGCGTGACCAAGGGTCACGAATCTTGTGATTTCTTTCGGGATTATGATTAAAAACGTGAGAACTCAATTGGGTTTTTGATAAAATGGATTAAATGTGAGGTTTGGTATCCTTGGGTGTCGACTTTCATGCGTTTGGTGCTCGAATTTGTTAGCTTGAATGCGTTTTGTTTTGTTTTTGGCTCGATAGAGCTCAACCGAGACCCTATGGTCTCGGTGTGATGATGTTTTTGGCTCGTTTGAGGGTCTAGCGAGACTCTTGGTCCGCTTGGTTTGATTCTTGGCTAGATTGGAATCGATTTGATGCTTGTTGTTGTTGGTTGTGTGTGGCGACCCAAGGGGTCCGTTTGGCAGATTTGGTAAGCTCGAATGAGCTTATGCCGAGACCTAATGTGGTCTTCGGTTCGAGTCTCTTGACCCGTGGTTATGGCCGAGACCTATGTGGGTCATTTGGCTCGGGTTTGGCTTGGTAAACCAACCCGGGATTAGTTTATATTGATGTTCCCTTGTTGTGGTTCATGTTATCGTTTATGGACTTGTTGTGATACTTGGATTTTCGGCCGTATATTATTGTTGGGTATGTGACTATTATATTGGTGAAGTGTTGACGATGATATGGATGAATGGGAACCGTTGGTGTGACGGTGATTTAGAATGACGGAGATAGGTTAGAAAGGTGCCGTAGACGGACCTTATTGTTGTAGCACGTGTTATCGGTATTGATTGGACGGAGATGGATACTTGTTTATGACTTGGTTATTTTTATTTGGACTTGGAAAATGAGCCGAGAGTGATGACTCAGACATGTGACCACCTATATAACTCGATAATTATTTATAATCAAAACATTAATAATAAAACTCGTAATAATATTATTGATAATATAAACGTTTATATAAGTATATAGACGTGAGAAACGTATATATAACTATATAAATGCATATATTAATAATAAAACGATCACGGGTAATATTATAATAACGTGACGATTTATAATATACTATGAAAGTAGTGTAATAAATGTCGGAAGCGTTATTATAATTAAACAACTATAAATAACGCTGAAATCTATAACGTTGAATAATTATATTAAATAAAATACATTTTTAAAAAATAAACGAGGAGACTATCGAGTTATACGGGGTCGTGGTCACTTGAGTCCAAGTGGGGTATATTATTATTTTGTGACTTTTGTGTTTGTCACGGATATGTGGCGTTAATACATCCATTTTCTATAACTACGTAACTTATTTAATCGACGGGTTAAATAGAATCTATTTAGTTATATAAAATGAGTATATTAATGGGCATTGTATCCTACGACGCCCATAGGTTGTGGTACATGTACAAGAATAATGAATTACTAAATATCTCGTGGAACTTGCTAAATTGACAAAGTTGGTAAGCTTGACGGTATATATAGGGAATTTATTAAACTTTGATACTTACCATATAGTACTTTACGTGCTATGTGACTTAGGTTTTGGGTATAATCTTAGAGTGATATATTAAGTAAATAGATATGGGGGATTACCGAATCGACGGATTTGATAAACTTCGATGATTTATTTAAATAATATATTGGGCTAATATTAGACCTATAGATTTTTTTATTAGTCTTTTTCGTTGTGGCTTCTTGTTTTGAGTTGTGTCGACCCTCTACCCGTATGGATACCAAACTCCAAACTAATATGAGAATAATACGAGAAATGGATTTTTGGAAAGTAAAAAGGAATACGTTCGGGATTGGGAATATTTGATTTTGAGGAAATGATTCTGAACGAGTTTATATTGTTAGGAGGTGCCGAGTCTGTAGTTGCCGTTATTTGAGTTGCTTTACATCTTACTTCTATCGATTTCTTTCTGCTGATTGCTGGACTTGAGGTGAGTCATAGCCCCACTTTTACTTTTGAACTTTGTTTTCAATATTTGGGATTAGTTTTGGTTGGATGATTGAGGCCAGTCTAGCTAGCAAGCATTTTTGCGTATATGTTCACTTGATTTAGTTATGAATTTAAACCTATGATCTCACCAGCGAAAGCTGACTTTTAGCGCGTTTTCTCAGGTAATTAAGTGATGCCCTTGGATGCTTCGATTGGAGGCTTGGCTTTGGCACCTGGTTTAAGGATCTATTTTCTAAAACTCTGATATGTTATTGTGGACCTATGTTTATTTCTTTTGGGCCTTACTTTGGATAATTCTGGGATAAATGTAAACTTTAAAAACCCCGTTTGGTTGTGTTTTTCTTATGTTTACTTTATCTCGTTCTATTATGACTTGTGTTGGATACCAATCCCTGTAACACCCCGAAAGCTTGTTGAGTCTTCCGCTGTACCAAATTTTGGGGGTGTTACAGATTGGTATTAGAGCCAGGTTATAGAGAACTAGGTAAATAAACACCTAAACTATAACTGAATTTTATAGAAAATGATCCTCGACCAATGCCCGCCAGCCCGCCAAGCCAGGGTAAACCCGGGACTAGAGAGACTGCTTCCAACGAGACCTCCGGCAAGTGCAGGTGTGCGGGTGAGGTGAACGGAAAAGCGAGCATAAAGATCAAAAGGCAATAACCAACAAGCAAAACAAGCAAAAAAACAGGCAAAACCAACAAACAAACCAGGGGAACAAACAAAGCAACCGCAGACAGGCAGAGGCAAGGGGGCACAAACAAAACACAAGCAAAAGAGCACAAAACAAAAACAAACAGACAAAGCACCCAGAAAAAAAACAAACCTAAGGGAGCAAAAACAAAGCAGAGCAAAGCAACGCATGGAGCCTAAAGCTAAGGCAAAGCAAAAAAGGGGCACTAAAACCTAAAGCAAAGCAACGCATTGGGCCTAAAGCTAAAGCAAGGCAAAGCAACACACGGGCAAAAACACAAAGCAAAAGCAAGGAAACAAAAAACCAAAGCGCAAAGGCAAGGCAACAAAGGGACACCTAATGGGCGAAACCTACAACTACCTAAACCCACTAAGCACCTAGCCGAAACTACCCGCAAATCCTAATTCTATCTCTCCACACCTTCCTATCTGAGGTCATGTCCTCGGTCAAGAGAAGCTCCTTCATGTCGAGCTTAACTCTGTCCTCCCATCTGAGTTTGGGTCTACCCCTCCTTCTCACACCTTCAACTACTAGCGCCTCGACTCTTCTTACTGGTGCTGATTGTGGCCTCCTTCTGACATGACCGAACCACCTTAACCTACCTTCTCTCATCTTCGAGATAATATTCTCGACCTCGAGCTTTGCTATGAAAACTCCGTTCGGGATCATGTCAAGCAAGGTTTTACCACAAGACCATCTTAGCATTCTCAGTTCTGCTACCTCTACCCTGTTAGCAAGGGCCTTGGATATGGGCCAACACTCAGACCCGTACATCATAGCCGGTCTAATCGCCACCCTATAAAATTTTCCCTTTAACTTTAAGGGGACGTTCCTGTCGTAGAGGACTCCCGACGCCGCCCTCCATTTTGTCCAACCTGCTCTAATCCGATTGGTAACGTCCTCATCTATCCGCCCTGATTTGTGAACCATCGATCCAAGGTATCTAAAGGACTCCTTGGGTGACAGGATCTGGTCACCTAAACGAATATCAATTCCTTCGTGGTGGCCTGCCTCGATCCTCCCAAAATCACATCTCATGTATTCAGTCTTCTCTCTACTCACTCGAAGACCGTTGTCTTCAAGAGCTGCTCTCCATTGCTCAAGTCTGCTGTTTAACCTTTTCGCCGTTTCTGCCACTAACACAATGTCGTCAGCAAAAATCATGCTCCACGGGATGCCCTCTTGTATCCCACGAGCTAACCCATCTAGAATCAGGGCGAAGAGGTAAGGACAAATGACAGATCCTTGGTGTAACCCTACTTCCACAGGGAAAAACTCAGAGATCCCCACTGTGGACCGAACCCGGGTCTTAGCCCCCTCGTACATATCCTTGATGACCCTCACATATCTCCATGGGGTCCCTTTCTCCACTAGAGTTCTCCAAATCAACTCGCGTGGAACACTATCATATGCCTTTTCAAGGTCGAGAAACGCCATATGCAAATCCTTTTGTCTTTCTCTATACTTCTCCATGAGACTCCTGAGAAGGTGAATAGCCTCGATCACTGACCTACCTGGCATAAAGCCAAATTGGTTCTCCGCCACCCTCGTCTCCCTTCTTAACCTTCTCTCAATAACTCTCTCCCAGAGCTTCATGGTGTGGCTAAAAAGCTTAATGCCCCTATAGTTGCAACACACTTGCACGTCCCCCTTGTTCTTGTAGATGGGGATGACTTCGCTGAGTCTCCATTCTTCTGGCATCTTAGCACTGGAGAAGATCTTGTTGAAGAGGCAAGTCAGCCATTCTACCCCCTCATCTCCCAGGCACCTCCAAGCTTCTATCGGAATTTGGTCCGGCCCTACTGCTTTGTTTCTTCCCATCTTCTTTAGTGCAACCTTTACCTCTGGTTGGCTAATCCTCGAATAGAAGCACTCTGGCCGTCGGCTAGGGTTCTCTTCTACCCCGCTTCCTTCGGTAACTCCTACGTTGAAAAGAGAGGAGAAATACTCTCCCCATCTTTTCCTAATATCCTCTTCATTCACAATGGTCCGTCCGCCTTCATCCTTGATATATTTAACGGCACCTAAATCCCTCCTTCTTCTCTATCGGGCTTTACCATGAACACGTTACCTTCTGAAAACATGAATCCAACACAATCCGAGCTAATGAACAAGGAAAAAAGTGTATAGCTAATAGAAAAAACTACATCCAACCTGAACAAGCATATATACTGATACTGGATACGTATTAGTACAAATTATCATCTGGGTGTGGATTTGCAGAAGTCATGATCAATCTTTCCAATCTGTCAAAAAATAGCGCAGTATCTTACAACTTACAATCCTATATCCAAAAGTTTCACGTCTGTATATATATCCGTTGTGAAAATTGCAAAGTGTATCCATCATAGATATTCAAATAACATGCACACAAGTCATTTCAAGTTGCTAAAGAGTGCATTTCCTGGTGGCAAACAACATCACATTGTCACTCGCCTTACATATGTATACCAATCTCAGCTTCACTTCTACTCTAGGATAGCAAAATTGTCCTGATCAAGTGGTTTCTACCCAGCAACAGGTCTTAGTGCACATTATATCCTCTTCTATTTGATTTAAACTTTAGGTCTGTGTGACACAACCGTATCTAGTCCCTAGCAACATGATGAAATTACATTACTTTCCCACCAAAGCACACCATTTTACAATTCTTTACCCAAATCTTAACTCTTGTAAATACAAACCATTTTGTCTCGAATGATCTAATATCGGACAACATCAACTTTTTAGATGTCAGCCCACCAACTACTAGCTTGTCATGCCTGTTCCTTCCTACCAACAATCCTGCTTTGTGTGTTCAGTAATGTCCGACTATAGAGCTCCCTGACCATTATCATGTCAGTCAGCAAACAAAAAGATAATTTTGAGTTGCCTACCTTAAAAACTTGAAAATATGCCATGTTAGCATGGACAAAGAAAAATATTAGCATATGTATAACTTTCACTGTATTTGGAGCAACAACTATTAACTGCATTGTTTCCAACTATTAACTATTAAAGACCATGAAAGACAGTCCAAACTCCTATGGAGGAGAGTAAATAAGAGTGTCAAATTAGCGGGTTAAAACAGGTTGACTAACCCACCCAAATTACTAACTTTTTACTAATCAGATGATGTGCTTAGTTGTATTACAAAAACTGTAATACTGGAGTACCCTTAATGAGAAATCAAAACAAAAACTGCAATCATTATAGAACCTTTGTAGACAAGGCATCTCGCCTCTACCATTTCTGTCCCTATCACATGAGGTTTTGCATGCTCAATCCCAGAAAATGACTAACAAGGTCATTGAAGTAAACCAGCAACTTATCAACACCATGCCACTTTAAGATTGAAAGAGAAATTTTCGCATTTTATACACAAATCGTCGGTTTTGCCCGGCCTCACACGGTAATCCCTCATTACATTCACATATTCTTTTTGTGACTCAACATCCATCAGCAATGCCTCGATCTTGAGGCGCCCGCCAGCAGATATAGCCAGCAATGATCTGGGCAGCGGCAACACAACTTGATTTCCAATTAATTTAAATTTCTTGGTTCTAAATATTGTCTCCTTGTACTGACCTAGGATATCATCTTTGACCACGTTGCCTCCATAAAACGCCATTGAGCCGCAAATATCTACAGGATCACCGGGGTTAGAGAAACGAAACGTCACATCCATCGACGCATCTACTACTTCTTTCGCATCTGACCGCGTCCACCCATTCGCTCTTGCCCCCAATGCATCTTTTACCAAAAGTTTCCCAAAAATACTTCTTTGGTCAAAATCAGGATCCGAAAGACTCACATTCATGGTAAATAGCTCTAATCGAGATCGAAGATACCTGATTAAATAAAAAGCAACCATCACTAAAAAAATAAGTATGAAACTAGTTTGTGCCACAATTGCTCAAATCGAAAGAACATAAACCCCAAAACTTAAATAAATCTTAACTACTGCTTTTAACAAAAAAAAAACTTGAACAAATCTTAACAAAAGATAGTCCAGCATAACAGGATCCGGGTAAAAACACAGACCCGATACATAACCTCAGTTAAAAAAAATGCATAATCTAATTATCAATTTAGCACTTGACATTTCTCCAATAACCATCTTATTAATTCTAGAGCTATATAACATTTTCCCCCAATTTCATTTCACTTTTCCCAAACCCTTTATGCAACAACACTGCCAAATATATGATATGAGTATTCACAAAACAAAACGAGTGTCTAACCTGTGTAACTATTATGAAAGTAGTCTAAACCATGGAAAATGCCATTGTCAAGACGGAAACAGCAACATGTCGAAGTAACTGACGTCAAACTTGTATTAAAAAGAGTTTGTGTTTGGTGTGTTGTGCTGTATAATACTATAATGTGTCTCATATAAAGGGGTGAAAGAGACCTTTTTTACACAAAGTATATTACACAATGGATATTTGTGTTTGTTGAGGAGGTGATCTTAGCCTTACATGTCAATGATCCGAGTGAAAAGAGGAATAGAGGGTCAAGATGATCTTTCATGTTCAACAACCTCCATTGTTTCATTAATTCGCATGAATAGAAGGTCAAGATGATCCGAAAGGGATGGAATGAGGTAGACTTGTATCTCTCATATGTCTTTTTCTTATTATATAGGCTGTAGGCATGTGGGTTACATTGAGAATGATTTGCACAATATCTTTTTTTTATTGGGACACTCCATTATATGCATTACATATTTGTACAACACTTACAGTATGCTTTAGCTGTTTGTACATTGAGTGTGTCAATCAAAACTATGAGTGCCCCAATCATCTCCCTTTGAATATACATGAATAACTCAATTACGAGAATGAACCTTATAGTGAGTGGCTTACAGGAATGAACTTTTTTTACATGGTTTACCAAAGTGACCAATATATGTCACAATCAAATTTTTCACTTTCTATTCGCCCAATATCATCGCCTCAAATCAATAAGATTCGCCCAAAGTAAAGTTGCATATTTGCAGTGAGTGAACCTGACACTTTTGTTAGGAGAGGTTGGACAGTTTCGCTCCCAGAAATAATAATTATGGTTAAAAATTATGCATGAGAGTCATCGTAAACAGTTTCTTTGCTAGGATATTAACAACAAAGGTTTCACATGCTTCATCTGTATTTGCACAGATGAGTGGTCAAAAGTAAATGCACCACATAACTAATCATAAAAGTGGCTTTTTAACCCTGACGAGTGTAACATAGAATATGTTTGATGTTGAACACATGCATATTTGACACGTTGTCACACTTGTATTTAAAAATTTCTCAAATCCATTTGCATCTTTTGGTCATATTTCTATTTTCTTTTCATTTGTATGAACCTCGCCCACATTTGTTGTACCTCGCCCCAAGACAATTTGGACCTCAACTCAACTACCTGACTCAACTCCACCTCGCCCACATTCTCTTTCAGATTCTCACCCACATTCTCGCTCACATCCTCGCCTACGACTCAACTCCACCTCGCCCAAGACAATTTTGACTCGCCCCTCACCTCGCCTAGGCCTCGCCCTAAACCCTCACCTCACCCAGCATTCGCCTACTCCTCACCCATCTTTCTGAATCACATAGGCATCGCCCATCTTTCGCCAGTATTCCTTTTATACACGTCTACTAGATCTAACGGTTAGAAACTAATTTAGTAATAGATCTAACGGATAATATCTAAAAAGTTAATTTTGGTTAATTTTATGTGCTTGTATCTGTAAACTAGTTTTATAAAGGGTTCATTTAAGTAATTACCTCTAAATGAATTCAATTTCTATAGTTTTGTTATTTTACTTGTTTCTATACGAGTATTTTACTTTTAGAATTTGTTTAGAAATGTAGTAGTTATAACAAAGCTACAAGTATTTTACTTTTGACTCACGATAAACAATGTGAAAAAATGAAAATGTCTCGTAAACAATGTGACTTACGAGAACTATATATACTAGTTAATCTATAAGTTGCAATATCTACAAGTATTTTTGCGTTTTGAATGTTTTGTATTTTTTGAAAATGTATTTACCCTTAACACTTTTTTTTTTGAAAATTGACTTTCATATGGGAAATCCAAGTCCAATTTGAAATCCGATGGGGGGAAAACCTTCAACTTAAGCCGCCCGAAGGCACGACACTTAATTTGAAGTAAACCCTGCCTTCTCCAGATTCGAACCCTTGTGGGTTGAAACCTTCATTGAAGGACTTTGAAATCGTACCGACAGGGCAGTGGTCCACAAGGGAGGACTTCCCGGTTTGGTCACCCAAACCGGTACTACTCTCCACTAAGCACGCTTAACTGAATAAGACATGCCCAGTGGACCACAAGCCCATTGGTATTTACCCTTAACACTTAACACCATTATTATAAATCTACTGAATATAAAAGCTCAATAAAAAATGACAAAAGCATTAATTTTAACCATTAACTACACAATTTGATATAAAAGCTCAAGTACTATATAATACAGATTAAGATATAAAAGCTCAAGTACAAATTCATATTTAATATAAATCACAACCATCTACTACCAATTCACTTTTATCAAAAGCTATGGTGTCTAGCCTGTCAAATCCACCTACTCGCCATTAAGTCTTTTTCTTTCGTTTTCTTTTTCTTTTTACAAAAACCAAAAACTCGCCATTAAGTCTTTTTCTTTCGTTTTCTTTTTCTTTTTACAAAAACCAAAAACCGGACGTTTGTTAAACAAAATATCAATAACATTTGAATTTTAATAAGTAAAATTATTTGTTCATAGATAATAAAGTAAATAAAACTAACAATATAACTATAGTGTACTACGTAGTACATCACATGTCTACACTCTACACTACTATCACACTGGGAATATGCATGCTTATTTATCTATACTCCTTAAGGCAAGTCACAATGGTGACCAATGTTTTATGCCTGGTCTCCGGCTGCTACGTCAGCTTTCTCTCTCCGGTGACCTGACATGACCCAAGTGCCACAGTGGTGAACAACATTTTTTTTATTAAACGGTAAGTTTTTTTAATATAGAGTGTGTTGTATTGGTCAAATTTTAGACCGATTTTAGTTTTTCCCTTTGATCGACCGATGTTCGACATCACCTCCACAAGGGCTCGGCCGAACTTGACATCGGTCACATAATGACTCGACCGAAAGTTTTACGGCCCTCTGTGGCCAGCCTAACACACTTTATTTATTATGTCTTCTCCATCAAAAGCCTTCTTCACCAATCTCTGCAACTTTGCAACCACCAACAATGGTGGACACTGGAAAATTACCTTCTATGGCAAAGACGTTTTTCGACAGCAAGGACAAGTTTCTACCAATCATCATAATAACAAAACCTCATATCACATAAAAATGATTCACAACATTAAAAGAAAAAAATGGTTTAAACCAGTTTCAAAAACCGGTTTAAACCGGTTTTTAAACCGATCTCGAAAGAAAATGGTAACGGGTTATAAAACTGGTGGATTGGTTTTCGCGAAACCGGTTTTTAGTGCAACCGATTTTCTTTTTTTTTTCCGGATCGGATCAGTTTTCGGCTTTTTTTTTCACCTCTAGTGGAGGCGACACAAATGCAAATTAAAGTTTTCGGTTTTTAACCCGAGTTAGATTTTGGACCCGAGTAACCCGACCCGATTATCCTTATTCGGGTCGGGTCGGGATTTATGACACCCCTAGCTACAAACATCATTTATTGATATAATGTAACACATGACCGATAAGTTTAAATAGGTGCTAATGGCAATGGGACATGATATTGACAAATTTTGCGTACTTCGTATGTAAACAGGAGACATTTTTAGTTAGGTTGACCTCACCCTTTACCACCCATTCACGAGCTATCCCCGTTACTTGTGTCTTGTGTCACACACCAGGAAGAGGAAAAGTGGAAACATGGACGGAATCAAAACCAAATATTATCTGGTACACAAATCTTTTTGAACGATAAAACAAAAACATATTTTGATGGACCGGGTGCATTTAAGACACATTTATGAAAAACTGATGTTTTTTCATGTGCATTTGTGGCCCCACGAGGTGTTTTTATTATTGTTTATTTGATATGTGAGTGTGTGTTGGGTATTTTGTGGGGTATGTTTATATAAAGTGAGTATTTGAATAAAAGGTGAAGGGAGAAGTGACCATGGGTGAAAGTTGAGAGAGAGTAAGGAGAAGTAAATGGTAATGTGGCGCTGAGGTGCAAGGTGAAGAATAGTGGCGATTACCTTTAGTCTAAGAGAGAATTTTCTTAATTTTGTATTTCTAGAATAGTAAAAAAATGGAGGGGATTTAATTTTGTACAAAACATAGAAAACACGTTTATATGATTTTGTTTTCTATTCTCAAGAAACAAAGGTAAACAATGAAAACAAAAAATATTGTCATTTGTCATTTTTTTTTCCTTTATTTTGTACAAACATTTTACGGAAAACAAGAGTGTTTCCTAGATGCACACTTTCTGTTCAAGACGTATGGTAGTTTTGATATGAAGTTATAAAACATACATGAGGATATGGTTGTATAAGTTAATGAAACCAAATAGTAGCAACCATTTCAAAATAGAAGAATTCTACATATTAGAGTGGTGCATTGTGTTTCAAAGTTATTAAAAAAAGTGATTATAATGACATATTATCCTTTTAACGATATTATACGTTTTTAGATGACTAATTCTTTTAGAAATTGATGGATAATAAGTTCACTGCCATGACAATAACAATCACGTAGGGTATCAATGTACTTGTTTTTAGACAATAACAATCACTACAATGAACAAAGTCAGTATGGACCTTAATACCCATGTCAAGTAAGGTATAAAATATTATACAGTACGTTTTTAGATGATTAATGTACTTGTTTTGCCATGTCAAGTAAGGTATCTTTGTGTTGAGAAAGCTAGTCTAGCAAAAACAATCAGGCATTTCTTGGCATGACACCCATACAAATGTACAATACAACAACAAACCCGTTGTTCCTGGTAATTCAATTTTATGGCAGCTTCCGCAATGTATGACAACAATGGTGCAAGAGAAAAGGAGAGTTAACTAGTGTGTTACATTTAGAGTAAAGAGACTTGCATAATACTTTTAAAAATGTATATACGGTTTGTATCAAAATTAAATCTCACAAAACGCGCTTTATACAAAAGAGACAGGAAACATAGCCATCGCTTTACCTACAAATTTCTTTATACAAAAGAAGCTCAAAACACAAATAAAGTACAACACAAACGAGTTACGCATCTATGTCAAAAGGTATTAGGCCATGTCCACATAAAACGTGTTATGAGCTCCATTTATGCACAGTTTGAATCAACATTCTCGCAAGTTACCCCTTGACGTTCCCTTACGTAACCAAAGCTGCATGGCGCACGCGTTTGAAGAACGTACCACACTGTGTGTAATCCCATGGTCTAGCTATTGTTCCCAAAAGTTTCCAGGCTGCAACATATAAAAAAAATGCAACATTAACAATTTAATAGCTTTTCATACGGAAGGAATACAAAAATAGTTCCTATATGCAAACTAACCCAACTCTAAGATGTAGTGCCCCAAAGATACAATCCATGTATTGACACATATTTGGCATGAATCAGAATGAAAGCAATCTCCTGTCAGAAATTCGTTAATTCCAACAGATTGAGACCTTTAATAAAGATCTAGGTCCTTTTGTTAAACGTAGTACAATATAAATTTTCAGACCAGGTTTGAAAAGTTTATGGATTCGCGTCTAGGTAGACATAAAACACTTACTACAATGCTGTATGATGACGTATAGTCCGCACTCGGGTCACGAACTCGACCAATGGACATTACTAAGGCCCAAGCCCATCACGCGTGGGCTATCATAATAATGATTCGGTCCATTATAATAACGATTTGGGCTCACGAAAGCCCAAACCCAAATATATTATTTATGGTTTTTTCTTAACTTAACGTTAAACTTATTATATAGAAGATAATTCTAGTTGAGCAGTAGTATTCTTATATGATTTTTATTGCAATGGGCAACTTGTGGTTTAGGTGTTTTAATGAGAAAAAGTGGGAAAAGTTCAACAGTGAAAAAGTTGCTTCATTACCTTATGCCCGCATCCACGGAAAGGCAACGCTCGTCGCCCATTTTCAGAACTCCAGCTTGATGAACGAAGATAAGCGATGTCGACCTATTCTTTTTCATTCCGAGGGATCAGAGGCTGTTCATCAGGTAACACATAATGAAACTGAGTTCATAAAAGTTATTTTTTGACTATTTTTATTATAGTGTTGATTGCATATAAACAAAACTTACTTTTTCATTGTTGATTGTTTTCGGTTCTGCTTGGGTCATTTGTTAAATAAGAACACATTTGATACATAAATCAATGACAATCATTTGATACATAAATCATTGAGTATTTGATTACCGCATTCATGTCAATTATATACAACAATCTCAACCATGGAGTAAATTGAACAATACAAGTCCATCAGCAGCCAGATGATGCTAAATATTAATGGTGTGGGTGCAAATATCATGTCTTTTGAGCAGTCTGAATCTGAGCCTCGAATTAGCTGGTTGTAGCAGACTGCTGACTTTTTATGGTACATATATGTCTATGCATAGAAGTAGGAAACCCGCACTAAAGTAAAAGTCGTGCGAGGGTTTTGTGTATTTTGAAAAGAAAAGAAAGTAAAAGTGTTTTGGTCATTCGGAAGGGATTGATAGGTAGCTGAAAGAGGTGAATCGCCTTAAGAAGTATAGGCGGAGATGGCCATGGTGTAATCTCCTGTTTTTCACCTCTTCGTTTTAGGTTTTGTATGTTCCGTTGTTAACTTGTTTCGGGTTTTTGTGGTAATTGTATAGTGGGGACGAGAAATGAATGCTTTTGATAACTTTGTGTTGGATGTTAGTTAATATGACAGAAAACTAATGTCTTGAATTGTTGACTAAATTCCTTGCCTTCTTTCAGTTTGTATCAGCTTATGTCATGTGTAGTGTGATAAAATGGCATGTTGGGGTAACTCTCTGGCTCTGTGCAACTTTTGATCTATTTTGACTAAATTTATTTCTAACCAAAATTCCTACGATGATATATGTGTTCTGTTTGTGAGATCCTTATCATAAGTACTACTTATCGAGATGCAAATAATGAGTGCATGTGTTGGGTTAGTAAGTATAAAACTGATCACATTAATTTTTGTCAAAATTGAGTTCATGGTCTCTTATGAGCAAACCAATTTGGTTCACTAGAAACAGACAGTAATTCGTCATTTAAATATTAAGCTTACTTTTGGATGAACATAACCCCTATCTAATATTGTGCAATTGTGAATCATATTTATGTACAGACCGAATGTAGCACCTGTCGCAAATAGCCATTTTAAAGTAGCAACCATCAACACGTAACCTTCTGGAAACATGAATTCAACATAATCCGAGCTAATGAACAAGTGCATCCAACCTGAACAAGCATATATACTGATAATGGATATGTATTACAAATTATCATCTGGATGTAGATTTGCAGAAGTCATGATCAATCTTTCCAATCTGTCAAAAAATAGCTCAGTATCTTACAACTTACAATCCTATATCCAAAAGTTTCACGTCTGTATATATATCCGTTGTGAAAATTGCAAAGTGTATCCATCATAGATATTCAAATAACATGCACACAAGTCATTTCAAGTTGATAAAGAGTGCATTTCCTGGTGGCAAACACATCACATTGTCACTCACCTTACATATGTATAACAATCTCAGCCTCACTTATAGGCTCTAGCATAGCAATATTGTCCTGATTAAGTGGTTTCTACCCAGTAACAGGTCTTAGTTCACACTATTCTCTTGTAATTGATTTAAACTTTAGGTTTGTGTGATACAACTGTATCTAGTCCCTAACAACATGATGAAATTGCATTACTTTCTCACTAAAGCACCATTTTGTCTCAAATGATCTAATATCGGACAACATGATGTAAGCCCACCAACTACTAGCTTGTCATGTCCTACTATCCTGACCCTTATCATCTAAAAAGATAATTTTTAGTTCAGTAACAATCCAACCAACAATCCTGCTGTCTGTGTTCAGTAATGTCTAACTATAGAACTCCCTGACCCTTATCATGTCAGTCAGCAAACAAAAAGATAATTTTGAGTTGCCTCCCTTAAAAACTTGAAAATATGCCATGTTAGTAAGGACAAAGAAAAATATTAGCATACATGTAACTTTCACTGTATTTGGAGGCTTGGAGCAACAACTATTAACTACATTGTTTCCAACTATTAACTATTAAAGACCTAGGGAGGAGAGTAAATAAGAGTGTCAAATTAGTGGGTCAAAACAGGTTGACTAACCCACACAAATTTCTAACTTTTTACTAATCAGATGATGTGCTTAGTTGGTTTACAAAAACTGTAATACTGGAGTACCCTTAATGAGAAATCAACACAAAAACTGCAATCATTATCCAGAACCTTTGTAGACAAGGTCATTGAAGTACAACCACCAATTTATCAGCTCCAAGCCACTTTAAGATTGAAAACAAAATTTCCGCAATCTATACACAAATCGTTGGCTTTGCCCGGTCTCACACGGTAATCCCTCATTACATTCACATATTCTTTTTGTGACTCAACATCCATCAGCAATGCCTCGATCTTGAGGCGCCCGCCAGCAGATACAGCCAGCAATGATCTGTGCAGCGGCAACACAACTTGATTTCCAATTAATTTAAATTTCTGGGTTCTAAATATTGTCGCCTTGTACTGACCTAGGATATCATCTTTGACCACGTTGCCCCCATAAAACGCCATTATGGAGCCGCAAATCTCTACAGGATCACCGGGGTTAGACAAATGAAACGTCACCTCCATCGACGCATCTACTACTTCTTTCAGTAGAATGAAGTTCACGAGCACGCGGCCAATATCACTTTCGAACTTGAGTGTCCCACACTGTATTTTTGGTTCCTCCTCCCAAAATTTTGAGAGGGATACATTACGCTTGCCATGGAATATCAAGTAACATTGATCTTTGCTTTCACTCATAGCATGAAGCAGCAAATCAACCTCAACGGAGGACGAGACGGGGACAGAACGGCGACAACTTGGGTCGCCAAAGGGAATTAAAGAATCGTACGAGATGCCTAGTGGTTCATACCATTCATGGTTGAAACACGATATGTAACAAGAATCCTCCGCATCTGTACGTGTCCACCCATCCGCTCTTGCCCCCAATGCATCTTTTACCAAAAGTTTCCCAAAAATACTTCCTTCGTCAAAATCAGGATCCGAAACACTCACATTCATGGTAAATAGCTCAAATCTGATTAAAAAAAAAAAAACAACCATCACTAAAAAAAAATAAGTGTGAAACTAGTTTGTGTCACACTTGCTCAAATCGAAGATGGCTTTGTAGCCGTTGTGTCATTTTACAATAGGAAAAATAAGTGTGAAACTAGTTTCTTTAAAACTCATCAAGAGCTAATAAAATTGTTAAATTATATATATATATATATATTTTTTAATTTTAATTATATATAACATTTTGATTACAGATTACAAGATGACCCAACCTTTCCAAGAAGTTAATTTTCAAGACATAATGAGAAGGTAAAATACTTTAACAAGGTAAGAAGCCCTTGTAAAGAAAAAATAATAATAATAAAAATAAACGTATAGTTTACTTATATTAAACAAACGGCATAGAATATATCAATTATTTTCAAAATCCAAACATGTAATTACCTAGCTTCAGAAGGAGAAGGAGAAGGAATTATACGATTAACAGTTTCCCTCGTTTCTCTAATTGAGCATAAATCCACGTAAATTGAGCATAAACCCTATACAAAAAAAGAAGTTTAGAACTGTTATAAAATGTGTTGAGAGTTGAGACCCAGACCAATTTAAATTATAGAGACATAAACCCCAAAACTTAAATAAATCTTAACTACTGACGAACATAAGATAGTCCCGCATAACAGGATTCGGGTAAAAAAACACACGGACCCAAAAACCGAACTAGAAAAATATGCTAGATAAAGGCCTACCGGGTTGATATCCAAAAAATCAAAGCACTTGGCCATTACCATTTCAGTTGCCCTACACAACCCTACTTTGGCCTGGCCACGCCAAACCTGCCAAAATAAACCAAACCATATTAAAATTAACTTATTTTAAGGAAACCAAAAATTCAACTAAATATTGTATGAAAAAAAGCATTTAGTAAGACAACGTATCAATGATCTCTGCTTTCACTAACCTAGCAAAACTATCAAAATTATGCTAAACCGGGATAGAAGACGTCACAGTTTCTTTTTTAAAGATTTGAACTTGAATTCAATACTTTAAGAGAAAAAGCATATGCAAGTAAAATATACCTCGCGGTAGTAGCTCCTAAATAACTTGGATAAATCGAAGAGGTATTCGCACACAATATTTGGCACCAAAGCTGTACAAGCATTTTCAATAACCTGGAAAAGAAAGTTAGATTAAACAAATACAGCAATTATAATTCATATTAACAAAATTAGGAAAATCTATAAAACCAAACTTTCACTTCGTTATTTCATCTATATTTGTGATATGGCTACGGGCAGGAGAATACTCACCCAAATGTTTATGCCCGGTTAGAAACGAAATAGATTTATTACAGGTATAATTCTTTGTTCCATTATTTGCAAATTTTCCATACACTCTATTATTCCTTTATAGGGCTGAGCAAAATCAACCGAAAACCGAACCAAACCGAGCCAAAGCCAAAGCTAAACAATCTTACTCGGTTTGGTTTTCGGTTTCATATAATTATGGTTTTCGGTATTGCGGTTTCAGTTTTACTCATTCAGTTTGGGTCAAAATCAAGAAAAATACACCAATACAGTATCATTTTGTATGATTGCTTACCCTTAAGCATGAGACTAGATAACATTACACCTTTAAAAGCATATTAGAAGAAACTATGTTTTGGAGTAACCTAGGAAAATAAAACAATATATTCAATTCCAAACACTGCTTTATAACTTCAACAAATAAAAGTATTACCCCGGTGAACTCCGCCAAATGTAATCCCAACTCACGTTCTCCATTTCCGGCCAAAGCCTCCTCTTCTTCAAAAAATATACCGGGAGATTCCGAATTCTCGGTAAGTGAACGTATCAAAGTTCTAGTTCTTAGTAGATATACAAACGAATTTCCCTGTTTATCAAAGGATTGAAAATGAGTAATTTTATTATTCAATAGCATATATAGCATCAATGGAAGACATCATATACCTCTTTATCAATCATCTCTTCAATTTTGAATGTGACTTCAGCCAATCTATGACTCTTTAACAATGTATATCTGTTAAAAACACAAAACACAAAACTATAAATATAGATAAATACGAAACTAGTGCATCTCTTTTATGAAACAAAGAATATAGCCATGTTACATTGTTGAATTCGTTGTATAAAAAAATTGTAACAGCAAGTTGATGAGAAAAGAACATTTACCACTCTCCTCAGATTATTGATGACAATAAAGTAGAATAAGGGTAAAAATTTAGACAAAAGCATGAATATCTTACTTGAGAAGACAACCAAATAATTCGTCGGGCTGGTAGCCAGCATCCCGGGCTGATAAAAACAAACGCCAAACAAAGGATAAATGAACAAAAGATGGTTGAAGATTTGCAATATATATTTAGTACTCACATTCTTTCACAAAGCAAAAACACAGAATAAATGAACAAAAACTTTACCTTCTTGGTCAAAAAGAGATTGGAATCCAGGATGACCGAAATATTCGTGCCACAGCGAACCCAGCTTTTCTTCTTGGTCGCCGCTGAGAGTTTGGTATCCGCAACATAGTAGTTGCGCTTCTCCGAGCCAATCTGTACTTCTAGCCTCCTGGGAAAAAGAAAAGATCGGTATTCAATTTCTCCTTTAATTTAAAACTGTTATAAGTTATGCTGCTGTGTAGAAGTTACGTACATCAAAGCAATCTTGAATATACTCTCGGTCTAGGTGAGGGTTCACGTGGACAATTGCATCTGTTTTATTCACGGAAACTTCATACCTACATACATCATTAGTGAAACATCACTGTTTACAAAGAGGCATACACATTAAAGAAGATATGTTGGACCTAAAACCAGTTCGGAAAAAATATTGATAAAATAGTCACCGTATATTTTCTAGATCTGAAGCAACGTGTGAACTATTGCTTATGCATACATCAATCCCTGAATACAAATACATATGAGCAAGCGTCTGTTTGATACAATCAGCTCGAAGCCTATAAAGAGGCATAGTGTTTGTCAGTGAGAGGAATACTGCTCTTGCTCTTCTTTCGTATATAATCGGTGCCCATGTGTCGATGCCATTAATAAGCATCTCCTGGATCCTCTGCAAGGAAAAAGGTGTAGACAATTTATTAGGCGAGAATTTTGAAGTGTGTTTTAGAAGAGTTTGGAAAAGAATGGGAACAAACAAAAAACAACAACAACAACAAAAAAAAAAAAAAAAAAAAAAAAAAAAAAAAAAAAAAAACCTGAGCTATCCATGACCCGTGTAGCTTGAATGTTAAGATACCAGCAGCATGCAGTTGTACGGACTCTTGGTTTATCATCATATTCATATCAATTCCCGGGGATCGAAGTCCATCCCAAATTTTCTACAATAATATACAATATATAGATTACTTTAAAAAAAAAAAAAAAAAAAAAAAAACTCAACATAGTGATATTTAACAAGAGAAACGATGCTTCACCATTGCAATATCTTTTGGTTTTTTTTTATCAAAAAGATCTGGATCCCTTTTTCGTAGTTCCTGGCATACTTCCAATACGCTCAAGCACACATAGTCACCATAATCTCTACGAGCATCTCCTTCCAAAGGACGAATAAAGGAATTGTTCTCTAAATCAGGATAACAAATTGCCACTAATTGATTAAATATATTATCCATCTCTTCGCTTAGAGTTGATCTATCATAGTCCTATATTACAAAAAAGACAGCTGGTGTAAATTAATAAGAAGATAAAATAAAATAAAAAATGCTACACTGTACATTAACAAGGATAAGACTTACATTGTTTGTTGAGGGAATGAACACTTCCTTTGCTGAACTAGACATTCTGGTAACAAATAAAAATTGTAAGAACTTTTAACAGCAATTTATAATATAGAAAATCCCCAAAAGCATATTATATATCTACAAACATGTATTATATTATATATCTTCAATCAATAGTAACTCAAGATAAAGAAAATAAAAACAATATTGGTGGCAAAGGTTTTGGTAACACCTGTTGTGCTGGTGATGGTGACGGCGGCTCACGACAGATAGAGAATGTTTCTCAAGGTGTATTACTATGTGTTTTGTGTGTTGCGTCAGTTTATATACTAATAAAAAAAGTTCATCGGTTTCTTTCTTTCTTGCGTCTTGAACGAATGAAAAAGGTTTGCATCCCATAAATATATACAGTAACCGACTTATTAAAATTAGTATTGGCCCTTGCATTAACTTATAAATTTTGTCTTTTAAAACCAACCAAGCATTACACTTTTCTATCAACTTATGAAATTAAGCATCATGTCATATCATCTATACTAGTTATAATACCCTTGCACGCACGGGGTTTTAACATAAGTCAAAGTTATTGAATATTTGTGTATTTTTATTCAAAATAATATGTTTTTATTTCGAATATCCTTTACTTAAGCTTAAACTTGAGAGGGGGACTACTTATTGTGAATCGTTGCATTATAGTGCCGTGTAAAGGTTATTCTTATAAAGTTGGGTAAATGATAATGCATATATATATTATGATTATTTTATAAAATTTATCTTCCTTATGCACAAAATATCATTGTCTTTTAAGTTTAAGGGCAAATTATTTGAAAATGTATTTAACTTGCCACTTTTTACTATTGTATGTAGTTTTTTATTATTTTTATTTATTATTATTTTTTTTTTGTATGAACTTGCAAAATCCGTTCATTGCATGTAGCGAGTGACTTGTTTGACCTGCTCATCCGACGTGGATCCGATTACATGCCATATCACTAACAATTTTTTTTACCTTTATTTTTATTTGGCGAATATTATAAACCCACATGCCCAACCTAACCCTAATTCACTATCTTTTTCTTATCCACCCTACTTCACTTCTTTCATAACCACCATAAACAAAAATCCATGGCCTCCTCTTCTTCTTTTACTTTCAAATCCACTCGAAAGACCATTGAGTACTACCAAAATGCTACACATTGCGAATGTAAAGACCAATTACTTGTTGAAGAACAAGTCACTTGGACCATAACAAATCCTAGTAGACGATTCAAAGCTTGTCCAATTTATGTAAGAATTTTTTTGTATAGATTTTATTACACCTCTTTTTCTATACAATGTTTACTCTGTGATTGTAACACACTAATTTGGCAGGACAAGTTCAAGAAATGTAAGTTTTATGGCTTCACAGACCCAGAGCTTCCAAGTGATTATTACAAATGTTTGTTATTTAAGGAACATAATGACAAGCTGAAATACAAGAACATGGGGAAGAGATCAAATTCCAATGAAGTTGTAGTTTCACAAGCTGACATAATGAAAAGGATGGAGGATTTGACTTTTATCAAGTCAAAAATGCAAGTTGATGACAAAGTCTTCTTGGTTATCAGTTTGATTATAGTCTTCTTTGCTTTAGTTTTAACAAAAGTGTATTAGGTTTGTATTAAGGTTGTTGTAGCAGTAAGCTCATAGGTTGTTGTTAAAAAGTAATGGTTGTGTTTAAGTTGTAATGGTGGTTGTTAACTAGTTTTGTAAACATTTTCAATGTTTATGTAATGCATGTTTACAACTTAAAATGTTGTTTTTAGTTTGGGTGCTACAAGGAGTTTGTATGTTAAAGACAGAACCTGAAAACATCAAAAGGATCCATAGACCATAATATAGATTTACAAAAGCATTGCTTAATGTTCAGTCATGTATGACTGTGTTTACAGGATCCTACAAAGGTATTTTTCAAGTGCACAACACATACATACAAAAGAAGTGCACTACATCGTTTAGCATACATCTTACCATACCAATACTTGCACAACACATAGATACAGAAGAAGTGCATAAATTGTTTTGAATACTAAGATAAACATACAACTTTTGAAATGCTAATCCAAATCCAAAGAATTGGAGTTTGAAGAACCAACTACAGGTACATTCTTGGCCAATTTCTTCTTCAAAATCCTTTCACTTGGTTCTCTTGGTCCGATGAAGTTCAAATTCTTCCTTGGTCTTTTTTTTTCTTTTTTTTGAACAACAAATTCCTTCTTGGTCTTGCTTGAACTGGTTGCTCTACTTCTGCATTTCTTTGGCCTGCATTTGTTGCAACTTGACTGTTTTGTGTTGGTATAACTCTTGAAAGGTTAGGGATGGCCTAAGTTGCTTGAAAGGAACCACCAGCAAGGTTACGGTTATTATCGTGGGTTCTATGTTTGAATCCTCAATTGTATCAGATCCCATATCAGTTTCTCCTACACCAAACCATCTACCCAATCTACTAAACCTAGCAACTGACACTTTACTCTTGTTATACCCTGATCCCCCCTCTTTTAGGATTCTTAACCCTTTTTTTCTGAGTTGAACCCACACCATGATTTAAACCAACTCCATGACTTGAACCCTATCCATAATTAGCCTGCTCAAAACCAAACTGACTTGAACCCTCTTCATGAGTAGGCTGTTCAGAACCAAAGTGGCTAGCTTGTGGTGCATCAACAAACACATGTTCCTTTTCATGTTCTCCTAAAGGTTCTTCAAATGCTCTTTCTTGAGGTGAAACAAATGGTTCTGTGTTAACTAACTCATCTTCATCTAAGAGTGAACTTCCTATAGTTGGCTTCTTCCTTTGGCCTACCTTTCTTACATGGTGGTTTGGGTTGTACTATTACAGTTGGATTTTGACAACCCTTTTTGTTGTGACCTTTTTGTTGAGAATTTGAACATGTCATGGTTACGCCAGTCCTAGATACCCTGTTTGTGGTTTTGTTTTCATAGGGGCGGAACTGCATATAGAGTATGGGGCGGTGCCCTCCACGATTCGCCCCAAAAAAATCCGATTTTAGTGTAATTTTTTTTTACCTTTGTAAAAACTTTATATCTCTATCTTTATTTTTGTGTGCATAACGACTTTTTTTTTGTGCACAATCACTTTTGTCAAAAAAAAATTTTTTTTTGCCCCCCCCCCCCCCCCCCCCCCCTCAACAATCCTGGGTCCGGCACTGCCTCCACATCTCCCGCAACCCACTTGAACAGACCGGGCCATTCCATTCACATGATGGCATTCCTGGCTGAGAGCATGTAAACACATACTTGAGAAACACTTTCAACTTGATCTTGAGAAAGTTGCTAAAGGTGAAAATTCTCGAACTACTTTGATTGTTAAAAAAAAAATCCCTAATAAGTAAGCCCTTTGTCTCTGAAGGTATAAATTGATTTCTCAAGATCTAAATTGTGTAGCTTTTATCAACCTGGAATACATTTGTTGTACCTCAGGTATACTTCAAAGATGTTGCTAGCTTCTATTGATGAAAATCATAGTGGTACCGAGTGACTACCTACGGTTTTCTCTATCTGCCATTGATTTCAAGGTGTATGAACCTATAAATATAAGATCATTTGCTTTTCCCGTCTTTGAGGTTTAGTAAATCTGATGATTCTCACTGGCTATGTAATGTAGAACAAGTGCAATGTTTAATATGCATTTATCAACTTGCTCTCGCCAATGCATATAGTCCAGTTTTACCAGGTCTTTTCTTAGCTTAACGTTAAAAGTATTATATAGAAGATAATTCTAGTTGAGCAGTAGTATTCTAATATGATTTTTATTGCAATGGGCAACTTGTGGTTTAGGTGTTTTAATGGGAAAAAGTGGGAAAAGTTCAACAGTAAAAAAGTTGCTTCATTAGCTTATGCCCGCATCAAAGGAAAGGCAATGCTCGTCGCCCATTTTCAGGACTCCAGCTTGATGAACGAAGATAAGCGATGTCAACCTATTCTTTTTCATTCCGAGGTATCAGAGGTTGTTCATCAGGTAACACGTCATGAAACTGAGTTCATAAAAGTTATTTTTTTTACTATGTTTATTATAATGTTGATTGCATATAAACAAAACTTGCTTTTTAATTGTTCCATCTTAGTCATTGCAATCTTTTCGTCGATCATAGTCATTAGAAGATTGTTTTCGGTTCTGCTTGGGTCATTTGTTAAATAAGAACACATTTGATACATAAATCAATGACAATCATTTGATACATAAATCATTGAGTATTTGATTACCGTATTCATGTCAATTATATACAACAATCTCAACCATGGAGTAGCTTGAACAATACAAGTCCATCAGCAGCCAGATGAGGCTAAATATTAATGGTGTGGGTGCAAATATCATGTCTTTTGAGCAGTCTGAATCTGAGCCTCGAATTAGCTGGTTGCAGCAGACTGCTGACTTTTTATGGAACATATATGTCTATGCATAGAAGTAGGAAACCCGCACTAAAGTAAAAGTCGTGTGAGGGTTTTGTGTATTTTGAAAAGAAAAGAAAGTAAAAGTGTTTTGGTAATTCGGAAGGGATTGATAGGTAGCTGAAAAAGGTGAATCGCCTTAAGATGTATAGGCGGAGATGGCCATTGTGTGATCTCCTGTTTTTCACCTCTTCGTTTTGGGTTTTGTATGTTCCGTCCGTTGTTAACTTGTTTCGGGTTTTTGTGGTAATTGTATAGTGGGGACGAGAAATGAATGCTTTTGATAAGTTTGTGTTGGATGTTAATATGACGTAAAACTAATGTCTTGAACTGTTGACTAAATTCCTTGCCTTCTTTCAGTTTTTATCAGCTTATGTCATGTGTAGTGTGATAAAATGGCATGTTTGGTTAACTCTCTGGCTTTGTGCAACTTTTGATCTATTTTGACTAAATTTATTTCTAACCAAAATTGCTACGATATTATATGTGTTCTGTTTGTGAGATCCTGATCATAAGTACTACTTATCGAGATGCAAATAATGAGTGCATGTGTTGGGTTAGAAATAAGTACAAAACTGATCACATTAATTTTGGTCAAATTGAGTTAATGGTCTCTTATGAGCAAACCAATTTGGTTCACTAGAAACAGACAGTAATTCGGCATTTAAATATTGAGCTTACTTTTGGATGAGCGTAACCCCATCAAATATTGTGCAATTGTGAATCATATTTATGTACAGACCGAATGCAGCACATGTCGCAAATAGCCATTTTAAACTAGCAACCATCAACACCTAACCTTCTGGAAACATGAATCCAACATAATCTGAGCTAATGAACAAGTACATCCAACCTGAACAAGCATATATACTGATAATGGATATGTATTACAAATTATCATCTGGATGTAGATTTGCAGAAGTCATGATCAATATTTCCAATCTGTCAAAAGATAGCTCAGTATCTTACAACTTACAATCCTATATCCGAAAGTATCACGTCTGTATATATATCCATTCTGAAAATTGCAAAGTGTATCCATCATAGATATTCAAAATAACATGAACACAAGTCATTTCAAGTTGATAAAGAGTGCATTTCCGGGTGGCAAACACATCACATTGTCACTCACCTTACATATGTATAACAATCTCAGCCTCACTTCTAGGCTCTAGCATAGCAAAATTGTCCAGATTAAGTGGTTTCTACCCAGTGTCTTAGTTCACACTATCCTCTTGTAATTGATTTAAACTTTAGGTCTGTGTTCCCTAACAACATGATGAAATTGCATTACTTTCTCACTAAAGCACCATTTTACTATTCTTTTCCCAAATCTCAACTCTTGTAAATACAAACCATTTTGTCTCAAATGATCTAATATTGGACAACATGATGTAAGCCCACCAACTACTAGCTTGTCATTTCCAACAATAGAACTCCCTGACCCTTTCCATCTAAAAAGATAATTTTGAGTTCAGTAACAATCCTACCAACAATCCTGCTGTGTGTGTTCAACTATAGAACTCCCTGACCCTTATCATGTCAGTCAGATAACAAAAAGATAATTTTGAGTTGCCTCCCTTAAAAACTTGAAAATATGCCATGTTAGTAAGGACAAAGAAAAATATTAACATACATGTAACTTTCACTGTATTCGGAGCAACAACTATTAACTACATTGTTTCCAACTATAAACTATATTATTAAAGACCATAAAAGACAATCCCAACTTCTAGGGAGGAGAGTAAATAAGAGTGTCAAATTAGCGAGTCAAAACAGGTTGACTAACCCGCACAAATTTCTAACTTTTTACTAATCAGATGATGTGTTTAGTTGGATTACAAAAACTGTAATACTGGAGTACCCTTAATGAGAAATCAACACAAAAACTGCAATCATTATCCAGAACCTTTGTAGACAAGGCATCTCGCCTCTACCATTTATGTCCCTATCACACAAGGTTTTGCATGCTCAATCCCAGAAAATGACTAACAATGTCATTGAAGTAAAACTAACAACTTATCAGCACCAAGCCACTTTAAGATTGAAAGAGAAATTTTGGCATTTTATACACAAATCGTCGGTTTTACCCACCAGCAGGTACAGCCTGCAATTATCTGTGCAGCGGCAACACAACTTGATTTCCAATTAATTTAAATTTCTTGGTTCTAAATATTGTCACCTTGTACTGACCTAGGATATTGTGACAACTGGCAATTTAGGGAAACAAATTATAAACCCGCATTACTTTAAATTTAATAAATTTTGGAATATTTGAAAAGCTTATTCGTAATGGGAATTGTAACGTTAAACCGTGGTTTTGAACTCCGTGATATTTATGGAAATTGATTTTTTGTTATTGGTTTGGTATATTGTGGTGATTTATTTTTGAAATATTTATTAGGCGCTACATTGACTCCGGCACTAGGATAACCTAACGAAAAGTTTAATATTTTGAATGTTTGGTTCGGTTGATATATTTTGGAACGTATTATGGTATTTTATAATTTTTTGGGTTTGAGTTTGGTCCGAGAGAGTTGATTTAATTTATAAGGCTTCGGGTTTGGTCCGTGTATTTTACACCGGGTTACCTCACCCACCTTCCTAATAATATCCTTATTATTACTATTATTATTATTAATTAATTAATTTTTTTTTTTTTTTTTTGGGACTTGGGGGCCGGTTTTAACACCACAAACACAAACACAAACAAAAACATACAAACACAACACCCTCACCTCCCTCATCTCTCTCTCTCTCTCTAATATATCAACACCATCATCACTAACCCTAGCCGCTGCCCCCATAATCCGGCCACCACTGCTCCACCGCCGGTCACCACACCACACCGCCACCGCCAAACGACTCCCCATCAACTCCTCTTCAAGATCCACTAAAACACGCGCCCCAAAACTTTAATTTTCACCACGATAACACCACAAATCCGCCACCATCTTGTGTATTTTTGGAGTGCTATTCATCTTGGTCTTGTGAATCAAAGGTAAGACGAGTGAAGACTCGTATTTTGGCCAAAAGCGTGACCAAGGGTCACGAATCTTGTGATTTCTTTCGGGATTATGATTAAAAACGTGAGAACTCAATTGGGTTTTTGATAAAATGGATTAAATGTGAGGTTTGGTATCCTTGGGTGTCGACTTTCATGCGTTTGGTGCTCGGATTTGTTAGCTTGGATGCGTTTTGTTTTGTTTTTGGCTCGATAGAGCTCAACCGAGACCCTATGGTCTCGGTGTGATGATGTTTTTGGCTCGTTTGAGGGTCTAGCGAGACTCTTGGTCCGCTTGGTTTGATTCTTGGCTAGATTGGAATCGATTTGATGCTTGTTGTTGTTGGTTGTGTGTGGCGACCCAAGGGGTCCGTTTGGCAGATTTGGTAAGCTCGAATGAGCTTACGCCGAGACCTAATGTGGTCTTGGGTTCGAGTCTCTTGACTCGTGGTTATGGCCGAGACCTAAGTGGGTCATTTGGCTCGGGTTTGGCTTGGTAAACCAACCCGGGATTAGTTTATATTGATGTTCCCTTGTTGTGGTTCATGTTATCGTTTATGGACTTGTTGTGATACTTGGATTTTCGGCCGTATATTATTGTTGGGTATGTGACTATTATATTGGTGAAGTGTTGACGATGATATGGATGAATGGGAACCGTTGGTGTGACGGTGATTTAGAATGACGGAGATAGGTTAGAAAGGTACCGTAGACGGACCTTATTGTTGTAGCACGTGTTATCGGTATTGATTGGACGGAGATGGATACTTGTTTATGACTTGGTTATTTTTATTTGGACTTGGAAAATGAGCCGAGAGTGATGACTCAGACATGTGACCACCTATATAACTCGATAATTATTTATAATCAAAACATTAATAATAAAACTCGTAATAATATTATTGATAATATAAACGTTTATATAAGTATATAGACGTGAGAAACGTATATATAACTATATAAATGCATATATTAATAATAAAACGATCACGGGTAATATTATAATAACGTGACGATTTATAATATACTATGAAAGTAGTGTAATAAATGTCGGAAGCGTTATTATAATTAAACAACTATAAATAACGATGAAATCTATAACGTTGAATAATTATATTAAATAAAATACATTTTTAAAAAATAAACGAGGAGACTATCGAGTTATACGGGGTCGTGGTCACTTGAGTCCAAGTGGGGTATATTATTATTTTGTGACTTTTGTGTTTGTCACGGATATGTGGCGTTAATACATCCATTTTCTATAACTACGTAACTTATTTAATCGACGGGTTAAATAGAATCTATTTAGTTATATAAAATGAGTATATTAATGGGCATTGTATCCTACGACGCCCATAGGTTGTGGTACATGTACAGGAATAATGAATTACTAAATATCTCGTGGAACTTGCTAAATTGACAAAGTTGGTAAGCTTGACGGTATATATAGGGAATTTATTAAACTTTGATACTTACCATATAGTACTTTACGTGCTATGTGACTTAGGTTTTGGGTATAATCTTAGAGTGATATATTAAGTAAATAGATATGGGGGATTACCGAATCGACGGATTTGATAAACTTCGATGATTTATTTAAATAATATATTGGGCTAATATTAGACCTATAGATTTTTTTATTAGTCTTTTTCGTTGTGGCTTCTTGTTTTGAGTTGTGTCGACCCTCTACCCGTATGGATACCAAACTCCAAACTAATATGAGAATAATACGAGAAATGGATTTTTGGAAAGTAAAAAGGAATACGTTCGGGATTGGGAATATTTGATTTTGAGGAAATGATTCTGAACGAGTTTATATTGTTAGGAGGTGCCGAGTCTGTAGTTGCCGTTATTTGAGTTGCTTTACATCTTACTTCTATCGATTTCTTTCTGCTGATTGCTGGACTTGAGGTGAGTCATAGCCCCACTTTTACTTTTGAACTTTGTTTTCAATATTTGGGGTTAGTTTTGGTTGGATGATTGAGGCCAGTCTAGCTAGCAAGCATTTTTGCGTATATGTCCACTTGATTTAGTTATGAATTTAAACCTATGATCTCACCAGCGAAAGCTGACTTTTAGCGCGTTTTCTCAGGTAATTAAGTGATGCCCTTGGATGCTTCGATTGGAGGCTTGGCTTTGGCACCTGGTTTAAGGATCTATTTTCTAAAACTCTGATATGTTATTGTGGACCTATGTTTATTTCTTTTGGGCCTTACTTTGGATAATTCTGGGATAAATGTAAACTTTAAAAACCCCGTTTGGTTGTGTTTTTCTTATGTTTACTTTATCTCGTTCTATTATGACTTGTGTTGGATACCAATCCCCGTAACACCCCGAAAGCTTGTTGAGTCTTCCGCTGTACCAAATTTTGGGGGTGTTACAGATTGGTATCAGAGCCAGGTTATAGAGAACTAGGTAAATAAACACCTAAACTATAACTGAATTTTATAGAAAATGATCCTCGACCAATGTCCGCCAGCCCGCCAAGCCGAAGCATCATTGTTTATATTAAGGTATATTGAGATGATAATTAGATATGAGATTCTTTAGGTGATTTGAGGATATGGGGTATATTGATTATGTGATATGTTGGCATTTTGAGGAATTATATGGCTTAATTGTTTTGATAAATGTTTTAGTAATGCGGTATTTTAAATCTTTCTTGAACTATATGATTGGGATTTTTATGATGATTTTGATACGGTATTTTGAGTTCGCGGTTTAGTTCTTTTGAAACACTTACACCTACTCTACACCGTTGTCACAGACTATGGCCTCCCGTACGTTCGATGTTACCGAGGATATTCTTACTGCACCTGTTCGCCCAGCACAGATCACCATGGCTCCTGATGATCCTTACAGGATTGCCATGCGTTCAGCTACTGCGTCACCGACAACTTCTACTTCTGCACCGCCTGTTACACCTACTACGTAGGGACCCTCATCTTCTTTAGGGCTCCCTAGTACTTCGAGACAGCTTACTCTTCATCAGGCTTTGGCTCATGTGGCCCCACGTTTTGCCCATCGAGCTACGACACGTATGTCTGTACGCCCTGCTTCACCACCTTTGCACTTTGATGCTCACGCTCTTCTGTCAGATGCACCACCCACATCATTGCATCGTCGTCCAAGATCACCTACCCCATCACCACATGGTTCACCTGTTAGGAGACGACGATTGATGGAGTACTCTTCAGATGAGGAGGAGGAGTACGAGGGTGAGGATGAGGCTGATGACCCTCAGGAGGCTGAGCAGGGAGATGGTGACCCATAGGAGGGTGAGGAGGAGGATGATCCTCAGGAGGAGGAGATGCCTGATGATGATGGTTTGCCAGCACAGCCAGCTCAGGCTGAGAAGCCTGATTCTCCGATACATCCGTTAGAGCTTGTTTCACCTGATCACCCGTTTTTGTTTGTTTCACCACCTGGTATTCCCGTGGCGTCGGATGCGCCATCTGAGATTTTTGCTAAGCATGCAGAGTTGGGTGAGACTGGTAGGATGTGGGCTCAGATTACTGCTTTAGGTGAGAGGGTTACGCATATGTCTGAGCGGATTGATAGAGTGACTGTTGAGTTCATTGGAGAGTTGAGGATTGACTTGGTTACGGCTGAGAGGAGAGTTACTGAGATGAGGAGAGGCATGATGGAGATTCATGAGCATATTGAGAGCTTACAGAGAGGTTTCATCACAGCTCGCCAGGCAGATCGCAAGCTGTGGCAGAGAAACACTGAGCTGGAAAAGGAGGTAGCAGACCTCAAGAGGGATAGCGATACCCATAGTGTGGAGTTGGGATCATTGTGGAGAGACATAGATGGTTTGAGGCAGGAGTTGAGGAGCCTACGCCAGCATAGTGGCTAGATAGTTGGGTTATGTTGTCTTATTGCTTTCTACACCGAGGAGTGTTCGGTTAGAAAAGCTAGTTATCTTATTTGATGTATTTTCCGTTTGTTATTCATCTCGTTTGGAACGTTTAGTATCTTTTGTGTCTTCTGTAGTTGGAACGATGTTTGGATCACTATTTGTATGGATGATGGTTATTATTACTTGATGTTATGTGGTTTTAGATATTATGGAAAATGAGTTCCTATTTGTCGTGTTGATGTCTTGTGGTGCATGATTGATATTCTTTCCATGACTTGGCTTCATTTATTCAATTCTTGTTGAGCGTATGATAAGTGCTATCGGAGACTTACGAACCTTGTATGATGTTTCAGATCAATGGCTGTACGACGAAACCCTGTCAGAGCTACCCGAACTGGAACTGCCGCGACTACTCCTGGTCGCCGAGGACGCCGTCCTACTCGAAATGTGGAAACCCCTACTCCTGATAACCTGGACACTACTAACCGCAACAACAGGAATCGAAATGTTGATGTTCAGGGAGACAATGATCATGTTCCACCGAATGCACCTACCGTGGATCAGGTAATGATCAATCAACTTGTGGAGCAACGAGTTGCTGAGCTACTAGCAGAGTCAAATCATTCCAACAACTCTGCTGGAACTTTTCCACCTGTTCGCACTAATGGATGTAACTACAAGGAGTTCCGAATTTGTGGACCCATTGAGTTTGGTGGAACTGAAGGAGTGGTCTACTTGGTCAGGTGGATAGAGAAAACTGAGTCAGTGTTCAATGTCAGCAACTGTGCGGAGAATGCAAAGTAAAAGTTTGCTTCTTTTACCTTTAAGGACGAAGCTTTAACTTGGTAGAACAATTACCGAAATTCGGTTGGGAGTGATATGGCATATGCTATGACGTGGGAGCAATTTAAGTCTTTTCTGATTCAGACTTACTGCCCAAAGAATGAGATTAAGAAGCTGGAGATTGAGTTCTGGAATCACAAGGTGAAAGGTACCGACATGGCGACTCATAATCGCCGCTACCGAGAGTTAGCCTTGCTTTGCCCAGATATGGTTAGGACTGAGACTCAAAGGATTGAGCGGTATGCCGATGGGTTGCCGGTAGCTACAAGGAACGATGTGATTGCTGCTAAGCCTGCTAATATTCATGAGGCTATCACGATCGCTCAACAATTGATGGACTCGTTGGTATTGGAAGGAGCTGAGAAAGATAAGAATGGAAAGAGGAAGAGGGATAATCACTCTAAGGGTAATGATCACCGAAACAAACGACAGGCAACTACTAGAGCTTATGCTATGGGAGATGGAGATAAGAAGAGTTACACTGGAGATGTGCCCAGGTGTGGACGCTGTTACAAGAATCATTCTGGACGATGTAATGTGGTGTGCAAGAATTGCTCAAAGATGGGACACATAGCTAAGGACTGTAGAGCTCGACCAATTGCTATGGTTCAAGCTACTCCTGAAGCTATGAGTAAGGCGAATGTTACTTGTTTTGGAAGTGGAAAGAAGGGACAAGACAATGAGAACCAACGTGTGGAAGTAGGAGCTGCTCATGGGAGAGTGTATGCACTTGGAAACGAAAGAGGAGAAGACCCAAACGTCGTTACTGGTACGTTCCTTCTCAATAATCGTTATGCTTCCATACTATTTGATACTGGTGCCGATAGAAGTTTTGTGTCAAAAAATTTTGCACCCTTACTAGAGAAACCCCCGATGGCCTTAGGAATTGGTTATGATGTAGAGTTAGCTAACGGAAATATAGAAAGGATTAAGGCTATCATTCGCGGTTGCACGTTGAATTTCCTGAATGACCCTTTCAACATAGATCTTCTACCCATCACGTTAGGAAGTTTCGATGTCATTAT
The DNA here is from genome assembly GCA_030686995.1 of Artemisia argyi. Lineage (NCBI taxonomy): Eukaryota > Viridiplantae > Streptophyta > Magnoliopsida > Asterales > Asteraceae > Artemisia > Artemisia argyi. The sequence goes on along the minus strand of CM060682.1, from coordinate 210,875,726 downwards.
TGGTATGGATTGGTTGTCGAAGTATCGTGCTCATATACTTTGCGATAAGAAAATCGTGTGTGTGCCTTACGGCAAGGAGATTTTAAATATACAAGGAGATCGACAAGATTTGAGGAGCCCATCCAGATTAGCTGTCATATCTTGCACTAAGTTACCAAAGCTAATGGAAAAAGGGTGTTACTTTTTCTTAGCTCAAATATCCGAGAAAGGAGGGAAGGAGAAGAAAGAGAAGTGCATTGGAGATGTACCTATAGTTTGTGATTTTCCGGATGTGTTTCCCGATGATTTGCCGGGAATCCCGCCTACTAGACAAGTGGAGTTTCAGATTGAGTTGATACCTGGTGCTGCACCCGTGGCATGGGTACCTTATCGACTTGCACCTACTGAACTGGAAGAGTTGTTGAAACAATTAGCGGAGTTAGCCGAAAAGGGATTTATACGACCAAGTTCTTCACCTTGGGGAGCTCCAGTTTTATTCGTGAAGAAGAAGGATGGATCTTTTCGTATGTGTTTTGATTACCGAGAGCTGAACAAGTTAACGGTGAAGAATAGATACCCGTTACCGAGGATTGACGACTTGTTCGATCAGCTCCAAGGATCGAGTGTGTATTCGAAGATCGACCTGAGATCGGGATATCATCAACTTAGAGTTCGCTAGGAAAATATTCCGAAAACGGCTTTCAAAACCCGTTACGGGCATTACGAGTTCCAAGTGATGCCGTTTGGGTTAACTAACGCACCAACAGTATTCATGGATCTCATGAATCGAGTGTGTAAGCCTTATTTAGACAAGTTCGTGATCGTGTTCATCGACGATATTCTAATCTATTCGAAGAGTGAGAAGGAGCATGAGGAGCATCTAAGACTCATCTTAGAATTGCTCAACCAGGAGAAGCTGTATGCCAAGTTCTCCAAATGTGAATTTTGGATTCCGACGATACAATTTTTGGGCCATGTGATTGATAGTCAAGGAGTTCATGTAGATCCCGCTAAGATTGAAGCGATTAAAGATTGGGCTGCGCCGACGACCCCAACTGAAGTTCGTCAATTTTTGGGTTTAGCCGGTACTACCGAAGATTCATTGAGGGATTTTCGAAGATAGCAAAGCCATTGACCAAATTGACTCAAAAGAATGTTAAATACGAATGGGGAGATAAGGAAGAGGAAGCATTTCAATTACTTAAGGAAATGTTGTATAGTGCTCCTATCTTAGCGTTACCTGAAGGTAGTGAGGACTTTGTCGTCTACTGTGATGCTTCTCATAAGGGGTTGGGAGTTGTGTTAGTGCAACGAAAGAAAGTGATAGCTTATGCTTCACGACAGCTTAAGAAGCATGAGAAGAACTACGCCACCCATGATTTGGAGTTAGGTGCTGTGGTTTTTGCTTTGAGAATATGGAGACAATACTTGTATGGAACCAAGTGTGTTGTATTCACTGACCACAAGAGTCTGCAACACATCTTGAATCAGAAAGAGCTCAACATGAGACAGCGACGTTGGATTGAACTGCTAAGCGATTATGATTACGAAATCCGTTATCATCCCGGTAAAGCAAACGTCGTTGCTGATGCTCTTAGTTGAAAGGAGAGAATCCCGCCATTACGAGTTAGGTCATTAGGAATGACTATCGTATCGCCGTTACCATCTCAAATATTAGAAGCTCAAACGGAAGCATTGAAAGCAGAAAACCGACCTGCTGAGAACATATTTGGGATGGCTGAAATGAGAAATGATTTGTTAAGCGTTCTGATGGAATATTGTGTTTTGGAGACCGAAGTTGGGTACCATTGTATGGAGGAATTCGAGAGTTGATTATGCATGAGTCGCATAAGTCAAGGTACTCTATTCATCCTGGGTCAGACAAGATGTACCAGGATCTGAAGAAGTTATATTGGTGGCCAAACATGAAGGCCGATATAGCATTGTACGTTAGTAAGTGCTTGACATGTTCGAAGGTTAAGGCCGAACATCAAAGACCGTCAGGATTATTGACGCAACCAGTACTCCCGGTTTGGAAGTGGGAGCGGATTACGATGGACTTTATTACCAAATTACCGTAGACAGCTAGCGGTTGTGACGCTATCTGGGTAATTGTGGATCAATTAACTAAGTCTGCTCATTTCCTGGCAATTAGTGAAGATGATAGTGTCGAAAAACTTGCGAGGTTGTATGTGAAAGAAATTATTTCTCGTCATGGTGTTCCGATATCGATTATTTCTGATCGCGACAGCCGTTTCACATCATCATTGTGGCGATCACTTCAAACCGCTTTGGGGACGAGACTTGATATGAGTACTGGTTGGGCTGGGAGAAGTATCTACCCCTTGCGGAATTCTCCTATAACAATAGCTACCACACAAGTCTTAAAGCTGCACCATTCGAAGCCTTATATGGTCGTAAATGCCGTTCGCCTATTGGTTGGGCTGAAGTTGGAGATAGCCAACTCACAGGCCCTGAGCTTATATTAGAGACTACTGAGAAAGTGACTCAAATTCGTGATCGGTTACAAGCAGCTAGAGATAGGCAGAAAAGTTACGCTGGACCACTTTCCTTGTGTATAGTAGCAGGTTCACTCTGCTTAGTTTTAACATGTATTTATCCTGATATCAGAGACGTAAACCCCTAGAGTTCCAGGTTGGAGATAAAGTGATGCTGAAAGTCTCGCCTTGGAAAGGTGTAATACGTTTTGGGAAACGTGGAAAGCTCAACCCTCGCTACATTGGACCATTTCTTATTTTAGAAAGAATTAGGCCCGTAGCTTATCGGTTGAAACTACCACAGTAGTTGAGTAAAGTTCACGATGTGTTTCATGTGAGTAATTTGAAGAAATGCCTTTCGGATGAGACACCGGTTATACGGATGAAGGATATTCGTGTGGATGAGAGTTTGAACTTTGTGGAAGAGCCGATTGAGATTTTGGATCAAGAGATAAAACGACTAAAGCGAAGTCGTATTCCACTCATCAAAGTTCGTTGGAATTCGCGGCATGGACCAGAATTTATGTGGGAAAGTGAGGATGAGTTTCGAAAGAAATATCCGAAGCTTTTTACTTCGCAGATGGTTTTTCCGAGTGAAACCCGGGACGGGTTTCTTCTGAGGCAGGGAGGATGTGACAACTGGAAATTTAGGGAAACAAATTATAAACCCGCATTACTTTAAATTTAATAAATTTTGGAATATTTGAAAAGTTTATTCGTAATGGGAATTGTAAACGTTGAACCGTGATTTTGAACTCCGTGATATTTATGGAAATAGATTTTTTATTATTGGTTTGGTATATTGTGGTGACTTATTTTTGAGATATTTATTAGGCGCTACATTGACTCCGAAACTAGGATAACCTAATGAAAAGTTTAATATTTTGAATCTTTGGTTCGGTTGATATATTTTGGAACGTATTATGGTATTTTATAATTTTTGGGTTTGAGTTTGGTCCGAGAGAGTTGATTTATTTTAAAAGGTTTCGGGTTTGGTCCGTGTATTTTACACCGGGTTACCTCACCCACCTTCCTAATAATATCCTTATTATTACTATTATTATTATTATTATTAAATTTTTTTTTTTTTTGTTTGGGACTTGGGGGCCGGTTTTAACACCACAAACACAAACACAAACAAAAACATAAAAACACAACACCCACACCTCCCTCATCTCTCTCTCTCTAATATATCAACACCATCATCACTAACCCTAGCCGCCGCCCCCATAATCCGGCCACCACTGCTCCACCACCGGTCACCACACCACACCGCCACCACCAAACGACTCCCCATCAATTCCTCTTCAAGATCCACTAAAACACGCGCCCCAAAACTTTAATTTTCACCACGATAACACCACAAATCCGCCACCATCTTGTGTATTTTAGGAGTACTATTCATCTTGGTATTGTGAATCAAAGGTAAGACGAGTGGAGACTCGTATTTTGGCGAAAAGCGTGACCAAGGGTCACGAACCTTGTGATTTCTTTCGGGATTATGATTAAAAACGTGAGAACTCAATTGGGTTTTTGATAAAATGGATTAAATGTGAGGTTTGGTATCCTTGGGTGTCGACTTTCATGCATTTGGTGCTCGGATTTGTTAGCTTGGATGCGTTTTGTTTTATTTTTGGCTCGATAGAGCTCAACCGAGACCCTATGGTCTCGGTGTGATGATGTTTTTGGCTCGTTTGAGGGTCTAGAGAGACTCTTGGTCCGCTTGGTTTGATTCTTGGTTAGATTGGAATCGATTTGATGCTTGTCGTTGTTGGTTGTGTGTCGCGAACCAAGGGGTCCATTTGGCAGATTTTGTACGCTCGAATGAGCTTATGCCGAGACCTAATGTGGTCTTGGGTTCGAGTCTCTTGACTTGTGGTTATGGCCGAGACCCAAGTGGGTCATTTGGCTCGGGTTTGGCTTGGTAAACCAACCCGGGATTAGTTTATATTGATGTTCCCTTGTTGTGATTCATGTTATCGTTTATGGACTTGTTGTGATACTTGGATTTTCGGCCGTATATTATTGTTGGGTATGTGACTATTATTTTGGTGAAGTGTTGACGATGATATGGATGAATGGGAACCGTTGGTGTGACGGTGATTTATGTAACAACCGCGGTTTTGGCAGGTCAGTTTGACTCATAGTCTTGACTCGGTTGACGTTTGTTTGGTGTATCCTAGGTGTTTGTAGTGATATAAGTGTGATATAGGTGAGTTTTAGCACTAAATCCCTTTGCGTAAGTGGTTTTATTGTGATTTGGAAAGTTTGGAATTTGGGAAAATTCATTTTGATCACCTTTGTGGTGTAGAAATGACTTGTGTAGTTTTTGGTGTTTTTGTGTTTTTGCGTAACGAGTCTTCGTTCAAGTATTTGAGCGTTAGCAAGTTACGAGGAGTTTGTTTTTATGTGTTATGCTTATAAAAGAGTGTGAAAATCTATTTTTGGAAACTTTGTTTTGAAAATGATGATTTTCCGGTTTGTCGTAAAAATTGAGGTTTATCGCATAAGACGCTAGGATTAGCTACGGGTGTTTATAAAATATGAAAAGTATGAGGTTTTGAGTGTAATAAATAAATTTAATAAAAAAATAAAAATAAATATATAAATAAAAGGGGCTGCCGAATTTAAGGGATAAGGAGGAAAAGGGAAACCCAATTTGAGTCCAAATATGACTCTTAGACCCAAAGATTATCCATAATTAATATAAATACAAACCAAACAACCCTCAAACGTTTTTTTTTATGATTTTGGTCGTTCATGGGAGGCCAAGGAAGAAGAAAAAATAGGGTTTATAATTTGGAAGCAATAATCAAGAATAAAGGTAAAATTCTTAAAATACATGTTCAATTAGTTGATTAATTATTCAAATTCATGTAATATTAAGTATGAAGGACCTAGGGTTTGTAAGTTTCAGCAAATTAATGTTATTAAACATGTTGAGATCAATTAATGATAATAGTATGATGATTGGTTAAGAGAATTGAGCGTAAAACATGCTAGTTATTGAGTTAGGGTTTGGACAGAAAAGTAGTGCTGTAAAGATGTGAGTGTAATTAACCGATGGTGAGGAGTTAAGTCACGAATTTTATGTCTAAATTGAAGTATAATGAAAGAGCTTTCCAAAAGGTCCAGCCATGATTGATTTCAAGGTGGGGAAGTTGGTCTTTTGATTTTTCTTTGTTAAGGTGTCAAAGTGATGCGTGGGAATTGCACCAGGCTTTACCTCTCGAGGGATCTCGAAAAGCTTACAACCCCCACCAGGCTGTGTACCTGATCGTTGTAGTATAGTATAGTGACAAGTACCGGGGGATTGATCGTTCAGCAAGGAATAGTGTCGCTAGGATTAGAAAACCTAAATACTAGTTCTAAAGATGAAAGATGATTATTTTTGTATTTTTATGTTTTTTTAGAAAGCAAGTAAAAATCTCGGGTTTGAAGGAGTTGGGCGAATTAGTTGCTAGTCAACTAACCCAATACTAAAGATGCAAATAAATAAAATACTAAAAGTGAAAATTAACTAAATTATGCTAAGGTTGTGAGCAATAAATGGAGAAAATGTGTTTACTTAGATTTCACTACTCCCTAGATATCTTTTACACGTTAATTACTTGTTATAGTTGCATGGATGACGGGTCGTATTCCTTAATACCATTCATGGGGTGATGCACTTAACTCCCCAGTTCTATGAGCTCTTATCTACTCCTATGCCATGCACAACATAACCATAGGGATCCGAAACAGTGGCTCATGCATTAAATACTACCAATAAAGACCTAGTGCATATCGGTTCATGTTTCCTAAGACGTTCAAGCATGTTACCATTTGGAGATCTACCAGTTTTCTTAAGCCTAACATAAAATCATTCATCCAAAACAACTACAAGCAAGTAATCAACACATAATTAACATCTAGGTTTCATTAGATCCAAGCAAACACAAAGAAAGTCTAGCCTAACATAGTGGAATCAAGACAAGAACAAGATATAGACAACCAACACATAGACATATTGATTGAATTAAAAGAGTACTTATCTCAATTACACTTGAAAGGTATCAAGGGTTTAAAACTCTTGAAAAACCTGTAAAATTCGTACCAAAATCGTGGCTAGGGTTTCTCCAAAACTTCTCTCTTTTAATGTGAAAAACTAGAAAACTATATATAGGAAATTGGGGATGACGGCGTAAAGAACAAATGTGTGACGCCCTCATCTCGCCGCCAAATACTTCCTCGGACGGCCTTGATCTACTTCTGACGCCGTCATCCCTAGGCCGTCACACAAATTACTCTTGACGCCCTGTGTTGTGACGCCGTCACCAACTCTCGGATTTTAATTCATGATGTCTGACGCCGTCAGGAATTAACTCTTGACGCCGTCAGGTACTGTTCCCAGCATGGAAAATAGAGACTTTTCCGTTTTCTTCACTTTATGCTCCAAAAACGTCCAAAATGGCTTCTTTTCCAGAATTCACTCTCCAAGTACCTAAAATCAAAAAAGGAACGATTTAGGGTAATATTTGATCAAATAAATTCAATTCCGGGCTTAAATGACCCCCTAAAAGTGGTTCATTTTTCGTCTTATCATATACCCTTACACTTGAGATTTGCTTGTCCTCAAGCAAATATGCTTTTATTCTAATCAAAAGACAAGTTAGAGGTCATTTAACACTAATATAAAAGTAATTACAACAAATAATCGTTCCACAAAAGACCAAAGACAAGCACGGAGGTCATACACTAGCACCTCACAAATAGTGTTTAGATACTCACATCTCTCGGGTGTAATAAAGTATAAATTACAATATGGAAATGGAAGATATCTCTCACTACCTGTCATAGCAAAATAGATTACCATAGGCTTGGGAAAGGATCAAACCTCCACCACATGACGTAAGCACCTAGGATAAACTATCAAAGAGGTCTTTTAAAGGGTTGTAACGTTAGGTATAGGGATATGAATTACACGGTTTTGTTGGATAAAGGAAGTTTTTATTGGTGGCGAGCTAACAATCTTGGTTAATTACATGTACAATAGGCGTTGCTAAGCCAAGTGATGCGTGGGAATTGCACCAGGCTTTACCTCTCGAGGGATCTCGAGAAGCTTACAACCCCCACCAGGCAGTGAACCTGATCGTTGTAGTATAGTATAGTGGCAGGTACCGGGGGATTGATCGTTCAACTTGGGAATAGTGTCGCTAGGATTAGAAAACCTAAATACTAGTTCTAGAGGTGAGGGATGACTATTTTTGTGTTTTTATATTTTTATGAAAGCAAGTAAAATCTCGGGTTTTGAAAGAGTGGGCGGAATTAGTTGTTATTCAACTAACCCAAAACTAAGATGCAATCAAAATAAAATACTAGAAAAGAAAATTAACTAAATTATACTAGAGTTGTGAGCAGTAATTGGAGAAGATGTGTTTACTTAGATTTCCTTACTCCCTAGATATCTTTTACACGTTAATTACTTGTTATAATTGCATGGATGACGGATCGTATTCCTTAATACCATTCATGGGGTGGCATACATAACTCCCCAATTCTATGAGCTCTTATCTCCTCCTACACCATGCCCAGCACAACTATAGGGATTATAAATAGTGGCTCATGCATTAAATACAACCAATAAAGACTTAGTACGCCTCGGTTCATGTTTCTTAAGACGTTCAAGCATGTTACCATTTGGAGATCTGCCAGTTTTCTTAAGCCTAACAAATAAATCATTCATCCAAGAACAAGAATAAACAAGTAATCAACACATAATCAATATCTAGGTTTCATTAGATCTAAGCAAACACAAGAGAGATTTAGCCTAGCATGATAGAATTAAGACAAGAACAAGATATAGACAACCAACACATAGACATATTGATTGAATTAAAAGAACACTTATCTTTATTAATCATGCAAGGTATCAAGGGGTTGGAACCCTTGAAAAACCTGTAAAGTCACACCAAAATCGTATCTAGGGTTTCTCCCAAAAACTCCTCTTTTTAAAACTGAAAAACTAGAAAAGTATATATAGGAAATTCGACCTGACGGCGTCAAGAACAAACTTGTGACGCCGTCAGACCGCCGCCAAATAGTTCCTCGGACGGTCTTGATCTACTTTTGACGCCGTCAACCCTTAGGCCGTCATGCAATTTACTCTTGACGCCCTGTGTGTGACGCCGTCACCATCTCTCGGTAAATAATTCCATGATCTCTGACGCCGTCATCATGTGCCTCTTGACGCCGTCACGAACTCTCGGTAAAAATTAGTTGTAGATACGTCTGACGCCGTCAGGTTGTGACCCTTGACGCCGTCAGGAACTGTTCCCAGCAAGGAAAATAGAGACTTAGCCGTTTTCTTCACTTTTATGCTCCAAAAACGTCCAAAATAGCTTCTTTTCCAGAATTCACTCTCCAAGTACCTAAAATCACAAAAGGAACGATTTAGGGCAATATTTGATCAAATAAGTTCGATTCCGGGCTTAAATGACCCCCTAAAAGTGGTTCATTTTTCGCCTTATCATATACCCTTACACTTGAGATTTGCTTGTCCTCAAGCAAATATGCTTTTATTCTAATCAAAAGACAAGTTAGAGGTCATTTAACACTAATATAAAAGTAATTACAACAAATAATCGTTCCACTAAAGACCAAAGACAAGCATGGAGGTCATATACTAGCACCTCACAAATAGTGTTTAGATACTCACATCTCTCGGGTGTAATAAAGTAATATAACATTATGGAAATGGAAGATATCTCTCACTACCTGTCATAGCAAAATAGATTACCATAGGCTTGGGAAATGATCAAACCTCCACCACATGGCGTAAGCACCTAAGATAAACTATCAAAGAGGTCTTTTAAAGGGTTGTAACGTTAGGTATAGGGATATGAATTACACGGTTTTGTTGGATAAAGGAAGCTTTTCTGGTGGCGAGCTAACAATCTTGGTTAATTACATGTACAATATGGCGTTGCTAAGCCAAGACTAGATTCGACTTAAGCTAATAAATGAAAAATAACAAAAACATAAAATAAACAAAGAATAAAAAGGGATGGTAGTCCGTATGTTTTTCTCTTTTCTTTTTCTATTTTTTTCTTTTCTTTTCTTCTTTTTTCGATTTTTTTTTTTTTTTTTTTTTTTTTTTTTTGCATACACTCTTACCCTACCATCCATAATAATACATCATAGGGAATGTAAATTCCCCTTACACTTGAATCTTTACATACTTTACAATAAACTAATCTAATGACTCGAATTAAGAAAATCAAAACACTTGGAGTACTTTTAAGATTAACGTACATATGAGGGTAATAAATGATGTTCTTCCCCATTACTCCATAAAATAAGTACTTACCCATGAGTCCCAATCGTCCCAAAACAATATGTACAAGGATATGACTCGACTTAGCAACCATGTAACCAATTAGAAAGTTAACTTAGGGTTTAACAAATAACAATAATGCACTAAAGATGAGTGCATACACGGAAGGCTAAGGCGATTTGGGTGTACATTTAAGTGGGGTGTAACAAATTCTTCCTTTAAGTAAAATGCTTAAAGTTAGAAACAAAAAGATAGGCTCGGAGGGGTGTACTAGGGGTTTCGTGTACTAAAAATGAGTACAACGCTAAGGGTGTGGGAAAAATTAGTTGACTTAACTAGTCAAACAATATGACTTAAATGGTCAAGAAATTATGATACGGGTTTAACACAAGGGTGATCCTAATGCCTCTTATCATATAGTAAATCCTACTACACGAATGTAGTCTCACTAGCGGTCTTGGAATGCATCACTAACGCAAGTTCTAGAATCTAAATGCTACCGGTACACTCATAAGCACTAAAAGTAAATGCTTTTCCTATCAAATCTAAAGGCGAACCTCACATTTTTGGGTGGAAAATTTTTCTGAATATACGGTTATGTGCTAGATATACAATCTCCTATCCATGAGACGCTTGCTATGGCTAAAGTTTCACTCCTAAATGTTGTAAAAAATTTTAAATTTGGAGCTAAAATTACACTAACAAGTATTTCTCATAGTTTTATTACACATCTACTATTAAACAAAACAAACTCAAACGAAAGTGTATTGTAAGGTATCATCTTTTTACCCTCCCCTTACACTTAAGATGAACATTGTCCCCAATGTTCAAGTAAAGAATGTAAAAGAAAACAAGTAAAGAGAATGAAATCAAATACTCCCCTGATTCGCTCGGTATGGATTAAAGGTTGGTCAGGTTAGATCTTCCTCCAAGAAAACGAACAATCAAAGCTTCCCTTCCAGAATATAAATCATCTTCTTGTCCAATATAACCTGTAGAACCTGACAAAATAGACAAGACAACCTCGCGTAAAATCGGCGGCATCCTATATAACTTACAAAATCCTAGAAAGCAAAGTAAGATATAATGCTTGTAAATGAAGTTTGCAGATTTCCTGGAGATTATAAAACTTAATAATTCACAAAAACCATAAGACTCCGTTAGAAAAACAAAACTGGTAAAATTTCCAGATTTTCACCCGTGACGCCGTCAAGAGTAAACTCGTGACGCCGTCAGGATTGACCTACAGAAATTCTTGTGTTAAGTTTCTGGAAAATTTCTGGAAAAACTTGGTTCTACTTCCTGGACAATCCTGCAAAACTTCATTATGACTCAATACAAGCATTTGACTCTAACATTTACGAATATACATGCTCACTTAAAATTGTGGAGAATCATGATCGTGTGTTTCTTAAAAACATATTTGGGGTTTCCCCTTACACTTATCTTTTGCAAAAATACTTTTAGGTTGGAGTTAAGACTAGGCTAAACAACATAATAAAGTATTTCCACTTTTTAATTTTGAAACATGATCTACCAACAATAAAAATAAAGAATGCATACGGAAGCAAATAACAAACAAACAAAATAAAAATCACACAAAGCATGGGTTGCCTCCCAAGAAGCGCTTTTCTTTATTTACGAGTCTTGTAGCTAGACTCAAGGCCATGGGTTACTACGTGACCTCATCGTTAGTTCCATTCCTTAGGTCGTCTTCTAAACCAGTTTTGTATTCCGGACCTAGTTGCAAGCATTCTTTGTAGAAACCAAGCATTCTATTCTTCACATACTCTACTCCTCTACGTCTGTCCTCCTCATTCCTATAATAAGCCGCTTGCTTATGTTCTTTTTTGAAATTAGAGAGAAGGCGGTATTGCTCAATTTTGTAGGGCATTTGATAAGCAACCTCATCATTCTCTTCCTTAAATCTAACTATCCCTAGAGTCGGATCATAACTCATCCTAGTGGCCTCAACAAATGGTTTTCCGAATATTACTTGGCTTAGGCAAGCATCTATCACCGGACGAGTGTCTTCAACTATCACAAAATCTATCTCATAGGTGAGATTACCTATGATTACATGCAATCCTTTCACTCTCCCTACAAAATTACTTATGAGGTTCCTATTGGGCATCTTCCTAAAATTAAGTTGCTTTTTCATTACCCAATTATAGTAGGTCCTAGTCATGATGTTTATAGGAGACCTAGGATCTATATATGCTTTCCATACATGAATATGCCCAATGTTGCATGGTATGTTGATGTTAGAGGAATCACCTACTTTAATAAGGGGTGAACCAAGGATATATGGTGTCTCGGGGCCATCGAATAAATCCTTATGATATTCCCGTTCTTCCTTGGTGGGCAACTTATCGAAGTATTTTTCTATGTTTTCTACTTCCTCTAATTCTTCTTCCTTATTAACCTCAACTTTCTTACTTTCATCCCTAGGCTTGGCTTCTATTCCAATTTCATCCATGTCACTTTCTTCTCTAACCTCCTCTTTTGATTTAATAGTGACAACATTGACAAAGTGTACTTGTTTGGATGACGAGGGATCCTTAATGTCCTTCCTAGGTGTGGTTAACGCTTGGTTGTTGAGGGCTTTCAACAAGTTGTCTATCTTGTTGGTCATCTCAGTTTGTTGTTGGTTGAACTCGGTTTCAAACCTAGCTATGCGGGCTTCTTGAGATGCCATGAACTTAGACATCAATCCTTCAAGATTGTTGGTACTACCATAGTTGTTAGAAGGATTGTTGTTGAAAGTATGGTTGGAGGGTGGACCGTTTGGTTGGTAACGATTAGGCGGATTGGAAGAATTGGCTTGATTTTGTTTCCACCTAAGGTTTGGGTGATTTTTCCAAGAGGGGTTGTAGGAATCACCGTAAGGGTTTGGCTCGGGCTTGAAAGTGTACCACTTATCTCCCGCTTCGTTGGTACGCGTGGATGCGTAGTCCGCAAAAGCTGTTCCGGGGAGTTCCACACAATCACGAGTGTCATGGGGACCACTACATAATTCGCATGAAGAAGTGATTTTATTCACTTGGCTTGAAGGCTTAGGAGCTTCGTAAGATTTCATGAGAAACTTGACTTGATCTTCAAGTTCCATGATCCTACGGTCGGGAGTGCTAGATTTGTTTGAAGGCAAAGATATTGCCTTGACCGTTTTGTTCAAATCACGGGGATCATTCCAACTTTCGTTGTCATAGAGAGCAAGATCTTCTATGAGTTCCCATGATTGTTCCGCACTTAGATAACGTAGCTTACCACCAGCCGATTGGTCAATGGTTCGCCTCGTGGAGAGATCGATATGGTCATAGAAGATTTGGATTTGGAGCCAAAGATCTATGCCATGATGAGGGACTTTTTGGAGTAAGTCCTTGAAACGAGTCCATGCTTCATAGAGAGTTTCACCTTGACGTTGTTGGAACATCAAGATGTCATTTATAAGCTTGGTAGTTCTCCCCGGTGGGAAAAATTGAGCAAGGAAACGAGTGATGAGATCATCCCATGTGGTGATGGATCCCGCGGGTAAACGCTCAAGCCATTGACTAGCTTGATCCCGTAGAGAGAATTGGAATAGGCGTAAATGGGTTGTCTCTCTAGTTGCAACATCTAGGTCTATGGAATCTACGATTTTGAGGAAGTCCTTAAGATGTTGATTTGGATCTTCGGAACGAAGTCCATGGAATGCACATCCGCTTTGCACCAACCGGATGGTGTCGGATCGCAAGGGTGTGACATTGGCTCCGGTGAGCTCAATGGTGTTTCGATAGCCTTGGTGGCTAGGTCGGGAGTACTCTCCTAAGGTTCGGGGTCTAAGGGGTTCTATTGGTGGGTTTTGTTGTGGTGGGATGATGGGTTCAAAGATGTTACCACCTTCCATGATGTCGGATGGTAAAGGTTACGAACAAAGACACGAAGAAATAAGATAGACTAAAGAAGACCTAAGAAATAAAAATAAAATCTTACTAGAAAGGAATCTAGCAAGTAGAGCTAATAAAAAGATAAACTAACCTAGACAATAACTATTCCCCAGGCTGCGGCGCCAAAAACTTGATGCGTGGGAATTGCACCAGGCTTTACCTCTCGAGGGATCTCGAGAAGCTTACAACCCCCACCAGGCAGTGTACCTGATCGTTGTAGTATAGTATAGTGGCAGGTACCGGGGGATTGATCGTTCAACTTGGGAATAGTGTCGCTAGGATTAGAAAACCTAAATACTAGTTCTAGAGGTGAGGGATGACTATTTTTGTGTTTTTATATTTTTATGAAAGCAAGTAAAATCTCGGGTTTTGAAAGAGTGGGCGGAATTAGTTGTTATTCAACTAACCCAAAACTAAGATGCAATCAAAATAAAATACTAGAAAAGAAAATTAACTAAATTATACTAGAGTTGTGAGCAGTAATTGGAGAAGATGTGTTTACTTAGATTTCCTTACTCCCTAGATATCTTTTACACGTTAATTACTTGTTATAATTGCATGGATGACGGATCGTATTCCTTAATACCATTCATGGGGTGGCATACATAACTCCCCAATTCTATGAGCTCTTATCTCCTCCTACACCATGCCCAGCACAACTATAGGGATTATAAATAGTGGCTCATGCATTAAATACAACCAATAAAGACCTAGTACGCCTCGGTTCATGTTTCTTAAGACGTTCAAGCATGTTACCATTTGGAGATCTGCCAGTTTTCTTAAGCCTAACAAATAAATCATTCATCCAAGAACAAGAATAAACAAGTAATCAACACATAATCAATATCTAGGTTTCATTAGATCTAAGCAAACACAAGAGAGATTTAGCCTAGCATGATAGAATTAAGACAAGAACAAGATATAGACAACCAACACATAGACATATTGATTGAATTAAAAGAACACTTATCTTTATTAATCATGCAAGGTATCAAGGGGTTGGAACCCTTGAAAAACCTGTAAAGTCACACCAAAATCGTATCTAGGGTTTCTCCCAAAAACTCCTCTTTTTAAAACTGAAAAACTAGAAAAGTATATATAGGAAATTCGACCTGACGGCGTCAAGAACAAACTTGTGACGCCGTCAGACCGCCGCCAAATAGTTCCTCGGACGGTCTTGATCTACTTTTGACGCCGTCAACCCTTAGGCCGTCATGCAATTTACTCTTGACGCCCTGTGTGTGACGCCGTCACCATCTCTCGGTAAATAATTCCATGATCTCTGACGCCGTCATCATGTGCCTCTTGACGCCGTCACGAACTCTCGGTAAAAATTAGTTGTAGATACGTCTGACGCCGTCAGGTTGTGACCCTTGACGCCGTCAGGAACTGTTCCCAGCAAGGAAAATAGAGACTTAGCCGTTTTCTTCACTTTTATGCTCCAAAAACGTCCAAAATAGCTTCTTTTCCAGAATTCACTCTCCAAGTACCTAAAATCACAAAAGGAACGATTTAGGGCAATATTTGATCAAATAAGTTCGATTCCGGGCTTAAATGACCCCCTAAAAGTGGTTCATTTTTCGCCTTATCACCAAGACTAGACTCGACTTAAGCTACTAAATGAAAAATAACAAAAACATAAAATGAACATAGAATAAAAAGGGATGGTAGTCCGTATGTTTTTCTCTTTCTTTTTCTATTTTTTTTTTCTTTTCTTGTTTCTATTTTTTTCGATTTTTTTTTTTTTATATACACTTTTACCCTACCATCCAAAATAATACATCATAGGGAATGGAAATTCCCCTTACACTTGAATTTTTACATACTTTACATTAAACTAATCTAATGACTCGAATTAAGAAAATCAAAACACTTGGAGCACTTTTAAGATTAACGTACATATGGGGGTAATATATGATGTTCTTCCCCATTACTCCATAAAATAAGTACTTACCCATGAGTCTCAATCGTCCCAAAACAATATGTACAAGGATATGACTCGACTTAGCAACCATGTAATCAATGAGAAAGTTAACTTAGGGTTTAACAAGTAACAATAATGCACTAAAGATGAGTGCATACACGGAAGGCTAAGGCGATTTGGGTGTACATTTAAGTGGGGTGTAACAAATTCTTCCTTTAAGTAAAATGCTTAAAGTTAGAAACGAAAAGATAGGCTCGGAGGGGTGTACTAGGGGTTTCGTGTACTAAAAATGAGTACAACGCTAAGGGTGTGGGAAAAATTAGTTGACTTAACTAGCCAAGTAATATGACTTAAATGGTCAAGTAATTATGATACGGGTTTAACACAAGGGTGATCCTAATGCCTCTTATCATGTAGTAAATCCTACTACACGAATGTAGTCTCACTAGCGGTCTCGGGATGCATCACTAACGCAAGTTCTAGAATCTAAATGCTACCGATACACTCATAAGCACTAATAGTGAATGCTTTTCCTATCAAAACTAAAGGCGAACCTCACGTATTTGGGTGGAAAATTTTTCTGAAAGTACGGTTATGTGCTAGTTATACAATATCCTATCCATGAGACGCTTGCTATGGCTAAAGTTTCACTCCTAAATGTTGTAAAAAATTTTAAATTTGGCGCTAAAATTACACTAACAAGTATTTCTCATAGTTTTATTACACACCTAACATTAAACAAAACAAACTCAAGCGAAAGTGTATTGTAAGGTATCATCAATTTACCCTCCCCTTACACTTAAGATGAACATTGTCCCCAATGTTCAAGTAAAGAATATAAAAGTAAAATAGTAAAAAGAATGAAATCAAATACTCCCCTGATTCGCTCGGTATGGATTAAAGGTTGGCCAGGTTAGATCTTCCTCCAAGAAAATGAACAATCAAAGCTTCCCTTCCAGAATATAAATCACCTTCTTGTCAAACATAACCTGTAAATCCTGAGAAATTAGACAAGACAACCTCGCGTAAAATCGGCGGCATCCTATATAAGTTACTAAATCCTAGAAAGCAAAGTAAGATATAATGCTTGTAAATGAAGTTTGCAGATTTCCTGGAGATTATAAAACTTAATAATTCACAAAAACTATAAGACTCCGTTAGAAAAACAAAACTGGCAAAATTTCCAGATTTTTACACGTGACGCCGTCAAGAGTAAACTCTTGACGCCGTCAGGATTGACCTGCAGAAATTCTTATGTTAAGTTTCCGGAAAATTTCTGGAAAAACTTGGTTCCACTTCCTGGAAAATCCTGCAAAACTTCATTATGACTCAATACAAGCATTTGACTCTAACAAATATAAATATACATGCTCACTTAAAATTGTGGAAAATCATGATCGTGTGTTTCTTAAAAACATATTTGGGGTTTCCCCTTACACTTATCTTTTGCAAAAATACTTTTAGGTTGGAGTTAAGACTAGGCCAAACAACATAGTAAAGTATTTCCACTTTTTAGTTTAGAAACATGATCTATCAACAATAAAAATGAAGCATGCATACGGAAGCAAATAACAAACAAATAAAATGAAAATCACACAAAGCATGGGTTGCCTCCCAAGAAGCGCTTTTCTTTATTTACGAGTCTTGTAGCTAGACTCAAGGCCATGGGTTACTATGTGACCTCATCTTTGGTTCCAATTCCTAGGTTATCTCCTAAATTAGTTTTGTATTTCGAACCCGATTGAAGATGTTCTACATAAAGTTCATTTGCCTTTTTCTTAAGTGCTTCTAACATCCTTGTGGCAAGCTCTCTATCGACTTTATATATCGGTCCTAGAGCCAAGCAATCCTTATAGAAGAGGCTTCTCTCCTCCCATACATAACCCATGCCCCTTGCTTTATCCTCTTCATTGATGTCCTCGAAAGCAGCAATGTTATCTTTGTCAAATCGAGGCATAAAACGAAATTCCTTCATTCTATTCGGCATCCTATATGTGATCTTGTCAGTTTTGTTAGAGAATCGGATTGTCCCATTCATCTCATCATATTCTAACTTTGACTCTTCAATAAAAGGTTTACCAAACACAACATGGGACAATCGACAATCAATCACATTAACCATATCTTCAACAACCATAAAGTCGGTGATATAAGTAAAGTCTCCAACAAAGATATGTAGACCTTTAATTCTCCCGACAAAGTTACAAACTCTCCCGGGGTATTTGGGATCTTTTCTAGGTCCAATTCTTGTTTTTACTATATCATTATAGACGTTTGAGGACATAATGTTGATTGAGGATTTAAAATCAATGTAAGCATTTTCAATATGTTTATACCCAATCATACATGGTATCTTAGCACTCTTAGGGTCGCCTCTCTTTATCTTAGGTTCGATCATTGTAAAAGGAGATCGGGGGTTATCAATAAGATTAGTATAGTACGTGATCTCCTCTTTCGTGGGGTATAGATTGAAATAATCATCTAGTTTCGGATCTATATCCCCTTCCTCAAGTTCCTCACCAACATTCTCTAAATCATTAGTTCCTAGGTCCTCATTTGAATACAAGGCAGTCGCTAGGTCACTAAATGCCTGATCGAGATCAATTTTTACTAACCTGTTGAGCTCCCTAAGCTCCCTAATCTCATTCTCAATCTGTTCACGCAACAACGCCACTTCTCTAGGGGAAAGGGGTGGATTCGCGTTTTCCATAATGGTCAACGGAATAGTTAATGAATTTAATTTACTAACAAAGACACGAAGAAATAAGATAGACTAAAGAAAACCTAAAAAATAAAAATAAAATCTTACTAGAAAGGAATCTAGCAAGTAGACCTAATAAAAAGAGATTCTAACCTAGACAATAACTATTCCCCAGGCTGCGGCGCCAAAAACTTGATGCGTGGGAATTGCACCAGGCTTTACCTCTCGAGGGATCTCGAGAAGCTTACAACCCCCACCAGGCAGTGTACTTGATCGTTGTAGTATAGTATAGTGACAAGTACCGGGGGATTGATCGTTCAGCAAGGAATAGTGTCGCTAGGATTAGAAAACCTAAATACTAGTTCTAAAGATGAAAGATGATTATTTTTGTATTTTTATGTTTTTTTAGAAAGCAAGTAAAAATCTCGGGTTTGAAGGAGTTGGGCGGAATTAGTTGCTAGTCAACTAACCCAATACTAAAGATGCAAATAAATAAAATACTAAAAGTGAAAATTAACTAAATTATGCTAAGGTTGTGAGCAATAAATGTAGAAAATGTGTTTACTTAGATTTCACTACTCCCTAGATATCTTTTACACGTTAATTACTTGTTATAGTTGCATGGATGACGGGTCGTATTCCTTAATACCATTCATGGGGTGATGCACTTAACTCCCTAGTTCTATGAGCTCTTATCTACTCCTATGCCATGCACAACATAACCATAGGGATCCGAAACAGTGGCTCATGCATTAAATACTACCAATAAAGACCTAGTGCATATCGGTTCATGTTTCCTAAGACGTTCAAGCATGTTACCATTTGGAGATCTGCCAGTTTTCTTAAGCCTAACATAAAATCATTCATCCAAAACAACTACAAGCAAGTAATCAACACATAATTAACATCTAGGTTTCATTAGATCCAAGCAAACACAAAGAAAGTCTAGCCTAACATAGTGGAATCAAGACAAGAACAAGATATAGACAACCAACACATAGACATATTGATTGAATTAAAAGAGTACTTATCTCAATTACACTTGAAAGGTATCAAGGGTTTAAAACCCTTGAAAAACCTGTAAAATTCGTACCAAAATCGTGGCTAGGGTTTCTCCAAAACTTCTCTCTTTTAATGTGAAAAACTAGAAAACTATATATAGGAAATTGGGGATGACGGCGTCAAGAACAAATGTGTGACGCCGTCATCTCGCCGCCAAATACTTCCTCGGACGGCCTTGATCTACTTCTGACGCCGTCATCCCTAGGCCGTCACACAAATTACTCTTGACGCCCTGTGTTGTGACGCCGTCACCAACTCTCGGATTTTAATTCATGATGTCTGACGCCGTCAGGAATTAACTCTTGACGCCGTCAGGTACTGTTCCCAGCATGGAAAATAGAGACTTTGCCGTTTTCTTCACTTTATGCTCCAAAAACATCCAAAATGGCTTCTTTTCCAGAATTCACTCTCCAGGTACCTAAAATCACAAAAGGAACGATTTAGGATAATATTTGATCAAATAAATTCAATTTCGGGCTTAAATGACCCCCTAAAAGTGGTTCATTTTTCGTCTTATCACAAAGCTGTCAAACCGGGACAGAATTTGGGTAAAAGTGTTAGGGTGAGTTGTGGTTGTAAAAGTGGTATTCTGACTAGCCCTTCTGGAATAGTTAAGTATTAGGTTATTATAGACTACCACGAAAAGGATTCGCGATAAAAACTTGTGGAAGTATTTTATGTTAATTAAAAATTTTTGGTGTGCGTTCAGATCCGAATTTGAGTAGGACAAGTTTGATTTTCTTTTGAGTATTTGTGTGTGTTATTGGTCCATGGCCTTCTGGGATTTGCTTGTATGCATATGAGAGACCATGGTAAATTATTGGTGTGAGTTGTTGGGCTTTATTTGTCATGATTTCATGTGGGTGAATGTACCTAAAAATTCTGCGTTTTCTGATTTTAAGAGTGCAAGGGATTTAGTGAGTGTTAGGTTATGGTGATGGTTTGTATGGTGTCTAGGAGATCCATGGTGGGTCATATGAGTCTTATACATCCATCATATGTGTATTACATGGGTTGTAGCTTTTAGCTTGACCATGTGTAATGTGGATTTATTTTTGTGTGTTATAGATTGTGATTTGTTTTTGTGGAAGCTGCAAGGTTTGAGGTGAGTTCATAGTCACATATTTTTACTTTGTTTTAAACTTGGGATGGGAATGATGCTTGTCTTAAATGATTTGAGTTACTGTGATTATGTGTGGTGTAAAAGCTTAGACTTTTAATGTTATCGTAATAATGCTATGTGGTACATGAAAGTGTGATTCCGATTAGGTTAGCGACCTAATTGATGCTGTGTGATATGTGATTCCGATTAGGTTAGCGACCTAATTGATGCTATGTGATTTCTAATTGGGAGGATGCTTATCCTGTTGCTCCCGCATGCGACCCAATTGATGATGTGTTTTGGAGCGGGGGTCACGTTCCGGCCCGATGGTTGCCTTTTGTGTGATGATTGGTTTATGGATACATGTAGCTTGTATGATAACTATATTTATTTGTCCAACTATGTTTTTATAATCACAGTGAACTGGTTGCCTTGAGAGTATATGTGTGTCTAAACCTATGAATCTCACCAACATTATGTTGACGTTTTAAGCATCATTTTCAGGTGAGCTTTCTAAGGATAAGATAGAAGGATGTGGTTAGACGAGACCTTAGTTGCATTGGAAGTGGTTTATCTGTGCTTTTGGAGTTTTTCATGTTGTTATCTTTTGGTTATTGTTATGACACTTTGTGTCTATACTTTGCCATTTTTATTGCATGTAGTTATTCTATATATAGACACCATGTGTTATGATGATATCCATGAAGTTACACCCGCGCATTTCTGCCGTGGCGGGGTGTGACAGATTGGTATCAGAGCCTTGGTTATACAGAATTAGGTGGTTGAACCTAGACTATAACTTAGGAGTCCCTCATATAGTTGCATTTAGGATCTATGTGTAATTATAGTATTTTATATGTCTATTTTCCTATATTTATGAGACGTTTTATTGAGTTTCGGACGTCTATTCTATCCCCTATACGTAATATTGTATATATCGACTTTATTATATCGTCTTTCGCGCGTAAGATGCTTCGTTGGACTACCGTTTTCACTATCGGATGCGAGAGAAGTGGTAGGATGAAATGGACGAACTGCAGAATCCGAGTTCCCGATAGCATGTATCCATGTTCGGACAAGGAGAGGACGTTTATGGGAAACGTTGCTGGAGAAGAAGTGGAGAGGTTTGGAACCACGATGACTTCTGGAGATGGAGCCATTACAAAATACCCTTGATAGTGTCTTCACTTCTCATAGAAAGGAGAGGTGGTTTAGTCTAAACCTCGTGATTTGTATGTGCATGTGGATCATGCAGAATTGGATGAAAGAAATAGAGATGGTTTTGCATGTTGTCGATTACCTCAACATGTAGGAAACATGAATGGGTGGTTGAGTAAAGAAGAAGGGGAGTTAGGATGAAATGGTGTGGATTCGGATCTAGAGTCCACAACGAGTTGTAAATTGAATTGATCTGAGTAGGGAGATAAGTGCGAGAGTTGAGTTTGATCCATTGTGTGACGTCTTTTGTTTTGTGATATGTTTTGGAATTCGTATATTGTCTTTTGCCGTCTGGAGCCATGTTGGAGCGTGATTACTGTTGGATATTGGATCGACCTTATCCAAGTGATTTTGATTATAGAGTTTACGTGATCGTTGGAATTGTTCCATGCGAGATGAGTGTTTGCGACGTCTTTTGTTTTTGTTTGCATGATTGTTTGCATGATGTGTTGTCATAGGAGGGACTACACTCATAAAAGGGGGCATAGATAATTATGTTGGCCAACATAATTATACATGCGTCACAACACAAGTGGACTTGCAAGTATGATAGCATGGATTGCATAGTGTATTAGGTGCTATGTGGTATATGTGTGTTATCATTGAGAGGTTTAGTTTTGGAAGTAAGTATGCGTGTGGAATAGGCTTATAACTATGGTCGCGAACATAATTATAAGGGTATCACACACGTGGACTTGTGACCATTATTGCATTGATTGGTGTTTGTTGTTGTATGTTGTGGTAGATGGTATGTGATATCATGTTGGTGATGGCTGTATGGTTAGAGAAGTATTCTCTTAACCATTTTGGGCAGTCGTTATATGTTGGGGTGTGTAGGTGGTAAGATTCCATCCTACCTATCATATGGTTCATACCTCAATTATTGGTGGGTACTTATGTTGTGGTATTTAAGTTGATTCGTTTGCTAGACGCTCCGTTTGTATACCTAATTCTTTGGTTGGCATTCCCATTCGTACCATGATGGTACAAATGCCATATTCTTTCTATTTGACGTCGTGATAGGTGTGGGGTAATCGAGTTTGTTTTTGTTGGATACTGGTTCGTTTCTTTGGTTATTCCATGCATTCATTCCTCGGATGAATGTTATACTATTCTTCAAGTATTGTTGGTTCGTGACGAGTTGGTGTGGATATTTGATCCCTCATTTACACACACCAATTGAATTTCGTGACATGTTTTGTGACCTGTTAGTATCGGTGTTTTTCTATGATTTTGGTTTGATCGTTGTACTAATGAGTCTGTAAGTTCATCGTTTGGTTTGCAAGGTATTTGCATGAGTGTTCACTGGTATGAGATTCGTTTAATGATTATTTTGATTATGTGATTCTTCTATGTATTTTTTTCGCATCCAATAATGGGGTTGTGTTAAAGTCCTTATGGTATTTTAAAATTTGTTTTGGGTATTTCAAGGTCATTTGTGGGAAACTATTATTTTTATGGTGTAAATGAAGTGTGAAAAAAAATGGTTATGTTAATGTCTTACATAAAATGGTTTATATATATTTCATAAAAAATGTATAAGTTTAAGATATGTCTTGTGAAAAATGGTGTTCATTTGTTTTTGAGAAGGTCGAGTACGGGAATAAGAACTGTCTATGGTTCTCATTTACCAAACTTGTTATGTATTTGATTCATCGAGCGTTTCTTTGGTTGAGGTACGTTTGTGGATCTTTTATGGGTACGTGTATTTTATATTTTCTTTGTATGGGTTTTTCATGAACATTTTATCCGTTTCTACTTTTATTGGGGAAAATTTCTCATTGTGTTTTTCTAGCTTTGATTTTGATGTTCGTTACTTCGTTAGTCGGTAATTCGTACCCCTTTTGAGTTCGTTGATATACGTTTTAGTTCGACCGGTTTCATGGTTCGCGTCGTCTACTTAGGATAGATTGTCGTTTTGATTATCAATTTGTTCGTTGAAGAAGAAGAGGATGTTTGCCAAGTTGTTCAATTGAGAGGTGTAGCTTTAAGATGTACGTTCTTCAGGAAGGTGGTCAACGATAGCGAGTGTTCGTGGACATTAGTAAGATAAAAGTGGTAAAGAGTACCTAAGACACCATTTGAGGGACGATTGTCCTTAGGTTGGCAGGTACTATTGACGATTCATTTCTATCTTTCTATAGATTGCGTAGGCATCGCGGAGGTAGAAGATCCATAAGAGGAACTGTGTGATACATGATTTAAAGTTGGGGAGTAGAACTTGGAGATGATATTTGTATGGAGCAGAAAGTGTTATCTATACAGATCATAAGAATCTTTAGCATATATTTGACAAGAGGCTAATATATGTCGAAGAGGAGTTGGGTGTGGAATTTCTTAGTGACTGCGATTGTCTGATTCGCCACTGTCAAGGAAGGGCGGACATCGTGGTAAGAGCGCTGAGCGGGAGTGAATGAGTGAAACTTGGATGTTTGTGAGCAATGATTATGATAATTCAGTTCAGAGTTAAGAGGATGATATTGACAGCCTAGAGAGAGAGGTTCAAGGATGAGAACATGTAAGAAGTGTTAGCATTAAAAATATGTATTTAGAAGTGATGGTCATTCTCATACGTGTAACTTTGTAATGTGTCGTAGATTACAATAGAATAGTCAATGGGCTTATGGTTTGGACTAATCTAATAGGTTATAAGTTATGTATTACAACTAGTCCATACTTAATATAAAAGTCCAATCCATGACCAAGCTCATCCAAGCCCATTAGGGTGTTACATCTCTTACTATATAAACACCTCAAATGAGTCATTTGAGGTGTGTGCTTGTGTGTGTATTTGTGTGTGTTTCTCTTTAATAAAAGTTCCATATTTCTTATCTCTCTCTATATACTTACACGACATATATACAACATCAAGTCACCATCTTTCATCTCTACTTCATCTTTGCTTCTATTGTTGTGATAAAGTTGATAGATTTATGTTCTTACAAGTGGTATCAATCGCCTAACAATGATTTAGGAGGGTTAAGAGTTTGTTTGTGTCGAGTTTTTTGGCATTTCTACACATTTTTATCAACAAAAGTTCATTACTTTCCTTGTTTTTCTTGGTTTTTAACACTTTTTTTTATTACAAACTAGTGTTATAAACCTTTTCTAACAAGAAAGTTTAAATCTTTTTGAAGTTTCAAGCTTAAAAAAGTTCGATTTTGTTTTTGTACTTGTTTTCTAGAACACGAAAAAATTTCATAAAAATCATCAAGTTTGCAACTTTCTTTAAGTTTTGGTGTTTTTATAACTAGAAGTACAAGAATCTTGAAATACAAACTTCATTTGGATGAGCTTTTAGCAAAATCAATATTCTAGAAAACTTTCTAGAACACAAAAAATTTTCATAAAAATCATCAAGTTTGCAACTTTCTTTAAGTTTTGGTGTTTTTATAACTAGAAGTACAAGAATCTTGGAATGCAAACTTCATTTGGGTGAGCTTTTAGCAAAATCAAAATTCTAGCAAACTTTCTAGAACACACTTGTACCATCTTTCTAAATCACAAAGTTTCTAAATCACAAAGTTTCGAGAACACCCTTGCTCCCGTTGCTTACTCGGTGTTTCCCTTGCTTGTATAAGTGAGAAAACACTTCGACTCGTGGTATACTCTCTAAATTGTATAATTTAGAAAGTTTTGGTGCTAAGTTTCTAGAACACTGAAAAGTTTCTAAAACACTGAAAAGTTTCTAGAACACTGAAAAGTTTCTAAAACACTGAAAAGTTTCTAAAACACTGAAAAGTTTCTAGAACACTGAAAAGTTTCTAAAACACTGAAAAGTTTCTAGAACACTGAAAAGTTTCTAAAACATTGAAATTTTCGAGATCACTCAAAAAGTTTCGAGAACACTGTGAAAGTTTCGAGATTCCAAAAGTTTCAAGAACACTGTGAAAGTTTCGAGAATCCTCAAAGTTTCGAGAACACTTATAAGTTTCGAGAACACAGCTCCTATTTCGTTGGAACGATCCAAGAATCAACTTTATCCATCTACAATTCATCAATGGCAACTCAGCAAGACATTCATGCAGCCGGTGCCGAAAACCGAACTCCCATGCTGTCAAAGGGTGGATACTCACAGTGGGCTAGTCGTGTGATGCGCTATCTTAAGAGCAAAACAAATGGAAATCTTCTTATCAAATCCATTATGGATGGACCCTTCAAACCAATACAAGTACTAGACCCTGGAGATCCAAATGGAACCCCACCCATGCAACCATACTACAGAGATCAGAATGAGACTGAATACACTATGGAAGACAGAAAGAAGATTGAAGCTGATGATCAGGCATTTCATTACGTCGTTCTTGGTTTACCTGAAACCATTTATGCTACTGTTGACAGTGAAGTAAGTGCTCATGCAGTCTGGGAAAGAGTCAAGAGGTTAATATATGGGACAGACATCGGGAAACAGGAAATGGAAACACAATTGCTTAAGGAACTTCGCAAGTTTACTTCAATTCCTGGTGAATCCATAGAGACGTACTACCACAGGTTCTGTAAGATCATGAATGATTTATCAAGACACAACCTCAGTCAGACAAATATTGCTAACAACACCATTTTTCTGAATGAGTTGCAACCAGAATGGGGAAGATACGTCACTATTGTTTATCAGACAAAGAATTTGCATGAAGTGACTTATGATCAGGTGTATGACTTCTTGAAGCAAAATCAAGATGAAGCTAATGAAGTAAGAGCTGAATTACTAGCTAAAAAGCATGATCCTCTAGCATTAATGGCTAATACACCAACACCTATACCAGTGAACACACAACAACAACCATCATCATCTTCCACTCACAACTACATGCAACCATCTTACATTCAACAACCAACACCGGTCTACCAACAACAGTTCTACCCACAACAACAACAACATCTTATTCCACAACAGCAATACCCACAATTCCAAGAACCAGAATTCACTGAAAATGATGAAGCTACTGCAGCATTGACACAAGCGTTTGCTTTTCTGTCAAAGGCATTCCAAGGACGCTATTCTACACCAACAAACAACAACCAAAGGATTTCATCTAACACTCGCAATAGGCAAATCGCTCAGCCGAGTTTCAATATGGGCAACGAAGGCCAAATGGTTGGAGTTTATGGGAATCAGCAGGGATATGCTACTGGATTTAACATGGGTAATCAGAATATGCAGAATCGGTTGGTTCAGTATGCAGGGAATTAGATGGGTCAGTTTGTTGGAAATCAGAGGGGTCAGAATGTTGGTAATCAGGCAATGGGTAATCAGAATAGGAATGTTTCAGCTCCAGTTGTTGGGATTAATGGAAATGTGAATCAGGGTAATCCGGTAAAGTGTTTCAACTGTCAGGGTGTAGGTCATATGGCAAGGAACTGTCCTACTAAGCCTAACAAGAAAGATCTAGAGTACTTGCAGAAAGCAGTGTTGTTGGCACAAAAGGCAAAGGCAGGGTTTCAGTTGAACGCAGAGGAGAATGATTTTATGGCTCTTATGGATGACATGGAAGATAGAGAGGATATCGATGCGAACTGCATATTCATGGCGAATCTTCAGGAAGCTAAGTATGACACGGATTCTGACACACTTCCTGTTTATGACACTAATGCACCATCTGAGGTATCAAACTTCAACACATGTCACAATAATGATATATTTGCTATGTCTCCTCATGAGGAACAACATTCTGAGAAGCTAGCACCCACTTATGATACATACCTGGACACGCTAAGTAGTAGCAATATTCCTTCAGCAACTCCAGATGTGAATCATAATGGAGGCTTCGTTTCACAGCATGCTGAGAATGATGAGGAAACACGTGCTTTATTTGAATCATTATTAAATAATTGTGGTATTGAAATCGATAAAGTGAAAAAGGTCAATCGCGATGTTAAGGCCGCGAATGAGATATTGACCACTGAGCTTGAGAGATACAAGGAAAATGCAAAAAGCTTTCAAACTCACAAAGAACGCGAGTCAGAACTTGAAATTGGTTATAAGAAGTTACTTGTTAAAGATAGGGAATGGAAAAACAAGTTTGCTAATCTTGAAATAAGTTCAACAAAAACCATTAACTCTTTAAAACAAGAAATTTCTGAATTAACAAACCAACTTTCAAAACAAAAAACAGCTTATACCAATCTTGAAAAAGAACGGGATGAGTTGAAAAAGGACTTTGCAATGAAAGAAGATAAACTTTTGGAAGAAATCGTAGAGTCAGAACACAAGATTTCACATCTAGAAGAATTAGTGGTTAAGTCGGGTCAGTCAAGTCAAACAATGAAAATGATTTCAAACCAAACTAATCCGATTTACCATACGAAACACAAAATGGCTCTTGGTAACAACAATCCTTGTAATCTCAAGAAAGCTCAGGAAGAACAGAATGTTTTGTATAATGGTAATCTTATTTACACCAAACATGATCCTCCCGTCGTTAGGGATTCTGTGGAAACAATGGAACTTGTCGAAGAGAGCATTATTAAAATGAAACAAAAAGATTTGAAACCCATTGATTACAACAAATTGAACAAACTTTTGGGTATTACTTTTGTTCCACAAAAAGAACCATCAATGTTTTCCATAAAACGACCATTCTCAAAAATGTTTTCTAAGAAAGTAGTTGCTTCCAAATCGCTTTCAAACATGGAACAGATGTCTTCAAACAACACTTTTAACACAAGTGCTGCCAGAGGATATCTTGATGATCTTAAAACAAGAGTTGGGCAACTTAAAATGACTTTAGAATCTAAAACGAGACTTAATGAGATTAACTGGAATTCCACGGTTCATTTACGGCTTAAAAAGATTCTTGAAAGTGAATTTTCTCCTCAAATTAATAACATTCATGCTCGTGTAATTCATTTTGAACAAGCATTTTTGAAAGAAACAGCTGACTTCGTCACGGATCACAAATTCCTGATAAAGAAGGCTAATGAATCTTTTGAGCAAATCAATGTTTTGGAAAACCTAAATGATTCTCTCTTCGAAGCTGTTATGACTACTGATATTATGTCCATCATTTTACAAACATATTCTGTTCAAGACGATGAAAGACTGAGAGCTGAGACCTCCGACATTGTTTCAAAATATGAAAATGCTCTTATAAAGCTTGAAAAAGAAAATGTGTCATATTTTAAACAGCTTGATCGAAAAAAGGAAGAATGCAAGTATGACAAATTGTCGTATGAGCGTGACTTAAAGAACATGAAAGAGCAAAATGATCTTTTGAGGGCTCAGCTTGAAAGTCAAAAAGGAAACGGTGAGGAAACTAAGTTTGCAAAACCATTGACTTCGGAGAAACCAAATGTTTCAAACACGGTTCAAAAACCAAAAATATCAATTTCATGGTTTGCTCCTAAAGTCAATGAGAAAAAGGATTTGACAAAACCAGTCACTCCAACACCCTTGCCAAAGAAAAGTGAAAATGATAAGATTGTTGATAAAGGAAAAGCGGTTGTCGAAACACCAAAAGTGATGGCACCTGGCCTTTTTAGGATTAGTCCCACTAGTGCGTCTGCCTCAACATCTAAGACTAATGACAAGTGCATAAAGGCTAATTCTAAAGAATCTAGGGATGCTAAAAAGGACAACAATATAAATCCTAATGTGTGTGCCTTACCTTCTACAGGATTAGAAAGCACCTCTAGGAGGAGAAAATTGCAAGCCGATGAAGAGGTTGTTGAGTCTGAAGAGCATACTGTGGATGCCAATCCTCTCAACCAGGCTGAGCCGTCGGACAGGGCCGAACAAGACAATGAAGGTGGTGGTGGCCAAAATCCTCCGGCCGTGGATGTTGAAGAGGAGCATCATTCTTTGGAGAAGTCCAAGTCTTCGCCTGCCGAAGGGTTTCAGGATCATCCCCATCCGTCTCCTTCTGATGGTAAGAACTCATGTTTCTTGTCGTATTCCAGCTTTATTTAAGTGCTTATTCACAGTTCTTTGTGCAGCCCATTCGGAACATCATGCTTCCAGATCTCACGTGCGTTCCGAAGAGGGTCCGCCCTTGTCTGAAGGTATGTGGTATTTATATATCTTGGTATTATTATTATTATATATATATTTTTTTTTTTATATCTGGATTTTGTAGAAGCTCGGTCCCAACGGTTTTGCTATTTTCAGGTCATACTGATTTGACCGGAGGGTACTTTATCCCCGGGTGGACTCTCAAGGATGATGTTCGTATGACCTCCTTCCGGGCATGCTGAGAGATGAAAACACATCTTGCCACCCCTGCCGAAGGGGAAGCATTGGCCGAACTAAACAACAATCAGCTTGTCCGCCAGGCGTATATCAACTCTGGTTCCGGCGTGGTTCTTCAGGCAGAATTATTGAAGAGGTTTAGCCAGCTGAACCGGGATTACCGGGAGTTAGAGGCTACTCATGGGGAGTGTGAGTCTGTTGTCGACAGGTTGAAAACCGTTGAGGAGGAGAGGGATGTCCAGATTGCGAAGTTTGAAACTTTGTTGAAAGAGCTCCGAACGTTGGAGGACGAACAGCAGGAGGAGAGAGTTGCAGCCTCCACCCGGGAAAAGGGATTGATTGACCAGCTGGAGGAAATTGAGAAGGAGAAAAATGAGGCAACCAGTCTATCTGCTTCCCAGGTTTCTAAAATTTAAGAACTTGAGAAAAGGTTGGCAGAGAAATCCCAGGAAGCCGAAAGGCTGTCAGCAGAGAACAAAGGCCTGATTGCTCAGTTGGCTACCACTGAGGTTGTTCGACATAATACCGTGAAGGAACTGATCCTGACCGCTTTCCGGAGACTCTTTTAGAGTGATGAATAAAAGAAGAGTCTTGGAAGGGTTTATAGTTTGTCTTATTTCGGAGGGTTCATTGACGGTGTTCGTGCCGAAAGGAAACCGGATGATGCGGAAAAGATTCTGCAGAAGATCAAGAAGCTCAACATGGAGGCACCCAAACTTTGGAAGCCGGAATATCATAAGCTTTTCGGGGCTGAATATCCATATGTTCAGAAGCTAGCAGAATCTTTCGGTCTTCCCCTCGGTGATCAGATGAATCTCCTTCCGGAGGAGCCTGTTAAGAAGGCAACTGCCACTCCTGCCGTTGTTGCTCCAGCTACCCAATAGGTTGATTAGGATGTATCCGGGTTGTATGTACCCCTTTTTTGGGTCCTGTTGGGACTATAACAAGTATTTTAGTATATTTGAATTGTAACCATATTACCGAAGAACGGTTTTGTGTTTTTGTCTATATATATATACCATCGTTCCGTTCTTATGCTTTTTCATATTTGTATCGTTTTTGCGAAATTTATATAAGTAACTTTGGCCGGAATATTTTGCTTTGTTCTTAAGCAAATTTTGGACGGAGTGTTTTTGCACGATCCGTATAAGTAGTTGGACGAAGTGTTTTTGCACGATCCGTATAAGTAGTTGGACGGAGTGTTTTTGCACGATCCATATAAGTAGTTGGACGGTCTTTAGGAAAATTTGCTTCCCATATAGTGGGGAAGACATAGGTTGTCATTGATCATTCGAACTTTTTTACATGAAGCAGTTTCGTAAGTTGGTTGCATGCCAGGTTCGAGGAATTTCCTTGTCGTCCATACTAGCAAGTTTGTACGAACCGTTCTGGTGTGCTTCAACCACCCTGTATGGTCCTTCCTAGTTTGGACACAGTTTCCCCTGATTTTCGACCCGGCTAGCCTCGTTTCTCCGGTAAACGAAGTCCCCGACCTTGAAGGACATCGATTTGACCCTTCGGTTATAGTATTGTTCGACCTTTGCTTTGTACTTTGCTTCGCGGATCGCCGCCATTTCACGTCTTTCTTGCAAAAGGTCTAAATTTAATCGCTGCTGTTCTTCGCTATCCTCCGGGTTATAGAGCATGGTTCGGTGAGTAGGCATTCCTATTTCGGCTGGTATCACTGCTTCACTGCCATAGGTTAGGCTAAAAGGAGTTTCACCATTACTGGTTTTCATCATGGTTCGAAAAGCCCATAAAACATTTGGCAGCTCGTCTGCCCATCCGGCTCTCT
Organism: Artemisia argyi; assembly: GCA_030686995.1. Taxonomy (NCBI): domain Eukaryota; kingdom Viridiplantae; phylum Streptophyta; class Magnoliopsida; order Asterales; family Asteraceae; genus Artemisia; species Artemisia argyi. The sequence continues at coordinate 210,844,021 of CM060682.1, read as the reverse complement.
CCCTCCCGAGTCTAGTCTTTATGCCATGCATCAAGCTCTTGTTTGCTCTTTCAACTAATCCGTTCGCCTGTGGGTGTGCTACAGCGGTGTTTATTTGCTTTATCTTTAACTTCTCACACCATCCCTTGAAAGGATCATTGACGAAGTTCGTTCCATTGTCTGTAACTATGATCCCTGGCAAGCCGAATCGACAAATGATATTCTCCCACACGAATTTCTTTACGTCCTTGCCGATGGTTTTGGCTAACGGTTTAGCTTCTATCCATTTCGTAAAGTAGTCCACTGCTACAATCACATATTTCAACCTCCCTGGTGCTTCCGGAAAGGGACCTAACACATCCATTCCCCATTGATAGAAGGGCCAAGGCGCCATTATGGAAGTTAAATTGGTTTTGGGCAGCTTTGGGACCGGAGAGTGTATCTGACAGGAATCACATTTCTGAATCTCTTCTCTTGCATCCTTATGCATCGTCGGCCAGTAATATCCCTGCCTTATCAATTTAGCTACTACTGACCTGGGACCGGAGTGCATTCCACACATCCCCTCATGAACTTCTCGAATTATGTAGTTTGCTTGTTGACGTCCTACACATCGTAGCATTGGGTTTAAGTAGGACTTTTTGAAGAGCACACCATTCTCCATAACATACTGTGGGATCTTCATTCGTAAGGTCCTTGCCTCATTAGGATCCGTTGGCCAGATACCTTCGTCTAAACACCGAATGATGGGGGTCATCCAATTGTCTTCTTCCTCCTCTACTATTGCTCCCACCTGTTTCTCTTCGGTTGATGGCTTCTGCAACACTTCAACCAGTATTTCTTTGGTAAGATGATTGAAAGCTACCGATGCTAATTTGCTTAATACATTAGCTTTGTGATTCAGGGTTCTTGGTATGTTGTAAATTTTGAACTTTTTGAAGCCCCCAATATACTCTTTCGCTTTTGCTAGGTATTGAATCATACTTTCCTTAGTTGCTACGAAATTTCCGTTTATTTGGCTTGCGACTAGCTTAGAATCAACTCTTACTTCCAACTCCTCCGCCTTCTAGCGATTCTCAAGCCGGCCAAGAGCGCTTCGTATTCTGCTTCATTATTAGTACTCGAAAAGTTGATCCGAAGTGCATACGTGTGTTCGACCAGATCGGGCCCGATTAGCACTAAACCCGCTCCGGATCCTTTTTTGCTGGATGCCCCATCTGTGTAAAGAATCCAGTTGGACGGTTTTGGAACGTCCTGTACATCTTCTTCCTGGGATCTTCGTCTACTACCTTCCGGTTCAACAGAGATTTCCGAGATGAAGTCGGCGAGAACCTGTCCCTTAATCGCGTTTCTCATAATGTAATCTATATCATAAGCTCCCAGCTCAACCGAATATTTGGCCATTCGTCCTGACGCTTCGGCTTTGTTGAGAATTTGTTTTATGGGATGGTCCGTTATGACTTTTATTGGGTGGGCTTCGAAATATCTTCTCAGTCTGCGAGATGCGTGTAGCAGAGACAGAGCCAATTTCTCGACCGGAGCATAATTCTTCTCGGCTTCATGTAGTGTTCGGCTGACATAATGAATAGGCAGTTGCCTATCCTCTTTCTCCGTCATCAGTACTGCACTAACGGCACCTTTAGCTGCAGCAAGGTATATGTACAGGACTTCCCCCTTCTTGGGGGTCGATAACGACGGTAGATCTAGTATCAACTTCTTGAGTGACTGAAAAGCAGCTTCGGCCTCTTCCGTCCATTTATACTCTTCTTTGTTCTCTTTGGTTATGTTTTTTAATGTGTCGAAGAATGGGAGTGATCTTTCGGCCGACCGGGAAAGAAACCTATTCAATGCGGCCAATCTCCCGTTCAGAGATTGCATTTCTTTTAAAGTCTGAGGGGGCTGTATTTGCGAAATTGCCTTTGTTTTCTTGGGGTTTGCTCTAATACCTTCGGATGTTATCATGTATCCTAGGAATTTCCCTTCTTCTACACCAAATGAGCATTTCTTAGGATTCAATTTCATGTTGATCCTCCTTAGGTTATTAAAAGTTTCGGCAATATCTGCCAGCATTTCTTTTTCCCCTTTGCTTTTAATCACCATGTCATCCACGTAGGCTTCTAAGTTTCTTCCTATTTGTTTCCGGAAAGCCGAATCAACTAGACGCTGGTAGGTTGCCCTCGCGTTTTTCAGGCCGAACGGCATCTTTGTGTAACAATAAGTTCCTTGTTCCGTGTAGAACGCCGTCTTTTCTTCATCCTCATCTGCCATTTGCACTTGATGGTACCCTTTATATGCATCTAAGAAGCATTTGTATTTGTATCCTACCACCGACTCTATTTTCCAATCAATCTCGGGAAGAGGGTAATAATCCTTCGGACAGGAAGAATTTAAGTTTTTGAAATCAATGCACATGCGCCAGCTTCCGTCACACTTCTTGACTAACACCGGATTGTAAATCCGTGTAGGATATCTTACCGGCCTAACAATACCGGCTTGCAGCCACTCCTCCACCTCCTTTAATATCGCTTGATTCTTTTCAGCCGAGAGGCTTCTTCTTTTTTGAGCTACCGGTGTGTCTGAAACATTTACGTTCAGGTGATGTTTTATTAACCGCCTGGGCACACCGGTCATGTCTGAAGGTTTCCACGCGAATACATCATTATTCCTTCTTAAAAATTCAACAAGGTACCTCCGGCAGTCCGCAGAGAATCCCTTCCCTATAGTAACCAGTTGTTCCGGATACGCTGGGTTCACAAGGACATCTTCCGTTGAGAAATCTTCTACGGCCTTCTCCTCCAGGGGAGCTTTTCTTTGAGGTTTGTTCTGTTGGCTTTCTTCTAACTTTCGGCACTGCAGAACTGCCGCGGGACGAGCCATTATGGTGGCTACCCCTCGGGGTGTGGGAAACTTGATCATGGAGTGGATGGTGGATGGAATGGCTCTAAGCTCCTTCAAGCCCGTTCTTCCTAGTATAACATTGTAGGGTGAAGGGGATCGTACGACACAAAAGTTCATCATGGTCTTTCGGAACTTACCATTATCACCGAAATTTACTTCTAGTTCGATCTTCCCCAATGGCTTATTTGTTTCTCCAGAGAAGCCTACTAACGAAGTGTTGGTTTCTTCCAACCTCTCCCTGATGGACGAATCTAGATTGCGAAAACAATGCTCATACATTACGTTTACAGAAGATCCTTCGTCTACGTATATCCTTCGGACTAGATATCCTTCTATGTCTCCTTCTATGATGAGCGGTTCTTCCGACAAGTCTCCTGTTGTGACGGAGGGAAACACTATAGACACTTTCATCCAATCCTCTTCATGCCCTCCGTACTTTCTTTTCTGGATGATGGGTGAATTTCGGATCATGTTAATCACTTTATTCTTTCCTCTGTCATCTTTTCTCGGGGTATCTCTACTTCCTCCGGTATCTCTTTGCTTCCAGTCTCTGAGAAGGTGATCGAGCTTCCCCAACTTCAACGCCACTTCTAACTGTTTTTTGAGCTGGTGACAATCATTTGTGAGATGACCCTTCTCGTCGTGGTATTCACAGAATCTATCCATGTTCTCTGCTCTCGGTCTGCCGACCATCGGTGGAGGTTGAGGGAGATTCAACTGACGTTCAGTGACCAAAATTTATCGGGGAAGTTTGACCAGTGAACCTATATTTGTTCGGTCGGAATAGCTCCGTAATGGTTCTGGACGCTGATAAGTAATCCGGTTATTTGTCTCAACCCGAGCGGGGTTGATTCGAGGAGAAATATAAGGTTGGAATACATCTCTTCGCCGTTGATCATTTCGGCGATCTCCCATGAACTTGTTTCCGAAACTACCCCTAACCATTCGATCTCCTTTGGGAGCAGGGTAATTTCCTCGGCTCGTGTCCGTTCCCTCTCCCCTGGGCAGTTCCGTATCCCGGAAAGCTTTTTTTGATCTTATGAAATCATCCACTCGGGTGAACATCTCGGTTACCATTCGTGGCACCCTATCTGAGAATTTCTTAGCGAGAGCTGGACACTTGTGAGCACCCATGAAGGCCGAAATACGCATGATCTCTGGAACCCCACTGATATAGCTTGCTTCGTCCGTCCATCATTCTTTGAAGTCCTGCAAGGACTCGTGTGCTCTCCGGACAATATTGGTGATTTCCGTGGGGTCCCTAGTACATTTCTTTCGTAATGAAAACCGAGTTGAAAATTGCTCCCTTAAACTGTTCCAACTGTCTATACTGCCCGCCTCCAGCCGTTCGAACCATCCTCCGGCCGCCCCATCTAAGGTTTGTTGAAACATGAGACACCAAGTTGGCATCGGTCACTGTCCTTGGTTGGCGGCCCCGGTGAACCTCGTGAGGTGATCATTCGGATCCGAAGACCCATCATAAAACTTCATATTCAAAGGCATCACATAGTTTTCTCCAGCAAATTCGACTATTCGACGGGTGAATGGAGATCTTAAAACTTCCTTAAAAGGCTTCTTCAGTTCATCAACGGTTTCTGTTACTTTCTCTTTCCCTTTGTTTTTGTCCCCTCCGTCTCCAAAATCTAGACGTATGGGTTGAAGTATACTTCCCCCCTTAGCATTGTGCTTCTTAATGAGCTCTGTCAGGGATGCTACCTGGTTTAGAATCATCATTTGGAGGTCGGGTGTATCGTTCTCCGGATCCGTGTTGTCATCGTTGTTGTCCCTACTTCCTCCGATCTGGGGATCGGGTGTGAAGAAAGGGGGTGGTCCTGACATTCGGTTCTTTTAGGTTGAATGAATAGCGGGTCCCACGGATGGCGCCAATTTGTTGAGGTAAAACCTTGCGAGTAGGTCCCGCCGTTAGGTTTGTCGCTCGGTCTCTTGAACTACCCTGCACAAGAGTAGCACACGTTAGGCTCGCCCTGGGTTTTATCCCAAGACCAACCTCCGGTGTGAGGATGAGTATATTAAGAGATGAATGGTTTGCAATAAATGCTGGTGAGAATAGTGTATGTGTGTGTGTGTTTGTTGAATCATAAATGAGGTGGGGGGTATTTATATTACTCACCTCGTTACCTACTCTGCCTTGGGAAGGAGCAAGCCATACCTAGTTGGTGAGCGTCAGAGCAAGTGGGCGACACGATCACTAAAATCCTGGGATTGTGTTGTGACATCGGCTTATATCCGTTGAGGCTTCTCTTCGGCAACGTGCCCTTCGGCTATGTCTCTATAACCGAATGGTTTTCGACCATTCGGCCACATACGCCAACAAGTACTATATCATCTCTATGGTTATTGGTTCATGTTAAATGTAAGCCATTAAATTTTGAATCACATTTTTGAGTTGATTTTTCCACACAATAAAATAAAAAAGATTGGAATAAGTTTGAATGACTAAATATTTTATCCTCGCGATTACAAACTACAAAAGATAAGACATGATTATATTACCTCGTATTAAACTTTGGCATCATGTAAGTATTTACTTCGGTATGTTGTTACAAGCATTATCAATTTGAAGAAAGTAATCATGTGCAAACCGTACGTGCATAATGTAGATTTGTTTGCATGTAAGACACTTAATTTATGGCATACTGTACTAGCATAGATTTATGGTTTATTATTTGATAATGCTATAAGCAAATGTGAATATTATATTAATATGTGTGTGAAAGAAATAAATAAATAGATTTACTTATGGTTGGAAAAGTTTTAATTGTTGGACGCACAAGGACATGTAGTTATTCGTCAACTATTTTATGTTATGATAAAGTTACAACAAATTGACAAGGATAGTAAGAGAAATATTGAACTGTATTTGCTACGTCCCGCTAAGAAAATAAAACAGCTTCTAATGAAATATCATTAAACCATTGTGTGTTATATATGTGCGACGGATTGTCATATGATCTTTTACTTACGACATATCATTAGTTGCTTGATTGTGTATATGTGTTTCGCTAATAGTGTAGCTTCAGCAGTAAAGAACATGTTTTTTCTGTTTGAAAAGTAGGCTATTAGGATATATTACTCGTATATTACATGGTACAAAAGTTTTAAAAGTGCTCATTATATTTGGTTGGAGAGGTATTTGTTTAAATGTGATCTAGTATTAATTTTCCTTATTATTTGATTTTTACATAAAAGTTAAGTGTAGTTGAAGCACATGTGGTCATAAATTAAAAGTTTATGAGCCAAGATTATTTTATTGAGTGGCATGACCGGTTATACCATCCCGGGTCAATGATGATGCGAATGTATAGAAGAACCATAAGTTTCTTCAAAGATAGATTTGATTGTTCACATTGGAAGTTAATTGTTCATCTGTCACCACCAAATTAAAGTAAAGATTTTTTCTATAAAGTTTTGGAAAGAATATGATGGGGATATATGTAGGCCTATACATCCGCCATGTTGATTATTTTGAAATTATGCATCGTCAAAATGATCATCAAATACGCAACTTAAGGTTAGCGTGGTTAGTGGCTCGACTTATAAAATGCGAGCACGGCTTTCCAAATTATATTATTGAGAATGGTGGTGAACACTTCCAAGTGCCGGATGATTATTGGAATAAGTGTTGAATATAAAAGTATCCCATGTTCATACGCGAATTGCTTTTGTTGAAACGTTTATAAAACGTCTTCAGTTGATTGCAAAGCCAATAATATTTTGAGAACAAAACTTTTAGTTTATGGGGCATGTTATGACATATAAATCGCATCTTGCCAACAATCTATAATGAATCATCCCCATTAGAATGATTTTGGTCACGAACTATATGTTCCCATATAAGAATTTGGTAAATGTGCGGTATATGTTTCTTGTAAATCCACCACAACGCACAATAATGGGATGTTGAAATGGATAATTCATTCAGGGGGAGAGAATGAGCAGCGAGGGATATGGAATTAATTATGATATAAATATTGATCCTCACATTAATAAATATGAACTTAAAGTTCAAGGGACAAATAACATTCCAGATCTAGTAAATGCCAAACATGTTTAGTGACCTAAAGAAAGTGACTAGATCATATTACACTGCTATTGCTCCAATTATAACATATGCCCCAACATGAAAATAAATGATTGGTAGTGAGTCTATGGCATGGCTGCAGCATGATAGACTAATCGATTCCAAGTAAAGTCTATGGCAGGCTCAGCCTCTGCGTTCTCCGCTATGTGCCTCCCAAGAGTTAATCCCTGCATAATCAATCTGATAGGATAATCTTGGTCGCGCTCCAGCCGCGCAATGTGCGGAATCTCGAAGAGCCTCATTCCCTCCATCGCCTTCACAAGTTCATCAAAGGCACCAGCATTATAGTCAGGAACCTCAGCGGGGGGAACGGTCAGCAGTTGACCCTCAGCAAGCTCTTCCACAGCCTGCGCCTTGCCACGAGCAACGGCGCACTCCACCACCTTCCCAAAGGCATGCACGACCTCTGGGGACTCCAATGTGCCCATGGCAGCCAGGCGCAAACCATGGCCGATCAACCACCTGCACAAACAGCAACAAATGCATTAGAAAAACAAAAAAGATACAAGAATTAACGAGGAAATTACAACAAGTACATGAGCTCCGCAATCGTAGACATAAGATGAGGATACAACTCCTCATCATACTCTATGCTCAGCCTGCGCAGCTTTTCCTCCTGCGCCTCCACAGAACTCTTCACCTTCTTGCCAAATTCAACAAGCTAGCCGCAGAGCTCAGTCTTCTTCTCTTCCAGATACTTCACCCCCCAGGCGAGGTCAGCCTTGTACTGCTGCGACTCTCCACGTTCGCGTTGCAGCTCAGCCATCATAGTCAGCTTCTCCTCAGTAGCCTTCTTGGCGTGCTCATCGGCAGCCAACACCTCTGCATGCGCCTCAGCCAACTGCGCCTTGAGCTGGGCAATTTGCTCATCTTTCTGAGCAAGGCTGCCTCCCTCCACAACAGCCCGCGCCTTTAGCTGAGTGACCAACTCAGCTTGGCGAGCAACAACACCAGCTAGCTCCTCCACCAACTCCTGCGCAGACATCTGCGCCGCTGCCTTCAAAGGCTCCTCCACATTAGAAGTCTGTGGCGATGCGGCACGATCAGCAAACGCTGCATCACCATCCGCAGCATGGTCCCTACAAAATGGAGAAGGTACAGTTAGCACGCGGACACGACAAATAAAAAAACTCATAGTTATAGATACTTACACAAGAGGTGAAGACTTGGCCTGATTCTTCTCCGCGCTAGTAACGGACATATCATCTGGCGCAACAGACTCCTCATTAGCAATCAAATGGCGCCTCCTTTTGGAGGTATGATGCGTGGGAATTGGACCAGGCTTTACCTCTCAAGGGATCTCGAGAAGCTTACAACCCCCACCAGGCAGTGTACCTGATCGTTGTAGTATAGTATAGTGACAAGTACCGGGGGATTGATCGTTCAGCTGGGAATAGTGTCGCTAGAATTAGAAAACCTAAATACTAGTTCTAGAGATGAGAGATGATTCTTTTTATGTTTTTTATATTTTTTTGAAAAGCAAGTAAAATCTTGGGTTTGAAGTATTTGGGCGGAATTAGTTGCTAGTCAACTAACCCAATACTAAAGATGCAATTAAAATAAAATGCTAAAAATGAAAATAAACTAAATTAAACTAAAGTTGTGAGCAATAAGTGGAGAAATTGTGTTTACTTAGATTTCACTACTCCCTAGATATCTTTTACATGTTAATTACTTGTTATAGTTGCGTGGATGACGGATTGTTTTCCTTAATACCATTCATGGGATGGCGTACTTACTTCCCCAATCCTATGAGTGCCTACTTCACTCCTATGTCGAGCCTGCAAGAAGCTCCTAACATGGGATCATTAGAATTTACTCATGCATTAAATACAACCAATAAAACCTAGTACACATCGGTTCATGTTTCCTAAGACGTTCAAGCATGTTACACAATGGAGATCTGCCAGTTTTCTTAAGCCTAACATTGAAATCATTCATCCAATACAACCATAAACAAGTAATCAACACATAATCAACATCTAGGTTTCATTAGATCTAAGCAAACACAAAATAAATCTAGCCTAGCATGGTGGAATCAAGACAAGCACAAGATATAGACAACCAACACATAGACATATTGATTGAATTAAGCAAAGACTTATCTCAATAGCACATGTAAGCATTCAAGGGTTAAAAACCCTTGAAAAGCTGTAAAATTCGTATATGGTTCGGCCTTAGGGTTTCTCCAACTTCTTTTTTTTTCAATGAATGAAAATTAGAAAACTATATATAGATAATAGAGTCTGACGGCGTCAAGAACAACTAGGTGACGCCGTCATCTCGCCGCCAAAATACTCCTCGGACTGCCTTGATCTACATCTGACGCCGTCATGTTGTAGGCCGTCACACTTTTAACTCTTGACGCTCTACTTTGTGACGCCTTCATGAATGTACTGGGCCGTCATGATAATAACGCTTGACGCCGTCAAATCCTTCCTCTTGACGCCGTCAAAATACTGTTCCAGCATGGAAAATTAAGTCTTTGGCGTTTTCTTCACTTTTATGCTCCAAAAACGTCCGAATTGCTTCTTTTCCAGATTTCACTCCCAAAGTACCTAAAATCACAAAAGGAACGATTTAGGGCAATATTTGATCAAATAAATTCAATTCCGGGCTTAAATGACCCCCTAAAAATGGATCATTTTTCGCCTCATCAAGGTACCAGCACCATAACCACCAGAAGACGCTTCCTTGCGCTTCTCTCTACGAACCTCTGCAACAGGCTCCAAGATCTCCACGCTGTTGGATGATTCAACATGCGTCTCTTCCTCCACGGGAGACCGCTCCTCAGTAGGTGGAACAACCTGCACCGACGCAACAAACACGGCTGCAGGGGGAGAATCTTCATGCGCAACAGGCCCAAACACTGTCAGGTGCCCCTCCGTGGCCTGTAAAATGGGCTGCTCACCCTCCCTCAGGGGACGCACCCCCGCTGTCACACGCTTGGGCTCCTTCATCTTTACAACAGCGAACAGATCCATCTCTGCGACAGACAAAAGAAAAATAACAAGAACAGCTTAGTGATTCAAGCAAAATAAACAAAAGACTTACATTATAGAGGCAATAAAGGATGAGCACCCACCCTGGCTGTTCTCATCAATGAAGGTTGGAACCTCGTCCACACCATCAAAATAATTGCGACTCAGCCCCATATGTACCAAGAACTCCTCAAGATAGGAGTTAATGGGAATGCGGTTACTATCAATTATGTCCGCATCTGCGGCGCTGCAAGAACCAGGGATAGGACGCTCATCCCTCGGTAGCGACCCTTGAGTATAGAACTCAAAGCGCGATGGAAATACAACATCATCCACCCAGAAGAAGTACTATCTCCAATGCCTTAAGGAATCTACTTTCTCGGTATAGCATTGAAGGCGCCCTGCGCGTTTTGCAAAAGAAACCCATCCATGCGACCACGTTGTGTGGTAAAACGCACGAAATAGGTAAACTGTCGGATTGATAGCAAGTAACCGACAATTTATTTCAAAATTCGATATCTTTGTCGCACCTATACAATGCAGCTGTGAGATATGAAGTTGGTAGTGATTGAGCACGTTGCTCAAAAATACAGAAATGGGTACGCGATAATTCTCGTAATCAAAAAAGCGTGTATACAAACCAATTTTCCCATCGGGGAAATCGGCAATACACGCATCCACATCTGGTGCTTCAGGATGGACGTCGAGAGGAATGAAGTAGTCAGAAGAAAACTGACGTACGTCATCCTCATCCAACCTAGAGCGAAACTCGTGTAACTGAGCAACCATTTTCAAGATATAAATACGGTGTACTAAATTGCGCACGCGCAGTTACCTAATAAAAACAGAAGATCGAAGAGAGAAAAGCTTGGAAAGGTTTGCAAATGGCGAAAGTAGTTTTGACTGTGTGAACCACAGTGAAAAGGGGGCGGTGATTTTTATAGGCAACCAAGAAACTCTAAATGGGACGCCACGTGGATCCCACTAACAAAACGTGTGGCCGGGAGACCAATGGTACAACACTTTTTCCCTTTTCTCGAGGCACACGTGGACACCCTCCCCGTTTTTCGAAGCACTCATTGTGATATTTTGGGACTTGATACATTGTTCCCATTTTTCGGCGGGAAGTATTTAATTTTTTCCCGCCACGCTTACCGCTGGTCTCACTAGTCTAGTATCCGCGGCTACGAGCCGCGCACACTATACTAGACTGGGGGGACATGATGACATATAGCCTATAGTTGGGCCACGAGCCCAAATTATAGACATTACTAAGCCCAAACCTACCACGAGTGGGCTATCATGACAAATGACTTGGGCCATAAATACCAATGGCTTGGACTCACGAAGCCCAAAGCCCAACCAAAATACCCAGTTAAAAGATAAGGATCCTCTATTTACGGAATAGATATCCTTACCCCGGATAAGCACCACGAGTGCAAAGAGTAAGGAGCAAGATACCTACACGGTTTCTGCGCTCCTATATATAGAATGATATATTCTCATTAAAGGTACGATTTACACAATCCCTAACTATTCAACTAAATCCTAAACCGATTACTTACTCTCACGTCGGAGTCTAATCGTGGGAGACAATCCCACGATAAGCCTAACGGTGTTGTTTGCTTTCTTAGTGCGCAGGTTTCACAAGCACTAAAGTTCTAATTGGTACGAGAGCAGGAGTCCAAACAAGGTAAGCCCAACTTTTGTATCAACAATTGGTAAAGAGATTTGGTCATTAAACGCGTTAGTTAATGAGTTAGGGTTTTGACAGAAACATAGTGATGTAAAGATACGAAGATATTTAATGGATGGAGATGAGTTAGATCATGAATTTTGAGTCTAAATTATAGTTCAGAGAAAGAGCTTTCCAAAAAGTTCGACCACGATTGATTTCGAGGTCTTGAAGTTGGTCTTTTGATTTTTATAAGATAAGGTGTTAAAGCTGTTAAACCGGGACAGAATTTGGGTATAAGTTTGATAGTGATTTGTGGTTGAAAAAGTGTTATCTAGGTTAGCCCTTCCGGGAAAGTTGAGTTTTAGGTTATCTTAGACTTCCACGAAAAGGAATCGCGATAAAAAGTTGTAGAAGTATTTTATTTTGATTAAAACTTTTTGGTGTGCGTTCAGATCCGAATCTGGATAGTTGTCAAGTTTTATTTTTTTATGGGTACTTGTGTGTGTTATTAGACCATGGCCTTCTGGGATTAGCTTGTATGCTTATGAGAGACTGTGGTAAATTTTTGGTGTGAGTCGTTGAGCTCTAATTGTTATTATTTTATGTGGGTGAATGTACCCCAAAATTCTGCGTTTTCTGAAATTATAAGTGCAAGGGATTTAGTGAGCGTTAGTGATTGGTGGTGTTTAGTATGGAGTCTAGGAGATCCATGGTGGGTCATATGAACCTTAGACATCCATCATATGAGTATTGCATGGGTTATAGCTTATAGCTTGGCCATGTGTAACGTGAACTTATTTGTGTTGTATAGATTTGTGAATTGTGTTTGTGGAAGCTGCAAAGTTGAGGTGAGTTCATAGTCTCAATTTTTACTTTGTTTTAAACTTGGGATGGGAATGATGCTTGTGTTCAATTATTTGAGTTACTGTGATTATTTGTGATTAAAAGCTTGGACTTATAATGTTATCGTATGTATGTTATATGTGATGATTATTATGGTGTGATGATTATATGTTGTGATTATCGTGGATTATTGGGAATTATCAGGCATACAGTATCAGTGACTCAATTGGGAGGATGTTTATCATGTTGCTCGCGCATGCGACCTAATTGATGTCAATATCAGGCATGCATATCAGAGACTCAATTGGGAGGATGCTTATCTTGTTGCTCGCACATGCGACCTAATTGATGTCTATATTGGAGCGGGGGACACGTTCCATCCCAATGGTTGCCTTTTATTGTGTGATTACATGTTAGCTTGATGAGTGTGTAAATACTCATCATTTTTACCTTTTCTGAGCTGCCAAAACATCTAAAAACACTCAATATTGAATCAAAATAGTGAAAATATCCCAGGAATGTGTTTTACATGTTTCAGATGCAAAATAATCAAAAACAAATGAAAAATGATCAAAGTTTGCATAATTGGCAGTTTCAGTCCCTCAACTTTCAAAATTTGTCAAATCTAGTCCCTGGTTGTTCTAAAAAACTTGAAAAAGTCACCAAAGGCCCTTTTAAATCAAAAAGTTACACAATTATTCCTTTGGTGCAAAGTTTCATAAAATGTCAAGTTTAGTCCCTGAAGTTTGGAAAATTGTCAAAAATGGTCCCTGGGATATTAAAACTTTGAGAAAAACAAATTTTGTCCTTGTACTTCTCATATATGGCAGGATTGGTCCTTGGTGGAAAAGTTTGGTGAAATTACACAACAAGTCCCTGAAGTTTGAAAGTTTGGCAGAAATAGTCCCCGGTGAAATTAAAATGGAAAAATCATATAAGGACCATGTACTATGGAAACTTGGCATATAATACCCCCTTGAAATACTTTGGAAGAATGCCAAGTTACACCCCTCACTTTTCGGCTAATTACAAAATTGGTCCTTGTGTTATGCTAAATCCAAACCGGACCCTTTTGTTTCTACTAATCCAATACCAAAACAAAACAACCCAGCCCACTCCTTCTATCCTAGGCCCATCACCAAAACCAGCCCACCCACACCCTTTAATATATTACCCTGAGTCAAACCCCGGTCAAACAAACCTTTCCCTCTCCCAGCCTCCCCCACACCTAACTTGCAGCCATCAAATCACCACCACCCCACCATCCTTGTCACTTCCACCGCCCAAACCACTACATTCCACCCTCACCTCAGCATTTAATGCACCACCCCCTTGTTTGATTATCAGAGCAAATTGCAAAAATTCTCTTTCCCGCCAAAACACGTGGCACAAGATTAGAGAGTCTCAGTGATCCAAGGGCTACAATTGTTGATGGGATTTGATCAGAGAAGTATAGAAACCCTAATGGTGGCCTATAAAAGAGAAGAGAATGCAAGGAAGAAGAGTAGTAGTTAATTTAGTTAAATTTCATGTCGAATTAAACTAGTTTTTCAAATTCAGTGTAACTTTTATAATTTAAGTGTTGTAGTAGTTGTTTTATTGTAATCCAAGTCTTTTCAAGTTATAAAATTCCAAATTTCAGTTCTGTTTTGTGTTATTGCAATTTACTCAAATTCTGCATTTCTCAATAAACTTAGTTGTCACTTATATCAAGGATCATGGACTGAGATAGGATCACTTAGGTTCCATTAAGCTTATTGAAGCTTATAGAGACTATAAAACTCAGTATTAATAGAAAAAATCAAAAAAATAAAAAAAAGTCAACAATAGTCAACTGTGTTGTTTTGAGTTTGATTTCAGGTTTCTGAGGCATTGAAGAGCAAGATTGGAAGTGGAACAAGCCTATCTAAAGATAGGCATCAGTGGAAAACCCTTTGTTTATGCTAAGGGTGGTTAGTAAGAATTGCTCATTTTGATTTTCCTCTTAAAATTTCAATTCCTGATAATCTTTGTAGCTTGCTTGTTATTCTGTGTTCTTTGTGTGTATTAGGTGTTGTTAGTTAAGATTGTGCTTGGAAATTTGTTGTTTGAACTTAGATTTCTTTGTTACTCCTAGTCTTTGTTCTAACTGTCATATTAGCTATATTTTGTTTTCTTGTGTATTAGTGGTTAAATCTTGTGTTTCTGAGCTTAACTTACATATTCAGATCATAATAGAACATTTGGAAATAGATTTGGGGAAGAAAAAAAAGTTAAACTCATTGAAAATTCACAAAACTGTCAAAATAAGGTGTGTTTGGATTAGTAAGGTTCACCTTTGATCTCTGTGTCTTGTTGGTTGAATTTGGTTTGTGTAGCATTCATAAGTATCCAATATACCAAATTGAGCATAAAAACAAGAAGTGTTTTGGTTAAAAGTCAAATTTACAAAGATCCACCCACACAGTCAACTGTGTGAGATTTTGAGTCCAAAAAGTTCTTCATAACCTAGCATAGAGTGTTAGTTCAATTTAAATCAACCTTAGTCTAGCTTGTTAACTTATTTTCAGTCCCTTATGATCAAGCAAAAGTCACCAAAGTCAATTTTACAAGTTTTCTCAAAAAGTCAAAGTGGTGTGTTCTCAGATTTTGCAAAACTCCCAAGATTTTTGTATAATTTAGTATTAAGGTTTAGAGCTTGAAATTTGTTCCAAATCATAGTCTATCAGCTCTTCTTTAAGGTCTCATTCTTGCTTGATTTTTGTGGAATTTATTGTGGACCCCACACCTAGCCCAACTCACTTGCAGGGGGACTGACCTCCCCTGCACCAGCAGACCACCACAACACCACCACCTTTGGTGGCTGTTGTAGGCCATATCAGTGGGTCCTAGTGGCTCACATTTAGTTTTCCCAACCCCCTCCTACCAGGGATCATAGTTTGACCCTTAGCTTGACCTAGGAATCAGTGGACCCCACATGGATTTATTGCTAAAGTTTGTCCTAATTCTGTGTAAAGTTCAAGACTTCAAAGTGCTTATTTGTTTCATTGCAGCTTATTCTAAGTACTTATTTGTTCCCAATTGCTTATTCTAAGTTGTCAATCATCTGTGTATGCTTAGTTGTTCATATCTCAGCTTTTTCAAAAACAACAAAGTCCTAATAAGCTTAATAATCCACTGTTTGGAAACAAGGGGGTGCACACAGCTTATTTTTAAGCTAAATCAAAAGTTGTTTCACAAAAGTTTCTTATTTTCATCTTATATTTAGCTGTCAGAAAGAAAAACACCAAAAAAAAGCAAACATAAAATTAGTGATAGCTTCTATTTAATAGATTCTATCTTTTTCATTTTTCATTTCAACTTATTAATAAGCACTTAGTCATTTTTATAATTTTCTTAATTTTATGTCACCTTTAAGTATTTATAATAATTTTCTTAGATTTTTCTTAATCATTTTGCTATTTATTAGAATTAAAAGTAGTTTAAATAATTAAATAGGTAATATTAGTAATTAATTAGTTTTCTTAAATTTTAATTAACAACAGTAGGTTTTTATAATTTTCCTAGGTTTTATAAATTAGTTAAGACTTTTATAAAATAATTTCTTTAATTCCACTGTTCACTTTTTAATTTTCTTAATTAATTTAGTTAAATTAGATTTAAATTAATTAAAAGGTAAATAATTAGTAAAATAGTCTAAAAATAATTTTTAGAAGTTTTTTTTTATAATTTTGTAGGATTCCTGTAATGGTTAATTAGATTTATAAATTTTTCCATAATTATCTAAGTCATTTAGGTATTATTAGTAATTTAAAATAGTTAAAATAGTTTAATTAATATAAATAGTTTTTAATTAATAAAAAACTCATAAAAAGACAAAAATATTTATTTTTATTTTTTATACTTTCTTCAAGTTCATTTTAAGGTTTAGAAATTAGTTTTGCAAATTTTTAGTTTAATTTGTTATCTTTGCTATTTTTAGTTAATATAAATTAGGTTTAAATTAGATTTTAAATAGTTTTATTAATTAAGTAATATTTAAATATTAAGATAATCATTTTAATAATTTCATTTTCATTTTAAATTTTCTTTTAATTTTAAGTTTTCAAAAGTTTCACTTGCACCCCCTGTAGTTTGTAATTTGCTAAAACCAACTTTTCTGTCTGTTACCTAATTTCCAGTTGTGAATTTGTGCATATATCTGTATATCTGTTATTTTGAATATTATATCATTGTGCAAATACCAAAATATCAGTAGCGTCATCATTTCCCAATCATCTTGGCTACTGTCCTCAGTGCAACTCATTCCCAAAAACGTTTTCCAAAAATACCATTGCAATCTCGCTGAGACATAACGACCCGGGGACACACTATACTATTCACGGAGCATTGATTCTAGGCAGTTTGACTTTATTGACCTTGGTCAATAATACCTGACGGTTTCGGACCAATCATAGCTTATATGATAACTATATTTATTCGTCCAGCTATATTTTATAACACAGTGAATTGGTTGCCTTATGTGATATCGTGTATTTTAAACCTATGAATCTCACCAACATTATGTTGACGTTTTAAGCATCATTTTCAGGTGAGCATTCTAAGGATAAGATAAAAGGAAGCGACTAGAAGAGACTTTAGTTGCATTTGAGAGTGTATTATCTATATGCTTGGATATGAATTTGTTTGACTTTGTGGAAGATACCTTTGAAGGTTTGATTTGGTTATTTTATTTTGGGGTATTGTTACAACACTTCGTGTTTGTACTTTACTCTATTTATGTGCATGTAATATTTCTCTATATAGACACCATGTGTTGTGATGATATCCATTAAGTTACACACTCGCGTTTCCGCCTTGGCGAGGTGTGACACTTTATTTCCATCAAAAAACATAACAATTTTAATCTCTTCATCACTGACCTCTCTCACCATAAACTGAGCTTCCTCATCAGTCATTTTATTCTGGATCATACCACCAACATGACTTAGATCTGCAACAGGCACCTCTTCACCCAGAAATTTTTGAAAATATCTTACAAAGTGAGCTTCCTCATCAGTCATTAATTATTATTATTTTTTTTTTAATTATTTAATTTTTTTTGTAAAATTAATTAAAAAAATATTTTTTCTAAATAACAATTCTATAAAAAAAATGTGTTTTAAAGAAATCTAATAATTTCTCTTGTTTAGTGACAAAAGAGAATTTAATATGAGAAATTATTAATTATTTAATTAGACATTAAAAACAAGTTTATCATTAACATTAATAATCACTACTACACAAAAGGCCATAAACACCTCTTATTAGAGACCGGTTTTGAAAAAACTAGTTTTCATAGTTAAAAAGTAGGCAACATGGGAAGCATGAAAACCAGTTTCTTAAAACAAACCAGTTTTTTTAATCCAAATCGCACTCAAACTGGTTCCGTTATAAAAAAACCAGTCTCTACAATAAATCAGATACACTAGTTCTTTTGAAGTGACCAGTCTTAATGTTTTTCTATCATAAACACTGGTTTCTAAGATAAACACGTCTTTCTAAATTCATTGTTTATGATGGCTCAATTTTCATACATAACATTTCTCTTTTATAAGACGTAATTCCTTTTTACGGGCAAATGACATCAAAACGTAATTAGCTTTTCACTTTTTGTTTTCTTTGTGTAGTCATTGTTATTTTTTCATATTGTATAAATCTTACTTTTGAATTCGTCTATTGTGTGTATCTTATGTTCATTTTGCCCCTGTCTGTTAATAAGAGTGTTGATATATGAGAAGAGTAAAATTGTCACAAAATACATACAATTTGACGAAATTAAAAAATATGATGTATACAATTGAAATATAAAGATAGCTACACAACAAAGCCAAAAAAATAGTAAATTTGTTACATTTTCGTACCTTTTACCTTTTTTTTAAAATTGGGTATAAGATGTATAGTCATTAATTTATCACACAATGTATAAAACATAATTAAAAAGAGTAGTGAATGGGAGACGTAATTTTAGGCCTAATTTTATGCCTAAAATTACATGACAATAATTTATTGGTTGTAACATCAGGACCCAATGCTTCACAATCCAATAAGGTAACACCACATATATTACGTACTCCCTCCGTCCCAATTTTATTGTCCATCTTTCCTTTTTCATATGTCCCAAAATAATTGTCCATTACTAAAAATAATAGTTGGAGTTGTTTAAGTTTACCCTATTACCCTTAGTTCAAATTGATATTTACAAAAATATAAGAAAACATTAATTAATTATTAAAGGGTAGAGGTGTCTTTTTTTAACTTTCGTAGAAATCAAAGTAGTAATTAATGCATTTTTCTTAAATTGTGTATTTCTTGTCTGTGGACAATAATATTAGGACGGAGGTAGTATACAATTAGACACAAGTTTTATGTCTCTAAATAATTTTCCTTAAAAAAAATCTTCCTTTTAACTTAAAATTGTTTATCTCGCTCAATAAATTGATTCAATTGTTTCCCAAAATTTCATTCAAGCGCCATTCCAAATTTTTTGAACTCCCCCCTTTTCTCTAATTTTGGATATTTAAAAAAGTCAAATTAATCCTTTATAACTTCTTTTACCATTTTAGTTTCTTACTTTCTCCATAAATTTTAACCTTTCTCCTTCATGATGCTCTTCCGTGGGACCGAACAAAATTAAGTGTATGTTTTTTGCCTTAAAGCTTTAATTTCATACATTCACATAATCTTGTTGGGGTACGAGTCTAATCTTTATGATTTAATTGCAGTTTGGATTTTATGGAATTATTGATACTTTTACATGGACACAAGTAAGATTTCATTACTTACCATGTGTTTAATTGAAGAATGGGACAAGTAAAAGATTATGAAATATAAATGAATTGTGCGGCAATGTAAGTTTTGTTTTTTTAGACACTTGTTTGTCATGTGATGTATATTTCTAGCCAAATCATGTTCAAAGTAGTTATAATTCTTTTGGCAATGCTCTTAATATGTTTATTAAAGCACTCACTTTAAAATCCATTTATTGATTTGTAGTGGCAACATATATTGATTATTTGTGACAGTTGCATTTAATCTTAAAGTTATAAGGCCAATTTGGTTTGAGAATTGAAAAGACAAGGGCATGTAAAGGTTGTTACACGAGTCATGACTACTTATATTACTAATTTCTAAGATTTTTTTTGGTGTGACTTTGTTTGGTATGACACTGTGACTTACAGAGTATACGTTTATGTCATAATGTCAATAGATGATATGAAACATTTTTGTGTATATATTCAAGTCAAATTAATGGTCTCATTTACAACTTATTTTGCTCACTTTTATGTACATGCCTTGACCTTGTAGCAGATCGTTTCAATTGGTTCATACGTGGGAGAAAGAAAATCATTTCAACAACTACGTGAGATGCCATTAGTAAGTTCTTTCTTTTAGCTTACAAAAAAATTCTCGATGCTTTCTTATCATAACTATCAAGTCATTATTTATTGTTCTTGAAATTTTTATTGACATTGTATACAGGTTGAAGACGTTTTTGTTATTTGACAAGTTGGAGATGTTTTTGGAACAAGCACACATAAAGTTGTTTTGGTGTTCATGTCTCTAAAAAGAGATGAAATGTGATGAAACAATGTATATCGAGAGTTTGTTAAATTGTGAATTCTAAATGGAGATAGCTACTTGAATTGCAACCTTAACCGTGTATTTGGAGATGATTTATGATATTTGAAAAGATGTAATTGTATTAGATTAAATTATTAAAATATTTGAATACATGTTATTTCAATGAGAAATTTAAAGAAATTATGTACTGAATTAGATCTTTATCAAAATTACATATTATCTAAAGAAATTGTGTATTGAATTAGATCCTTATCGGAATTACATATTATTTATAGAAATTATGTGAAAAATGAGAAATTTTTCGTTACTGGTTCAACACTAATAGAAAGTGGTTCTTATAGGAAAATATATTTGCAGTACCTGTTCAACTCTATAATAGGAACTGGTTCTTACAATAAAACTGGTCTTGATGTTTTAAAAAGAGACCGGTTACAGAACCGGTCTCTATATGTATCGGTCAAAAAGATACCCCCTCACAGAGAGTGGTTCCAAAACCAGTTACTATGAGCCATTTTAACCGGTCTCTATGAACTTTTTTGTAGTAGTGAATGATCTTATTAACAAAAATCTACTAAATTTGAATATTCGATGTTCATGATATAACTATGTCTATGTATAGTTTTGTTTTACACAAATACAATTATCAAATGCTTTGCTTTAATAATTATAATAAAATAAAAATTAGCCCATCACAACTTGAAACTTCAAAATTGAGATGGCATGTGTCTTTATTACTGTAGCTCAACCTAATTCTCTCGGGTACCACACAATTCCACTCAAATTATAAAGAAATTAGAGAATTCAAAATACAAACAGAAAGATTCTATGGGACTTTGATATTCTCCGTTTGTTTTTTTCTTTGGTCTACAAACAAGAGAAATAAGGGCATTTTCATTTCTCCACCTTTATTTCTCCCTACCAAACACACCATAAAGAGAATTGATTCCCCCTCACGTTATGTGATACTATACATGTTACATAGAAACAACTTTGACGTACTAATGTGAAACTCTAATGTTATTCCTCTTGTACCAGTTGAGTATTTTCTCATATTTGAAGTCATTCTCTTCCTTTGCAACTTCATTCTCAACAGTCTTTTTATTCTCTATGATTTAGTCACTTCAAACGTGGCCTAGATGTTGGTAGTTCAAGAGGGGGTGGGGGGAGAATTAAAAAAAAAAGACGCAAACCTAGCTAGTGTTTAAGTCTATCAGTTAAGTTAATCAAAGGAAATCAGATAGTTAGCTTGTCGTTTTAATAACTAAACGAGTAAACGCTAAGAGAAACAAATGAAAGATACACAAGTATTTTCCCATAACACATAATAAAACTGTAGCAACCCGTACAAATCCTCAGTTATTAATAAACGTTAATCAAGAAAAGATCAAGTGTTACTGTGCACTCACCTAATTTTAGGCAAGAATTTAAACTTTTGCTTACACTGTGCAACAACGAATCAATATATGTTATGTGACTCACACTTCCTTGGAACGAGCTCACACGCATACCACAATATTCTCGAATACGTACAAATCAAATCCTGAAACTGTTTTGATCACTCACACACCCCCTGGTTCCCCATTTTTACAAACAAGCCTGAATATCAAAACGGGACAATTAATAAAACACATTGGGCCTCGTTACAACTTAGCCCAATCATTAAACCCAACTACACAGTACACACTAAACGGACCCTTATTAATTTCTCAACGGGCTAATCAAATTCTAAGCCCAATTAACCAAATCCAAATAACCCATTATGGATTTCCACTGCACGGCTCAACTTATGATCACTTTGACTCGTTTATTTGGAATTTCTAGACACAATATATATTACAAATTACATGGATCAATTGATCTCATGGCAAGGAACTAGTATTTACCAAAATATAAGTTTTACCCATTCATTTGAAGGTAGAACACACATCAAAGCTAAACAAGTTCAAAAAATTCCTCAAACGTAACCAACGTGTGCACAAGCAATTCAAACATTCTATACTAAGTCGTATATATCTAAAAAGAGGTATTCTAAATATATTAACGACCTTTCATGTTGTACTAAGCCTAGACGTGCCATTCTAAAACGTTTTTGTCACATTAACAGGCCGCATGGACTTTTTGAGAACTATTATATCAATAGACTCCTCGTGATAATTCTATATAGAAACAATATTATATCTTGGTCGTTAAAACATCCAAGCAATGTCTAGGACTCCCAATATATCTCTTTTACATTATAGGTCTCGTTGAGAATATATAGTTTTGAACCTTTGGAGTGTTCGAAATCCCCTAAATCCATAATTAAATTGTCACGTTAAATGTTACTTTTGACCTTTAGATGTGCACAAAAACTCTTAAACTCACTCACTTGTACTATCCTAAGTCTAAACTAAATCACAACAAGTAGAACTAGTCGAATAAACACAACCTTATTCACCTTTATATGTTACTTAGACTTGCATATATACGAACAAATATCAAAGTCGTTTCTTTGGCTACTCATTCTCCGAACCGAGAGACCCCTAAGCATTTTCACAAACAAAAGACTTGTGCTATCAACTTTCTCCTCTTTAGAATATATTCGATCTATCCTCAAACCAACTAGCTCAACAATTGTCACAATAATTCCCTGACAACAATATCCTATCCCATATTCTCCTTGTCCCCAACTTGTTAATACATTCGGATAAAGGAAGGAACCATGCATATCAAACGTATACTCCCATACATGCATTCGAAACACATTCAAACTCTATTTTCCTTTCTGCCATTCGAAGGCAACCACAAAGACACAAGCGCACTTCTTTTTCTTTCGTTCCTGTTGTACGAGAAGAGTACTAAGAATCCCCATAATATTACATGCTATATTCCCACAAAACACCAACACAACACACAACCACAACCTCCTTTTTATTTTGTTGATATAGTATTATTTAGATATATATATATATATATAATACTGAATTGAATTTACATAGTGGTGGAAGGCAAGCGAGCAACAAGCTGCGCCGCTAGCCCTTTTTGAATTGCAAAACTAATCCTCTTAAAAACGACATTTGTGGATCTAGATGTTACAACATTACTATGCATAGCACGTTGAACTCTGTTGAGTATCTCCACTGCCTCATGTGCAAGAAAACCAAAAGTATCAAACGCGAAAGGAATAAAAACATGCTGATTTTCAATGCACGCTTTCTCGTGTTTTGCCACTTTGTACGAGGCGGCTTTCAAAGCAGCCTGTCCTACTGTAAAACCCCAGCTACCCAACCCCACAAGAGGAGAAACCCCGGTTAGATCCACACACGCATGTTTCCCTCCAACCTACCCAAAAACCAAAACGTCTGCCGGTCTGAGTGTGGATCTTCCATCCATTGGGTCAGTCAAAAAGTTCACAGACACTTCTTTCTTGACAGAGATCCCAGCACGCTTAAATATGTCAAAAAGGACGTCATTAACCATATCATGCCTGTACTTGAAGCCCGGGAGCTCCTTGCAATGAACCGCATGTTCTCCAAAGGAATCCAAACATGCCTTGTGACAAACTGGGCATATCTCATCAACTGGAAATAAAGGAATCATAAGGCGATACTTAAGGATAGTACGATATTCCACCGATGACATATGTTGACCTAGCCCATCTATGGGGATAGCTAGAAGAAAATCATGAGCATGTGGTGCCCGTAGACACTCAAAAACTGCTTTCTGTCTCATAGTCATGTCGAAGTGAGCTTCCATATCCTTGACCATTTCACTAAAAAGAGCACTCGCCAATGTTTGAGGGGGGCGGTGTCCTTATTTGTTGCGGTAGTGAAGAAGAGAAGAAAGAAGAAGAACGAGAAGGCGTGGGCGATTATTGTGCAAGTTCTAGGACGATCGGTGTTGTACATGACAAGTGAGTGGTCTCGAAACAGTCGGTGTTACCTCGGAGTTGTTCTCGCTCATTCCTCGTCCCATTCGTTTCTCACCACCCTTCGTTGGTGTGGTAAGTCCTTCTCAATGTCCTATCTCTCATACGTCCAATGCTATTTCATGTTCATGTTATTATTTCTCTCACGACATTAACTCACGTACTACGTTTTCGTTTCACAAATTAAAATAGAAACCCACGTTAAAAATCTATAAGAGCTTAACTTTGATTCTGCACGAACAATTGACGTATAGAACTCATCGTATGGATTAAATATGAATGTATAGCAATCTGGAATAGAATAAACGCAAAGTACATGCAAAACATACGAATCACAAATATAATATACTAAATAATTAAGTTGTTAACCAATCTTTTATATAATAAAAGAATTACATCATTTCGGAGTGTTTTTGCAAATCCCTTCTTATTGAAAAAAAAATTAGACCAATAGTAGAGCTCGATTTTGCCACGTAGGCGAAATCGAGCAATATGATTGGTCAATAAAAAGTCAAAATTAAATTAAAAAAAATGTATAAAAATATATGTTTCAAATTTATGAAAACAAAAACTTAAAAAAAGATGGAGTAATTAATAAAACTTAGGTGTTTGAATTTTAAATAAATTATATAGAGCTAAGTGTAAAATTACAAGTTTTCATGTTTTTTAATAACTTTAGAAAAAAAAAACAAATAACCCCTTAAACTTCATACCCTTATACTTTATAATATTAACTTTGTTTAAAATTACATGATTATTAGTATTAGTTATTAGACTTTCATCATTAAAATTACAAAATTTGGTAAATATGCAAATTAGTTTTAATACACGTTAAATATTAAACTAATGTTAGTTTTAGACTTTTCTAGAATATTTTTTTAAATAAGGACTCATGTTATTTTATTTAAAAGTTTAATTTATGCGTACACGGGTTTGAATATTAAATACGGCTAAATTATTAGTAACGAGAATATAAATATCAAATGGTAAACACGAGTTACTGTGATATGAAAATAAATATACGCGATTCAACTTATAACAACGACTCATGAAATTGTTATTTAAAATTTATATATGGATATCAATAAAAACATTTTAAAAACTTTATGGAGCATAATTTAACTTCATCAACGCTCATTATGTGCTACTAAACTCGCACATTCTGTACAACATGATATCAATAGTTAAAGTTAAACAACAACCTCAACATGTCTGTCAGTTAAAAACGTTATACAAAGCTAATTATTAAAAAAAAAAAAAAAAAAAAAAAAAAAATGGGTTAGATAGTCATTGTTTAATGAAGGTGTTCACCTTAAATTATAAAAAAAATGCACACATCACAATCCTTATTTGATAACAATCACCTCCTAAATCAAAAAAAGAAAAACTACGTGGGTGATAACCTAACTTTATTCATTGACGTGATGTTTCATAAAAAACGTAATAGTTGGTTGTTTTAAAGGAATTAAAAGTATGTACATGAGAATTATTAAGCAAGTATATATAGTTTTTAATCAGGTTATTACGTTACTATACTGTGATAATGTTATTGAGTTGGTAATCATGGATGTGAGATACAACCATTCTTCTATACTTATGATTTATGTGTTAACCTCTTTTTGTTTCTGAATAGAATCCGAAAGAGACCTCAACAGAACTTTGACTTATGCCTTATCTAGCTGATAGTTTTTTGTAACTTTTTTTATGGTTTAACTTTTTTTTTATACACACCAACTTTTAATAACTTTTTTTTAAATATTTTATTGAAAACTTCTACACTTAATATTTGTGTTTTTACTATAAACATACTAAGCTATGATAGAATTAGTTGTGAGTTCAGAGGTTTTTTATTAAGCTTCTCAAAAAGGCTTAAATCTTTATCATAAACTTATTGTGTTATAGTAATTGAATAAGCCAATAAGCACCTTCAATAAGCATAACCAAACACCCCTTTAGTTCTAATCTAAAGTTTTCTTATTTGATATTAGGACTAACTTTGTTGTTATCTCCACTATAATGTAACATGTTAGTGGTGTTTGCAGTTTTATGATCTTATCGCACACACTAAAATGCAAAGCAATTTGTTGTGTGCGTTTTTTAGAGGAGGATTATGTATCAACACATGATTGTCGTGGAAGGATTATCTACGCCTGCTCAATGTATAATTAAGTTGAGTTGCTATTTTAGATAATACATGAATGTATTTTAATGTACCAAAGATGTGTTTTAGTGCCTATATGAGGAATTTTATGGTAGGAATTCTTAGCAGGTGTCTTTGAATGAGTTAATGAAACTTAGCAGTTGTTTGTTGTCATTGATATAACACTATGGGTGTCAACCAACGGTCTAAAATATGGGTGTATTTTGCCTTGATGATTTAGGCTAATTGTGAAGAAAGTTGCACTAAAGTGAAAGGTCGGTAAGGATTCAAACAATCCTAAAATACTTGCGAATGTACTCTTTGCCATTTTTCCATGCATTTATAATTTACTTATGCAAGTAATAATAATTTCCTTATATAGTTCGGTCTTATAGAAAAATTATTCTTATACCTTATACATAAACGTATTCTACCATTACATCTTTTTTTGTTTCTCTTTATATAATAAAGAAGCTATAGTATAAGCATCTATGTTAATTTGGTAATTTTATGATCAAACATGAGAAGTAAATAGCACAAACTTATGAAAATACAATTTTTCAAACAAAAAGGTACATTGGTAAACATGGTATGATGGTTATTCATAATCAAGGAAATGAATCAATTTTCCAAGCTATCTAAATATGCTACATATTTTAACGAAAATATAAGTAAAAGAAATACCACAATTACAAAATACATCGTAAATTGATATCACGGGTTAGCAAAACTAAAAATAGATATCACTAACATCTTATGCAAGTCAAGTATCGTCATATGATTTTGCTTGAATAATAAAATATTATTTTTAATCAAAAAACATTCTGCTAAAATAATAAGTAGATTATAACATATATACATGTGGCTTTTTTTTAGTCCACAAAGTAAAACCATTTGAAACATGTTAAGTGATTAATTTCTTAATCGATAATAATATATAATCAAAACGAACTTTTAAAAACTCTGTGCGTGCACAGGTATTATAACTAGTATAGATATACAACAGTTACGAAATCCTTTTGCTGTTCCTTTAATTTCTGTTGCACCGAGAACAAACAAATACCTCTTATATATACTTTAGTTGCGAAACATAAACAACAAGTCCCAAGCTCAGTGGATATATAGAACACCAACGTTTTTTTTTTATAAAATGTAACCATTGACCCCAGAATGTTACAAGTGAAAGTCATTACAAATTTCAAAATGTAGCATCTTGTTATGACTACTAAACAACAACAAGTAACACAAGAGATCAACTAGCATAGTTGGAAGCATTTGCCCATTTTTGTTATTTTTGCTATTTTAGCAACTTTCACTAATTGGCAGTTTTTATCCTTCAACCTTGAACCACTTGCCACTTTGCTTAAAACTAATATAAGTTTGAAACTTATGTTTACACAATAGCCTCTCAAAGTTTAACACTTGACACTTTTCACCTAACACTTTTATAAGTTAATAAACTTATATCATTTTACCACTTTTCGATAATAAAATATTTAATTCATATTTTTAATGAGACGACCCATTAACGTAAACTAGAATTGACATATTTTTTTTTCAAATATATTGTTTATATATATATATATATATATATATATATATATATATATATATATATATATATTGTCACACCCCCAAAATCGGGTCCAGCGGAAGCATACATGTAGCTGGGGTGTAACTCAATTGGTATTACAACACATGTTCAAAAATGGTTTTCACTTCAATCATTTAGAATAAAATAGATTAATAAAAAATGTTGAATTTACATTGTCAAAAGTAGTGCGGAAGTAGGTCATTAAAATAGTTAAAAACGGTCCCCAAATGATTAAATCAGAGTCTTCTATGACCATGCCCTGCCCTGCCAAAACCTCCTGTAGCGTGCCATTGGTTAAAACCTGAAAATACATGCTAAAGTGTCAACACGAGGTTGGTGAGTTCATAGAGTCTTGTGAAAAAGAATGTAATGCATATGTATGAAGGTATCCCAGCAAAGGCATCGTAAATCCACTCAGTTACAAGTCCCGCCATAAGAGACTTGTAACCTGTGTGTCTACGACCCACTGCCAACTATGTAATATGTATACGTGAACAAATGTAATACTTGTATCCAAATTCCATGATAAATATAGCAAACGGCTATATAAATAATTCAGACAATAAGGTCATATGAACAATGATGACAAATCCCATGAAATGCAGGTAATCAAACATACCAATGAAGTGCAGGTAATCAACCATGTAAAGCGAGTAATGCGTTTAAGTAAAACGAGCATGTATTCTCCCCCAAAGAGTTGATAAAACAATTAAAATAGTAGGGACTATGACTCACCTGGAGTAATGATGCAATGATGGTAAAATGATCGGGACAATAAGGCGCGAACACTAGCCGCAACCTAAGATGAATGATAGCGATCTAATTTAGATCATGAAATGATGTTGAAAATGTCCATGCACATGTTTCCTATACCACTCTTAACTTGAAAAATACTTGTTGTTATCAAAAATATACATTTTATAAGATTTAGGAAAAATATGGCTATTAGAAAAATAAAGCTAGTTGCAATATATATACTTATATATATATATATATATATATATATATATATATATATATATATATATATATATATATATATATATATATATATATATATATATATATATATATATATATATATATATATATATATATATCGTATGTTTCCATGTTAGTGTTGAAATCCTTGAAATAACGTCTTGTAGTGATAAAAATATACTTGTAATAACTAATACTTCATTAGTTATGAAATTGGGTACTTTGTATTATTTCTAGAAATCTAGAGTTACTACGTAGTTTTAGTGTTATTATTTCTAAAAGTTGCCAATTATAGAGGATTTTTGCTGATATTGAAACGTGAATATCTTTGTCGTTATAAGTCAGTTTTACTTGTTCTTTATATCCACGGTTACGTCTTAGAATGTAGTAATATATTTTGGAAAGTTTGGTTCCTCCGGGTTACGTCTAAAGTCTCTTTTTGCCCGACGAAAAACGTCCATCAGCATGTATTTTTCCGGAAAATAGTTTTCGTCGTTAATATTGAAAAACTCATATCTCCTTCGTTATAAACTCTTTTTAATCCGTTCTTTCGCCTACGGATTCGTTTTTGAAAGTATTTTCTAAAAATTTTGCCAAAGTTTACTTTGTGTTTACTGATTTTCCAGAATTTAACAAAATGGGACAGTAGGTATATTTACATGTTACAAAAACATTTCCAAGGTTCAAAACTAGTTTCTACATCAACCAAAACTCTTGCAAACTTCACAAAACTATACTAATCCTACCATACACCTTCTTAGGGTGCCATGGGTTCCTAATGACTAGTAAACAAGTTAATTTAACAAAGGAACACCTAAAACCAATTCTAGGGTTTGTATGTTTCAAAAGTCTACAAAAATAAAGTGGTATAACTAGTATGAGCATGAAATTAAGCATGAATACCATGAGATATAAGTGTTAATTAGATGAAAACATGAAAATAAATTTGAATACTCACTTTGAAATTTTAGGTGATGAGATGATTAGAAACCTAGGATTACTTGTGTTTTTGGGTTATGATTCTTGATTAGGATGATGAAATGAACAACTTTGATGCTTTATACTTTGAAAAATAATGGATTGATCATGGATCTTGATGTTGGGTCGTGGCCTAGGGAGGAAAACAAGAGAAAACCTCACTTTGATTATGAAAAAAAAAATGAATGTGTTAAAGATGTTTTTGTAGGAAAATATCTAACATAATGGCATTATTGTAAATAAATGGTCAAGTTCAAGTAACATGGATAAGGGGGGCTGCACATGGTGAGTTTTGGGATGAGTATGTAAGAATCTTGGTGTTATCTGGGTCACAGAGTCGGTTTTGGTTCCGTTAATCGTAAAACGTAAAGTTTTAAACCGCGAAACGTAAATTCGGGCATCGTAAAAATATGAAACTTGAAAGAATAACTAAACTTGTCAAAATACTCCATAATAAAATATAAAATGAATGGTAAGTTCCATCGGGTTGCATAAACGCTGTTAAAACTGGAAACGCGGGTCAAAAAACGCGTAATTCGTGTAAAACGCTGAACTGGAAAACGTAAAATTCCAAAACTTTTAGAATTGTCGTAAAATGAGAGAAAATCACATTTCTATTGTTTATAGTGTTTTATGGACATATCGGGGTGCCGGAAGGACGTTTAAACCTCGGACACGGCTTCGTGATTTTTGCAGAAATGATCCGACGAGTGCCAAACTCTCGGATTATAGTTAAAATAGTTTAACTTTCGCAAATATGAAATAAAAATTTCGGAGATAAATAGTGAAAGTGAATAGTAAAAATGAATAGTAACTGATGAATAGTAACTTCCTGAAATAAAAATGAAATTTCGACATGTGAAAAAGGACATGAAATTACGAGTTGTGACATATATATATATATATATATATATATATATATATATATATATATATATATATATATATATATTCGATAAATATATAACATATATATTTATGTGCTTCGAGACCAAACATATTTAATAAATAATATTCGTCTAGTAATTATTTACTCGTCATCAACACTTACACCAATAATCGAGCCAACTCTTATACATTTTCCACTCTTATTCCAAGAGCCAATACTTACAAATATTTTTCACAATAACTTTTTTATATATAAACATTAAGATATATATATATATACACACTCTTCAACGAACGTTTGAGACTAGTGAAAATTATGAAACACCACCAAAAGCTACAATAACACAAACACATGAGTGATAATATGAACTCTTGTTTTTGAACTTTAAGCATCTCAAACCACCCAAACCACCAGGAACTAAGTTTTCCCTAATATCCAGGTTGTGTGTTGGAGCCATTCCCAAGTTGCACTCGATATCACTTATGTGCCTACTGATTATTAGATATTGTATATATAGTATATATAGTATCTCCGAGGATAGCACGGGTAAATATGTATCCCCGGGTCGTTTTCCCAACGTAGGCTGAAATGGAGCTCGTTGGTTCGGTGTCGTGAATTGGTATGTGTCATTTTACACACACCTTTTACCTATTCTAAAGGACTAAATAAACCAAAAACCGACCAAATATGCCAAATATACGTTATTTTTGTGTTTTTGAATGTGCAGGTACGGATATTTATAAAAGTAGACAAAATTCCAAAATCGACAACACGAGCACGAGAAAATGGAAAGAGATCAAAAGCCGAGACCGGGGAAGCATTTTTCAATTACGGATATTTGAGCTCAAATTTGTCAAACCAAGTCCTCAAAAGAATCATAAGATGTCAAGAATAGCCCTTGAATTCATTTATGAAGATTGGCAAAATCAGCCCTTGTATTTTCAATAAACTACAACCTTGGTCATTGAATTTTACTAATCCTAAATCTTATATAAGCCAAAACCTAGCCTGGTCCAAAGATAATTCAATAAGTCCAAATCCTAAAACTCACTAAGCCCAAGAGCCCAACACCTTTTACCACTAACCCAACCCCAAGACCCGGTACCCAATTCCCTCTTATAACCCGAAGTCAAACCACCCTATAACCCGGTCAATATTATTTAAACAATAATATAAAAATCCCGAAACACCCCCATTTCATGTACATCTCCTACCTCCCAACCTCTGAATTTCTGTACTTACCCTTCAATTAAGCTTGGTACGAAGCATCTTGGAGCTGAGTTGGACAGGATGGAGCACACGGATGGCCAAGATGGATATTTGGAGCACTGTTATTGGTTGAGACACATCATCTATATGATCCAAGGGCTGTAATGAGAGATTGCTTGATGAGATTTTGATTAAGGGACGTGATAAGACTTTCTGGGACCTTCTGAAGCCCGAATCTGACCTCAAGGCTAGCTATATAAAGCACTCCTCATCGACGATTTGAAGCTGTTAGCTAGGTTAGGAGTAGGGATAATATACATTAGAGTAGGGATACTGTAGCTCTTGTTATAGCTTATTGTAAGCTTTTTAAATGTTTTTTTCTAGAATTGTAATCAACGATTTTCAGTTAAATGCAATTTCAGATTTTACCTTTAAATTTCCTAGTGTCAAATTGATTTTAAAGCTTTTGGTTATTGCTCTAATCTGTTTTAAGCTTCCTTTACTGTTTATGTAAGTTCATTTAAGCTCTATTGTGAGCTATTGGTGTTTAAATACTGTTTTATCTCTTAAATTCTCCAAAGTCAACGAAAGTCAACTGGATCAAGCTTATGAGGAATTTGGGTATAAATGTATGAGGTCATGTTTTCTAGGGGTTGTTTGAGCTTATTTTAAAGATAAGCTCTGATCAAATGTCACCTCTGTTCAGCTGAGGTCTCCTAGTGAGTTTTCAATTTCTATTTTTAGCTTCTTATTGCATTTTCTGTTTTAATTAGTATAAATCTTACTTGATAGCTTGTTTGCTGTTAATTCCTGCTTATATTCTTCATTTGATAGTTTACTTGGTAGTTTAATAGTTTGTTTAAGCCTAACATCATGATATTGTTTTGTTTACAGTAATAGATTGCTATTTGTGATTCTGTGGTGATTAGCTGTTATGATCTGTGTTTTTGAGCTTCATTTAGCATCTTTGATCAGTGTATAATCTTACTTGGTGGTTTTGTGGCTTAAATCTCACAAGTGCTTCATAAATCATTCACAACAGACCATACTAGGGTGTTTGGCATAGTATAATTTTGTAAGGTATAAGTAGCTTTGGTGAATTTCTTTAATTGAATCAGCTCTTATTAGCATTAGGGAGTAGTTTAGGAGTTAATTTGAGAAGTCACAAGTAGTATGGTAGATTTGGAATGCATCAGTTGAGTTTTAAGGAATTAATCAGCCTAGTATTGCGTATATAGGATAACGTAGATTTAGATCATATTAGGAGTGTTATCATGCTCTACTTTGGTTAGTATAAATGTTTAAAATCTGGTGTCTAGGTTCCCTTAGTCATATCACCTATTTTCACCCATTTTTACACCCACTACCTCAACACTAAATCTGTCTACTGTCCTTTTTTGATCTAAGCTCCTTGTTAGCTATAGTAGGATTTAGGTGTTGAATTCAGTTTTACATGCACTCAGTAGTATACAATTTATTTGTGTGAGCTTATTTTGCATTTCGGTGCTTGTTTTCTAGCTTGTTTGAGACCTGGTATGTGCCTATTTGGGCTATGTTTTGGTCTGCTGTCACAACTGCCCCATACAGCCCTTTTTATCTGCTCCTCATAAGCTCATTTAAGCTCATATCTGTCTGAAATTCAGTAAGCTTGATCTTTGGTTATTAGTTGATTACAATTTCTTGTTAAGTAGTGTTAGCTTATTAATTTGTAGCTTGTACAGTAGCTTGAAAGTAGCTCCTTAGGCCTGTTTTAGCATTTTTCAAATGTTTTCATTATGTTTATCTGTCAGTGTTTTCATGCTTTTTCCTTGCTTAGATCTTGATCCTAATTCCCCCATTTTGCTTCTAGGAGTAGGTTGCCAGTTCTGGTTGAACTTTTCTTGCTTTATTTGGGAATAGCTTAAGCTTTTGATAGCTTTAGGTAACTGCTAACCTGCCCCCTTAGCCTAGTTTTAACTATTGCAGCATAGTATAGAATTAGGATCTGTTATGCTTATATGCTTTCCCCTTGATGCTTATTTCATCCCCATTAGCTTATTTAGTTCCTTTCCCTTAGTAACCTTTAACTTTTATTCCCCTAGCTGTAGCTTTTTTATCTCTTTAGGATATCTTGTTTTTGCCATTGTTACATTATATAGCAAACGTTCAATCCATAAGCTCATTCTGAGTTTTTGATTGATTTCCAAAAGTTTCTGTTTCATTAAAATCTTTTATGTTCAGTTTTTATAATACTTTCAAAAAGAAAAATCCAAAAAGAAAATGTTTTTGCAAAAAGGCAAGTCAGAGGATTCGAACCTCTGACCTCCTGGCTCACCACACCTCAACATCTCACACAAATACCAAATGCCCTTGAGTCTTTTACATCATATTCTTGCAAAATTAATTTGTTATACTCTTTTACTCTTTTACCCTTCTAGCTCTTATTTACTTATCAGCTTTTAAAACTGCTTATTTCTGCTTATTTTGAACTACTTTTTGCAACTTTTAATTTTCATTAGCTTTTAAATATTTTCAAGTTTTTACTATAAAAATCTCAGAATTATTTGACAAGTTTTGCTATTATTAATTATTTTATTTCTTTATTTTAGTTTTTAAATCATAATAAATAAATAAAAAGATATAAAAAAATATTTTTCTTTTCCCAAAATTTTCTTTTTACATTTAGAACATAGGAAAATTGTTTTCTCGCCCGTAGGATTAGTAATGCTTTGAATTCATTTTTTATGTTGCCCTCGTACGTTCTTTTTAATTAGTTTTACGCGTTTTTAGATTAGGTTACGTTTTTTAGCTTAGATTTCTTTATGTTATTGTTTTCTAGTACTTTATTATATGCTTCTTAATGTCATTTCACTTTCAGTAGTTATAATTACCATCTTATTATCCCTTTTATCCACATTCACTTCACGAATCACACAACGGAATCATAATTCCATTCACACCTTCGCTAGGACACGACTCGGGGAAATACTTTCACAAGTATTTCTACGGAAAAATCACTACACTATAAACGAATACACCATGAATCGTGAAGTGAATGTGAGGGGTTTATGGGGAACCCTAAGCTACAATTGAACTACAAATAACGTAAATGCAAGGGGAAACAAGTAAAAGTGCACAAATAAGTAAACACGTAAACGCGAAATTAAAACGCTAAATTCCCGAGCTAATCTCGAAATTTCTAAGGCAACTACGGGAAATAAAAGTCCTAAATGCACAAAATAAATTCCTAAGGGTCCTAAATGCAAATTAAAACTTTTTAGAAATTTAAAATAATTTTTATAACTTTTTATTTAATTAAAAATGATTTAAAACTATTTTTATATATTTAAAATGATTAAAATGCAACTAATTAATATAAAATAAAACTAGAATAATGCAAATTAAATTTTGAAAAATCTAAAATAACTTAAAACTAATTTTATAACCGAAAATATTTCTTTTTTTTAGGCTTTTATGAATTTTTATTAATTAGAAAGGATTTAAAAATACTTAAAAAACTATTTTTAATTATTATAAAGACTAAATGGCCTTAGATAATTATGAAATTTTGCAGGAAAATCTAAAATATTATTCTAAACCTAGGAATATAAAAATTAAGCCCTAATAAGCTGTTTGAGACAATAAGCAGTTTGGATAAGGCCTTATTTATAAGAAATTCAGCACAAAAAGCTACCAAAACCTCACAAACAGTCCAACATACTTATAAAAGCTTATAACAACTTAATTATACCAGAAAAGCCCACAGATTAAGCCAATTAAGCACTTAGCAATTTCAATTTTTAGGCAGAAAAATGTGAGTGAACACCTCTTTTCAAGTTGAATAAAAAGCTATCAAATAATCTAATTAAGGAAAACTGGGAGCAGATTATTAAAGCTAATACTAAAAACTACCTACAAATTTTATAACCAACTTCACCCTTAATCATCCCCTAGATCAGATGTCCTTGAAACATTTGAAAAAAACTTAAAAGTGAGTCTTTAAGAAGTAGCAGCTAGCACCAAATGCCTCATAAGCTCAAACAAAGGAATCACAAGCTAAAATAACATCACATGCAAACAAGCAAGCTCAAACAAATAATCAACTAAGCTATATTACGCTGGATCACTAGCTTCTAACAAGCTCAGTGAACACTGAATTAATTCAGCAAATACTTCAGCTAAGGGACAATTTAGATGGCAAAATAAGCTATGCAAATAAGCTCTTCAGTCCAAAACAAGTACAGATAATTGGAGACATTCCTACAAGCTTTCTAAAACACCTAAGAGTAAATGAAAAGCTCAAACAATGAGCTAGATATGCACTTGTGAAGATGGCTCAGAAAGCACATAAGCTTGGTGCAGGGGACCTAACTTTGCCAACAACTCTCTTTGAGCTAGATTTTTAGTAAGCAAATGATATTCGATTCAAGTTTTTCTTTTTGATAATGAAACACAAGCAACCAAACAACAAAAACAAAAACAAAAACAAAAACAAAAACAAAAACAAAAAATAAAAAAAAAATAAATGATTGTCTATTCTAATCTATAATGAATCCTAAATTCAACCTAGAAAATAGTCCCATTTTAACTGTTATGAGATTTTGACTTTTTAAGTGCAAGTTTAAGTTGACTAAATTGAATCTTTACTGATCTAATCTAAACCTACATGTAATATTAAGTTTTTTTTTATCACTTTATTAACCCATAGATCTGAGTTTTTATAACATTTTTGGTACTTTTTTTTTACAGCCGCCGATGCCGCTATTTCATCACTATGTAGTCGTCGGAAACTACTGCTACAGCCACTGTCTTATCGGAAATCTCTCCAAATTGCCGCCGGATTTTGAGTGTTTAATTTGTTTTTTATAATTCTATGTATGTTAATGTTTTGAAGCATATCATTTAGATACATGCATTTTTAAAGATTTGAAATGTTTGTTCAATAGATTTATGCATATATCACGTTGTAACTTGTGCATTAATGATGTGATATTGTGGTGAAGGAATAAAAAATGTGGTGTAAGTATCACCTCCCATCTTTATTAATCCATCCGTCTCAACCACAGGTTAATATAGATTTTGTCCCGAAGCACTATCCACTTTTTAAATAGAAAGTTTGAATCTATCGAAGTTTCTTATTTAACTAATCCCAATTCATTTTTTGTAAGGAAACCATTTGCCATCTTTAATGCAATTAAGGGGTATAACTGTCATCATAATCATCAAATGGAAATGTATCTGGCATACATTGATTTTTTGTTGTTGTCTTATTTTGTTGAAAGACCCATTCACATACAAAATATGTAATGTAATATATTTGTCAGTCATGCACGTTATGAACAAGGACTCATAATAGTACACTTCATCTATGGTAGACTAAATTATGTTTAATGACTCATTGTATCTCTAACCGTTGGGAGTGGATCTATACTCTGAATCGCACCCCAGCTACAAGCAAGTCTCATTTCAACTTAAGATGATGGTAATTTCTGAATTCCCTTTGGTCCGATTTTGCTGAATGCAGCGGCAAGTTGCTTTATGCATGCGTTCAAGTCATTCTTGAATGTCAGTGAGCCGGTCTCCTTGGCCTCCTTGTCACAAGCCGCTAAGATATCACCAAAAAAATTGCGAAAATGTCCAACCACAAAAACCTCAAAGTTCTGGGCATCATACAAAAATATCTCATTGATTAACCGACAACGGTAGGAACAAAATAAACTTAAAAAAATATATCTGATATATTATCTTGGGTATGCTCTTCATGGTATACACCATCGTCTTGAGTGTCTTTATGAAGGTATTCTGATTGTATAATACTGAAGACACTTTACCATAGACAGAACCACTCAAAACTGAATATGTCATATCATTGAATAAAGGATTGGCGTTCAAAATCCGATCCTGTATGGAGATCAAAAGTTGCAACATAGTTGAACTGCCAAGAACCCCACATTGTCTCCTGGCCGCAACTTGTTTTGGGAAGGCTTAAGCTAACTTTGCCACACTTGTACAGATTTGGATTGATACCAAGACAACCAGAGCGATAGTGCACAAGCTGGATATAAACAACAGCAAAATTCGATAACATAAGCTAACTGTCGTACATAGGATCATGTATATAGAAAAAGAGAGAATTTCATACTGGTGGGATATCATGATAGTCGCTTGGGAAGCAGGCATCAAAGAAGAAGAGACCATGATGATAAGGAGTCTCTCGTGGTCCAACAATTACAGCTCGTAAAAGATCCATCCTATCTTCATAAACCCTCACAAATATTGTCTCTGTTGTAAACCAATATATAAATCAGAATTCAAATTTCTTAGTTTATAGCAAAACAATATGAGTGTTTCCTCATGGATTGACATACCAGGCAAGAAATCAGCAAGAATCCTCCACTCTTCATGTATCTTGTCAACCCACTCTTCTGGCTGCTGTAACATATCAACCACAAAGTTATTAAGTGAACAATCCATTGAAAAATACAATCACACACACACACACACTCACACTCTTTACCTGTTTCATTGCAGAACTTTCGGCAGAAAAAAAAAATGATCGGTATGGTCCACGACAGTGTCAAACTTGTTGAAGTTTTGATACAATTTCAGAACATCTTCTTCATTATCAAGCCCTTCCATTTGGTGGTTGTGATTCTGGTCAACAAACACATCTTCCATAGAAAAATACCAGCACGTGATTTCCAGTTCCTCCTCAGAGTGTTCTTAATCGTTAATTCAGATAATGTTGGAATACGTGATGATATGGATGGATTCCAAACATAAGGTTTCCTTTGACCCATGATATACAAAGGTTGCCCTCTTTCAGCTTCCTCTCCCTCCTATACCAAAACCTTAGCTAGCGTAAAATCAGAGGGGGCCTTGAAAGTTGAAAGTACATGGATAGAAAGTCCGACCAATGTCCTGCGTTATAACAGGCTTGTAAATAACTTGTTTTTATTTTATGAAGAACACATTTATTTTCATCCCATGTTTGCAACAAGAAAAAAGCCGACAGTTAAACAGTCATGGTTGACAGGCAGTTCGAGCATAAAACAAAACCACACAAGTTACAAGAGAATTCGATACCCATGTTTGTAAAATTTGAGACGAAGAAAAAAGGAGAGAAAGGAACTTATACCTTTTTCTTTTTCTTCTCTGCATCCTTTACACCTTCGACCAAGACAGACTGACAGAAAAAAAAACTGAAGTGATTAAGAATCCACACCCCCTACCAGGAATACATAAAAGGAATTTGTATATTTAAAATCATTTGAAAAAAATAGGCCTTCTATTGAAGAATCTGTGTGACCATAAAACAAAGTACAAGATGATTCAATATCTTATTAACTTTTATACATAGAAACAAGCATATACCTTCCTCTTTTTCGACACTGCAACATTCAGGTCTTTAGCAACAGCCTGAAAAGTTAAAGAGTAAATTAATAACCCATGAAAATACCACATCCGGCCATGATCACCTTACTAGAATTCAAGCATAAAAATTTTCAAGGCATAAACCTATTTTCCACTTTGAGGGAGAAAAAAGAAAACTTATACCTTGCACTTCTGCTTCACTTCAACATTCATGTTTAAAGTAATTAAAAACCACACAAAGAAATAGCATTCATCATCAACATAGTGTCTAACATTCTAATATAACACTTCAGAATCAAATGAGTGGCTAAAATATACAAGAAGCGTGGGAAATAACTATGGCCAAAACATCATCATATATAGACTGTCAAATATTCTAAACTAACACTTCAGAACTAAATGAGATTATAAGCTGGCAAAGACTCACAAGGGTTGATGCTGGTGCATATGCAGGCGGTTGAGGAGCATCCATTTCAATTAGATGAAGGAAACTTTCAACTTCCTTTGTTCCGATTTTGTTAAATGCCTTTGCAAGGAACTTGATGCATGCAGAGACATCTTTCTTTAACTTAGTTGAGCAGGTCTGCTTTTTGTTACTAACCATACAACCCGCTTGCAAACCTTCCTTATAAGACTTGCATGACATTAGTATATCATGTGCACGCTTGCGAAAATGCCCAGCCACCAAAAACCTCAAAGTGCTGGATGCGTCATACAACAGCATCTAATAAGATAAGCACATACACAATAAGCAAAAGTAGAAACAAAATGTTTGTTTTGATTACCTTGGGTGGTTTGGCCATGGTACACACCATTGTTTCTAGCGATTTTATAAGGATATTCTCGTTGTATAGTAAGGAAGGTGATACTCCAGACGTGTCACCCAGCGATGGAAGCCCGTTAAACAAAGGCATTGTATTCAAAATCAGACCCTGTATGGAGAGTAGATATTGGAGCATGTTCGAAGTGCCAGGAACCCAAGTCTTTTCCGGTGCGGGAGTTGTATACATGCGGAATATTTGATCTTCACCGCAGTTGTTCAAAGTTGGATTGACACCAAGAACAAAAGAGTGAGAGCACACGAGCTGAAACAAAGAGATCAATCCCTCGTTAAATTACACGAAACTAAGCAAGATTATACTTGTATATATGTATATCGGATCAAGTAGGTAGAGGAAGAGGATGACATACCTCGGGAAAGACACATCAAAAAAGAAGAGACCATCATGAAAAGGAGTCCCCTCTGGTCCGATAATGACAGCTCGTAAAAGATCCTTCCTGTCTTTGTAAGCCCTCACAAATATCGTGTCTGTGGTCAGGAAGCAGAGGCTTAGATTAAGGTTAATCATTAAACTATACAAAAAGAAGATAACAACGCGTAAGAGAGAGTGTGATAACAACGCGTTATTAGTATGATATGATAGAAAGGGTTAATTACCTGGTTCATTGCAGAGGTCCTGTGCAGAGTAAAGATGATCGGAATGGTCTCAAACTAGTTGAAGTTGTGATAGGTATTCAGAACATCTTCCTCATTTGTATCGAGCCCCGGCATTGGGATATGTTCAGGATCATCGAGTTTTCGGCCAAAACATCTGGTCCAGTAACTCCTTGATATATGTTTTCTTTTGTTCAGAGAGTGGAAACCAGGGGGGAGGAAGTTTTGGGCCTTGGAATATTAATGAGAAACAGAGGCTGCCCTCTTCCGAGTTGCATTGGATCCAAATTCCTCCACCAGGACCTTAGTCACCTTTGGGGGGGGCGCCAATGGCCCCTTGAGGTTTTGGACCATGCCAATCGTCGGGAATCTGAGAAATTGTAACAAGAAAAGAGAGTGTGTGTTAAGAGGCTTTTGTATATAGATTTGACAAGAAGCATGGGGTGTGATGAGAAATCAGGTGGAACCATATATACGAGATACATACTTTTCTCGAGCCATGTGCAATGTAAAAATATAGCCAAACAAAGACAACCTGGCGACATACAAAAATGTAAGTAATAACAACTAGAATAAGCATGATCTAGAATACTAAAATAATACTAATACTAGGGCTATGTTGGTAAGTGTGTAATACTACTGTATCAATATTTAATTCAATTACTGGCACTGGCACTCACATAAAACAACAACTTTTATTTAGGGGTTTAGGTTCATCTTCCCAAAGCTAACCCTAACCCTAACCCTTATGCTAACATTAACCCGAAAAATTGAAGAACAAATTAAGACAATCCAAATTATACAAAAGAAAACGCATTTGCATATCAATTCAGAGTCAATTTCTGGAAATTTTACCTCTAAACGGCGCGCCAAACGAAAACAATTTTCCAACTCACCACCAAATCGAAATTGTAAATGCACTTTCCTTTTCCCCAAATTGGACGGTGCTAATTTACGCTTTTAGTCCCCCACTCACTTTCTCTTATTTTACCTTTTCCACCTTTTTCTTTTTTCTTTTTCTTCTTTCTTCTTCCAACTCCTTTTGCTGTCTGTCTGTCTGTTTGGTTCGTGAATTTCTAAGTCATATATCTCATCTTTTTCCGGCGAAAACTCGTCTTTTTCGTTCAAGTTTCAGGCATGTTTTCCGTTTTCCGATTCAACCAATAAGCTGAGGGCTTATTCTGACAAGTTTATAAGTTGTTTTGTTTCTGTTTTTATGTGCAGCTTTGAAGTGAACAAGTGTTGGAAGTATAAGGAGCTCATGTGTAAGGAGTACTAACGATGACAAGTTTGGAAACTTTAGCTGCTAATATAACATCTTATTCATCTCATTTGCTCACTATGTGAAATTTCTCACACAGCTGTTCATAGCACTTAGTTTGTTATCTTTGTAATCAACACTTATTTCTTTCTTGTTTTGTAAAACCCTCGTAATGTATCAACCATAAGGGGGCGTTTGGGTTGGTTGTTACTAATAAATTTCATTTTGGTTAGTTTATATCATCTCTTTCTATAGTTTTATCACGGTGTCAGAGCCAAGTTGGCTTTGATACAAAGGGTTTTTTTTTTTTTTTTTTTTTATCGAAAACGGTTTTCCTAAAAAATTAGGGTTTCGTTAAATTTGGGTTTTTTTTCCTTGTCAGATCTTACTAGATCGAAGTTTAATTGAATCAATTATTGTTTCAATTTAACGTTTTGGGCATCATTTAAAGGTCAACTGATCGATTTCAATTTTTAGGGTTTTTCTATAAATTGGGGGTTTTTGTTCTGGTCTTCTTATTAGTGATTAACAAGTGTTAATCGATTGGTTTTATTCAAGATTTAATAGATCTTGATTTTATTGGTGTGTCATCAAGATTAGGGTTTACTGTATCAAGCCCTAATTCAGGATTTTAGTTGATTTCTTTTTTTCTTTTCTTTTTTCAATTGATATTTTATCTTGTTGTTCTATTGTGTTGTGTGCACACAACTAGTTATCTAATCTTGTTTATCCTTCATTTGTTTCAGGTTCTTGATTCTGGTTTCCGCTGCTTGTTGGTTGCTTGGTTAGTTGATCTTCTTGATCAATTCTTGCTGGATTGGGTGCACTGTAACACCTCTCTCACCCTCTTTAGGTTTTTTCTTAGGTTTTCTAGAAATTGCATGAGACGAAGTGTAGGTTAAGAGATTGTTTGTGTTGGTGTTGGTTGGTTATTGGTGGTTTACTTGTGACTGTGGTGTTATAAGGTGTACTTGTTTCTTTGTTTTTGGTTTTATCTATTTTTCTTTGAATTGTCATCATGGCTGGTGATGATGACAAGAATAAGGATAAGGCATCTGGTTAAGGAGGTAGTTCTGACCAGTTTGACCCATTGTACTTGCATAGTAATGACACTAATGGAATACCTTTGATAAATTTTAAACTGGCA
This sequence comes from Artemisia argyi, assembly GCA_030686995.1. NCBI lineage: Eukaryota > Viridiplantae > Streptophyta > Magnoliopsida > Asterales > Asteraceae > Artemisia > Artemisia argyi. Next base: position 210,801,044 of record CM060682.1, on the reverse strand, counting down.
GGTCCAGAAAATTACAAAGTTTGGTATGTTGTTATTACCATAGCAATTCACACAAGTTTCGTTTGTTTTCGCTGTCACACCCCCAATTTACCTGACTTGCAGCGGAATGGAATACCTGGGGGTGTCTGTCATAGCACCACAGTTACAGTTACATTGAACGACCTAAAGTGTCGTTTGGAAAATACTGCATTTGATCATTGAAATAATTCAGAGTTTACAAAATGAGGTCCCCAAAAGGTGTTGCAAGTTTATGAAACAAGTCATACTAGATCAAACGTTTACATAAGTGCATGAAATAATGATGAGACGCGTCGACTCCGCGACTCCATGAAAGTCCAAATGCATGTCTCATGAGCTACCTTAATAACCTGAAATACATTGCTAAAACGTCAACACGAATGTTGGTGAATTCCATAGGTTTGTAAAATGTAATAATGTACGGCCACCACAAGTAAAAATGCAAGATAAAAATCTCGTGAAAATTGTACAATAGCCTTAAGCTCATGACACCGAAGCTATGACTGATGAAACTGTAAGCCCCTCCCGAATGTTCTGCCGAAACATTCAAATGTAAAAGACATGACATGCATCCGCTTACTGTTGGTATCCACTACCACGGATGGAGGCGTCACCCTCGATAGATCTATCCACTCACTCTCGCTTAGTACTTGAAATTAACGGTTCATGATGTTACAGGGGACTTAGCACTTGGCAAGGTAACTTAAGCTATGTACATGTTTGAATACTTGGGCTCGTACTGAAATAATTGATGCAATGTATTCCCCCCGTGGGATTTGAAAACAATCAAAAATGTTGAATTGAAAACGGGGCTATGAAAACTCACCTCAACTGATGAAACCGTGATGAAATGAAATGAACACCAATGAACAATTTGCTGTCGTAACCCAATATGATGGTACCATGAACATGTACTGAGCTGAAAACAAGGCGCGCACACTAGCCGCAACCTAATATGAATTATGAATGATCTCATTTAGATCACCAAATGATGTTATGAATGACCATGCTCATGTTTCTATACCACTCTACTCTTTGAAAAACACTTGTTGTTATCAAAAGTATATAATCCAAGAATTTGGAAAATATTGCTATTAGAAAATATAAATGGCTAGTTATAATATATATACTTATATATATATAACGTAAGTTTCCTTGTTAGCGTTGAAATACTCGGGTTGTAATCCTTGAAATGATGAAAATATACTCATAATAACTAATACTACGTTAGTTATAAAGCTCGGTACTTGACATTATGTTTAGCTTAAAAATGCACTTCGTAGTTTTTGCGCCAAAATTTAATAAAAGCTGTCAAATAGAAAATGGTTTTAGCCGATATTCAAACGTGTATATCTTTGTCGTTACTTGTCCGTTTTACTTGTTCTTTATATCCACGGTTACGTCTTAGTATGTAGTAATATATTTTGGAAAGCTCGGCTCCTCCGGGTTACGTCTAAAGTCTCTTTTTGTACCATGAAAAACGTCCAACAGCAACTATTTTCAGAAAAATACTTTTCGTCAACAATCTTGCAAAAATCATAACTTCTTCGTTATTAACTCTTTTCAATCCGTTCTTTCGCCTACGGATTCGTTTTTGAAAGTATTTTCTAAAAATTTTGCCAAAGTTTCCTTGGTGTTTACTGATTTTCCAGATTTTTACAAAACGGGACAGCATGTCTAAAATGGGTTCCAAATCAAGTTTCCAAGGTTAAAAACCAATTTCTACCATCACCAAACCTCTTGTAATCACCACATGACTAATCTAATCTTACCATACACCTTCTTAGGGTGCCATGGACTCCTAACCAAGTTATTAGAGCTAGGGGATTCATAACAAGAAAGTTAGGGTTTGTATGTTTCTTTTTAGCCAAAATAAAGTGTAGTATAGCTACTTGTACATGGTTTTTAGCATGATACTTATGTAATACATGTAAAAATAGGATGATCCATGAAAAAAAATAAAGATGAAAACTTACTTGATAAAATGAGATGATTATAGGATGATTATGCTTGATGTTCTTGTGTTTTTGTTGCTTGATTCTTGATTAGGCTTGTAAAATGAACAACTTTTGTGTTTTACTTTATGAAAAATGATTACTTGATCTATGAGATCAATTATGGGTCGTGGTTTATGAAGAGAAATGGAAGAGATGAGAGAAATTTTATTCTTAGCTAAAATGTGGATTATGATTCTTGAATTTGGTAAAGTAATGTTTGTAGAGGTTTATTAGTATTTAAAATGGTTAAGTTAATGCTAGGGGTTAAAAAGGGTGTTTCATGGGCTGGTTTTGGGTGTGAAAAGGAGTAGCCAAAACGGTTTTGATCACTTAGAAAATATAGTGTAGCGTTAAGTGTTATTACGCGTTATTCGTTAAAATCGGGTACTGGTTTTATTAGAAATAAATGTTCACGAAGTATACCGGGATGAAATTAGTTATAATAATGTTAAAAACATATTAAAAATATGTTGGGTACATTTACTGAGTGATCGGGTGATTAATGTTTAGTTTTAACGAAAACCGTCGTTATATTCATACGCGTACGTTATAAATAAAATAAATTTCCAAAATACTGGGTAATTGAATGTTATAACTTTTATGATGTTAAAATGGATATAAAAATATGTCGGGACCATTGTGGGAATATTTAGATATATTCGTCGTGTATAAACCGGGTGTTAACGTTTACTATAAATACTTATACGTAAAAACGTTAAATGTACTGAATATAGTAATTTGAAAATCCTGAGAGTGGTATAACATGAAAATGTTGTTATGATGATATGCAGACTATCTCCAGTCCGTATGAAAAGTCATTACTGATAATGCATGAATTCGCACCTGAACCAAAACGGTTACGCGAATTTGAATACCCGTAAACTAAATTTACGATGAAATGTGTAATGCTCGTGAATGATGAAATCTTTTCCCGCAATGAATAGTGTTCCGTGAATAGTAAATTTCCCAAAAGTTTCTCAGAATATCAAATTGACCTCGAAAACGATGAATAGTAAACTGATGAATAGTGTTTTTGATGAATAGTGTTTGATGAATAGTGTTTTTCCAAAGTTCGGGAAATGACCTGAAATGATCTGAAATGGTGAGTTGTGACAGTCTTCCCCTCTAAATGGAACTTCGTCCCGAAGTTCAGTTTATGTTGGTCTCTGAAAATGTATTGATGAAAAGGTGATGATATTCGAGAATTCCAGCGAACTCTAACGATAGGAATTCGACTCTGTTTCAACTGTTTGACCACACGGTCCATGATTTCTGTTGGTTCTCTTACAAGGTCTGAGATTGTCATTTGGGATGGATCCCTTCCAATGGAATCATGAGTGACTCATCTGAAAGTCATTTCTGGGGATCTGAAAATGTGAAATATGTTCGTGTAATCCTGTTGTTCTCTGACAATGTTCAAGTCTGACGGCCACTATGCCTTCTCTGTCAAAATATAAATGGTCCAGTGTATATTGGGTTTAACTTTCCAAGTTTTCTGAATGATAACATGCATTTCCTAGGCAGAACTTTCTGCATAACTCTGCAGAACTTGAAGTTTTAATGGTTTACGACTTATTGAACTTGTAACTGATTCTTGACTTGTAGAAAATTTCTGGTTATCTCATGAATGCCTACTGAACTAATGAGTTGAGCTTTTTCTGAGTTTGGCCCATCAATCGATGGTCTGCGCTTCTTAATGTTTTAAATGTGGTACTGGTAATATATACTGCTGAATTCTGCCAGAACTCAAGTTTGTATGCTAGTTGGTCGATTCTAAAATGAATCTTAAATAGTCCAATATGCTAAAGGTTCAACCTTTATTGTTATCCAATTTGTATCGTGCCAATCCAAGGCAATGCTTTTAACTTAGTTTGTTCTCCTACCTGAATCTGGATGGTTTGTTGTTCAGGATATCCAATCCAAATGATGTGTGTTATGTTCCAATCTAACTTCTGCCAGTTTCCCGTTGTTGGTGTGATAACCATTGTTGTAGATGAATTTGATTTATGTTAAATGATTAGTCCAACCATTTCTAGGGTCAATCACTCATGCTCTGAGCATACCTTCCTATGTTTGAATTGTTCTCTCGCTTTGACCATCGTTCTGAGGGTGATAGGTGATGTTCACATCTAAATGGGTTTCTGAAGGAAATCCTGAAATGATTACCTGAGGTCCAAGTTGAAACGGTTTCCTTAACAGGAACAACTGAAATGGGTACAATAAACCTTTGTGACTAATTCCATAACGTTCGGTCCTTCGAACTTGGCGTTATCTGTAAGGGATAGAATATAGGTAACAATTTGATTCCTCGTGTTTTGTTCCAACAGATGATAAGACATATGTCCTTCTTTGTCTATTGAGTTTGGTCTCCACTACTGAAGTTCGTGATCAATTTGTGATGTTCCTCCTAATTCCTTCATCACATATTCCAAATATTCTCTATTGTCAAGTCACAAATCCTAAATGCATAAGCGATGTTGTAGGAAAATTGGTTCTGGAAATTTGTCTCGCGATTGTGAGTTTTAGTTGAAACCTTTTTCTGAATAAACAAATTTAGAAAATGGAGCAAATGATTTACTTGGTAATATTTTTCTTGATGATTCAAAATCCAGTAGTTATGAAATAGGAACTGTTTTCAAACATGTTGTAATTAAGACTGCTTACTAAAGTTTGATGTCTATGTAAATTTCTCATTGTACAATAGTGTTGCTAAAGATTGACCAAAAAGGATCGTACTTGTTCAAAATAGGAATTTCAGAAATCATTTTTCCACAAGGTATGTGATTTATGTAAACGCATCAACTTTATTTAAAAGTGAAAACACTGAAAAGGATAAAATGGTAGAATAGGAAATGTTCGCTTAAATGCATAGATGTCTAACACTTAGTTCCTGAGGTTGGATAATGTCTATTGATGGTTATCTGGCATAACTACAAGCATAGGTATTTAGACTAACTTAAGTCATGAAATAGTTTATCGTTGTAATTGGCAAGACGAAGGTATCACTTGATGTTGTGTCGATGAATGTCTATTCTGTTTTCCCATGTTGATGAGGAGATATGTTCTGGTTTGATCCCTTGCTTGGTATGAAGGTGAGGTTATCTGAAATTTCTAGACATAATGCCTTAGAGGAATCTACATCGATATTCTTGATTCAAACAATTGTACTTTGTGAAAACTTACTGCAGAAAAGTTCATGTATGGATGAGGCCATGTTTAAATGAAATGCTCTACTGTCTCAATTAGAAGCTTGGTTTATTTCTATTGTGTTGTCCTGCGGACATCTATATTGAGTTCAATCCTGTAGCTCAGTCTAGCTAGTACCCTTAAACGATAGAATTTGACAACTAAGTCAGAGATGGTGATTCGGATAGTCTCGCAGTATCTTAGGATTGTTGTTGAGTTATGAATTCTCTCACTATATACTTCTAGTTCTGTAATCCTTTCGTTGCTTTTATTGTATTGAGGAATCCTGCATGTAATTGATATGGAAAGTCTCTCTTAGGGAAGTCAATGGGAAAATATCCAACTTAATGGCTAAGTGAGTGACAGGTAGGGTAAGTATCCAGGGATAGTTCGGCAAAAGGGATGTTTATGAAAGAGTTCCTTTGTTTACAAAGCTTTCGAATGAAGATTGTTATTAACAATCCTTTGAAAAGGTAATTATTTCCTTCATGGCATAATCCTTCCTGAATTTTACATAGGTGATCAGGCTATGTATAATTGAGGACTAATGATGCGATGTTAGATTTTGTCAAAATATCATAACTTTTCTCAAAAGTTTTAGATGGTGTTCAACGCATTGTTATTAAAATGGTATCCTAATGTTTCCTTTCAAATAACATAAAAATTGCCTCGCATAATAATAGTAAATACTTGGTGTAATGACAGAAAAATCAATTTATAGGATGGAAATAAAATAGCTTACTTCAGAAATTTTTCTGTAAAACAATTTCCCCATATGATAGTAAAATAGCTTGAATGGTGTATTGGATACATGGGTGAATCTTGTCGAATGGTAATAGTCTACTAATTCGTCAAAAACGAAATCAACCTAATTCCTGATGAGACAATGCTAAAATATTGCGAAACGATTGAAGTCTGAGCAAATGGGAATGGAAAAGGAAATGACAATGATGGTACTAGTGAATGGAATACTACCCTCTTTCGCGCTACCTCGCGACATCCAAAAGGTAAAACTAAAGTACACACTGTGGGAAGGCCAATAGTGTAATAAGTAACTGATGGTGGTGATAGTACCTGAGTAGTAAGTGCCCTACTAGTGATGGAAAGAAAACACACTATCTTCCTTGCAACAAGCATCCTAATAAGTCCATTAAGATTAATTCTGAATATACTACCAAAAGGCATTCTATGTACGGGCTGAATGATAGGAAAACCCTGTTCCTATGGCAAATCAATAGTACTAATGGTGGTGTAAATGCAACTGGTGGTATAATGGTAGTATAAAATGACAAGGCATCTTCAATGTCGGAATACGATAAAAGGATGTCAGGGTGAGTATCTGAAGACATGTCACTTGTGAACCAGGTCAATAAAATGATATACATATACGGATATGAGTATAAATAACTCGCACAGGGTATGTATGAAACAACATGTATCATGATTATGCACTTATGATGAAATGATGAGATGCTATGATGATGTGGTTATAGTCTAGGGTCCAAGATACATCCTAGTTCGCTATAACCTTAGCTCTGATGCCAATCTGTCACACCCCCAATTTACCTGACTTGCAGCGGAATGGAATACCTGGGGGTGTCTGTCATAGCACCACAGTTACAGTTACATTGAACGACCTAAAGTGTCGTTTGGAAAATACTGCATTTGATCATTGAAATAATTCAGAGTTTACAAAATGAGGTCCCCAAAAGGTGTTGCAAGTTTATGAAACAAGTCATACTAGATCAAACGTTTACATAAGTGCATGAAATAATGATGAGACGCGTCGACTCCGCGACTCCATGAAAGTCCAAATGCATGTCTCATGAGCTACCTTAATAACCTGAAATACATTGCTAAAACGTCAACACGAATGTTGGTGAATTCCATAGGTTTGTAAAATGTAATAATGTACGGCCACCACAAGTAAAAATGCAAGATAAAAATCTCGTGAAAATTGTACAATAGCCTTAAGCTCATGACACCGAAGCTATGACTGATGAAACTGTAAGCCCCTCCCGAATGTTCTGCCGAAACATTCAAATGTAAAAGACATGACATGCATCCGCTTACTGTTGGTATCCACTACCACGGATGGAGGCGTCACCCTCGATAGATCTATCCACTCACTCTCGCTTAGTACTTGAAATTAACGGTTCATGATGTTACAGGGGACTTAGCACTTGGCAAGGTAACTTAAGCTATGTACATGTTTGAATACTTGGGCTCGTACTGAAATAATTGATGCAATGTATTCCCCCCGTGGGATTTGAAAACAATCAAAAATGTTGAATTGAAAACGGGGCTATGAAAACTCACCTCAACTGATGAAACCGTGATGAAATGAAATGAACACCAATGAACAATTTGCTGTCGTAACCCAATATGATGGTACCATGAACATGTACTGAGCTGAAAACAAGGCGCGCACACTAGCCGCAACCTAATATGAATTATGAATGATCTCATTTAGATCACCAAATGATGTTATGAATGACCATGCTCATGTTTCTATACCACTCTACTCTTTGAAAAACACTTGTTGTTATCAAAAGTATATAATCCAAGAATTTGGAAAATATTGCTATTAGAAAATATAAATGGCTAGTTATAATATATATACTTATATATATATAACGTAAGTTTCCTTGTTAGCGTTGAAATACTCGGGTTGTAATCCTTGAAATGATGAAAATATACTCATAATAACTAATACTACGTTAGTTATAAAGCTCGGTACTTGACATTATGTTTAGCTTAAAAATGCACTTCGTAGTTTTTGCGCCAAAATTTAATAAAAGCTGTCAAATAGAAAATGGTTTTAGCCGATATTCAAACGTGTATATCTTTGTCGTTACTTGTCCGTTTTACTTGTTCTTTATATCCACGGTTACGTCTTAGTATGTAGTAATATATTTTGGAAAGCTCGGCTCCTCCGGGTTACGTCTAAAGTCTCTTTTTGTACCATGAAAAACGTCCAACAGCAACTATTTTCAGAAAAATACTTTTCGTCAACAATCTTGCAAAAATCATAACTTCTTCGTTATTAACTCTTTTCAATCCGTTCTTTCGCCTACGGATTCGTTTTTGAAAGTATTTTCTAAAAATTTTGCCAAAGTTTCCTTGGTGTTTACTGATTTTCCAGATTTTTACAAAACGGGACAGCATGTCTAAAATGGGTTCCAAATCAAGTTTCCAAGGTTAAAAACCAATTTCTACCATCACCAAACCTCTTGTAATCACCACATGACTAATCTAATCTTACCATACACCTTCTTAGGGTGCCATGGACTCCTAACCAAGTTATTAGAGCTAGGGGATTCATAACAAGAAAGTTAGGGTTTGTATGTTTCTTTTTAGCCAAAATAAAGTGTAGTATAGCTACTTGTACATGGTTTTTAGCATGATACTTATGTAATACATGTAAAAATAGGATGATCCATGAAAAAAAATAAAGATGAAAACTTACTTGATAAAATGAGATGATTATAGGATGATTATGCTTGATGTTCTTGTGTTTTTGTTGCTTGATTCTTGATTAGGCTTGTAAAATGAACAACTTTTGTGTTTTACTTTATGAAAAATGATTACTTGATCTATGAGATCAATTATGGGTCGTGGTTTATGAAGAGAAATGGAAGAGATGAGAGAAATTTTATTCTTAGCTAAAATGTGGATTATGATTCTTGAATTTGGTAAAGTAATGTTTGTAGAGGTTTATTAGTATTTAAAATGGTTAAGTTAATGCTAGGGGTTAAAAAGGGTGTTTCATGGGCTGGTTTTGGGTGTGAAAAGGAGTAGCCAAAACGGTTTTGATCACTTAGAAAATATAGTGTAGCGTTAAGTGTTATTACGCGTTATTCGTTAAAATCGGGTACTGGTTTTATTAGAAATAAATGTTCACGAAGTATACCGGGATGAAATTAGTTATAATAATGTTAAAAACATATTAAAAATATGTTGGGTACATTTACTGAGTGATCGGGTGATTAATGTTTAGTTTTAACGAAAACCGTCGTTATATTCATACGCGTACGTTATAAATAAAATAAATTTCCAAAATACTGGGTAATTGAATGTTATAACTTTTATGATGTTAAAATGGATATAAAAATATGTCGGGACCATTGTGGGAATATTTAGATATATTCGTCGTGTATAAACCGGGTGTTAACGTTTACTATAAATACTTATACGTAAAAACGTTAAATGTACTGAATATAGTAATTTGAAAATCCTGAGAGTGGTATAACATGAAAATGTTGTTATGATGATATGCAGACTATCTCCAGTCCGTATGAAAAGTCATTACTGATAATGCATGAATTCGCACCTGAACCAAAACGGTTACGCGAATTTGAATACCCGTAAACTAAATTTACGATGAAATGTGTAATGCTCGTGAATGATGAAATCTTTTCCCGCAATGAATAGTGTTCCGTGAATAGTAAATTTCCCAAAAGTTTCTCAGAATATCAAATTGACATCGAAAACGATGAATAGTAAACTGATGAATAGTGTTTTTGATGAATAGTGTTTGATGAATAGTGTTTTTCCAAAGTTCGGGAAATGACCTGAAATGATCTGAAATGGTGAGTTGTGACATTCGCACTTTGCACGTTTTTGTTCGTTTATACACGTGTAAAAACGGACGAAAACGTGTAAAAACAAATATAACAGCCGAAAACATGCGAAAACGGACAGGAAAAAACCTGTAAAAACGGACGAAGGCGTTCAAAAACGTGTAAAAATGAATATAACATGTAAAAACGGACAAAACGTTCAAAAACGTGTAAAACGGAAAAAAACGTATAAAACGGACAAAAACGTTTTAAAACGTGTAAAAGCAGACGAAATCGTGTAAAAACCAAAAAAGCGTGTAAAAGAGACGAAAACGTGCGAAAACGGACATAAACGGGCGAAAACGTGTTAAAACGGACGAAAACGTGCGACGAAAACTTGCGAAAATGGACAAATACGTGCGAAAACGAACGAAAACGTGTAAAATGGGATGAAAACGTGCGAAAACGAACGAAATCAAGATCAGTAATCCTTTTTCCCAAATTTAACCATTCCCTCAACCGGATACCATTACCAACTTGCTCCTCAACCACATTGTGCTGCTCCAAAACCACAGTGCGCGGGTCCTCCTCCACAATGTGCTGCTGCTCCACCACATTTGGCTGAGCCACCGCATTGTCCTCCTCCTCCTCCTCATCCTCATCTATATCTTTTTGCTCATTCAATCCCAAAACCTCATCCAGTAAAAGTCCTGTCTCCGCACCCACCTAAGTATTTGTGTCCTCATCTAGGGGCTAACCTGCCTATAAGACCCATATTCTGATACGGGTTCATTCCTGAATTCATTAAACACTGCGTCCCACAACAAGGGGTTGTTTAAGACGAAGGCGTATTCGTCAGCTTCATTTTGAAACTTTCCACTTGCATCTGCGGCCATTTTTAAATGTGTTTCTTTTCAAAGGGATTTTTGTGTTTGTATGTGTCCTAGGGTATACAAACCAGGTTATAAATAGGCTGAAGAGGTGGTTGAATGGTTCCCAAGAAGATAGTCGGGAAAAAGGGGGAGAAGGGACCAAACGCGCCAACCCAAAATGTTAAACGACAAAAAAAACCACTTAACTAGTCAACAAACGTTGAACTATAACGTCCGTCACCCAAAACGGGGTGAGAAGGACCAAACGGATTGCCGTTTGGTAAATATAGGGACTCCGTTCGCCACAAATTTATTTTTTGGGACGAAATGCGCATAACTGTTAGAGTTGAGGGACGAAATGTGAAATTTTGTCAAATTTTAAAAAACGTTGTATATTTAAAAAAAAAAAAAAAAAAAAAAAAAAAATGTAAATACATATGGGTCTCAATGTTATTTTTTTTTATAATTGTAGGCGAATAATGTAACTTTAAAAAAAAAAAAAAAAAAAAACACGGAGTCTTACTCCAGTCAGCATCACACACTTTATTTTGGCCTAACTCAAATCCAACCAATGATAAAAATCCTACATCTTATTTTCACAAATTTTAACCTCACAAAATCAGGATCATCATATTTGGTTTTCCATATTCGGTTAAAAACCACCACGCGGCTGTTTGGGTATCTTTTGATTAGGAAGGTAGATATCTCCAAATCCTTATTCTTTTTATCGATTCATGTTTTCTTCCAAGTTATGTTGCTATTAACATATTCCTATTAACAACACTCAATCTTAGCCCTTTAATTATTAATCACTTGTATGTTTCTCCGGTATGTGTTTATGATTTTTACATAATTTTGTGTTAATATTTGGATCTATCGTTTATTTGCGCTGAAGAAATTTATTGCTTGATTTTAGTTTTTTTAATGTGAGTTCCACTGCAAACTATGTCATATATAGTAGAGTAGCTATTATTATAGTGTGCTTCGATGAGTTTGTTTGAGGAGCCTAGTCGCTTGCTTTCTTTGTGTAGAAAAAGTTGTGTAACTTTTTCAAGATATTTAGGTAAGCTTTTTTTTTTTTTTTTTTTTTTTTTTTTTTTTTTTTTTTTTTTTTTTTTTTAAACTTATGAGCTTTTTATCTTTTGAAGATGTAATATATATAGCCTATAAAGAAAAATGGTTTGGATGCAATAATGGTTCTCAGTTTTAAAGGTGGTGTTTTTTTTTTTTTTTTTTTTTTTTTTTTTTTTTTGTCAAGTTGGTGTACTTTCATATTAGTTGCAATCCTGTGAACATGGTGATTAGTTATTATAATTGATTGCTTTACCTTATATGTTTGTCTTATAACAGCCAGGGAAGCATAAAGCGGTGTTTCAACTTTGTGAATTTGGACATTGGAGGTATTTGTGGTCACATGAATGCAAATGGCTATGATTGGAAGGACTTATCAAAGCTGTAGAGGTGGAACGTGATCTCCAAGTCCTCTCATCTAGGTAGGTTTGAGATAGCTCTCGACTTAATTGAGAACATGAGCGACTGAAACCTACTACAGACAAGTAATGCATAATATTTCATCATTCTAACAGATCCCAACGCCTTGGTTGTTAGGCAAAGGCAACATATTTTGGTATTGATCTTTTTTTTTTTTTTTTTTTTTTTTTTTTTTTTTTTTTTTTTTACATTCCATGATGTGGAAACAAGATGTGGTCTCTTATGATTCATCAAGACATTTTGTTGTTACTATACGTGAACATCTACGTTGCAAGGTATGGCTAAGATTGTTCTTTCTTTCATGTATGAAACAGTTGTATAGCCTACTTAAACCTAGCAAAAGTTCTTGAATTTGATTACAAATCTTATATTAATAAATAGAAATAGAAATGTAAACACAAAAAGCAAGCAAATACATAATGTTCTATTTGGGAATAACTAAAAGTTGGAGAGTAACCTATCCCGACTGCTTGAGACATATAATAAAGAGGACTGTTTGCAATGCTTATTTGGCTTATAGGAGTTTTTTGGGATTGCTTATTGAAACTTATATGATTATGAGTATTGAAACTTATAGGATACTTTGTGGACGAATGGGGTGTTTGGGTAAGCTTATGATTACAACTGGTTGCTAATTTGCTATATGCTTATTAATAAGTAGATAGGCACTTAATTAACACTACTACAAAATAGGCCTTTTAGACCTCCACATTTAGACCTTCTACAAAAGAGACGGGTCTATATAAGACTTTTAGCCCGCTAAAGACTTTTTAGACAGGTGAGTATGAAAAGCACGGGTCTAAATGTAAAAAATAAATAAAGCCCGGTGATTATAATGTACACCGGCCTAAAAAATACCCATTTTCACCCGTCCATTTTAGTTAGGCGGGATTTAAATCCTCTTTCACAATCAAAATTTTCACATCCCGCTCAACAAAAAGAAAATCCACATAGTTATGGATCTAGACACCTTCTTCTTCATTCCAAGAATCTTCACCACCATACCGGCCACTAAACCGTCATCACTGTACCACCAGTCATCCAACTCCAGGTTATTGGGCGACTGCATATTTAATGTCTGAAAGTGGGTTTGAGCACTAATCGGCCATTAAAGGTTGTTTTAAGCTTTATCTATTATGTTTTTATGCGATTCTTACTCCACAATCGAAAATTAGAGCTTGGTTTTAGATCCATCAAGCAAAGTTTTTATGAACAGTGAAAATAGGGTTGTACCAATTCGAAATTAGAGTTCGATCTAGGTAAATTTCTCCTTTTTTAAATGTTAATATTGGTTTATATATGCTTGTTGTATGGTTAATTTCATTGGTTTCATGTTATGAATTGTTTATAAGCTTAAATAATTCTTTACTGTGCCAATTATATATTGAAGCTCATGATTTGGGGAAAAAATCTTTTTATATTGTTTAAAGTCCCTTGTCAGATGTGTTTGTCTATGTGTAAAATCAAATGCTCAAAACTTGTATACTAGATGGATAAAACTACTTTAACTTGCTTTCTTTATTGTCAAAATGGATATTCACAGGTACATACAAGATATATGTTTATACAGATGGACATGAAACTAGATTTGTTATAACATCATAAAAAAAAGAACTACTAATCACTAATATTAAGGGTTTTAGGTAGAAAAAGATTGCTTATAAAAAGAATATATCAGTTGACTACAAAACTTGCAATGGGTATGCTTGAGTTTATATGTTGTCAATGCTGTTCCTGGCCCTTTCAGAAAAAATGTTGTTCCTGGCTCTTTATCTGTGATTGGTTATACATAAAAACCCCAAATGATAAAGTGATAAACTGATAATCTATCTGTGATATTTTAGTTGTGGGTTTATTTATATTGTCGGGGTTTATATCTCAGCTAGTAAACTATGTATGGCTCACACTCTAGATAATTAGATATCTCGTTAGTTCCTTTCTCCTGTGGGATATAACTCATTAAGTTTTGATCATGTGAGTGCTTATCTGTAGGTGCACTGTAATTTAACGCGCCGCTTGGTCTATCTGAATGTTTTATAACCTGCTATGATCGGAGAGTACATAATGTTCTTGCTCAGCATTTTTGAGAATTGTGTCTTTGTTATATTCAACCCGGGTAATATGTCGTTTTTGTTTTAATGTATAATTGGTTATTGGTAACATTTTATTTTATTTTTGTTTCACGTTGTAATGTTTGCGCAGACTGTCATTTATCAGGAACTCTTTGTATGTGGACCGACTGTTGAAACTTACTTTATTTTTATCAAAAAGCAAAATGATGGTCAGCAACTTGAAGATTTTTTGAAACTTACTTTATTTTATCAGTTGATAGAGGGATCACACATTCACAGCAATGAGTTGGCTGATTGCTGACGTTAATGTGTATAATTATTTTTAACTTTGATATGTTTTTGTTATGCGTAGATTTGATTGTGAAGGCCTTGACTGACTGTATGATTGATATTAAAGAGAACATAGCTGATGGAAAATGGTGGTGTTAGTGAGCTTCGTATTAAAACTGTTTATTTGTAATTAAAATGAGTATGCAACTGATCTCTCTCTAAACATAAACTACTTTATCTTCTTGTTCCGGAGTTCTTTTAACGCTGATAAATGCTAATGTATGTTTCTTAGTGTTTGCCTATCGTTGAGCGTAATGCCGCAATTCCAAACAGCTTTTTATATGTGGTTGCGATAAACAATCATAAACTGTCATCTTTATAAGCATTTTCTGTTAGAAAAATGTTTATAGAGAGGGCTATATGGGATTGCTTATTGAAACTGCATACAAATGGGGCTGTTTGGGATTGCATTTTTTTTAATTAAAAATTATTCACATTTAGACCGGTTATTATGTACACAACCGGTCTTTATAATACTCTTTTAGACCAGTCAGACAACCGGTCTATATACTTTTTATCTTTTAGACCTCCCCTTATCTAGACCGGTTGGGTAACCGGTCTAAAAGACCTATTGAACCGGTCTAAAAGCCCTTTTTTGTAGTAGTGTAAACACTTCCAAACACCGATCCTCTAAAAGGTGTTTGGGCTTATTTAAGTTATTTGTCGAACACTGTTCAATTGTATGGATCAATGTTGCCTTTGATATCATGAATTGATAGGTGAGGTACAATTGCATTACTTTAAAGTTTCAAGTTATTGGTACAAATATTGGAATGTTGAAAAAGTAACTCCCAATACCATCTTCCACGGGTTATAGGTCCCAATACCGTCTTCCACGGTATATGGGGAGGTTGAGATGTAGATAGCCTTACCCCTACCTATGGTAGAGAGGCTGCTTCTGGTTCTACCAAAGGTAGAAAAGGACCTCCGGGCTTGCAAGGAGTAAGGATCGAACCCTTGACCTCAGGCAAGGGTGTTAACCACTTGATCCAATCATTGCTATATAAATTTTGGAATGTGATATGGTTAATTGATTTGTGGATTGAAACCTCATAATTTGAATCTCTTCAGTTGTTAGCACGAGTAGTTTGTAAACTATGAAAAGGGTGTTGGTACGAGCAGTCTATGAGTTTGCATAAATTTTGCTTGATAAGTGTAACGAAATTGCATAATTTGAAAAATCTTAGTTATAGATAGTTAAATTTAAATCAAATTGTTAATTATAGCCCATAAGTTTGTGTATTGCTTGATGCATTAAATAGGTTGATTGCTATTAGGAGTATAAGTAACTGTGATTCTTGTCATTTTGTGTGTAGGTAAAATTCAAATGATGACACCGAGTCGTATTCAACTAGGCCAGAGTACCAAAGATGATAATCTGAAGCCTAAAGGTAACCCCAAGGTCTGATCCAAAGAAGGTCTCAGTTTTTTTATGGTGGGTTGATTGAATATTTCATGCAGTCACGTGGTACAAATTTGTTTAAGTGAATATAAATATAAATTGGTACCTTTTTACTGTGTAGATAGGGATTTCTTTTAAAGAATATAAATTGTTACTTTTAAAAAGATGCTCAGTTGGAAATATATGTAGGTTAAAGGTACAAGATATTGAATGCACAGTGACATGGCTATGTTGAAATTCGTATCATATTTTCTGCATGAGTTTGTCCGCCTATAAGTATTTGACTTGAAATCTTTAGATGTATTTTGTTTGGTTAAGTAAGTATCATAGATGTTGTACTTATAGTTTAGATCCCACTTTTACGAGCATGCCTCTTTCAAAAGATTAACGTGACAGTGGTCTATTTAGTATCAAATGCAATGACAATTTTCTGCTTAATATATTTTTAATGATGCACTGCCATCTATAAGGCACCAAGTTTAGGTAATTAATATATTTAGTATCAAATGCAATGACAATTTTCTGCTTAATATATTTTTAATGATACACTGAAATCTTTAGATGTATTTTGTTTGGTTAAGTAAGTATCATAGATGTTGTACTTATAGTTTAGATCCCACTTTTACGAGCATGCCTCTTTCAAAAGATTAACGTGACAGTGGTCTATTTAGTATCAAATGCAATGACAATTTTCTGCTTAATATATTTTTAATGATGCACTGCCATCTATAAGGCACCAAGTTTAGGTAATTAATGAGCCAAAATTGGAAGTTTTTGTTTCAGTGGCACAACTTATTGAGTACTTTGGTTCAACAAACTACTTTGGTTCAACAAACTGGTGTTATGCTAGGGAGGGGTTTTTGGTGCCATAGCCAAAAGTGGTGCCATGAGAAAAAAGTGCTGAGGTGGCACCACTTTTTCCCATGGCACCAAACGATACCTAGCGCTCTTACAAATGTTTGGTCGTAAAAGAGGCCAGTATTGTGTCATCTCAAAAAACATGTTTCACGTGTTTATGGTTAAAAGCCTAAATTGTTGTATACTAACTTGAAAAAGTCGATAACACTTGGTTTGTGGCATTAGTGAGTTTCATGCTACATGTGGGTGCTTAGCTTTTGCTTACTCTTGTAATGGGCATATTGTTAGTAATTGTAGGTAAAAAAGCCAATGTTTGTAAATCATGCTAGGTGGAATCAAAGGCCCAAACATGAGACTCAAATTACAAGGACACAATGTCAGCAATCTTTTATTTTTAATCTAGAAAGCGTATTGACAACAAAGAAGAAAAAAAATAACCAAAGTTGTCACTATTGTTCAGGTTCAATTTCTTGTCTAGATTTCTTCTTGACACACTTTTGGCCTATTATGAGAGTTCGATATTCTTAATAGGTTGTCATGTTTCTGTACTTTTCCCATTGGGTCATTTGATAATTAGCGTACAAGTGTTAGACATGTGAAGAACATGTTTTAATACTTGATGTCTTGCTTAGCATCTAAGAAGCATTATACATTATACAATATATACATTTAGCGTGGGATAAGCCCAGACTTTGGAGCCCCATTTTTTAAAGAGTGAGTCCATACCCGACATAATAGGTTTGGGGTTGCCCCTACATACCATCTCCCACGTCTCTCTCTCATTCACGTGGCTCCGACTGATAAACCCGCACCAACGACGAACCGTCCGGCAAAACCGACTCCGGTACAAAACCGGGTCATCTATAGTGTTTTTGTGAGGGGGAGAATAGTAGCATGCAGTTTGTGGCTCTATTGTTGCCATTTGTTAAGAGGTACAAAACCCCTTTTTTCACAACCACAAAATTTGTGGCTATATTCTTCTGGATTCTTCAACAGCCCACACACAAACTAAAAACCCATGACCTAAATCTAGGGTTCTTCAATTTTTTTGCTGCACTTAATTTTTATGATAAAAAGTTAGTATTTTTATTCACATGTTTATGTTTAATTGCAGGTTTGGACTATTTTGATTGGGATGCTTGGATTGCAAAAGAGGATGAAGTGCGCTGCCATGAATTTTTTTAATCAAGGTATGCAATCCTTTATCTTATTTTTTTTTTTTTACTAATTTGTGGTTACTTTGTGTTCAGTTTAAGTGGGTTTTGATAGGATTTTGGTTTTGTGATCCGAGTGTGGTTTCAACCTCTAAGTGGGTATTGATAGGATTATAGTGAAATTAGAGTCATGTTTTAATACAAACACATTGTGCTTTTTGTATGGATTGGTGGTTTGAGATGATGATGTTTGCATATAAAGTTTCCGGATTTTTAGTATATCACAATTTCGAATCATTTACTTATGAATTAGTTGATATGGATTTACTTATGAATTAATAAAGAAGGTACTTTTTCCAAAAATTGTATTTTTTGGATTTACGATTGTTCTTGCAGTTATTGTTGTTGGGTATTTGGCAATGATTACTTTTTATGGACGCTTTTGGGTTAAATAAGCTTTGATGATTGGTGTTTTTGGTTATTTGTTAATTTCTACTTCATACCCTATGCACGAGCTTTGATGAATGTGTAAATACTCATCATTTTTACCTTTTCTGAGCTGCCAAAACATCTAAAAACACTCAATATTGAATCAAAATAGTGAAAATATCCCAGGAAAGTGTTTTACATGTTTCAAATGCAAAAATATCAAAAACAGATGAAAAACGCACAAAGTTTGCATAATTGGCAGTTTCAGTCCCTCAACTTTCAAAAGTTGTCAAATCTAGTCCCTGGTTATTCTAAAAACTTGAAAAAGTCACCAAAGGTCCTTTTAAATCAAAAAGTGACATAATTAGTCCTTTGGTGAAAAGTTTCACAAAATGTCAAGTTTAGTCCCTGAACTTTGAAAATTTTCAAAAATGGTCCCTGGGATATTAAAAAAACTTTGAGAAAAACAAATTTTGTCCTTGCACTAACCTTTTATGGCAGGATTGGTCCTTGGTGGAAAAGTTTGGTGAAATTACACAAATGGTCCCTGAAGTTTGAAAGTTTGGCAGTTTTAGTCCCTGGTGAAAATTAATTGGAAAAATCATTCCAGGGCCTTATACTATTCATAGATTGGCAAAATATACCCTTTGAAATACTTTGGAAAATTGCCAAAACCCAACCCTCAACTTTCGATAAATTGCAAAACTAGTCCTTGTGAAATACAATAAACCAAGTCGGACCTAATTTATTACCCAAAATAAAATCCCATAGTCCAGTCCACCACAGCCCACCCATTTCCTTATTACTTGGGCCCAAAACACACCACAGCCCACTCCACACCCAGACTAGTAATACGGGGTCAAACGTTTGACCTCAGTCAAATGTGGTCAAACCACCATCCCCACCAGCCTTCCCTCCCCCACAACCCCACTTGCATGTCCCATCATCCTTCCATCACAAGCCACCGCCCAAACCCACTATCCCTTTCACCTCACATTTAATGCACCCCCCCTTGCCTGAAACTGTCCAAAATTCACACACCAAGTTTCTCGCCAAAAACACGTGGCATCAATTTAAAGAGTTGCAGTGATCCAATGGCTGTGATTCAAAGTGGGAAATGCTCAGAGAAGTGGGAAAGACCTAATGGACATCTATAAAAGGCTCAAGGATGCAAGGAAGCTGTGTGTAGTATTTTTAGTTAAAATTTAGTGTCGATTTTAAATCAAGCTTTCAATTTCTGTGTAACTTTCTAATTCTAAGCATTGTAGTAGTGTCCTTATTGTAATCTCAATCTTTTCAAGTTATAAAATCCCAAGTTTGCATTATGTTTTGTGTTGTTATAGTTTACTTAATTTCTGGATTCCTAATTAAGCTCAAGTGTTACTTACATCAAGGACCATGGACTGAATAAGGCTCACTTAGGCTCCTTAAAGCTTATTGAAGCTTTAGAGACAACTAAAACTCAGTTATAGTAGAAAACAATCAAAAAGCTAAAAAAAGTCAACATTGGTCAACTGTGTGTACTTTTGAGTTGTTTTCAGGTATTGAGGATCATTGAGGAGCAAGATTGGAATTGGATTGTTCCTATCTAAAGATAGGCAACTGTGGAAAACCTATTGTTCATGCTAGAGGTGGTCTGTAAGCTTTTGCTCATTTAACTTTCCCTCTAAAAAGTTTAGTTTCTAAATTCCTTGCTTATAGTTGTTAATCTGTGTTTACCTGTGCAATTTGATTGTTGTTTAAGTAGTTTTTAGCTTAATATTCATTACTTGCTTGTTAGAATATATAGTTGCTTAAATTTCATATTTAACTGTCAAAATAGTTTAAGTGATAAACCTGTGTATTTGTAACTGTGATCTGTATCTAAGTGCTTAAATAAGTTCATATAGACATAATTAGTAGTTTGGGATCAAGTTTATACACCCTAGTGCCTCATTGATTTGAAAAACACAAAACAGTTAAGCATAAGGGTGTGTTTGGATCAAGGGATTCTTAAGTGTTGTGATTTGTCATTGTGGTTAATTCTGGTTTATACAAGTTGCTTAGGGTAATATTGGCTCAGAACAACAAAAATATTCAAGTCTTGTTTGATAAAAAGTCAAAATCATAAAGATTCACCCACACAGTTAACTGTGTGAGATTTTGAGTTTCAAAAGCCCTTCATAACTTAGCTTAGAGTGTTAGTTTAACCTAAATCAACCCTAGTATAACTTGTTAACTTGTTTTCAGTCACTTAGGATCAAGCAAACTTCATCAAAGTCAACCTTGCTAGTTTTCCTTAAAAGTCAAAAGATTGCATCTCAGATTTTTCCAAATATTCAAGTAATTGTTGTGATTTATGTGATTGGATTGAGAATGTGGAATTTGTTCCTAATCATTATCTATCAGCTCATCTTTGGAATCCCATTGAGCTTGTATTTTTAAGATTTTTATGGTGAGTCCTAGCTTGTCCCAAAGTCACTTGCAGGGCTGCAAGTTGCCCTGTGCACAGCTAACCATCTCACCACCACCACTTTGGTAGTGGCTGCAGCCCACCTCAGTGGACCTTTTTGGTTCATTTTTGGTTTGGACAACCCCCTCCTACCAGGGATCAAGTATTGACTCTTTGGTTGACCTAGAAACAAGTGGACCCCACCTAGAATTCACCCCAAAGGCTGTCCCCAATCTGTGTTCAAACTCAGTTTTCAAAAGTGCTTATTTGTTTTCATTCATCTTATTTGTGATCAATTCTTGTTGTCTATGGCTTATTTGAGTTAGTATAGCTTATTTGTATCAAGTTTCATCATTGTGGACCCCACCCAAAGTCATTTGTGCTTATTTGCTTGCTCAGTCAACCAAAGTCAAACTGTTTTGGTTTAGGGGTGCATACAGCTTATTTATAAGCCATTTCAAAAGTGTTTTCACAAAAGTTTTCTATTTTAAGTAGTAAAGTAAGTTTGTAAAAGAAAATCCAAGAAAAACCAATTTATTTTTAAGTGATAGTTTCTATTTAATTTAATTTAAATTTTATTTTTCATTTTTAGATTTTTATTAAGTAATTAGTATTTTTATAATTTTATTAATTACCTCTTATATTAAAGTAAATTCAGTAATTTTTCTAGATTTTTATTTTGTCATTTAGTAATTATTAGATTTAATATTAGTTTTCTTAATTATTAATTAATATTAAGTATTAAATAGCATATTTAGTTTTAATAAAGCAAAACCTAGTTTTTATATTTTTTATAGCTCTTATATAATATATTAGACTTTTAGAAAATATATTTTTAATTTCTACTGTTCATATTCCATTTTTCTTATTTTAATTGTTTAAATTAGATTTAAAGTAATTAAAAGGTAATAATTAGTAGAATAACCTTAAACATAATTTTTAGAAGTTTTTATAATTTTGTAGGATTCCTGTGATGGTTAAGTAATTTTATAAATTTTCTCATAATTTTCTAAGTTAATTTATTATTAATTGTAATTTAAATTATTTTAATTAGTTTAATTAAGTTAAATAGTTTTTAATTAATAAAAACCCATAAAAAGACAAAAATATTTTATTTTTTTATTTTTTTTATACTTTCTTCAAGTTCTAATTTAAGTTTAGAAATTATCTTTGTAAGTTTTTAGTTTAATTTGTAATATTTATAATTATTAGTTAATTTAAATTAGATTTTAATTAGTTTTATTAATTAAATAATATTTAAATATTAAAATAATCACTTTTATAATTTCATTTTCATTTTCAAATTTCTTTTTAATTTTAAGTTTCAAAAAGTTTCAAAAGCACCCCCTGTAGTTTGTAATTTACCAAATCCCACTTTTCAGTCTGATTGCGTGAATCTTAATTGTGAATTTGTGCATATACCTGTATATCTGATTTTTGTGAATATTATATCTGTGTACAAATACCAAAATAACAGTAGCAAAATCAATTCCATATCTTCTGGGCTACTGTCCTCAGTGCCACTAACTCATAAACGATTTCAAATAACACCATTTCAATCTCGCTAGGACTTTAACGACCCGGGGACACACTATACTATCCACGGAGCATTGGGATAAGCTGTTTTTGACTAGTTGACCTTGGTTAATTATATCTGACGGTTTAGCCCCAATCAAATTTTGGCGCCGCTGCCGGGGAGGTTGTTGCATGTTTTAAAAAATCGTTTTAAGTTTAGTGGTTTTCAAAACCCTCCCTGTACAAATTTCACGCAAATTTGTAAAAAGTTTTTGTAAAAATATAATCATATCAAAAAAGTTCATTAACACTTTTCCTAAAGTGTTAAAAACACCAAAAAAATCAAAAACAATAAAACAAACTGTGAAGTTAAATTACTTCGTTTTCTTTAAGATTACAACTTGAAACAGTTGGTTTAAGGTAAGTTCTGACATTAAATTGCGAACTGAAGAGGAAACCTATTTACTTCCTCCTGCCAGCCTGCGAGTAATCTTAAAAGAACGATTTCGGTTAACGAATCAGTTCCAAAAATATTTCCCAAGTTTTCTGCACACACACCCATAAGTCTAAAGCAGTTTTTCAAATTAATAAATATATAAAATCTTACCACCGCAAACCAAGGCTGAACACCTAACCAACTGGGGGTGTGGACATAATAAGTTCCCAAACTTAAGATTAAAACTTGCCTTTATATCCCTGTGAGTGGTGTACCTTTTTTAAAGAAGCCATTCACTTGTGATAATTGGTTTAAGTTCACTGTGGTTTTGCCTCGATCTTGTTTTGAAAAATTGTTTTTAGTGCATGTGCACTCGGTCACAAACAAAACGTAAACATCAGAAAAACGTACCCGAGCTACGTTCTGACACACAAGAACCAAAGACCGAAATGGCCGCTGGGCCACCACCACCTTTACCACCCCTTGACCCTCCCAGGGATGTGCCAGCTCCCGATCTCCGAACGATGGAGGAGCTGTGCCAGCCTACCATGCAAGGGCGGGGTGGGCCTATTGCACCACTCACTATTGAGGCTACGGACTTTGGCCTCAAGCACCACATGATCCAACAAGTCCAGAATTCGTGTCAATTTCACGGATTACCGGGTGACGATGCCAACAAGCATCTTGACAAATATCTCACGGTCACCCAAAGCATGAAACAGCATAGTGTCACCGATGATGTCCTCCGGCTGTACCTCTTCCCCTATTCTCTCACCTATCATGCCACTTGTTAGGTCATGATTTTTACAACATAATCACTAATAGATCTAGAGAGAGAAAGAGAGTAGAGAGGGAGAGAGTGGAAGGAACTCTTAAGAATGGAATGAAAGAAAATGAAATTACCAAGAGAACCAACCCCTCTCAAAGGAGAGGTTACATAGTATTTATAGGTGAGGACTAGGGCAACACTCCCTTCCTCCCTATCTTGAAAATAGAAATGGGCTTAAGGCCCATGGCCTTGCTACATAAGCCTTAAGATTAAATAAACATACAAGCCTTAGCAACCTATTACAAGTAAATGACCGAGACTTGATAAGTAGTAAAACTACGTTCCCAACAATCTCCCCCTAAGGGTCGGTCATCAAGGTTGCTTGACGTCTTCGTCTTAATCTTTGACTTTCAAAGCTTTAGACGTCTTCTAAATCATTCATCGTTCTTTGTTCTTAGTTGATGTAGTTGTGATCACCTTATTACAAAATGTAATGACCGAGACTTGAATAAATATAAAAGTACGTTCCCAACAATCTCCCCCTAAGGGTCGGTCATCACAGGTTGCTTGACGTCTTCTTCTTTCACTTTGACTTTTGACTCGTATAACTTAAGACGTCTTCAAAAGAGAGTGGGTGTTCTTTTGCTTCATTGTTCATTGTTCGTAATAGATGTGGTAGTGATCATCTTATGAAGTTGTCTGCCGATCGTCACTTCCTGTGTCTGTGGTGGTTGTCCGCCATTCCAACATGCTCATACATATTAGAATTTTGACTTATACATGCACGTAGTTCCCTTTCTTAGACTTAAGATCTTTAGTCTTTATACTTTGTAGATTCTTCTTTTTGGCGTAGAATCTTTCTTTGAACTTTGTGTTGCACAGATCTTTGAGGGAGCTTTTGATGACTTCAAGATGCATGTGTGAGCATGTGGAATCCGTCTCCATGGAGATGATGTGTCCCTGCATGTAAACAGTTAGCAATAAAACATCCGGTACTTATAGATAAGGAATTAGAGATCGTCAACAGCATAGTGTGAAGACTCCTTCTAACCCTTATCAAGGCCGTTCCCATATCAGATACTCCCGAAGGAGCTTACGAGACCTACTAGGTAGCTCAATGACTGGGTGAGTCGCTGGGGATCACTCCACGACTGTAGACCGTTAGAAACCACCGCAAACACTAAGCGTAACTCACGAGGAGTTACCGAAGTGACCTGTCAAGGCTGTTAGATGATGACCCTGACAGGAGTTTCCATTCAATCATTGAGAAATACTTATGCAATTCTCTCATAAACGTTCTAGGCAGATTGCTAAGATCTGCGAAGGACTCGATAATTTACATCTGGTGCCCATTGATGCCGAACACCAGTTGTAGAAAATTCTAAGTGTTCCTAAGAGATCTTTGATGTATCTCATGGCTCTAGACTCGATAAGTGCTCACTTAGGTTTCCTATACGGAGACTAGGGAGGGGTCTCCTGTTTCAATATCAACTATCTCTAAGAGATAAGTCGATAGATTACACTGGTTCCCCGTGAGAATGAAACAAATTCTTTTAAGAGAACTTGAGTGGCTAGAAGGTTAAGTGCAGTGCGTCACTGGGTCCATGACGGCTTTATCTTCAATACCGGCGTCGCCTTAGCAACAACCAGTAGCATACGAATTGAACCCGGTGTCTGCCCTAAGGTTGAATCATATGGAGGGCTATTTCTTTTCACCCTTTTCTTTACTTTTCTTTTTAATTCTTCAACCCCTTCTTTCTCCTTTCATTCTTTACTCCTTTTTTCGTATCATACCTAAGGACTTCTAATTCTAACTATTGGTGATGTCCTTGGGTAGATCCCTCCGGTTCTGGCGGATCATAGGACGGTTTTTCCTATCTTAATCACCTTATAACTCCATGATTATCCGACAATAGCCAAGAAAGCTTTGAAAATCTCTCAAAGTGTTTATGATTATCAAACATTATGTTTAACACTTTGAGAGTTTTGTGTTTATGAAGGGCTCCCCCTTCACATGTGCTCATATGTATTTAATAAATTTGCACATGCGGGAGGAGCAAGCACTTTTAGAATTGATCCACATTCAGTGAACAAGACCGATTCGAGACATGCTTACATCACTAGTTAGACTAGCTTGAAGTTATTACCCGGCCTGGTCAAGTTCACAGAAAGTTTCTCGAAACGGTACATTTCTACTAAGACAAATCCTTTTCGAGACACGCTTACGTGACTAGTTAAAGAGTTCCATTGTCAGCCTTTAGGTGACAACTAGCTCTAGTAACTAACTTGATGTTATTACCCGTCGAGGAAACGTCTTTTCGAATTTACTAACTTTTATGTTTCGTCAATTCCTGGGTGAATCTGAGTCTAGCTCGCATGAGATTTGACTTTTAAGCAACATTTAACTTTCATATTTTAATCACTTTCACTTTTCTCCCCCTCAAAAATAGCATATGAGATGTTGTTTTTGATAAACTTTTGATTAAAATATGCTTTTTGAGTCTTATGGGGAGATATCAACAAGAACTTTTGGTTTTCAAACGATGAATTTTTCAAGTGCTCCCCCTCAACAAGTGAATACTCATTGAGGTGAAATACTTGTCTTTTGAGCAGAATTATGAAAATCAGAAAATGTTTGATTAATTCTACTCAAAAGTAAGAAGCCTTCGCTCCTTATATAAGGATTGAGGCACTGAAGCGTACCTCAGGGTTCTTTAATTACAAGCACGGGTTGTACACTGTTATGTGTGTACAAACCATCAAAACATGATTTTGACAAAGCATTTTGATTTTGAATACTCCCCCTCAAAACGAGCATGTGTTTTGACATTTTTAAACTTTGGAGCGAATTGGGGAGTAAAGGTTTGAAAAAAATCTTGAGCAAAATTTTGAAAAGTTTTGAAAAAACCTTTTGAAAAATTTTGAATAAATTTTGCTCAAGATTAAGAAGTTTTAGAAAAGCTTCGCATGAAAAACTTCTTCTTGTTTTTAAGGATAAGTGCGCGTTTGGTTTTAAAGAACGGTTTAGCAAGGCACTTTCCTTTCTTTGAAATCCGAGTTGTACACTGAAATGTGTGCCCAAGTCGTTGTTTTTATACAAAATTAGTTTTCTATTAAACAAAACACTCCCCCTCAAATAATGAACATTATTCGAGAGATAGTCTTCTTGAGCAGAATTTAGAATCGTATTTAAGAAATACTTTTTGAAAATTCGTGAGATGATTCTGCTCAAGGTTTTAGAAAACACAATCAAGTATTATACAACAAAGAATGCTTGAAACTCAAAACTCTTTTACTGTTGAAAGTTGTTTGAGACCCGGAGTCTCTCTTTTGAGTTTTAGAAATCTGAAAAAAATTTCCATCTAAAGTTGAACCTCATGGGTTCTTTTTGAAGATTTGTTTTTGTGATGAATGGAAAACTTCTGGTATTTGGGATGTTCAGATCAGAGACATTCTTTTATTGAAGCCAAAGCATTCCAGATTTTGAAAATATGAAAGGTTTTGAATGACTTTGCTTTGGTCTCCACACTTGCTTTACCGGTGTAAAACAAGAGTGTAGAGTTTGGAAAAATTTGTTTCTCACCATTTTGAATCCATTTACCAGTTTAGCCTTTAAACACATTTTGTCCTTTGACCTCAAAATATGTTCCATAAGAAACATTTTGTCGAATGTTGAAATTTTGACTTTCAATGGGATGACATGTACTTACACACAGAGAAAATGCATCAGGCACAAACAAGTATACAGATTAATCAAGAAACTCATTCTAAATCAACCAAAATGCTCAGAATTCTCTAATTAACACACAAGATCACAGATTAACTCATCCTATCACTCGAGATTTTCCAATTATGAAAATGGTTTGGGGTTATGATTTGAGTCTATGCACACTAGTTAGCATCATAATGCCTGAATATTAAACAAACAAACGTCCTAGTAATAGCGGCAAAGACATCGACATCTTAAACCCTAAATCACATGATTTCAAACCTATGTTGTTACTAATCGAGCAAGTACCAATCGAGCATTCTTTAGCGTTCTCTAAAGCTATATAAACTAGTTAATTAGACTAAACATAAAAAAAAAAATTAAAGCCCTGATTGATAACCCTAGTTTCTGATTATGCCTTTTTGACCGTTGAAAACACTTGAAACATTTAGGGAATGATTAGACAACAACCATAAAGAAATTTGAAACTCACAATTGTGGATAAAATCGAGGAAAAAATCGTTAGTCTGATTTGTTGAGGTTTTAATCATGTGTGCAACTTTTGAGAACATATGTGAAAACATTGATTAGAGCCTGTTTTATTTTCCATGCAAGGTCCTTTTACCTAAGTTTAAGACTTTTGTGAACTTTACTCATTAAAGGTTAATTACTTTTCCATTTGAAGTCCAAACAAGGTTAACTTGGAATCATTGCAGAAAGAATTTCCTTTCTCCCCCTCGAATTAGCATATATTTTGTGAAATCTTTTTGTACATTTTAATTCGAGAGATCATAGAAGTTTATGAAAATGAGATTTTAATACGAATGATGAAGAAACATTTTATCCTTGAAGAATTATGATGAGGTGTGCAAACTTCATGATAATGTGAAAAGTTTTCTCCCCCTCAAAACATGTTCCATTTTGACAGAGTAAAGCAAAATTTGTTTTAATGAAGGAACATAGTTTTGAAGTTAAGAAGTTTGTACACAGAGAAAGAATATATATATATATATATATATATATATATATATATATATATATATATATATATATATATATATATATATATATATATATTTTAATATTTAAAGAAAAAAAATTAGATGTTTGACTCACGTAGTTTTAAAGAAAATGTTGTAAATCATCTGGAGTCAAACACCGCATACCAATATGGTGAACTAAATCAACAAACCTTGATGGAGGTAATTATCTCGCATGTGAGCAGGATCCAAATTGCGTGTAGACGACTCAGTAATGTCATGAATGAGTTGAGCCGGTGCAAACGGATTAAAGAACGCTTAAAGAACGCCTATGGGTCATGCTCTGCGGTCTGTGGAACTGATTTAGGTATGGAGTCTTCAGCTGATTGTCGTGAGTTGGAAACGGTTTGTTTTGCCGTTGTTGGAGATGCAATTGGAGGACCGTCTCTCTCAACAGTTGTTGTTGTTTGTTGAGGTGAATTAGGTACTTGATTGTGATCAAGATGTGCAGCGGAAATTGGTGAGACCTCAGAAAGACGGTTGTCAATCGTATCATCAAACAATGGAGCAAACAAGGTTTCCAATTCTTTGCGGTTGAGTGGCAATGGTTCAGCCGAAGATTCCGGAGAGTGAAGACGGTTGAATTCGGGTCCTAAGCTGTGTTGCTCAGAAGCCATTACATTAAGCTCGGGTCCGAAACTGAGTTGTTCCGAAGCCATAGCTGTTGAATCTGTAAAGAAAGAAAGAAGAGACAAAACAGAGAACATGGAGCCCCAAGTGAAACTGGGTTCCAGGTGTTAGAAGCATAAAGATGTAGTGTCAACTATCTTCTTGACACTCGAACACACAATACCGATGGTTTTCATTCTAGTCTCAGAGGTAGAAGTTGTGGAGATCACATTAGTTTTGGTGCAAATGTCTAAAATCTTTCCTGTAGAAATCCACCTAAGACCAATTGATTTGAAAATTCTACCCGTGGGTACCCACCTAGTGTTAGATCTAGGAGATGTTTTCCTTTTAGATGCAGTTGAATGAAATGTGGGAGCATCACTTCGTTGAGAAAACCTACGTCCTATGTTGATCCACTTCTTAGGTTTATGACTTATGACTTTTGGTTCAACGGGTTTGTTTGTCTTAGTCGATTGAGCCTTTTCAAGTGAATTTCCCTTTTGAAGATATTTTAAAGCACAAACAACGTGATTATTTACGCAACTACGCTTAGAAGCTATCCAATTCCTATTAGTTTGTTGAGAACTCCTAGGTTTTGGTTTGCTACTACTAGCAGTGTTTTGCACTACATTGGAAGGCTTCACATGAGGTTTTGAACCTAGAATTCCATCCTTTTGAAGTAGAGCCTTTTTTCTAGCCTTTTCTAGATCATAGTTCTTGTACATGTCATATTTGCCATAAAACTCTTTACTTTTAATGCTTGTTTTAGACACTGTTTTCGAACTGATCCTAGATGAGCCAGGTATAATCACGTGTTGAGATTTAGCTGACACATATGCATTTTCCTTAGGCCAAGAAAGTGGAGTGACTGGTTTTGTCAAATTGTTATTCTCAACAACTTGGGAGGCAAACCGAGGTTTTGAAAATTTAGGTCGTTCAGATTTAAATGCAGTTGGTTGTCGAACCACTGATTGTTTTCTGTTTGTTTGAGAAGGTTGTTTCCCCAAGATTGATGGTTTTGCAAACTTAGTATCCACACTCTGGCCAGTCAGTCTTCTTAATTTGTTTTGTAATGCAGCATGTGCAAACACCTTTTCTTGAATTTGACCTTTTAAAAGCTCATTTTCTTTAACTAATGTATCCACACGTTTTCTTTGTTCATTCAAAAATTGACCATTGTTGCCCGAATTTATAGATTCGTTTTGCATTTGAAGTTCAAGTGAGATGCAATGTGCCTCTAGTTTTGAAAAATCTTTATGACACTGGGCAATGGTCTTTTTGAGAAGAAGGTTTTCAGACTCAAGAGTTTGGTATGATGTTTCAGTAATTGGATTATCAGGTAAGGACTCAGACTCAGAATGTATTACTAGACATTGAACAACATCCTGGTCAACCTCTCCTTCATTACTAAAGTTAGGTTGCTCAGATTGTTGTTTCTCATATGCAGGCATAATATGATCAACAGTAGATTGTACCTCAACCATTTGCTCTTTGTCAAAGTTCGGTTCTTTGTCATAGATGGGTATGAAATCTTCCTCATCCATCTGTCCATTGTCAAGGTTGGGCTCTGAGTCATAGAAGGGTATGATCTCTGCACAATCTGCATCTTTATCATTCCCCAATCTACTGTTGTCATCCTGCACTTCTGATTCTGTCCCTTTGCTTTCCTTGACAACCACATTAGCTTTCAATGAATCATCTTTATGAACTTGCTCTTCTTGAATCTGCAACTTCTGTTCTTTGATAGCACTCAGATGAAGTGATCTTTCATTAAGCATAAATTCTAAGCGGTTTAGGCGTGAGACAAGTTGATCTCTAAAATCTTCAACCTCCATATTTGTGATGTTCTCTCTCCGTACATTGCTTTCATATTTATAGTGTATGAGAGATTTAAAATGCAATGCCATGAACACTTTGAACTGAGCCTTGAGCGCTCTAAATCCTGCCATGCAATCGCTTCCCTGTTCAATTTGTTTTTCAATTTGAACAATGTTTTCTCGGAATTTCCTTTGGAAGGTTAGACGATCCATTCCAGTTCCGAAGAATGCATTAAAGGTACCCCCCCCCCCCCCCGGTAGGAAACCATGCATCTGAGAGAATCTTGCATTGAGTCTTAACTGATTCAAAATGAGCTAAGCAATTTTCTGTAGAATTGATGGCTCTTTTCTCAGCTTCAGTCATCTTTCTCTCAAATGGGTCTTTAGAGTCATCACAAGCATTTGTGTCGTAAACTGGTTCAGTATCATCCATGACACCCGAATTATCTTCCAATATTTTAACCTCATTGCCTACATTAACTACATTTGCAGTATTCTCACCATTCCCAATCAGCCTTTGAGTAATACTTCCTTGTATCACAACTCTTTCACCTTGCTTGACAGCTCGATTTCGGGAATTTGATAAAGCCTGACTCGTAATTTGTATGAAGTTTGAGATGATTCTGCTGTGACTTAGTTCATGCATTTGAGACCTTGATTGATACATTTTCTCTTTGTTTAATCTCACAACTGGATCTACAGAATTATCAGACTCATACTCTGAGCCAGTATTAATCATGTGAAATTCCTGCATGTTTGCCATTAACATCACATCTGCAGTATCGATTTCCAAATCTGCAGTATTGGATTCCAAATCAGCATATTCATCATCAGATGTAATATCTCCCATGATACTTTGCAAAACCTCATTGAGATTACTCCCTTCAACTTCCATTTGACTAAGTGTGGCATTGTATTCAACATTATCGTCAAAGACTGGAGTTGAATCATAATCCTGAGCTTCCTCATCTGCAATATTTTCTGTATATGCCAAGAATGCCATGCTTGGTTCGATAAGATCTTCTTCATCATCAGTATCTTTCATTGTGTTTAAGCATACAGAAGTTGAAGTTATATCGCCATTGCCTTTCTTAGAAGATACTTGACTAAGCTTCACTAGATTTTGTAGAAGAGATTGCACGTGATCATTTAGTGTTGCAGGATGGTACTGTGGAATGAAGATATGCTCAGGTGCATTTGGAGGAATGAAGAAGAGACCAGTTGGAGTGTAAATTAAGGATCCATGGTCAACAGCTGGAGATGGTGGAGCAGGGAGAATGGTCTTCAGTGGATTCATGCTTAAACAGGATTCAAGAATTTGTTTCATTCTAATGTGATGAAGTTCTTCTGTACGATGCATAGCTTCAAGATATTTCCACATTTCATAAGCACTGGCTTGAAAGTCCATATTCATGTAAATTGAGTTGGGAAGGGCTAATGTCATGAACCATACAGCCTGTTGGTCAGCATCATACTGAGCAAGTTCTGAAGCATTCAAATCTCCAGTAGTTTGTAACCTCATAATCCCTGTTGAGTCAGCAAGAAATATCATTTTGTATGACCATCTTGAATGGATTTAAGCATGAGATCTGCAGCAGGACGATCTGTGAGCCATTGTAGAAATCTCCGTTTCCAAACAGTATACGTTCCTGGTAGCAACATTGGAGGCCTTGATTCATTGCTAAAGAGCAGAACATGGCGAATGAGGGAGCTGTGACTTTGTTGTTGATGATATTGTTGCTGATGAGAATATTGGTGAGGAAGGTAGTTGGAAGATGGTCCTGTTGCTGATGACTGTTGCTGATGA
Source organism: Artemisia argyi (assembly GCA_030686995.1). Taxonomy (NCBI): domain Eukaryota; kingdom Viridiplantae; phylum Streptophyta; class Magnoliopsida; order Asterales; family Asteraceae; genus Artemisia; species Artemisia argyi. The sequence continues at coordinate 210,768,540 of CM060682.1, read as the reverse complement.
TAATATTGGTGAGGAAGGTAGTTGGAAGAAGGTCTTGTTGCTGATGACTGTTGCTGATGAGAATATTGGTGAGGAAGGTAGTTGGAAGAAGGTGATTGAGACGTTGTAGATGACATTGCTCTCCCCCTTGATTGTTGCGATGTAATGATGCGTGGGAATCGCACCTTGCTTTACCTCTCGAGGGATCTCGCGAGGCTTACAACCCCCACCAGGCAGTGTACCTGATCGTTGTAGTATAGTATAGTGACAAGTACCGGGGGATTGATCGTTCAGCTTAGGAATAGTGTCGCTAGGATTAGAAAGCCTAATTAATAGTTCTAATGATGAAAGATGATTATTTTTTGTCTTTTTATATTTTATGAAAGCAAATTAAAATCTCGGGTTTTGGAAGAGTGGGCGGAATTAGTTGTTATTCAACTAACCCAAAAACTACTTTATAACTAATTAAACTAATGAAAATGAAATTAAACTAATATTAAACTAAGGTTGTGAGCAGTATTTGGAGAAATTGTGTTTACTTAGACTTCATTACTCCCTAGATATCTTTTACATGTCAATTACTTGTTACACTTGTATGGATGACGGATTGTATTCCTTAATACCATTCGTGGGGTGGCATACATAACTCCCCAACTCTATGAGCTCTTATCTCCTCCTACACCATGACCCAGCACAACTATAGGGATTGTAAACAGTGGCTCATGCATTAAATACAACCAATAAAGACCTAGTACGCCTCGGTTCATGTTTCTTAAGACGTTCAAGCATGTTACCATTTGGAGATCTGCCAGTTTTCTTAAGCCTAACATATAATATCATTCATCCAAGAACAAGAATAGACAAGTAATCAACACATAATCAATATCTAGGTTTCATTAGATCTAAGCAAACACAAAAGAAATCTAGCCTAGCATAGTAGAATTAAGATAAGAACAAAAGATAAACAACCAACACATAGACATATTGATTGAATTAAGAGTATACTTATCTCAATTACAATGCAAGGTATCAAGGGTTTGGAACCCTTGAAAAACCTGTAAAAGAGGCACCAAAATCGTCTTTAGGGTTTCACCAAAATTCTCCTCTTTTTAATGAAAAAAATAGAAAACTATATATAGGAAAATCGTCCTGACGGCGTCAAGAGTTAATTCTGACGCCGTCAGCCAGCCGCCAATAACTTCCTCGGACGCCCTAGATCCAATTGTGACGGCCTTGGTGACGCCGTCACCACCTACGGTAAAATATTCTTGGCCACTTTGACGCCGTCATCTCTTCATCTGACGCCTTCACAACCTACGGTAAAATATTCACCCTTTCTGACGCCGTCAAGAGTAATATCTTGACGCCGTCACCTTGTAATTTCAGCTTGGATTTGGTACTTTGTCGTTTTCTTCACTTTATGCTCCAAAAACGTCCAAAATAGCTTCTTTTCCAGAATTCACTCTCCAAACACCTAAAATCACAAAAGGAACGATTTAGGGCAATATTTGATCAAATAAAGTCGAATTCGGGCTTAAATGACCCCCTAAAAACGGATCATTTTTCGCCTCATCATGTAATCGAAAAAATCAAGCAAAATTTCACACGCAAGGTCGAAATAGTGATTTCTGGTTTTCCCTCCAAAATAAATTTGAAAAATTTTTCTCTCCCAAAATTTGAAAATCACTATGAAATGAAATTTAAAGGTTGCAAGAAAAATTTGAGTTTCAAAATATTTGCCGCCAAATTTCACCGAAAAAATTTGAATTTTGGCCTAAAAATTTGAATTTTGGGCCAAAATTTTCAACGTTATACCAAAATTTAAATGAAAGAAGAGAAAGATAAGGTGGAGAAACTTTGAAAAGATTAGTGATTATGTTAAACTTTTGATCGTTAAAGATAAATAAAGGTTGTAATTAGATTTGAGAAACTTGATATCAAACTCGGTATACCAATTTGTCTTCAAACTTGATAATTGCACTTAGGGTTTCTAACTTGATAAGTTAGGTAGGGTTCCTAACTCGATAGGTTCTTTGGGTTTCTAACTCGATATGTTCTTTGGGTTTCTAACTCGATAAGTTGTTTGGGTTTCTAACTCGATAAGTTGGGATTATGTTCCAAACTCGATAAGTTAATGAAGTTTGGGCAGAGTCTCCCCTTAGAAGGTTGCCACACTGATCCTAACTCGATAGACGATTAGGTAAACAAGGCTAACTCGCCAAAATCCAAACTCCAAACTCGATAGATAACACGTAACTCGATAATGTTGAAACACTTAACTCGATAGAAGAAACCAATTACCCCTAACTCGATAGTATTGAAACCACCTAACTCGATAGTTTTAAGACAGCTAACTCGATAGAACCTAAAATAAACCTAACTCGGTAAGACTTTGAATTCACCTAACTCGATAAGACTTTGAATACACCTAACTCGATAGATTTTAGCACCTAACTCGATAACTACACAATTATCAAACTCGATAACTTCCAAAAGTTTTCAAAGTCGATAACTACACAATTCCTAACTCAACAAGAACCAGAAAAAATGCCCAAACTCGATAAGTAGGCGATGAACAGTAACCGGATTTGACACAAATCACTTTTAAAAACCTAGTTTTTCTACCAAATCAAACCTAAATCAACCTATATTATCCCTTGGCGAATGATACCACTTGTTAGGTCATGATTTTTACAACATAATCACTAATAGATCTAGAGAGAGAAAGAGAGTAGAGAGAGAGAGAGAGTGGAAGGAACTCTTAAGAATGGAATGAAAGAAAATGAAATTACCAAGAGAACCAACCCCTCTCAAAGGAGAGGTTACGTAGTATTTATAGGTGAGGACTAGGGCAACACTCCCTTCCTCCCTATCTTGAAAATAGAAATGGGCTTAAGGCCCATGGGCTTGCTACATAAGCCTTAAGATTAAATAAACATACAAGCCTTAGCAACCTATTACAAGTAAATGACCGAGACTTGATAAGTAGTAAAACTACGTTCCCAACACCACTGCATGGTTTGACCGACTCCCAAAGAATTCTATTCACACCTTTGATGAAATGGTAACCAAGTTTTTAGCAAAATATTTTCCACCTTCCATGGTTACCAAGTTACGAAATGATATCAGCAACTTCCGGCAACGTCCCGATGAGTCTCTTTTTGAGGCTTGGGAACATTATAAGTTAGCTATTGATCGGTGCCCTAACCACAATATGTTACAAGTTACCATCATAGATACCTTCTATAATGGTCTGACATTGAGGCACTGGGATATTCTCAATGCTGCTGCTGGTGGGACCTTTATGAAAAGGCGTCCCGAGGAGTGCTATGACTTAATTGAGAACATGACTGCCCACCATAACTTTTGGGATTCCTCTGCGGAGAGGGATGTGTCATGTAATTCAGTTACTCCTTCATCATCATCTCCTGAAATAATTGCTCTTACCAATAGATGGATGATATTTATACGGTTGTGTTGAGAATGAACCAAACGATGCAAAATCAGGTTCAAAATCAACAAGTGAAAGCCGTGGCCCGAAGTTGTGAAACTTGTGGGGGCCCTCATCTGTGTTCCGAGTGTCCAGCTACTACTGGCTTTCCTCAAGAGAACGTTTATGCTGCTCATGGTTCCTACAATACGGGGGGTAATTCTTACCAACCGCAAGGGGACCGTAATCTCCTAAGCTATCGTTCTAACAATTTTCTCGGACCTCCCGGTTTTAACAAAAATCAAAACCGTAACCTGAATCAGAATTTTAACCAAGGTCAAAACTCAAATTTCCAAAACCCGAACCAAAATCAAGGCCAATTTATTCAAAACAATTTTCAAAATGGCAATCAAAACCAAGGTTTTCAAGGAAATTTTCAAAGAAACCAAAATCAAGGAAATTACAATCAGGATAATTTCAATCAGAGAAACAATTTTCAGGGTAACAACAATCAAAATCAAGGGAGTTTTCAAAATAATCGTGTTCAAAATCCTCCTCAAAACGTTGTTCCACCCTCGTCTTCCTCCGATGAAGTGCTAAAACAATTCATGAAAGCACAAGAGGAAACGAATCAGTTATTGATCAGCAAGATCTCTGAGCTTCAGAAGTCTTTAAATGATCGACCCTCGGGCCCGGGTACATTACCGAGCAACACGATCGCTAACCCGAGGGGCGATGTCAAAGCGATCACCACCCGAAGTGGGGTATCATACAATGGGCCCTCGATTCCCTCTACCTCTTCTTCTCCTCCTAAGGTAGCGGAACGTGAGCCTGAGGTTACCACGGATAAGGTACTTCCTACTAATAACGGAGGTATCAACAACGTCCACCCTCAAGTTGTCCCGGTCCCGACTCATAAGTCGAAAGTTGTATTTGATCCCCCTGTGAGTTCTGATGAAATCCCAAAGAATGATCCTAAGCCTTCAATTCCATATCCTTCACGTTTGAATGATCAAAAGAACCGCGAAAAAGCTAACCATCAGATGGAAAAATTTTATCAAATTTTCCAAGAATTACACTTTGATATTAGCTTCGCGGATGCTCTTCTTCTCATGCCTAAGTTTGCTTCGACAATCAAAAATCTGATAAGCAACAAAGAAAAACTCTGTGAGATGGCAAAAACTCCTCTTAATGAGCATTGCTCAGCAGTGCTCTTGAAAAAGCTTCCCGAAAAGCTTGGAGATCCCGGGAAATTTCTCATTCCTTGTATTTTCCCTGGGATGGTTGAATGCTTTGCCTTGGCCGATCTTGGCGCAAGCATTAACCTGATGCCTTACTCAGTCTGGAAAAGACTCTCACTTCCTGCTCTCACTCCGACCTGCATGACTCTCAAGCTTGCAGACCGTACTATATCCCGTCCTCTCGGCATTGCCGAAGATATCTTCGTGAAAGTAGGAAAGTTCCATTTTCTGGCAGATTTCGTGATTGTTGATTTCGATGCTGACCCACGAGTCCCTCTCATTCTCGAGAGAGGATTCTTAAGAACGGGTCATGCTTTAATCGATGTATACGAAGAAGAAATCACTCAACGTGTTGGTGGTGAAGCCATCACATTCAATCTTGATCAGACTTCAAGATACTCCTCCAATTATGACGCTGAAACTGTTAACCGAATTGACATCATCGATGTTGCGTCTGAGGATTCTTCTCAAGAAGTCCTTGGTTTCTCAGCAAGTGGCAGTACCACTCCTTCTACTGATCCTATCATTTCCGACTCTTCCCCTTCCCTCACTCCGTTTTAGGGAGGTGACTTCCTTCTGGAAGAGCTCGAGGCTTTTCTTGCTCAGGATAGTTCAATCCCAGATGGGGTTGATGAAAACTATCTTGACCAGAAGGGGGACATTCTTCTCCTTGAAAGATTGTTAAATGACGATCCTTCACCCTCTCCGACTCCAAAAATACTTCATAAAGCGGAAGTCAAAAGTGTTGAAATAACTGAAGACTTCCCCGAGGTTGAGCTCAAAGACTTACCTCCTCATCTAGAATATGCATTTCTGGAGGGTGATGATAAATTGCCCGTCATTATTGCTAAAGGCTTGAAAGATGAGGAAAAGGCAGCACTCCTAAAGGTTCTTAAGTCACACAAACAAGCAATCGCTTGGAAACTCTCCGACATTAAGGGCATAAGCCCGAACTTTTGTACTCATAAAATCTTAATGGAGGATGACTTTAAGCCAGCAGTGCAACAACAGAGAAGGGTAAATCCAAAAATCCACGAAGTTATCAAACAAGAGGTTCTAAAACTTCTTGATGCGGGATTGATTTACCCTATATCTGACAGTCCTTGGGTTAGCCCAATTCATTGTGTTCCTAAAAAGGGTGGCATTACCGTTGTCACCAACGAGGATAACGAGTTGATTCCAACTCGTTTGGTCACGGGTTGGCGAGTATGTATTGACTATCGAAAGTTGAATGAAGCCACACGTAAAGACCATTTTCCTCTCCCTTTTATGGACCAGATGCTTGAAAGACTTGCGGGGAATGAATACTACTGTTTCCTCGATGGTTTTTCGGGTTACTTCCAAATCCCCATTGATCCCCAGGATCAAGAGAAGACTACCTTCACATGCCCATACGGAACTTTTGCTTACAGACGTATGCCTTTCGGCTTATGTAATGCTCCAGGCACGTTCCAGAGGTGCATGATGTCTATTTTTTCCGACATGATCGGGAAAACTATGGAGGTATTCATGGATGACTTTTCAGTCATCGGGGATTCATTCCAGACCTGTCTCTCCCACTTGGAACAGATGCTTAAACGTTGCAAAGAAACGAATTTAAGTCTCAACTGGGAGAAGAGTCACTTTATGGTTAAAGAGGGCATAGTCACCGGCCATAAAATTTCAAAAAACGGGATTGAGGTTGACAAAGCCAAAATCGATGTCATTGCTAAACTACCTCATCTCACCACCGTTAAAGGTGTTAGGAGCTTTTTGGGTCATGCCGGCTTCTACCGTAGGTTTATCCAAGATTTCTCTAAGATTGTCCGGCCTATGACCCATCTCCTCGAGAAGGATGCTCCTTTCATCTTCTCTCGTGAGTGCATCGAAGCTTTTGAAACATTAAAGAAAAAGCTTACCGAGGCACCGATTCTTGTTGCCCCCGATTGGGACCTACCTTTTGAGCTTATGTGCGATGCTAGTGATTTCGCCATAGGTGTGGTCTTGGGGCAACGAAAAGCAAAATACTTTCAGCCTATACACTACGCAAGTAAAACTATGACCGAGGCTCAGAGTCATTACACCACCACTGAAATAGAACTCCTAGCTGTGGTGTATGCTTTTGAGAAATTCCGGCCGTACTTAATCTTAACTAAATGCGTAGTGTATACGGATCACTCGGCTTTGAAGTACCTATTTTCAAAGCAAGATGCAAAGCCGAGGCTTCTCCGTTGGGTTCTCCTCCTCCAGGAATTTGATATCATTATCCGTGATAAGAAAGGAGCCGAGAACCTTGCTGCTGATCATCTCTCACGATTAGAAAACCCACATCAAGATGTGTCCGAGAAGCAAGAAATAAATGAAACATTCCCTCTCGAGACACTCAGTGCGGTTGCTTTTCGTAGTGACTCTACTACCCCATGGTTTGCCGACTTTGCAAATTACCATGCGGGTAACTTCATCGTGAAGGGGATGACGTCCCAACAGAAAAACAAATTCTTCAAAGACGTTAGACATTACTTTTGGGACGACCCCTATCTCCTCAAAATCTGTGCCGATCAAGTCATCAGGCGATGTGTATACGGACGGGAAGCCGCTGATATTCTCAAGGCTTGCCATGCTGGACCCACCGGGGGCCACCATAGTCTTAACTACACCGCCAAAAAGGTGTTTGATTCCGGTTTCTATTGGCCCACGATCTACAAGGATGCCCACGAGTTAGTCAGAGCTTGTGATGCTTGTCAGCGTCACGAGAATATTTCACAAAAGAACGAAATGCCACAAAATGCCATTCAAGTTTGTGAAATCTTTGACGTCTGGGGCATTGATTTTATGGGGCCATTCCCATCTTCTCGTGGAAACAAGTATATTCTCGTGGTTGTTGACTATTTGTCAAAATGGGTTGAGGCTAAGGCCTTACCCACTAACGATGCCCGAGTTGTTGTGAAATTCTTGAAATCCCTCTTTGCTCGTTTTGGAACTCCACGTGCCATCATCAGTGATCGCGGTACTCACTTTTGCAATGATCAATTCACAAAAGTCATGCTTAAGTACGGTGTTACTCATCGTCTTTCTACCGCATATCACTTACAAACAAGTGGGCAGGTGGAGGTTTCCAACCGTGGTATAAAACAAATTCTTGAGAGGACAGTAGGTGAAAACAGTGCTTCCTGGTCGGATAAACTAGATGATGCACTCTGGGCCTTCCGTACAGCTTACAAAACACCCATCGGGTGTACTCCATAGAAGCTTGTATACGGGAAGGCGTGTCATTTGCCGATCGAGCTCGAGCACAAAGCCTATTGGGCCTTGAAACATGCTAACTACGGCCTTCATAAAGCGGTTGATCACCGTAAGGTTCAACTCAATGAATTAAACGAACTTCGTGATCAAGCCTACGAGAACTCTTTGATCTACAAAGAAAAGAAAAAGAAACTTCACGACTCTAAGATTAAGAACCGCGTTTTCAACGTCGGTGACAGAGTCCTTCTTTTCAACTCAAGGTTAAAGATCTTCTCGGGGAAATTAAAAACCCGATGGACTGGACCATTCACTATTGCTAAAGTATATCCATACGGGACTGTTGAGTTATCTCAACCCGAAGGTCCCAACTTCAAAGTGAATGGTCATCGATTGAAACATTATTTTGGAGAGGACATACCTGATACGTGGGAATCGCACCAGGCTTTACCTCTCAAGGGATCTTGAGAAGCTTACAACCCCCACCAGGCAGTGTACCTGATCGTTGTAGTATAGTATAGTGACAAGTACCGGGGAATTGATCGTTCAGCTAGGAATAGTGTCGCTAGGATTAGAAAACCTAAATACTAGTTCTAAAGGTGAGGGAAGATTCTTTTTGTATTTTTATATTTTTTAGAAAGCAATTTAAAATTTCTGGTTTGAAGGATTTGGGCGGAATTAGTTGCTATTCAACTAACCCAATATTAAGATGCAATCAAAATAAAATACTAGAAATGAAAATAAACTAATATATACTAAAGTTGTGAGCAGTAATTGGAGAAAATGTGTTTACTTAGATTTCACTACTCCCTAGACATCTTTTACACGTTAATTACTTGTTATAATTGCATGGATGACGGATCGTATTCCTTAATACCATTCATGGGGTGGCACACTTAACTCCCCAATTCTATGAGCTCTTATCTCCTCCTACACCATGCCCAGCACAACTATAGGGATTGTAAACAGTGACTCATGCATTAAATACAACCAATAAAGAACTAGTGCGCGTCGGTTCATGTTTCTTAAGACGTTCAAGCATGTTACCAATTGGAGATCTGCCAGTTTTCTTAAGCCTAACATATAAATCATTCATCCAAGACAAGAATAAACAAGTAATCAACACATAATCAACATCTAGGTTTCATTAGATCTAAGCAAACACAAGATAGATCTAGCCTAGCATGATGGAATTAAGACAAGAACAAGATATAGACAACCAACACATAGACATATTGATTGAATTAAAAGAACACTTATCTTGATTACACATGCAAGGTATCAAGGGGTTGGAACCCTTGAAAAACCTGTAAAAGTTACACCAAAATCGTACTTAGGGTTTCTCCCAAAACTTTTCTTTTTAAATGTGAAAAATTAGAAAACTATATATAGGAAAAGGGGTCTTACGACGTCAAGACAAAGCTTATGACGCCGTCACCTCGCCGCCAAAACTATTCTCGGACTGCCTTGATCTACATCTGACGCCGTCAAGACTTAATCATTTCCAGGCCGTCATGACTTTTACTGTTGACGCCCTACCTTCATGACGCCGTCAAATCTCTTCTGGATCATCATGGAATTTTGCTCTTGACGCCGTCAGGGAGTTGCTCTTGACACCGTCACCTACTGTTCTCAGCATGGAAAATTAAGACTTTGGCGTTTTCTTCACTTTTATGCTCAAAAAATGTCCGAATTGCTTCCTTTTCCAGATTTCACTCCTAAAGTACCTAAAATCACAAAAGGAACGATTTAGGGCAATATTTGATCAAATAAATTCGAATTCGGGCTTAAATGACCCCCTAAAAACGGATCATTTTTCACCTCATCAATACCACCCATGGTTGTCCCGGATCTCCAAACTTTCCCCATGGACCAATGAATTCGGGGATCGAGTCAAGCTAGTGACTCGGTGAACAAAAATTAGCAACATATATGGGTTTTCACCCGTATTTCTGACTTCTTTCTACTTTCTACCACCCTAGTGTGGGGGGGGGGGGGGGTGGCCGTCCCCCACCTTTTGAAAAGTAAATATGTATATAAAGTTCAAGTAAAAAAAAATGATAAAAATGTTTATATTTACAGATAAATAAAGTGAAAAATAAATTCAATATTTCCACAGTTAGATTCGAATATTACCTTTTTCCGTTCAGAGATTCGGCATAATAGCCGGGACTTTGAATATTGAGGACAATATCCAATTCTAGTGTGTGGGGGAAAATTCTTACGAATTTTATCACAAAACTTTCTAAGTACCCCCATTTTTAGGCCTAAATTTTTCAATATTTTTTTCACTTTATTTCAAAAATTTTGTGGTAATCAGTCGGCCAAAGTCTAAATGACAAAGGGATTGGCTAGTCCAGGAGCAAACGGCTTTTGGTAAAGACATCTCAAACCCGTTGATGGCTTGCAATTTGCCAAAAATTGTATGGTTCCTCAACTCCCCATATCCCATAAAGCAAATGAGTTGGCTAGCCCACAAGATTATGACTTGTGGTAAAGGCCGTGGAAAATCCATAATTGGTAATCAGCTCACCAAGATGTTGACTTAGTCCATCAAGATGCTGGCTAGTTCAGAAGCAAACGGCTTTTGGTAAAGACTAATCAAATCCGTCGACAGCTGGTGGTTTGCTCAAAATCACACGGTTATCAGGTGTGCCACAATTCTTACACCTGGCTACTCCAGAAGTGATGGCTTTTGGTAAAGAGATTTTCAAATCCATCAGGGTTTTCTCAAAAGATTGCTAGGGACTAGCAATATTTTAGTGTGGGGGATTGATGAGTGTGTAAATACTCATCATTTTTACCTTTTCTGAGCTGCCAAAACATCTAAAAACACTCAATACTGAATCAAAATAGTGAAATATCCCAGGAAAGTGTTTAACATGTTTCAAATGCAAAAATATCAAAAACAGATGAAAAATGCACAAAGTTTGCATAATTGGCAGTTTCAGTCCCTCAACTTTCAAAAGTTGTCAAATCTAGTCCCTGGTTATTCTAAAAACTTGAAAAGTCACCAAAGGTCCTTTTAAATCAAAAAGTGACATAATTAGTCCTTTGGTGAAAAGTTTCACAAAATGTCAAGTTTAGTCCATGAACTTTGAAAATTGTCAAAAATGGTCCCTGGGATATTAAAAAAACTTTGAGAAAAACAAATTTTGTCCTTGCACTAACCTTTTATGGCAGGATTGGTCCTTGGTGGAAAAGTTTGGTGAAATTATACAAATGGTCCCTGAAGTTTGAAAGTTTGGCAGTTTTAGTCCCTGGTGAAAATTAATTGGAAAAATCATTCCAGGGCCTTATACTATTCATAGATTGGCAAAATATACCCTTTGAAATACTTTGGAAAATTTCCAAAACCCAACCCTCAACTTTTGATAAATTGCAAAACTAGTCCTTGTGAAATACAATAAACCAAGCCGGACCTAATTTATTACCCAAAATAAAATCCCATAGTCCAGTCCACCACACACCACAGCCCACTCCACACCCAAACTAGTAATACGGGGTCAAACGTTTGACCTCAGTCAAACGTGGTCAAACCACCATCCCCACCAGCCTTCCCTCCCCCACAACCCCACTTGCAGGTCCCATCATCCCTCCATCACAAGCCACCGCCCAAACCCACTATCCTTTTCACCTCACATTTAATGCACCCCCTTGCCTGAAACAGTCCAAAATTCACACACCAAGTTTCCCGCCAAAAACACGTGGCATCAATTTAAAGAGTTGCAGTGATCCAATGGCTGTGATTCAAAGTGGGAAATGCTCAGAGAAGTGGGAAAGACCTAATGGACATCTATAAAAGGCTCAAGGATGCAAGGAAGCTGTGTGTAGTATTTTTAGTTAAAATTTAGTGTCGATTTTAAATTAAGCTTTCAATTTCTGTGTAACTTTCAAATTCTAAGCATTGTAGTAGTGTCCTTATTGTAATCTCAATCTTTTCAAGTTATAATATCCCAAGTTTGCATTTTGTTTTGTGTTGTTATAGTTTACTTAATTTCTGGATTCCTAATTAAGCTCAAGTGTTACTTACATCAAGGACCATGGACTGAATAAGGCTCACTTAGGCTCCTTAAAGCTTATTGAAGCTTTAGAGACAACTAAAACTCAGTTATAGTAGAAAACAATCAAAAAGCTAAAAAAAAGTCAACATTGGTCAACTGTGTGTACTTTTGAGTTGTTTTCAGGTATTGAGGATCATTGAGGAGCAAGATTGGAATTGGATTGTGCCTATCTAAAGATAGGCAACTGTGGAAAACCTCTTGTTCATGCTAGAGGTGGTCTGTAAGCTTTTGCTCATTTAACTTTTCCTCTAAAAAGTTTAGTTTCTAAATTCCTTGCTTATAGTTGTTAATCTGTGTTTACCTGTGCTATTTGATTGTTGTTTAAGTAGTTTTTAGCTTAATATTCATTACTTGCTTGTTAGAATATATAGTTGCTTAAATTTCATATTTAACTGTCAAAATAGTTTAAGTGATAAACCTATGTATTTGTAACTGTGATCTGTATCTAAGTGCTTAAATAAGTTCATATAGACATAATTAGTAGTTTGGGATCAAGTTTATACACCCTAGTGCCTCATTGATTTGAAAAACACAAAACAATTAAGCATAAGGGTGTGTTTGGATCAAGGGATTCTTAAGTGTTGTGATTTGTCATTGTGGTTAATTCTGGTTTACTCAAGTTGCTTAGGGTAATATTGGCTCAGAACAACAAAAATATTCAAGTCTTGTTTGATAAAAAGTCAAAATCACAAAGATTCACCCACACAGTTAACTGTGTGAGATTTTGAGTTTCAAAAGCCCTTCATAACTTAGCTTAGAGTGTTAGGTTAACCTAAATCAACCCTAGTATAACTTGTTAACTTGTTTTCAGTTACTTAGGATCAAGCAAACTTCATCAAAGTCAACCTTGCTAGTTTTCCTTAAAAGTCAAAAGATTGCATCTCAGATTTTTCCAAATATTCAAGTAATTGTTGTGATTTATGTGATTGGATTGAGACTGTGGAATTTGTTCCTAATCATTATCTATCAACTCATCTTTGGAATCCCATTGAGCTTGTATTTTTAAGATTTTTGTGGTGAGTCCTAGCTTGTCCCAAAGTCACTTGCAGGGCTGCAAGTTGCCCTGTGCACAGCTAACCATCTCACCACCACCACTTTGGTGGTGGCTGCAGCCCACCTCAGTGGACCTTTTTGGTTCATTTTTGGTTTGGACAACCCCCCTCCTACCAGGGATCAAGTATTGACTCTTTGGTTGACCTAGAAACAAGTGGACCCCACCTAGAATTCACCCCAAAGGCTGTCCCCAATCTGTGTTCAAACTCAGTTTTCAAAAGTGCTTATTTGTTTTCATTCAACTTATTTGTGATCAATTCTTGTTGTATCTGGCTTATTTGAGTTAGTATAGCTTATTTGTATCAAGTTTCATCATTGTGGATCCCACCCAAAGTCATTTGTGCTTATTTGCTTGCTCAGTCAACCAAAGTCAAATTGTTTTGGTTTAGGGGGTGCATACAGCTTATTTATAAGCCATTTCAAAAGTGTTTTCACAAAATTTTTCTATTTTAAGTAGTAAAGTAAGTTTGTAAAAGAAAATCCAAGAAAAACCAATTTATTTTTAAGTGATAGTTTCTATTTAATTTAATTTAAATTTTATTTTTCATTTTTAGATTTTTATTAAGTACTTAGTATTTTTATAATTTTATTAATTACCTCTTATATTAAAGTAAATCCAGTAATTTTTCTAGATTTTTATTTTGTCATTTAGTAATTATTAGATTTAATATTAGTTTTCTTAATTATTAATTAATATTAAGTATTAAATAGCATATTTAGTTTTTATAAAGCAAAACCTAGTTTTTATATTTTTTATAGCTCTTATATAATATATTAGACTTTTAGAAAATATATTTTTAATTTCTACTGTTCATATTCCATTTTTCTTATTTTAATTGTTTAAATTAGATTTAAAGTAATTAAAAGGTAAATAATTAGTAGAATAACCTTAAACATAATTTTTAGAAGTTTTTATAATTTTGTAGGATTCCTGTGATGGAGTAAGTTATTTTATAAATTTTCTCATAATTTTCTAAGTTAATTTAGTATTAATTGTAATTTAAATTAGTTTTTTAGTTTAATTAAGTTAAATAGTATTTAATTAATAAAAAACCCATAAAAAGACAAAAATAATTATTTTTATTTTTTTATACTTTCTTCAAGTTCTAATTTAAGTTTATAAATTATTTTTGCAAGTTTTTAGTTTAATTTGTAATATTTATAATTATTAGTTAATTTAAATTAGATTTTAATTAGTTTTATTAATTAAATAATATTTAAATATTAAAATAATCACTTTTATATTTTCATTTTCATTTTCAAATTTCTTTTTAATTTTAAGTTTCAAAAAGTTTCAAAAGCACCCCCTGTAGTTTGTAATTTACCAAATCCCACTTTTCAGTCTGATTGCGTGAATCTTAATTGTGAATTTGTGCATATACCTGTATATCTGATTTTTGTGAATATTATATCTATGTACAAATACCAAAATAACAGTAGCAAAATCAATTCCATATCATCTGGGCTACTGTCCTCAGTGCCACTCACTCATAAACGATTTCAAATAACATTATTTCAATCTCGCTGGGACTTTAACGACCCGGGGACACACTATACTATCCACGGAGCATTGGGATAAGCTGTTTTTTACTAGTTGACCTTGGTTAATTATATCTGAAGGTTTAGCCCCAATCAAGCTTCTTTGTTATATACCTATAATTGTTGTGTATTTACTTAAAAATGAGTAGGATAGTTGGTGCAGAGACACTAATATATTAGATCAACAAAACGATTTGGTTAAATTGTTAGTAGTTTGTTGTTATAAAATATACTTCGTATTACACAAAAGATGCCCAAAGTGGTTGTGCCGTGACATTTGCGTATACTATCTTTTTTGTTAGGTTCTGTATCATGTGATCGGCGCCATTCCTCCTTATCATGGGTATGTTGCACCAGTCTAAAACGAATTCTTCGTCGATTTGAAACTGGAAGTACTGCCACCTGTATGTTGCATTTTCATTTAAACCTATAGTTTTTGTAATGTATCATATTAATTGTGTCCTTATCAAGCGATCTTTTTTGGTTTTTATGCTTTAATTGTTGCACGAAAGACATCGAAAAATTCTATGGGAATACTGTTGTATCTAAGGAATTTCATGGATTTTATTTTCCGTTGAGAATTTAATCTAGGTTACCGTTTGTGTGTTTGACTGACTCATGAAGACGGTCAACTGTTTTTCTTATTGTAGGTGTGGCTATCAGTTTTGTTATAGGTGTGGAGAGAACCACGTAGGAATTTATGCAGGTATATGTCTTAAAACTTTATTTCAAAATGTTCAAACTTTCCAATTTGTTGCTATAATGAACAACATAAAAAAAAGTCCTTTTCGCCTATTTCCTGCATTCTGATGCATTTTGAATATATGGCGACTGATAATTTAAATATGTCAGATGGAGTATTTGGAGGAAACAAACGAGCACGGTCAGTACCACAAGGGAAAGGAGGTATTCCAGTTTGCCATATGCACTTCTGTGACAAGGTAACATTACAACAAGACTGTCTTTTGAATTGAAATACATGTAATATATCTTTTTTCGTGCTTTGTCTTTCAGTTTGAAGATTGGTTAGTATCACTTTTCGGACTGTATTCAGTTGTTGATATTAAGGTTGGTTCGGTTAATCTCTCTTTTCCGTTTAGTTAATCTTTTACAATTAATTATTTACTTTTGTAACAGCATACTTGCATATAAATTAAAGAATTGTTACAAAGAGAGAGAATAGGAGTTGATGGTGGTTTAGATAACCAATTAAAGCCTGGACATACACTAGGATTTTGCCACCATGTGCTTTTATTCTTATTATCATCATACCACTTATATACAATAGTTCTTACATACACATGATGCGTAACTTAAATAAATTTTTGTCCT
This sequence comes from Artemisia argyi, assembly GCA_030686995.1. Lineage (NCBI taxonomy): Eukaryota > Viridiplantae > Streptophyta > Magnoliopsida > Asterales > Asteraceae > Artemisia > Artemisia argyi. Next base: position 210,752,683 of record CM060682.1, on the reverse strand, counting down.
TTTCAAGAATTTAATCCTTATGAACAATCTAAGTTTTAGGGGAAATTAGAGTAAGCTATTAATATATCCCCTGTCCAATTCACGTAACGAAAAACGAGTGTGTTTGGTGCTGCCCATTATCGCATACCGGCAAGCAGAACAAACAACCATCTTCTTCCATATTCTAGCCGGCATAGCTACACCTACCATGTAGTTCCAACTTCCAACAGCCTGACCATTCAACACCGCCACCTACTGAAAATAAAGCACATGGTAGATTAACAAGTTATAGTAAGTTCAGATTCATAAACTTTCTTCTGATATGATCCAGATTGAGATTAGTTTAATTGTAGTGAGTTTGGAAAAAGTACCTTGATATTGCTAAAATTTATATATTTCAGGTTTTTCTTATTAGTTGTCAGACAGAATGTAGGGTGACGCAACTCGCAAGGCAAGTCAGGTCAAGGGTCAAAAAGGGTCATTTTGAAGGCCAGGTATGCAAGGGCAGGGGTTGAGTCGAAACGGGTTAATGAATGGGGATTCAACAGTGAAAGATGGAGTTATTCAATTTAATGGATTCGTTCATTCGCTAACCATCTTCCATCATGATGCACCAGAATCAAATTGAATGTAAGATAGCATTAAATGAGTTGATGATCTATTTTTATTCGAACTTAAGGTAATTGAGTGTAAGATAAAGATAATTTAAATGAGTTGAATGCGTAGAATACAACTGTTAACTGATGGACTGAAATGTATGGCATGGGATTTTGAACAACAAATGGTGAAACTGAACTCGATCGTCACGCAAGTAGAAGTTGATACTTGATAGTTGCAAGAATGGATGTTAACTAAGAAGTTTTTTTTTTTTTTTTTTTTTTTTTTTTTTTTTTTTTTTTTTTTTTTTTTTTTATGTAAATGGGTTGTATCTCCTTCCCAGGTGAAACAGAAAAACTAAATATCCTAACGAGACGTATACCAACGGTCCCTATATGGTGTTCGTCACTTTGAGCAGGATTGCATTTCAGGTTAAAGATTGGTTTCTTTCACAGTTAAGAGTCAAGAGTTAACTTTCTGTTTGCAATTTTGATAATGTAGATTACAGGGCCGTTTGGGCTTGCATTTATTAAAATAGATTATCCATTTGCATAACTGTGTTTCAGAAAGCAGGTCGAGACTTTTACACATATGTTTCAAGTTTTTTAGCACATATCGTCATGTAACATCTCTAATTTGGCTTTTGTTTTAGTGATACTTACCATAGTAGTTATGTTTCAGGTGGGAGCAGTTGTGCTAGCAGAAAGCTTTAAGATGTCACCGGTTGATCGTATCTTTGTTCGGATGGGTGCAAAAGACCATATTATGTCTGGACAGAGTACAACAATACATAATTTGTCCCACAAGGGGACGACACGTTATCGCATCTTTGTTCGGATTGGTGCAAAAGACCATATTATAGCTGGCCAGAATGCATTCTTTACTGAGCTTTTGGAAATCGCATCTATGCTGGTATGTTCTGTATCATTTGTATGTGAGGTGGTAATTTGACCAATCTACCTATAAATATGCTGGTTTAAATGGTTAAAGGGGTTAAGCTACAAAAAATGGGTATTTTTAAAATTACCAAATGGCATTAAACATCCCACTGATTGATCCAACCTGGCACATGTTCATTATTTACCCATCTTACCTCAAGCTTGATTTGGCCTGTTACATATTCCGCACCTTCCCTTTTTTCCATCAGTAGTTTGTGTATAAAGAATCTATGTACCAGGTCCTTACATAAGAGGAAATACGTATGAGCCGCTTTTAATCGCTTTTGTGAGAACCCGATAATTCTTGCTCATGTATATATGTAAGGTACTTATGATATGGGAATTGTGATCATGTATATTTGGAGCTTTTATTGGGTTTAATGATTGTGTTTTCTGGAGCTGTTTGATGGGTAATAGCATCGGAGTCAATTTGATATGTGGTATTGGTGTTGAAAGTACTTTTTTTAGTTGGTATTTTGTTGATGATGGCTGCGACCTGGTGTATAAGGAATGTTTTGGAAATGGTTTTTGCCTTGAAGACTTCGAATGGGGTTTTGGTGAAAACGAATACTGGTCATATTTTGAAGCGTAAGAGTTTTAATTTTAGTCATTTTTTTATGTAATAACTTTAGTTATTGTAGACCTTTGATACGTGGGAATCGCACCAAACTTTACCTCTCAAGGGATCTTGAGAAGCTTAAAACCCCCACCAGGCAGTGTACCTGATCGTTGTAGTATAGTATAGTGACAAGTACCGGGGGATTGATCGTTCAGCTAGGAATAGTGTCGCTAGGATTAGAAAACCTAAATACTAGTTCTAAAGATGAGAGATGATTATTTTTGTATTTTTATATTTTTTAGAAAGCAAGTAAAAATCTCGGGTTTGAAGGATTTGGGCGGAATTAGTTGCTAGTCAACTAACCAAATACTAAAGATGCAATCAAAATAAAATACTAAAAACGAAAATAAACTAAATTATACTAAGGTTGTGAGCAATAAGTGGAGAAAATGTGTTTACTTAGATTTCACTACTCCCTAGATATCTTTTACACGTTAATTACTTGTTATAGTTACGTGGATGACGGATTGTATTCCTTAATACCATTCATGGGGTGGCGCACTTAATTCCCCAATCCTATGAGTGCCTACTTCACTCCTATGTCGAGCCGGCTAAGAAGCTCCTAACATGGGATCATTAGAATTTACTCATGCATTAAATACAACCAATAAAACCTAGTGCACGTCAGTTCATGTTTCCTAAGACGTTCAAGCATGTTACCAATTGGAGATCTGCCAGTTTTCTTAAGCCTAACATCGAAATCATTCATCCAATACAACCATAAACAAGTAATCAACACATAATTAACATCTAGGTTTCATTAGATCCAAGCAAACACAAGATAGATATAGCCTAGCATGATAGAATTGAGACAAAAACAAGATATAGACAACCAACACATAGACATATCGATTGAATTGAAAGAATACTTATCTCAATTACACATGAAAGGGATCAAGGGCTGAAAACCCTTGAAAAACCTGTAAAATTCGTACCAAGTTCGGACTTAGGGTTTCTCCAAAACTTCTCTTTTTTTAATGTGAAAATTAGAAAACTATATATAGGAAATAGGGTCTGACGGCGTCAAGAACAAATTTGTGACGCCGTCATCTCGCCGCCAAAATACTCTTCGGACTGCCTTGATCTACTTTTGACGCCGTCATGTGTTATATGTTTCCAGGCCGTCATGCATTTTACTCTTGACGCCCTACCTTGTGACGCCGTCATTTATTTACTGGATCGTCATGGAAATTACTCTTGACGCCGTCAGGAATTTCTTCTTGACGCCGTCACCTACTGTTCCCAGCAAGGAAAATTAAGACTTTGACGTTTTCTTCACTTTTATGCTCCAAAAACGTCCGAATTGCTCCCTTTTCCAGATTTCTCTCCCAAAGTACCTAAAATCACAAAAGGAACGATTTAGGGCAATATTTGATCAAATAAATTCGAATTCGGGCTTAAATGACCCCTTAAAAACGGTTCATTTTTCGCCTCATCAACCTTCATTATTTTTAACGATGTTTCCGAAGCATGTTTTAGGAATGTCATGGTACATTAATTTCTATGGGGTTGTCCATATAAAGTTTATTTTGTAAAGTGTTGTTGATTAATATATTTGATTTGTGTCGTGCCGCAAACTCATTTGTAATATAACAACAGTTAAATGGTCTATACTAAATCAATATCAATCTTCATACTTCAAGTTGCAATAACATATTGATAGCAAATTGCCACCCCCTTGGCTTGCAGACAAAACCAGTATATACATACAAATACATTTAAATGTTTAAACTAACTACCAAACACGCTTTTACTAAACCAAATTAAACAAAACGAATATTAAAATACTTGTTTAGCCAAAAGACCCGCAGCGAAGCGCGGGCTTACATCCTTGTTAAATATACCAAACTATTTAGAGCACAAGGTATGTTCACTCGGGTTAAAGTTTAATGTAGTTTCACGTCAGCGCCACATCAGCTTTTAACATTTTCACCTTAACTAAAAAAACACCCCTTAACTCAACATTTTAGGCCACAATTTTTTCTTCTTTTCCAATTATTTAAACAAACTACAAATTAAAACAAATTACATTTTTATTTAAACAAATAACTAAAAATAAAAAATTTATTTACTTAAAAAAAAGGACTAAACCGTAAATACAGAAAATGTTATTTACTTTAAATGAATAACCACAAGGACGCAACAATAAATACCGAAAACCACAAGGACTGAAAATGTAACTTTACAAAAGTTATCTTCTTCATCTTCGGATTGAAACCTGTACACACACGAAACACACATTAAAACAAACACATGTTATACAAACACGCACCAAAACACACATTGAAAACACACACGCATCTCTCCAAAACCCATTTAAAAAGAAAAAAAAATCGCCCTTAACGCAACGTTAAGTGGTTAACGTTGCGTTAAACTTTCACCTTAACGCGAGGCAGCGGTGTGGTAACTCAAGGCTAACGTGTGTTAAAGACAGCCCACGTTGCGTTAAGACACCTAATGCTCTTAATGTTAAGTTGTAGTGTTTTGAAACTCGGGTCGACCGGTTCCGGCAAAAAAAACGGGTCAAAAAAATCCGGGTTTCTAAAACCGGGTTAACCGATTAGACTCGGCGGGTTTTGAGTGACCCGGGTCAACCCGGTTCTCGAAACCCGACAAGGTTTCGTTTTTCCAAATTTTTTAAATAAAAACCCGGGTTAACCCGGCGGTCGAACTGGTTGACCCGGTCAAAAAAATAAAAAAATAATAAATTGAAAACCGGGTTGACCCGAAGGTCGAACCAGTCAAACCGGTTAACCCGGTGCCCGGTGACTTGACCGGGTCGATTTCGAACCGGTTTTCAAAACATTTGTAGCACAAGTTTCTAGATGCATGTTTCCGAGTCTGGTGTGCTAAACTTCTTTTCTAGCTAGAGTTATTTTGTGATGTTTAAATAAACCATTGCTAATATACTCGTATTATATTACTACAGGAACCTTTCTACCATTACATATTATTTATTATTTTTTAACGGCGAGTTAGTAGTTAGTGATCCGAGCCCACAATGACATCCAATTGCGCAGTATGCAAGCATCGAACCTTTCTCCTTAAGGGATGCCCACTCCTACTTCTATTTTTTCGGGCCCCCATATTACTTTAGAGATATCGCATACATTAAATAATTAGAAGATGCACAAGCTGATATAACACAACTCTCGTTGTGTTTGAGTAATAGGAGGTAAAGTAAATGAAAGTGATGTTTGTTGTGTTCTCGAGTTTTAGTTGGGAAGTAAAGTGAAAGTAAAGTAGTGAAAGTGATAGGATTTTGCATTAAAACTTTCACCCCACTTTTGGGGTGAAAGACAACTTTACATCATTTGCACTTCTTTATTCCCTCTTAATTTACTTTACTTTCACTTTCTCCTTATTTTTTTCTTGAGAACATAGTGTGAGTGTCTCTATGCAAACCATCAAATATCACCAAGCTAACTATAAATAATTTTCTTCCATCTCATTTTCTCAATGTGCTTCCAACCCAATTTTAACCAAGTTTGTGCGCAAGGAAAAAGTATAAAAACAAATGAAAACGTATGAAACAGATTAAAACATAAGAAAACGGGCCGAAACGTATAAGAACGTACATCCGTGGTGGTTTTGGTGTTTGAAGTAATCGTGTTTATTTAACTAAAGGGACCTAAAGCAACAAGTTAGGAAACTAGTCTATAACTTGTTCACCCCTACTATAGAAGTGGTTTAGATGTTCATTTTCGTTATAATTCACAAGTGTAACTCATTTGTGTAATCTCACTTCCATATCAATAAATACACGCTTTCTCATGGTGTCTCTCATTTACACATACTTTTACAAATATACGTCAACTCAAATCACTTGATATCATGGTGATTGACATGCATATATCTCAATCTCGCATAGATATAATGTGTTAATTGTTTCTTTTTTCCAAGTCTTTAAACATTGATTTTGTAGTAACATGTCAATTTACATATCAACTACAAGCTAAATGGGTCAACATGGGGTGCATAGGTCTCATCCAAGGACATACCTACTTGGAACAGGAAAACTTTATTTTAGGCCGCGCAATGTAGTTTATTTATAGCTAATATATATATATATATATATATATATATATATATATATATATATATATATATATATATATATATATATATACACACACACAAACACATACGTGCAACCCTTTATTTTAGATAATAAATTATTTGTGGTGCAAATTTAGTACTTGTAGTTACAACACCTTTTAAAGAACCTTGTGTCCGTTTTTGATCTCGCCATGAACACTTTTAAGGCTTTTGAACAAAATAATTTAAAAGGAAAGTTAGGTTTAGATTAATGAGCATGCTTTCATAAGTTGATAGAAAAGTGTAATGCTTGGTTGGTTTTAATTTTAACTAGACGAGTACTCGTGTATAACATCGAGATTTTATAAGCGCATATAATTGATAAAAAATGGTTTATGAGTTATAATTGATTAGCAGAGGAAGTGTTCATTCCCTCAACAAACAATGTAAGTCTTATCTTTGTTAATTTACACTAGCATTTTTTATTTTATTTTATCTTCTTATAAGTTTACACCAGCTGTCTCTTTTGTAATACAGAAGGACTATGATAGATCAACTCTAAGCGAAGAGATGGATAATATGTTTAATCAGTTATTGGCAATTTATGATCCTGATTTAGAGAACCATTCCTTTATCCGTCCTTTGGAAGGCGATGCTCGTATAGACCATGGTGACTATGTGTGCTTGAGTGTATTGGAAGTGTGCGAGGAACTATGAAAAAAGGATCCAGATCTTTTCGACAAAATAAGACCGAAAGCTATTGCAAGGGTGAAGCATCCTTTCTCTTGTTAAATATCACGTTTATTTATTTATTTATTTATTTATTTTTTATAAAGTAATCTATATATTCGGTCTGACATTTTTTTATTGTAGGAAATTTGGGATGGATTTCAATCTGCGAGAATTGACATGAATATGATGATAAACCAAGCTTCCTTACAAATACATGCTGCTGGTATCTTAACATTCAAGCTACACGGGTCATGGATAGCTCAGGTTTTCTTTTTTGTTCCCATTCTATTCCATACTCTTCTAAAACTCACTTCAAAATTCTCGCCTAATAAATTATCTTGTCTATTTGCAGAGGATCAATAATATGCTTAAGAATGGCATCGACACATGGGCACCAATTTTATATGAAAGAAGAGCAAGAGCAGTATTCCTCTCACTGACAAACACTATGACTCCTCTTAATAGGCTTCGAGCTGATTGTATCAAAGATGTGCTTGCTCATATGTATTTGTATTCAGGGATTGATGTACGCATAAACAATAGTCCACACGTTGCTTCAGATCTAGAAACTATACGGTAACTACTTTATCAATATTTTTTTTTCGAACTGGTTTTAGGTTCAACATATCTTTAATGTGTAACAGTGATGTTTCACTAATGATGTATGTAGGTATGAAGTTTCCGTGAATAAAGCAGACGTAATTGTCCACGTGAACCCTCACCTAGACCGAGAGTATATTCAAGATTGCTTTACTGTACGTAAACTTATAACATTTTTAAATTAAAGATTTGTAGGAGAAATTGAATATTGATCTTTTCTTTTTCCCAGGATGCTAGAAGTACAGAGTGGCTTGGAGAAGCGCAACTACTATGTTGCGGATACCAAACTCTCAGCAGCAATCAATTAGAACGACTGGATATTATGTTGTACGAATGGCGTTTCCATTCCCTTCAAAAAGGAAACAGAGGTATTGGTAATTTATTCTGTGTTTTTGCTTTGTGAAAGAATGTGAGTACTAAAATTATTTTATTGGAAATATAACTTCCTTTTTTTGGCTTTTGTTTTTATCAGCCGAGGATGCTGGCTACAATCATGACGAATTTTTTGGTTGTCTTCTCAAGTAAGATATTCAGGATTTTGTCTTAATTTTTACCCTTATTCTACTTTATTGTCATCAATAATCTGAGGAGAGTGGTAAATGTTCTTTTCTCGTCAACTTGCTGTTACAATTTTTTTATACAACGAATTCAACAATGTAACATGGCTATATTCTTTGTTTCATAAAAGAGATGCACTAGTTTCGTATTTATCTATATTTATAATTTTGTGTTGTGTTCTTAACAGATATACATTGCTAAAGTTTCATAGATTGACCAAGTGTAATTTCTTTATTAGAGAGATGGTTGATAGAGAGGTATATGATGTCTTCCATTGATGCTACGCTATTGAATAATAATATTACTCATTTTCAATCCTCTGATAAATAGGAAAATTCGCTTGTATATCTACTAAGGACTAGAGCTTTGATACGTTCACTTACCGGGAATTCGATATCTCCCGGTATATTTTTTGAAGAAGAGGAGGCTTTGGCCGGCAATGGAGAACGTGAGCTGGGATTACATTTGGTGGAGTTCACTGGGGTAATACTTTTATTTTTTGATGTAGTGTTTGGAATTGAGTATATTGTTTTATTTTCCTAGGTTACTCCAAAACATAGTTTCTTTGGATCTGCTTTTTAAGGTGTAATGTTATCTAGTCTCATGCTTAAGGGTTAGCAATCATACAAAATGATACTGTATCTAGCGACAAGCAATACTAGAGTGTATGGAAAATCTGAAAATATGTATATGAAACCGATTTTGAGGAAAACGTGAATTGAGAACCGAAACCGATTTTAGGTGTATTTTTCTTGGTTTTGACCCTAACTGAACCGAGTAAAACCGAAACCACAAAACCGAAACCGCAAAACCGAAAACCATAATTATATGAAACCGAAAACCAGACCGAATAAAAGATCGTTTTGGTTTGGCTTCGGCTCGGTTTGGTTAGGTTTTCGGTTGATTTTGCTCAGCCCTATTAAGGAATACTAGAGTGTATGGAAAATTTGTAAATAATGAAGACATAATTATACCTATTATAAATCTATTTTGTTTCTAACTGGGCATAAACATTTAGGTGAGTATTCTCCTGCCTATAGACATTTCACAAATATAGATTTTCCTAATTTTGTAGATTTTCCTAATTTTGTAAATAATGAAGTGAAAGTTTGGTTTTATAGATTTTCCTAATTTTGTTAAAATGAATTGTAATTGCTGTATTTGAATCTAACTTTCTTTTCCAGGTTATTGAAAAGGCTTGTACAGCTTTGGTGCCAAATATTGTGTGCGAATACCTCTTCGATTTATCCAAGTTATTTAGGAGCTACTACCGCGGGGTATATTTTACTTGCATATGCTTTTTCTCTTACGGTATTGAATTCAAGTTAAATTTACAAAAAAGGTCAAATCTTTAAAAAATCAACTGTGATGTCTTTTGTCCCGGTTTAGTATATTTTTGATAGTTTCACTAGGTTAGTGAAAGAAGAGATCATTGATACCTTGTCTTACTAAATGCTTAAAATAAGTTATTTTTCTACGAAATAAGTTAATTTTCTAAAAATTAGTTTTGGTTTATTTTTGCAGGTTCGCCAGGTCAAAGTAGGATTGTGTAGGGCAACTGAAATGGTAATGGCTAAGTGCTTTGATTTTTTGGAGATCAACCCGGTAGGCCTTTATCTAGCATGTTATTCTAGTTCGGTTTTTGGGTCCGTGTTTTGTTTACCCGAATCCTGTTATGCGGGACTATGTTATGTTCGTCAAGTTTATTCCTTTTGTGAAAGTCAGTAGTTAAGATTTATTTAAGTTTTGGGGTTTATGTTCTATAATTTAAATTGGTCTGGGTCTCAACACATTTTATAACAGTTCTAAACATTTTTTTGGTTTTGTATAGGGCTGCTCATTTGTACACTACGTATTCATGGAGGATCAATTCTTGGAACTATCGGTTAAAGAAACGAGGGAAACTGTTAATCGTATAATTCCTTCTCCTTCGGAAGCTAGGTAATTACATGTTTGGACTTTGAAAATAATTGATATATTCTATGCTGTTTGTTTAATTTAAGTAAACTATATGGTTGTTTTTTGGGTAAAAGGGCTTCTTACCCGGTTTAAGTAAAGGTTGGGTCATTTTGTAATCAGTTTTAAAGTAACTAGTTTCACGCTTATTTTTTCTATTGTGAAATGACACAAACCGGGCTACAAAGCCATCTTTCGATTTGAGCAATTGTGACAAACTGGTTTCACATTTATTTTTTTTATTGATGGTTGCTTTTTATTTAATCAGGTATCTTCGATCTTGCTTAGAGCTATTTACCATGAGTGTGAGTGTTTCGGATCCTGATTTCGACCAAGGAAGTATTTTTGGGCAACTTTTGGTAAAAGATGCTTTGGGGGCAAATGTGGATGGGTGGACGCGGTCAGATGCGAAAGATTGTTGTTACATATCGTGGTTCAACCATGAATGGCATGAACCACTAGGCATCTCCTACGATTCTTTAGTTCCATTTGGCGACCCAAGTTGTCATCGTCCTGTCTCCGTCTCGTCCTCCGTTGAGGTTGATTTGCTGCTCCATGGTATGAGTGAAAGCAAAGATCAATGCTACTTGATATTCCATGGCAAGCGTGATGAACCCCTCTCAAAATTTTGGGAAGAGGAAACAAAAACAAAGTGTGGGACCCTCGAGTTCGTTAGTGATATTGGCCGCGTGCTCGTGAACTTTATTCTATTGAAAGAAGTAGTACATGCGTCGATGGATGTGACGTTTCGTTTTTCTTACCCCGGTGATCCTGTAGAGATTTGCGGCTCCATAATGGCGTTTTATGGAGGCAACAACGTGGTCAAAGATGATATCCTAGGTCAGTACAAGGCGACAATATTTAGAACAAAGAAATTTAAATTAATTGGAAATCAAATTGTGTTGCCGCTGCACAGATCATTGTTGGCTGTACCTGCTGGCGGGATCCTCAGGATCGAGGCATTGCTGATGGATGTTGAGTCGAAAAAAGAATATGTGAATGTAATGAAGGGTTACCGTGTGAGGCCGGGCGAAACTGATCGTTTGTATATAGAATGCGAAAATCTCTCTTTCGATCTTAAAGTGGCTTGGTGGTGTTAAGTTGCTGGTTTTACTTGAATGACCTTGTTAGTCATTTTCTGGGATTGAGCATGCAAAACCCGTGTGATAGGGACAGAAATGGTGGAGGCAAGATGCCTTGTCTACAAAGGTTCAGGATTGCAGTTTTTGTTTTGATTTGGGTACTCCAGTATTACAGTTTTTGTAATCTAAGCACATCATCTGATTAGTAAGAAGTTAGAAATTTGTGTGGGTTAGTCCACCTGTTTTGACCCGCGGCTAATTTGACACTCTTATTTACTCTCCTCCCTAGAAGTTGGGACTGTCTTTTATGGTCTTTAAAACAAGACAACATAAGAGCAAAGTTGTTGAGAAGCGTGGAACTCTTCAAAGAAATAGCAAACGTATTGCCGATCATGTTATGGTTGCAATAAAGAAAAGACAGAAGAAGCTGGCTGTTGCTTCTGATTCTGATTCTGTTCCATGTGGAAGCCTTGGATCAAAAGATCTGGGGGTTCGGTCCAGTTCACTTAAAGATAATGAAGAAGCTAGTTCAACGTCTCTTAAGGGCAAATCTTTGACTGGTAGAAGGGGTAGGCCGAAAAACTCATTGGTCCCTAGTGGTGATAGATCTATTCAGGCTGAAGCATCTGATTGTCCATTAAAAGAGATCACAAGTGCCCAGCCAATGATCAATAGCAACGAAAAGTGGAAGAAAGAAGAGTTTGTGGATGAGAGTATCTGTAGACATGAAGCAATTGAGTTCAAATGTTGGAAAACTATTGAAAAATTTCTTTTTGAAAGAGATTTTTGGCAGGAACAGGTAAAGTTCACTTTATGATCTGGGCTAACAGAAAGTTGGAAATTATTCATGCGGTCGTTTCTGTTATAGGATACAATTTTTTACATCTAGCTAGAATTGAAATGGGTCTAACTGGTTGAAACTTGTTAGTTGCCTAAAGTATATTTCTTGTGTGTAAGACCGCCTAAACTGTTCGATACAAAACAATATAGTTTTGTAATCATGTTCAATACAAAACAATAAATTGGGGGGATTGATTTTCTTTACCTTTCCCTTTCCCTTTCCCCACCATTATCTTACCCTTTCCCTTTCCCTTTCCCGAATTTGAACCAAGTGCACCTTAAGTATGTAAAAATAATTACATTATTTGGACAACAGGGTCAACCACTCAACCCTACCTGGCTCGTCTTGGCCCTTTCATAAACTTATCCTTTTTGACCTGTTACCGAATACCGAACTTGCCCAGTTGCTCCTTCAGCATGCTCTTTTGGGGGGTGTGTAGTTGTTTGGTATTACAACTGACAAAAAAAAAAAAAAAAAAAAAAAAAAAAAAAACGTGGGCATTTCTTTGTAATTTTTATCAACCAAACATGTAAATTTTCAGTATGATATCAACTGCAATCTTTAGGTTGATATTATGAGATCTTTTTTCATTTTTTAATTGCTTTGTATTAATTGTTAATTGTTGCAGCTGTTTAATAGCTAGGAACCTTATGAATGGCATGAAGACATGTGCGGAGGTGTTTTATGCAATGAATTCCTCTGAGAATAAGCTATCTTCTCAGGGTGGTGACGGCACAAGTTTTCTAGATGGATCCAGAATTGATGGTAATGAGAATACGGTTAGTGCTGTCATACGCTACTGCTGCATTGATGACATGATATTGTTTCCAATCATTATATTTCATTGTTTAAATGGTCCATTGCACATCAGGGTACTGCATTAAGAAGAAGATCCTGATTCTTACGCAGAAGAGGTAAGGTGCGTCGGTTAAAATATTCATGGAAGTCTGCTGGATATCATTCAATGAGAAAGCGCATTTCTGATAAAAAGGAGCTGCCTTGTCGCCAATACAATCCATGTGGGTGTCAATCCGCCTGTGGAAAGGAGTGTTCCTGTCATGTGAGTGGGACCTGCTGTGAAAAGTACTGTGGGTAAGGCACATCATAATTTGTTTGGTTTATGTCTTTTTTCCCCATATTCCCGTCCGGTGGGATTAGGTATTGTTGTTGTTGTTTGTCCTTTTTTATTTTCTTCTCATGATCACTTTCTGTTTACTAGATGTCCAAAAATGTGCAAAAACCGTTTTAGAGGATGCCATTGTGCTAAAAGCCAATGTAGAAGTCGTCAGTGCCCATGCTTTGCTGCTGGTAGAGAGTGTGATCCAGACGTGTGCCGGAATTGCTGGATTGGGTGAGTTGTTTTGCTTGTTCACTGTATTTTGTTATGATTAAGTTCAACCATATACACATAATTATTTCTACTCCAAATGGACCTGATCTATGAAACTCATTTGTAGTCCTTGAGTTAGATGGTAACTGGAGCATCTGCATGACCTTTATTATAAAACTTGAAATCTACAGCTGCTTTATGTTGTGAGGATGTAGAAACTAAATACCTGTTCTGGCCTTAAATGAGGACGGGAATAATCAATATGCAGCAACTATATGTGTGCAACTTGCCTCTGGGTGCTTGTAATGTATGCAAATATCATAATTTTTATTGGAGTGATAACTATTAAGAGTATTCAAATCAAAGCCTTTGCCCTATGCTTCATGATAAGTTATAGGTACATGAAAATTATATTCCCGTTTTAAAGTTCAAGTGAATTGAAACCCTTTTTTTTACTCTGCAGATGTGGTGATGGCACTTTAGGAATTCCAGGCCAAAGAGGTGATAATTATGAATGTAGAAATATGAAGCTTCTTCTCAAACAGCAACAACGGGTAATTATGTTATTCTCTGTTGTTTTCCAAATTTGATTTTGAAGCTTAGAAGAGACAATGACGTTTACACTGGTGCTTGGCATATATTATGTACAGGTTTTACTAGGAAGGTCTGATGTCTCAGGTTGGGGAGCTTTCTTAAAGGTAATTAGGATACTGGTGTTGAATATCATATTGATTATTTTCCTTCAAGCAACTCATCGTTTCCTGCTCTTCAGAATAATGTATCTAAACATGAATATCTGGGTGAGTACACTGGAGAGTTGATCTCACATTGTGAAGCTGACAAGCGTGGAAATATCTACGATCGTGAAAATTCATCCTTCCTCTTCAACCTTAATGATCAAGTATGAAAAGCAACTTTCTTCTTTCTTCGGTTTGTGTGTGTGTGTGTGTGTGTTGTTTTTTTTTTTTTTTTTTTTTTTTTTTTTTTTTTTTTTTTCCGCTGAGTAAATTTTAAAAGAGAGATGGTATTTTGTTTTGGATATGCAGTATGTTCTTGATGCTTACCGTAAAGGTGACAAATTGAAGTTTGCTAATCATTTTCCAGTTCCAAATTGTTATGCAAAAAGTGTTTTCTAAACGTATAATATAATTATATAAATGTTGGAAACTGTTTACAACAATGGCGGGTCGAAACATGTATTTACGTGCAGGTCCAATCTGGTTGAACCAAAAACATTTTCCGTACAATTTTTGAACTATGAATAATTACTTGTCTAATATGGTCACCAATATTATAGTTATTTTAATAATAATCCAGTTGTTTCAATAAATTTATTTAGGAGGGGATTTATGCTTTAATTACACACTTTAGGCGACTTCTAAGCTGTTGACCCGTTTCACAATATATACTTTGCTTTTTTATTTTTGAGTTTTAACATACTATTTTGATTTTTTGGACTTTTTAAAATACATATTATAAATTTAGAATGCACTACTTGGTGGTTTGCTGCACAAAACTTTTGACGTCTTAAAAACTTTGGGCAGGTTATTATGGTGGCTGGAGATCACAGGGTTGGCATATTTGCTAAAGAACGTATCTGTGCTGGGGAAGAACTTTTCTACGACTATCATTATGAACCAGATAGGGCTCCTACTTGGGCAAAGAAACCCGAGTCATCTGGTGCAAAGAAAGACGACACGGCTCCTTCTACTGGTCGTGCAAAGAAGCTTGCTTGATGATTACAAGATGCTAATTCCGATATCCATTAACTCAACAGCATTTTAGCAATTCTTTACCATTCATAGGTAATTCTTTTTGTTTTTTCCCGGTGCATTAAACGTAGTCATCACCTCCATTCGAGAGTTCTTTTGTTTTCATAGATGAGTTTTACTCGCACCAAGATAGGGGGTAAGTGTTGTACACGTGCAAAAATGGACCACTGCATCTTGCATCAGATTTTACTTGTAAGGTGCATTTTGTTAACATGATTCTTTACCATTTTGTAACATTGGATATTTACAGAAATGAACTTGCAATTTGTTGACCACCGGCCATCGTATTTTTCCCCAGCTTTATATTGACTGAAATAATCAATGCATTTACCAAGTTAAAAGATTCTCAAATTTTAGTTTACTTACTCAATTTTGTCATCAACATTGTAATCATAATGGATTTTGGAGTCTTAGAGTGTGTTTAGCTGGAGAAAAGTTTTTGTAAAAAGAAAGAGGGGATTAAATTTTTCACAAAACATTGAAAAAGCTTTTCTATTTTGACGAAAAGGAGAGTTACAAGGGAAACAAGAAAATACAAAAAATGTGTTAAGTTTCCCTTGAAAAGTTGAGAAATGCATTTTTTGTGTTTTTTACCGATTGTGTTTAGGGAAAAGTTTGATTTGAATGCAATCTCAGTTTTTCATGTTTTGTACAAACATCTATACTAATATATTTAGGACTTCTAAATGAGGAAGTCTTAAAATGTTTAAGACCAAAAACATTTCTCAAATAAAAAATAACAAGCCATTTAGTAAATACAATTTAATTGTGATGGTCAATACAGTTTGTAATAAAAGCCCTATAATACAAAATGGTCAATATGCTATAACAGACTTTAAGGATTTCAAAAGCCCTGTAATAAAAAGGTCTACATTTTTCACATAGTCTTCAATACATACACATATGTTACAACTGAAATACATACACATATGTTACAACTGAAAATTTAAGGGTCTTTATGTGCAACCTATTTTGTAACAACCCATTTTTATTTAAATACCCGCAAAACACACAAACAATTACACCACCACCATAGTTACACAACCCCACTAGACCTCTCCATACCCAGAGTGTTACACCACCACCACCAGATATCTACTCGACCACAGTTACACCGCAACCATCGGATTGCTCCACCACCCGATATGTCCCCCATCATCTCCTCATAAACCCTTCTACCACCGACAACATCCATCAATATGTCCCGAGTCATCTCCTCAACAACTACAACAAAGTCCAACCTCAAAACAAAAGTCAGACATCAAGAAATATAAAGAAAGCCACATACTACAACAGCCATAACCAACTCATAACAACTTATCTTCTCGAAAAATAAAAAGAACGGACGACAACTACAAGACAACAACAACTCTTTTACACAACAAAACACAAAGAGACTCGAATCAAAAAATAAATATCTTTGTTTAAAATAAAGATCTTGGGTTTTATTTTTTTAAAGTAAATATATCTGTCCCAAATTTATGTCCACTATTGACTTTTTTAGCCTTTGTTCTTCAACTTTGACCTTAAATATTTTTGTGGGTGTTATTTAATATTTGATGCAAAATATATAAATGGATTGGGTTTTAAGTGTACTTTTCAAAGGTATAATTTTTCATCAAGTATTATATAATAAAAAAATATATTTATGGTCAAAGTTGAACCAGTTTGACTTTGAAAATTCAAACTGGACAATATATATATAACCCGAGACCTTGTTATCTTAAAGTAAACATTGAAGAGAGCTATAGATACAATGAGCTTGTATTCTATTCGAAGAACAAGAAGTGTACGTGTTGTGTTTGTACTTCGTTGAAAGAAAGAACCAGTGAGTTTGTAATTTGGTTATATGATAAAAGAAATGAAGAATTTGTGAGTTGTGATTTGTTTGTTGAGTGTTAATGCAGGAAATGAAATAAATGTTGATTGTGGCTGCGTAAGGTTAAGAGAATTGTTTGACTGCTATTGTTGTGAGAAAGAAAAGGGGTGTGGGAGGCTTGTGACAAGAGTGAAATTAGGGTGAGTAGTTTTAGGGTATTATCTTATATAGTGTGTAATTAAGAGTTACTACGTATTTGCTATTGTTGGGCTTTGCTTATCTGAATTTGCTATAAGGAGTATTGGATTTTGTTTATTTGTTATTGTGGGTCGAAATATAGTGGTACTTGACGTTTTTGGAAGTGGACTGGTATTAAAAAAAATTCGGATTGGTAATTTTAAAATTTTTTAGTTGAAATTTCGCATGGACGGCTAAAATTGGATCTTAAAATGTGTTTAAACTAGAACGGTACCCGGTGCAATGCGGCGGTGGGTGCCCAATGACTTTTGAAAAACATATATCTACTACGTTACAAAGTATTGGAACATACTAAATAAGAAATATTTAAAATGAAAAATATTTGTTCACAACAAAAGTAGTTATCGGGTACCCGCCGCCGCATTGCGCGGGTACCCTGCTAGTTTTGTAGAAAACAAAAGTGTTTTCTTTCAACTAAGTGCAATGTTTTTTAGAGTCCGGTTAAAGTTTACATGGTTTAGGATAAAATCTGGAGCAATTTTGTTTTTACTTCTAATTTAATTTGTGAGCTCTAAACTTATAATATAATTAGGTGTAGAAATGGGTACGTAGGATTAGGTTGTTTCAATAAATAACAGAAGGTTCTTTCTGTGGTAACTTCTCATTGTTGGAGTCGTAGTCGGTTATCTGTCAAATTTAATTCTGGGTCCTGGTCTAGCAATCGATTTGTCAAAGTTTTGTGCCTCCTAGAGCAGGTTTTAGATTTAATGTTTGTTGAGCCTTATTAATTGATCCCCGTAGCTAAAAGCATTTTTGTCAACTATATGAACCAAACTGAGTAAAACAATAGTTATTAGAAACAGAGAAGTGAATGAGAGCTCTAAATATATGCTTAATCGTATATTTAAACTTGTATGATAAAATTTTGTTGCTTGCAACTAAAGGCCAAGTGTTCACAAATAATTAAATATACAGGCTTATGCATAAACTTTAGTCATGCTATTAAGTCTCGAGATACACGAATGATGGATTTAGCAGCAGCAACGACGACAACAACAAACTCAATCCCACAGGGACAGGATACGGGGGAGGTAGAATGTAAACAGATCCTACCCCTACTCCAGGATAAACCCTGGAGTAGAGAGACTGCTTCCAACGAGACCTCCGGCAAGTGCAGATATGTGGGTGAGAGAGAAAAGAAGTGAGAGCAGTGAGAGCAAAAATGTCAGTAAACAAGTAAAAAGCATGCAAAAGAAAGCAGACAATACAAGCAAATAGAGAGGAAAAAAAACAAGGAACCCGAATATAGGCAAAGGCAAGGGGACACAGGCAAAAACACAAGCAAAGAAGCACAAAAGCAAAGCCCAAACAAAAACAAAGAGCCAAAGCACCAAGAAAAGCAGAGAAACCTAAAGGGAGCAACAGAGAGTATAGCAAATGCACGGAGCCTAAAGCTAAGGCAAAGCAAAAACAAGGCACCAAAAACCAAAAAGCAGGGGGCAAGAAAAGCAGGCAAACCTAAGGGAGCAACACAGGACAAGGCAAAGCAACGTACATGGCTTAAAACTAAAGCAAAGCAAAAACAAGGCACCAAAAACCAAAGCGCAAGAGGCAAGGCAACAAAAGAACTTCTAAAAAGCCTAACACCCAAAACTACCTAAACCACTAAAGCACCTATCGGGACTACCCGCGGATCCTAATTCTATCTCTCCAAACTAAACCCACTAAGCACCTAGCGAGTTGCAATAAAAAAATGAAAGGCCGAAACAAGAGTTATATATCTTTTCTCCAAGGACAATGTGATATACAACATTTGTGGTTTAACAAGTTAATAAAAATTACAAAACTTGTTCTGTTACGTTTGATCAGGATAACATTATGGATTTTAACTAGACACATATATACCATTTAATAAATTGATCCTGTATTAATTTATGAATTCGAACATGACACTATGCACCAACTACATGTAAAGATTCTCACTCGTTCTTATATACTATTTATTAGAAAACAGAAGCTACTCACGAGCACATGATGGCAAACTCAGAAGCTATTCACATGAAATCATATCTTGGAAAATGGAAGACTCGTTAGCTATTTGTTAATCAATAATGACGCAATCTTCATAAATGGAAGGATTTTTCATTACGTTTCTGCAATAGTAGCCCAATGGTTGAAGATATGCAACTAATCGAAAATCATAGGTTCAAATCATGTCCTAAACATGATTTCTTTTGAGGCAAGTTTGGTAGTCCAAAATGCCTAAACATAATAGGTTCAACCGTTCAACCATTTTAAAATCACAGAAGATCAGTTATTTATTTATTTATTATTTGGGTTTTAGGATATAAAATAGCTGCCTACTTTCTAAAATGTGTCAAAATAGTACGTGTACTAATTTTCGTTTCAATATAGTATGTGTACTTTCATTTTTGTACACTATTATGATAAGTAAGTAACGTGTTGACAGGCTAAACCTATTAAAAAGTGATTTTTGAAGCAAAAACGGTCCTTGTGATTTTCTTCTTTTGCAAAATAGATCCCTTGCGATCTCTTTTCAAAATATGTCTTTTTGCGTTTTTAGGTTCTCGTTTAGTTGTTTAGTTGGTGATTTATTATTATTATTATTATTATTATTATTATTATTATTATTATTATTATTATATTTTTTTTCGTTTCTAAATTCTTAGAAAAGGGAATTGTTTTCTTTTCTCTAAAGAAGAGTTGAAAATTTTGCAAAATAGGTCCCTTGCGATCTTTTCAAAATAAGTCTTCTTGCGTTTAGTTTGTGATTTTTTTTCTTCATGTTTTTCCGTTTCTAAATTCTTTTCTTCTTTAAAGAAGAGTTAGAGAATTTTGAAAACACGTTTAGATTGAGTTATATTTTTCCTTTTTAATAAAATGAAAAGATTTCTAGATGAAGCTATTTTCAAGCACTTTTGTTTTTAAGTCTGCTTTTTTTCTTCATATTGATTTTTGTACGTTTTCATCCGTTTCTGTATGTTTTTATACGTTTTCATCCGTTTGTATCCGTTTTTATACGCATTCATCTGTTATCACCGTTTGTACGTTTTTATCCATTTTCATTCGTTTTTATACGTTTTATCTGTTTTTATCGTTTTATCCCTTTTTATTTGTTTTCATCTGTTTTTTTTTATCCATTTTCATCTGTTTTATACGTTTTTGTATGTTTTTTGCGTGTTTAACGTTTTCATCCATTATTGTATGTTTTTGTATAAAAACGTATAAAACCACAAAAGCGGATGAAAATGTATAAAAACAGATGAAAACATATAAGAATGGATGAAAATGGATAAAAACGGTTAAAAACGGATTATAACGTATAATGGGCTTTGTAATTTTTATTCTTTGCAAAACTCTTTTTACAAAAAAAAAACATAAAAACCAAAATACCCATGAATTTCGTAAGATTTGCGAACTATTTGAGAAATTTGAAATATCACAGGTTTATTAAAATGATTCTCATAGGGACCAGTTTTGTAAATTTATAAACAAGGGCTAATTTTTGTAAAAAGAGTTTTTTCATGGACTAAAAATGCACGAGGACTTATTTGAAAAGAAAACGTAAAGGACCTATTTTACAATTGAAAAAAAAATAAAAAATAACATATTTTTCAAATGAAACAAATCACAAGGGACCATTTTTGCTTTAAAAAAAAAACACTTTTTAACAAGTTTAGCAGACGTCATAATAGTACAAAAATGAAAATACACATACTATGTTGAAATGAAAATTAATGTACGTACCATATTAAAACATTTTAGAAAATAAGTGGCTATTTTATAGCTAAAACCCTTTTTATTTATATCAATACTCTAAACATACATTGCGTAACTTCCCTAGCCATGCCAACATCTATTAAAGATAAACTCCTCAATAGTCATCCATTCCAGAGTCTATTTCTTTTGAGGCAAGTTTGGTATTTTAAAATGGTTTATTTTACTCTTTTGATATAACCACCCAAACTTAAAAACTTCTTTGGTGAAATTTAGGCATCAAAGTATAGAAATTATTATCTTAGACCAATAGCGACAAAAATGAAAAACCGAACATACGAGATATATATAATACGATACGAGTATAAACAAACATACTAAATCTATGCTTACATTTATTAATACTTACATTTATTAATACGGCCATGAATAAAATTGGTTGGCCACTATTTTCCAAGATAGAGTAGTTGTTCGCTACATACCAATAGACAAGCATGCATTTAATAATGTTGACAAGTAGTGCACCATTTTCATTCCCCCACGTACAGTGTGTGTGAACACAACAGCACAACATATTTTCTGTGACAACAACAAAACACAAGATTTCACACTCGACAAAACACACAAATAATGCACATTAATTAATCATTAGTACATACATAAAATAACTTTACCTTTTTATCTCATTTCTACATTATTCAAACTCCACAAACCAAAAAAAAAAAAAAAGTGAAAAAAAAACAAAAAACAAAATCTTCAATAATCAGCACCTTTTGCTTTTTCTTTACTCACACAACATACATTTTTTTTCCTTTCTTTTTTGTGTGTGTGAGGCAGCTGATGAAGAAATCATTGGTTCTTCTTGTTATTATATTTGTAAGTGTAGATATATTATTTGTAACTAGCTTTGCTTGCTCCAATGGAGATTGTCAGGTTTGTTTTTTCAGTTAAATGATTCATGAGTGTAGTTAATACTACCTCCGTATCAAAAATATTGTCTATATTTCCATTTTGAGTTGTCTTAAAATGATTTTCCACTTTCCTTTTTAAGTAAAAATTAGAGAATATAGTAGGGGAATATTCTCTTTGGGTGGATGAAAACTAAAGTGGCTCCACTTTTATTAAACTTTGTATATCTTGTCTCCTGACAATTATTTTGAGACGGAGGGAGTAGTTGGAAACAATGTAGTTAATAGTTGTTGCTCCAAATACAGTGAAAGTTGCATATATGCTAATATTTTTCTTTGTCCTTACTAACATGGCACATTTTCAAGTTTTTAAGGGAGGCAACTCAAAATTATCTTTTTGTTTGCTGACCGACATGATAAGGGTCAGGGAGTTTTATAGTTGGATATTACTGAACACAGACAGCAGGATTGTTGGTTGGATTGTTACTGAATTAAAAATTATCTCTTTAGATGATAAGGGTCAGGATGTAGGGGATAAACGGAATAAACAAACACAACCGGACGAACACAACCGGATATTGTTTGAATCTCTGAAAGGCGTGTGAACACTTTCAGATCGAATCAATTCGGTGGTTCCCCCGAATTATTCAATCGGATACAATTCAGAGATTGAGAACGTTTTGAATACTAGTGTTTGAGATTCATGAACCACAGAAAAAACATGACCAAAAGAAAAGCGTAACTTTTATAAATCAGGGATTAGGGCTCCTTTTATGCAGGTTGTTCTAAGGGTTTCAAAGTTGTCAAAATTAGTCCCTTGAGTTTTGAAAATTTAATTTTCTAAGGAACTTTTACCATAACAACTTGGACCCTAATGCCTCCGGACCCCCGTCCCTTTGGAGCTTCGCCCCTAAGATCATAATAAATTCAAATAGGCGTGCACTCCGCACCTCCAAGCCTAAACGATGTATTATTATGATTAAATTGGTCAAACAAGTTAATCCAATTACACTAAAATATCCAACATTCCTCCCCCATTTTAGTGCAATCCTTGATTAACTAAAATAAGTGATCTCAAACATTCAAACTTTTGCATAAATGAAATGTCGTGACGATTGAATTTCACATTAGTACATTACACATTCCGAATATTCGAATACCAGGGTGTCGCCAAGGATTGAACCCTCGGAATTCATTTTGAATACACGAAGATAACGTACACAAAAGTTTACATACCTAGTAGTTCTATCTTGACACATGTTTTACTAGCTTATGTCCTTATCCTTCATAAGCATGTCAAAGCCAAGTCCCAGCTTCTTGAAGCGGCTAAATGATATGTGTCTAAATACACATATCTTTTATACTGTTTAAACCCACAAAACGACCAAAAACACACAAATGACCATATAAATGTTACAAATATTATTGAAATGTGTTTTTATGTAATTCAGGTACAAAAAAGATTGAAAACAAGTGAAAAGCATGCAAAGTTCACACAATTGTCATTTTCAATCCCTGAAGTTTCATAAATTGGCAAAACTAGTCCCTGAAGGTTTAAAATGGAATAAAAGTCAACTTAAGTCCTTGGGAAGTCAAACTTATTCACAAATAGTCCCTGGATGAAAGTTTACACAAAATGGCAACTTTTACCCCTCAAGTTTCAAAATTAGCAAAATTAGTCCCTGGGTGTATAAAAATGGAAATTTATCAAATAACACCCTTGTACTATTCATAACTTACAAATTGGAACTATTTTGATAACTTTTGGGAAATTACAATTTCACCCCTCAAACTTTGGTGAAATTACAAAAATGGTCCCTAGGGTTTATAAAAATGGAATTTTACAACTTTGGTCCTTGTATTATCTAATATTGCAGGTTTGGTCCCTTAGAAGTAGTTTGGAAACTTGCCACATCAGGCCCCTCAACTTTTGCATAATTACAATTTTAGTCCTTGTGATTAATGGGCTTAAATTACAAACCGGATCCAAAGTTATTATAAAACCCATAAACCAAAACCCTTATAATCCAAATCCATAAACCCAGCAACACCCCTAGCCCAACACCAATACCCGGCCCAACTTTGTAAATAAATAAAATACCGGGGTCAACCCAGTCAAACCCACAACCAAAACCACCCTTCCCTCCTTTCTTTCTTCTTCTTCCTCACATGAAACTGCAAAACCAAAACCACCCAAATACCCACAGTTTTCACTCCACCTTGCAAACCTACTCTACCAACCATGTACCCTCCACCTCCACATTTAAACAAGAAGCATTAATTGCAGCAGAACCGCCTCAATCTTCTAATGAGACTTTTGGTGCCAAAAGCAAAATCAAAGGCTTGGATCACTTCTGCAACATCAATGGTCAAGATAAAGAGTGGGATTTGACCAGAAAAACAAGTGGAACTCAATTGGTTATAAAAGAGAAGAGAAGGAAGAGAGAAGAGTACCTTGGATTAGCCCTGGTCACTAGTTTAAACGTTTTACTGCTTTCTTTTAAATTAATGTCTTTTATTGCTTTCAAGTGTTTTGTTAAACACTAAAAATGTATAACAAATCTTATTTACAGTTTTAATTGCACTTTATCTTCCAAATTCATGTTTTCTTATCCGTACTTTAAATTTCAAGTCATTTACTTTATTGTTGATTGTGGTTGTTTATTTGGACTCAATAAGCTCATATAGGCTCCTGAAAAAGCTCACAAAGCTCTTAGAATCCTTTAATCAGTTATAATATTTAAAATACAAAAATAGATAAAAAAAATCAAGAAAATCCATGAAAAATAAAAAAGAGTGTGTTCTTGATGGAATCTGCTTGGAGCAGGGTATATTTTGGATGTTTCTGGATTAGAAGCTCATTTGGGAGCCATAGGAAGTAATCTTGGTCCCTTGGTCCTCAGTTCTCATTAAATTCCATTTTGTAAGCTTCTTTGTCCATTTTATCAATTTACTATTCTAATGTTTAATATGCTTTAATTTCATGTTTTTCATGTTTATTTGTTGTTTCTTAATAGTAATTTAGCTTTATCTTAGGTTCTTATGTTTCGAATTTCTTGTTGCTTGATTCTCAAAGTTTGACTATCAATGCTTGCTATTGATAATCCTAGGTTTAACTTGTTTGACAGCATGTTTAAGCTAAAAAAAGGTCCAACTTGACATATTGTGACCTCTGGATTGGATATCTTAGGTTTATACAGTCCTATGTTGTGAAACTCTCAATTTAGTCTTCATAAAAGGGTGTTTGGATTTATTGATGAATCTGTGTTAGGATTACAAATATTCCTGTAAAAGTCTCGGTCACCTAATGATTGTAATAGCATTAAGTTAGCTCGTAGTTAGTTTGTTTATTAGTTAATTAGTATTAGTTTAAGGAACACCGTGGAAGAAGGACGGGTCTTCACCCACTGTATGCCTGATCCACAGCCCGGATGTGGGCGTTTATGTTGTAAGTATAAATACCCCTCTCCACATGTGTAGAGGGTTGGACCTTCACTTAATCTCAATCTAATATTTCATTTTACTCTCAAGGTTCCTCTCTTCCTCTCCTCCTTATTTCACCAACGCCACACAAA
Organism: Artemisia argyi; assembly: GCA_030686995.1. Lineage (NCBI taxonomy): Eukaryota > Viridiplantae > Streptophyta > Magnoliopsida > Asterales > Asteraceae > Artemisia > Artemisia argyi. The sequence goes on along the minus strand of CM060682.1, from coordinate 210,727,403 downwards.
TCACTAGTGGAACCATGTTTCCAACATAGTTATTATTCTACAATTGGTATCAAGAGCCAAGGTTTCATCTTAGGGCCTTGTAGAATCGAATTTGATGGTGTTTTGTGTGGTTTTGTGAGTTTGGTGTAACTTTCTTGTAAAAACTCTTTGTTTGATCTTTTCTAGTGTTGTTAAACATGTTTGTGATGTACTTTTATGTTCATTGGTGTTTGTAGAACATTGTGATTTAGTTTGTGTTACCATTTCCTTAATCTACTTGAAGTTTGGAGGTGATTTTGGGCGAATTTCTTTGTTGCGGTTAAGTCCACTGTTCCATTGCTTTGTTGCGTTTAGTTTCTAAAATCTGTGGTTAGTTTGACTGCGATTACTATTTTGGGAATACAAACAAAACGCAAGGAAAGTGACAGTTTTGGACCATTGTCGCTGCGATTAGCTTTTGCGGTTAAGTTGTCTGCGGTTAGTAAATTGCGTTTAACTAGTCTGCGGTTTACTCAGGTTGCGATTGGATTATTCTGCGGTTGGGATTTTTCTGCGGTTTGGTACTTTCTGCGGTTAGTGTCCTTGGTCTGCGGTTTACTCAGGTTGCTACTGGATTATTCTGCGGTTGCGATTTTTCTGCGGTTTGGTACTTTCTGCGGTTAGTGTTGTTGACATAAATAATGTCTTAAAACACTGTTAGCTTATTAACAATGTCTCTATGTTTTGATAATTACAAAGCATAAACTCATTAATCTAAAACTTATGTCGTAAACAAGTTTTTAGTGCTTAACATTTGTCTTTACATCCAAATCACTTAAGGTATGAATAAACAAAGTGTTTATTGCATTCTATGATCAAAGGAACAATTTTCTTAAACACTAGATTTTTTATAAAATGTCACAAAACATTTTATATCTTTTACAAAACATTTTTGGAATTAAAGTAATATGTTTAATTCATTATAAATATATGAATTCAAATTTCCAACCAAAAATGGCAAATCTAATCCAGAAAAACCTTCCCCACAAAAAGACAAATAAACCCAACGTTCAGGAGGGCGGCCCCCTTAATTTTACTAGGCGGCCCCCTTAATCATTAAGGGGACCGGCCTACAATTAAGGGGACCGGCCACGCTCCAGAACAGTATTTTCCCCCCTTTAAATACTGATTCATCCCTCAGATTTTTCTCACCTTTTGCACTTCTAAACTTTCTGATCCAGATCTAATTCTCTATTCTCTCATCCTTTGATCATAAGTGTATATATATTCTTTGTTTCAAAGTGATCCAATTTCCATCCTCTCAAGTGCAAGAGAAGAATACTTCTATCTTCCTAGACAAGAAGTATTACAACTTGTTGTGATCTCCACATCAAAGTTGTTGGTGTAACATCAAGATTATTTACATACTCTTTGTGAAGATTGTTGTGAATATTTGCTTGTAGATAGTTGTGTTAGATATAGATTGTGTGATTAGTTGATAGCTTGGTGTGAAGAAGAAAAGCTAGGAAATCTATTGGTGTGAAGAAGCTAGGTGTGAAGTAAATTGATTTGAAGAAGGTGTGTAGAAGGTGTGACTTAGGTGTGAAGGTGTTGTGGTGTGATTATTGGTGTGTAGATTGGTGTGTACGGTTTTCTCCGCCATAAGGGAGCTTGTTGATATAGTGAAGAAAACTCTCAAGTTAGGTGCTCGGGGAGTGGAGTAGGGCAAGGAAGGTGTCCTTGTAGCCGAACCACTATAAATCTCTTGTCTTGCGGTTCGATCTTTCCATCTCTTACTTATTATTGTTACTTATCATTATTATATATTTCGTATTGATACTTGTTTATATTGTGCAAGACTTGAGATCACATATTATCGAATCTAAGTTTTAAAACACTAAAACTATTTTTACAACTAATTAAAAAGACGTGAAACTATTCAACCCCCCTTCTAGTTTTCCACAATTGGTATCAAGAGCCACGTCTAGCAAGAATTTTAAAATATATTGTATTTTAAAACTTGTAACGATCTATGGAATCTTTAAAATATTTAGAAGGGCAATCTATGCAAAGACCACCACTATTTGAAAGTGATGGATTTTTATATTGGAAAAATAGATTCGAAACGTATGTGAAATCAAAAGATCTTGATCTTTGACATATTATTACCTTTGGTGATTTTCCCCCTATTCAATATAATGTTGAAACTAAAATGGATGAAATTGTAGCTTTTGAAAAACAAAATGATGATTTGAAAAAGAAATTAGCAAAAAATAATGAGGCTAAAATGGTTATTTATAATGCGTTACCACGCAAAGAATATGAAAGAATTTTTATGTGTAAAACCGCAAAAGAAATTTGGGATTCCTTACTAATCACTCACCAAGGTAATAGTCAAGTTAAAGATAACAAAATAGATCTTCTTGTACAACAATATGAACAATTTACGATTCCGGAAGAGGAATCAATTGATAATGCTTTTGCAAAATTTAACACTATTATCACAAGTTTAAAAGCACTTGATGAGACATTTTCTAGTAAAAATTGTGTTAGGAAATTTCTTAGGGCATTGCATCCGAAATGGCGAGCTAAAGTCACGGCTATTGAAGAATCAAAGAATTTGATGACATTGTCACTAGATGAGCTTATTGGCAACTTGAAAGTCCATGAAGAAATTATAAGAAAAGATTTGGAAATGGTTAAATTCAAGAAAGAACAAGTCAAATCCGTTGCTCTAAAAGCCAAAAAGGAACTTTGTGATGATAGTGACTCAAGTGACGAGAGTGAAGATGAAGAATATGCAATGGCCGTAAGAGAATTCAAGAAATTCTTCAAGAGACGAGGAAGATTCACTAGATCATCACATGACGATAGAAAATCGTTCCAAAGAAATAGAAGTGATAATTACGTGAAAAGAAAATGCTTTAGATGTGGAAGTCCAAATCATCTCGTTGGTGAATGTCTAAAGCCGCCGAGTTATGACAATCAAGGTGCATTTGTTAGTAGAACATGGAGTGATAGTGACAAAGAAGAAGTGGAAAAACCTAGAGAAGAAAAGTGTTTCATGGCAAAAGCAACCGACGAAATATGCCTTGGAATTGACTTGGAGCCTGACGAATGGATCAAGGATAGTGGATGCTCAAGGCACATGACAGGGAACCGAAAGCTATTCTCTACATATAAGGCATACAACGGAGGTAACGTTATTTTTGGTAGTGACTTGCGTGGAAAAATTATTGGCAAAGGTACGATTTCTCAAGACTCACTTACTATTGAAAATGTTGAACATGTTAATAATTTAACATATAACTTACTTAGTGTAGGCCAAATATGCGATAATAAATGTAAAGTTATCTTTTCCGAAGAAGATAGCGAAATAGTTAAGAATGGAAAAATTATAGGTAGAGGTATTAGGAAAGGAGGTGTATATGTTATGAAACTAGGAAACAAATACCAGCTGCCTTAGGGCAGTTGGCCACCAACTACCGCAAAAGCGCGCAGTTGACCAAGTCAAGCTTAAAGGCGGGGGTTCGAATCCAGACTCCAACTTGGTCAGCCAGTGTTGCCTAGGTAATTTACCGGGATATGCCTTCCTTGTTGGGTGGGGGGCTCGGTACCAAAAAGGTACACGGACTTGAGATGGTTCCGCCAAATACCATTTTTTTTTTAACTAGGAAACAAACCTGAAGATAGGATATGCCTAACGACCCTAGACGAAAACTCCACATTGTGGCATAGGAGATTAGGACATGCTAACATGCAACAAATACAATCTTTGGCCTCTAAGGAATTAGTTAGAAACTTGCCTAATCTAAAATATGACAAACATTTTTGTGATGCATGTAAAGTTGGAAAACAAGCTCATGCTAGCTACAAAGCTAAGAATATAGTATCCACTACTAGGTGCCTAGAATTATTACATATGGATCTTTTCGGTCCATCCGCTGTGCGGAGCTATGGAGGAAACAAGTATACCTTAGTAATAGTAGATGACTACTCACGATACACGTGGACTAGGTTTTTAAGTGACAAAACCCAAGCCTTTGAAAAATTCGAAATATTTAGCAAAATGATTCAAAATAAGTTAGGATGCTCAATAGTTGCCATTAGGACGGACCATGGAAGGGAATTTGATAACGAAGTACAATTCGGAAAATATTGTGAGTTAAATGGAATATCTCATAATTTCTCCGCTCCTTGTACTCCTCAATCAAATGGGGTAGTAGAAAGAAAAAATAGGTCACTACAAGAAATGAGTAGAACTATGTTAAATGAACAATCCATTCCACAAAAAATTTGGTGTCACGCCGTAGATACATCGACTTATATTCTAAATAGGGTATCAATTAGAAGAATTCTAGGAAAAACTCCTTATGAGTTATTAAGAAATAGAAAACCTAACTTAAGCTACTTTAGAGTATTTGGAAGTAAATGCTATATCTTAAACACTAAGGACTACCTCAACGTTTGATCCAAAATCATATGAAGGAATATTTTTAGGATACTCACAAAATAGTAAAGCATATATAATACTTAACAAACACTCAATGAAAGTAGAGGAATCACTAAATGTAACATTTGATGAAACACCACCACCTCCTAAAACGCTACCTTTAGAAGATGATGATTTAGTCGAAGATGAAGCCATTGAGGTTAGTAAAACAAAACCCATAGGAAATGACAATGAAGAAACTCACTTAGAAAATAACGAAACCGTTAATATTAAAGAATCTAGATCACATCCTTTAGATAATATAATAGGACATCTTAACCAAAGAACCCTTAGGTCACAAGCCCAAGATAAAAACAACTTTTTTTGTTTCCTCTCGGCAATAGAACCTAAGAATATTAGCGAAGCTTTAAAGGATGAAAGTTGGATTATAGCTATGCAAGAAGAATTAAATCAATTTAAGGCAAATGATGTTTGGGAACTAGTCCCAAATCCAAAGGATATGACTATCATAGGAACCAAATGGGTATATAGGAACAAGTTAGACGAAAATGGAATAGTTACTAGGAATAAAGCTAGGTTAGTTGCCCAAGGTTATAATCAACAAGAAGGAATTGATTATGATGAAACTTATGCCCCCGTAGCTAGACTAGAATCAATTAGGATATTACTTGCCTATGCTTGCTCCCTAGATTTTAAGTTATTCCAAATGGATGTGAAAAGTGCATTCCTTAATGGTTTTATCAATGAGGAGGTATATGTGGCACAACCTCCAGGATTCATTGACTTCGCAAAACCTGATTATGTTTATAAGTTAAAGAAAGCTTTGTATGGACTCAAACAAGCTCCCAAAGCTTGGTATGATCGATTAAAAGTTTTTCTTATTAAACATGATTATTCCATGGGAATGGTAGATAACACTCTTTTCACTAAAAGGAAAGACCCTAATCTCATCATTGTTCAAATATATGTTGATGACATTATATTTGGATCGACTTGTCAAGACATGTGTGATGAATTTGCCAAAATCATGCATGATGAGTTTGAGATGAGTATGATGGGTGAACTTAACTTCTTCCTAGGATTACAAATAAAACAATTAGAAGATGGAATATTCTTTAACCAATCTAAGTACATTAAGGAAATGCTTAAGAAATTTGGCCTAGAAGACTCAAAACCCATAAAAACACCTATGTCTACGGAGGTAAAGCTCACAAAGGACGATGAAGGTGAGTCCGTAGATAACTCCAAGTATAGAGGAATGATAGGTAGTTTACTATACTTGACGGTAAGTATACCCGATATCATGTTTAGTGTCTGCCTTTGTGCCCGTTTTCAAGAGGATCCCAAAACCTCTCACCTAGAAGCGGTTAAGCGTATCTTCCGATACATTAAAGGCACTATACACTTAGGATTATGGTATCCTAAGGAATCTGGCATAGAAACCATTGTATATGTGGATTCGGATCATGCGGGAGACTACGTAGATAGAAAGAGCACTAGCGGTATTTGCACGTTTATGGAATGTTGTCTAACGTCTTGGTTTTCGAAGAAGCAAACCGCTCTTGCTATTTCTACCACCGAAGCCGAATACGTAAGCGCCGGAAAGGCATGTCAACAAGCACTATGGATGAAACAAGCTCTCGTAGACTATGGCATTAGGTTAGAAAATGTCCCCATTATGTGCGATAACAAAGGTGCGATAGATTTAAGTAAAAATCCGGTGCAACACTCTAGGACTAAACACATAGAAATACGTCACCATTTTCTTAGGGATAATGTACAAAAAGGAAATATATCTATAGAAAAGGTTGCATCGGAAGATAACATTGCTGATATATTCACAAAACCCCTTAAGCGTGAATTATTCAACCACTTGCGTTTAGGATTAGGAATGATAGAACAAGTTGACTAAATTATATTGAATTATTTCAAATTAATACTTGCATGAAATTTATTTTTCTTTCATTTCACCCTTTCTGAGTCTAGGAATCTATTTCGCACAAAACTAAAGATTGGGAAAATTTATTTGCTTTGCATAAATATTTTTGGTAAAACTCAATCAATTTTCTCTAAAAATTATTCTCACAATCTAGGAACCCCATGAAGACCATTTTCCTTGCATTGTTGACTAATTCTAAATAAAACATTATATTTCAAAATCATGCATAAACTCTCACATAAATTGTCAAGGTATATAATCTCATATATGTCTTTGACATTCCTGATCGAGCAAAAATTGAATCAAGGAGATTATTTGGATTGTTTCTTAGGATCGCTATTTCTTTTTTGCTCCTAGGAGTCGAAACAATCACAACTCCACATTTGTTGCATATAGACACTCACTAGGACAAATTCACTAATAATGGTGTCATCTTGATCCATCACTAGCTTTTCACTCACTAAGATCCTTGCCTTCAATCTAAGATAGGTGCCTTAGGAAGCTTAAGTGTGCTTGCCTTTGTTTACCTCCTATTGCTTATTATGTGTTGATTATTTGCTCTTTTGCTTATATGCTTTTGCATGCATGCTATATCTTGATTAGATTAGACTCTATATTGCCTAAGAGAATTGAACTTAGTTGAATTCTAATCCAAACACATAACCTTTCTGCAAATTTTCTGCCAAAAACCCAATTCTGGCAACCTGGGAATCACCAGATGGGCGGCCCCCTTAATTTTGTAAGGCGGCCCCCTTAATAATTAAGGGGACCGCCGCCTAATTAAGGGGACCGGCCATCTGATGGTCGGGTTTACAGAATCTTTTCTGCTTTTTAGCCCATTTCAACCTACATTTCCCAATTTTAACCAACACACTTTGTCCCAATCTTCCTACAAACCTTATCCATCCTTAAATACACAAATCTTACACTATAAATATCCCCAATCCTCAAAACTATCCATTCATCCCATCATGAACTCTCCAAACAAACCAAGATCAAAAGCCTCAAGGCTAGCAAGGATGACGGAAAAACCCGTTTGGCGAAGAAAAAGCCATCGAAACAAATCCATCGTAACCAATGAGATTGGAAGTCATTCAACACCTCCAATTTCTTACTTCCCAAACTTTACCTCAAACCCACAAGGTCATTCATTTGATCCTCTTTACAAACCATACAACATTGGCCAACCATCAAACTACAATTCCAACTACACAAATCCAAACCATCCATACCAAACCTATGATCCTCTTCACATTGCCACGGAAAAGCAAAAGTTCCGTGATGAAATAAACCAAATCCATGATCTTAGTGATCTCCTTGCTATGCATCTTGCACAACGCAACAAAGGGCAACCTCCATCATCACCCTATGCAAATTGCCTTCCCCACTCTCTCAATTTGGATCAAGTTACCAACCACACTCACTTTTGCCCTTGTTGCATATTCCTTCGAAAACAAATCCTCTACTTGAGTGAAGATATTTCTTGGATTGAATATCTTCTCACTCGTAATCATCCAATACCACCCTTAACACGATACAACATCGTGAGATCCACCTCTTCCGCTCCATACTCCTCCCCATATCCCTCTCCATCTAACAATTAAGCTTTATGCTTATGTTATCCTTCAAGCAAATAAAACAATCAACCATGAGTTGCAAGCAAGTCCAAGTGCTCTTTCTAGGCAATATAGGACTATGTCTTTTCATTTGTTTTATTATGATTAATATGCCTTAAGCATATTAAATGTTGTAATGCTTTCTATGATGCTTGAATGAATCTATTTTTTTTATCTATTGCTTTGCATGTAGATTTGTCTTGCTCTCTTCTAATATTTTGTGTAGCCAAGACTTCCATAGCTCATCTCCTTGGTGCTCTCAAATGAGGGGGAGTATACATTAAGGGGGAGCTTTAACCTTTTTGATTTTACAAAAAGGGGGAGAAGAGAATGTTAAACTCTAAATCCTTGTCTAAAAATTAATTTTTAGACCTAATGAGTTTAAGGTTTTGTAATCATCAAAAAGGGGGAGATTGTTGACATAAATAATGTCTTAAAACATTGTTAGCTTATTAACAATGTCTCTATGTTTTGATAATTACAAAGCATAAACTCATTAATCTAAAACTTATGTCGTAAACAAGTTTTTAGTGCTTAACATTTGTCTTTACATCCAAATCACTTAAGGTATGAATAAACAAAGTGTTTATTGCATTCTATGATCAAAGGAACAATTTTCTTAAACACTAGATTTTTTATAAAATGTCACAAAACATTTTATATCTTTTACAAAACATTTTTGGAATTAAAGTAATATGTTTAATTCATTATAAATATATGAATTCAAATTTCCAACCAAAAATGGCAAATCTAATCCAGAAAAACCTTCCCCACAAAAAGACAAATAAACCCAACGTTCAGGAGGGCGACCCCCTTAATTTTACTAGGCGGCCCCCTTAATCATTAAGGGGACCGGCCTACAATTAAGGGGACCGGCCACGCTCCAGAACAGTATTTTCCCCCCTTTAAATACTGATTCATCCCTCAGATTTTTCTCACCTTTTGCACTTCTAAACTTTCTGATCCAGATCTAATTCTCTATTCTCTCATCCTTTGATCATAAGTGTATATATATTCTTTGTTTCAAAGTGATCCAATTTCCATCCTCTCAAGTGCAAGAGAAGAATACTTCTATCTTCCTAGACAAGAAGTATTACAACTTGTTGTGATCTCCACATCAAAGTTGTTGGTGTAACATCAAGATTATTTACATACTCTTTGTGAAGATTGTTGTGAATATTTGCTTGTAGATAGTTGTGTTAGATATAGATTGTGTGATTAGTTGATAGCTTGGTGTGAAGAAGAAAAGCTAGGAAATCTATTGGTGTGAAGAAGCTAGGTGTGAAGTAAATTGATTTGAAGAAGGTGTGTAGAAGGTGTGACTTAGGTGTGAAGGTGTTGTGGTGTGATTATTGGTGTGTAGATTGGTGTGTAAATTGGTGTGTAGATTGGTGTGAATATTGGTGTGTAAATTGGTGTGTAGGGTTTTCTCCGCCATAAGGGAGCTTGTTGATATAGTGAAGAAAACTCTCGAGTTAGGTGCTCGGGGAGTGGAGTAGGGCAAGGAAGGTGTCCTTGTAGCCGAACCACTATAAATCTCTTGTCTCGCGGTTCGATCTTTCCATCTCTTACTTATTATTGTTACTTATCATTATTATATATTTCGTATTGATACTTGTTTATATTGTGCAAGACTTGAGATCACATATTATCGAATCTAAGTTTTAAAACACTAAAACTATTTTTACAACTAATTAAAAAGACGTAAAACTATTCAACCCCCCCTTCTAGTTTTCCACAAGTGTCCTGCGGTTAGTGTCCTGCAATTATTGTTCGCTGTGGTTTACTTGTCTGCGGTTTACTATCTCTGCGGTTAGGTCAAGTTACGGTTAAACCTTCCTGTGACTAGTGCACTACATTGCGAGTATCTCCTACTCTGTGGTTTGGTAGTTTCTATTTTGTGATGTCGACATCTTCTGATGACATTAAAGCTGTTGGGTCCGACACCCGACCTCCGATGTTGGACAGAACTGACTATGAATCATGGGCACAAAGGATTCGTCTTTATTGTCTGGGTAAGGAAAATGGGATTAATATCTTGAAATCCATCGATGAGGGACCCTTTCAAATGGGTACTACTAGAGACACGGTCGCAGCAACTGATCAACAACCGGCTGTAATTGGTCCTGATAGAGCTCGCACTTACAATGAGCTGTCTGATGAAGAAAAGAAAAGATATGATGCCGACATCAGAGCATCGAATATCGTCATTCAAGGGCTTCCCAAAGATGTCTACAAACTTATCAACTACAATACTGAAGCCAAGGCGGTCTGGGATAATGTCAAAATGCTTCTTGCAGGGTCTGAGTTAACTAAAGAAGATCGTGAGTCTCAGCTATACGATGAATTTGAGCATTTCAAATTGAACCCAGGTGAAAGCATCACTGACTATTACGTCAGATTTCACAAGTTGGTCAATGATATGAGAGCCATCAAGATGACAATGCCCAATATACAGCTTAATTCCAAATTTGTGAATAACATGGCACCAGAATGGGATAGGTTTGTCACCGTTGTTAAGCTCAACAAAGGTCTCAGGCATACCAATCATGAAAAACTCTATGCATATCTCCAACAACATGAGAAACATGCTGCTTATGATCGGCTAATGCGAGAAAAGCTCAATCCGTCAACAACAAATGAATCTCTTGCTTTTGTCTCTAATGTTCAACAACTTAACCAAACTTCAAATGATCAATCTCAACCATCACAACCATCCTCCAGGTCTCCCCCAACCAATAGTCAATCATCAACTCCCTTACCATCTGCTTTGAATACACAACTTGATTCTGGGTATTCTCACACTGACATGATGATTGATAATCTCTCCAACCAAGTTTCTCTACTGGTCCAACAGTTCAGGGCTGCACTTCCATCTACTAACAATCAACTTAGGATCTCATCTAATCCACGTAATCAGGCAGTCATTGAGGATGGTAGAGTGGTGGTGCAGAATGTGCAGGGAAGACAGAACTTCAACCAAAGAAATGATGGTAGAGATAATGGGCAGTACAGAGTTGGGAATGCTCTTCAAGCACAAGCTAAGCAGCCTAAATTCTATAATTGCGGAGGGTTGGGCCATATAGCTAGGAATTGCACTATTCCAAAACGTCCTCAAAACTCTGAGTACTTCAAGGACAAGATGTTGCTGATGCAGGCGCAAGAAAATGGGACGGTGTTGGATGAAGAAGCTCTGCTCTTTCTGGCTGGTAATGATGGGAACACCTTTGATGCTGATGTGGATGATCAGCCTATTCAGGATATGGCTCTTAATGACCCGAATATCTTTCAAGTTGAAGAGTGTGATGCATTTGACTCAGACGTAGATGACGAACCTACTGCTCAAACCATTTTCATGGCTAATCTGTCTGCAGCTGCATCCTCTTCACAACATCCTGATTCATCCATCACATCTGCTATCTTTGAGGTACCAACATCTCTTAATCTTGATCTGAATAATCCTACAACTTTACAGGGGGCATGTGACTCGGTACAACTCAAGAATATTGTCAACACAAACGTCACTGATATGGGGAATACCAATAATATCCCATATGAAATGTATGTGAATGACAATAGACCGCCAGTTGTACCAAGTGACATGCCGTCTATTGACTCTAGTGAACATGAGGTACATGATCACACAATATACAACCATGATGATTCCTTGATTACTAGAATTCACACCCTTAAGGATCAAGTGAATATTTATGCGCAGCGTGCAAATTTTGTGCTGAATGAACGTGAGCAGAAAATGGAATGGCAACTGCGTACTTACATATCTGAAAACAATTCCAAACAAGAAACATTGAAAAGGGAATTAGTTTCTTTAAAAAACCAATTGGATCAAACCGTCAAACACAAACAAGAGTTTCAAAAAGGTTTGACTTCAATCAAACTCGAATAAAAAGATAAAGAAACTAAACTTCTAAATGATTTCTCAAAACTTAAAATGTTGAAAAATAAATTGGAAGATAAGTTGTACACACAGGGCCAAACCATTCAATATGCTCAAATGATGCAAAACCATAGGAAACTAAGTGATGAATTTAGTGAACAGGATGCCTCTAAGCCCAAAGCAAGATGCCTTAGAATTGGTTTAGGTGCACAACCTGCATTATATGATGCAAACACTATGCTTGAACCTAACCATGCCCCTCCTGATATGAGATCCTATGACGACATTAATGAGGCGGTGGATAGAACTAGGGTAAAGCTTGCTGAGCGATTAAAGGATCCTAAATACATTGCTAAGAATATTGTGTTTCACTATGATTATGCGAATGACAATCACTCTGCCATTTTTGTTCCTCAAAAGAGAATTCTTCCTGACAAAGTGTTTTGGAATATAGACATTGAGAAAATGCAAGCTGAAAGAGTTATAGGTAACACACTGATGAGTGCTCAAACACTCATCATTTTTATCGTATTTAAACTGCCAAAACATCCGAAAACGCTCAGAAATGCATCAAAATACTAAAAATATCCCAGGGATTGTATTTTATACGTTTCAGATGCAAAATGAGCAAAAACAATGAAAAACGTACAAAGTTTGCAAAATTGGCAGTTTCAGTCCCCCAACTTTCAAAAATTTACAAAACTAGTCCCTGAGCATTTGTTTTGAAAGAAAAGTCAACCTAAGGCATTTAAAAGTCAAATGTCATCAAATATTGTCCTTAGGTAAAAACTTTGGAAAAATTACAAAATTAGTCCCTGCAGTTTGGGAAATTGACAAAATCAGTCCCTGGGTACTTTTAAAATGGAAAACATATTTTGTGGCCCTTATGATTTTGAAATGTGGCAAGTCTGGTCCCTGGATTAACTTTGAGCAGTTGGCAAGTTTAGTCCTCACAAAAATAAAAAATTACAATTTTGGTCCTTGATTAACACACATACCAAACGGACCATTTGTAACAGTACCTAATCCAAACATAAACCAAAACCAATTACCCAATCCACATCCCTTTTATTTCCAGCCCACCCAACCAAGGCCCAAATTACCAAATCCACCACCCACGTTTTTTTAATAAAACGTTTCAGGGTCAACAGGTCAACCCATACACCCTTTCTCCTTCACCCCCTTTTTGCCCGCCAAAATATCCAGCCCCCAACAGCCTGCAACTCCAACATCTCTGTCCCCCCTCCCCTCTCCTACTAACCACCCTACCAAACCCTCCACAAAGTCAACCCCAAACACCATCATTACCACACCCCTCCTCCACAGGGCAATAAATTTGAGTCTAGGGCTGAGAAGAAGTAGCAGGACAATCAAATAGCTGGGATGTTGCTCCAAAGGGACAAAGACAACAGATGAATCACACCAGACAAAAAGCACAAAATGAAGACAGAAACCCTAGTCTTTATTGCTAGTATAAATATTTCTTTTGTAAGCCAATTTTGGCATTAGGAAGTAAGTAGTTAATTAGGTTTTTATTAGGTAATTGTAGTGTAGAAATAGCTTTAGTTTAATTTTTATCAAGTGTTTTAACTCTCAATCTCAGTGTAATGTTTTCTTTCTGAATTCAATAAAAGATAAAAACTTTGTTTATGTAAAAACTGCTTAGTTACTTTAGCTTTTGTAGACTGCTTATTTTATGATTAGTTAATGCTTATTGAGTTTCTTTTTTGATATTTGTGGCCTAATATGCTTAGTTGATTGTTTAGAAGTTATGGGTTTAGTTTTCAAATCTTAAGCTATCTAGTTTAGCTTATATTAGTTATGTCTATTAGCTTAATAATTACTGCTTATTTTTAGTTTTCTTTGGCTTATCTATGTTTTTTTATTATTTATTATGTTGAATTTAGTATACTCAGTTCACTAGTTTAGTCTTCTGCCTAAATAGTCTTAACTAGCCTAACTTAGTTTTTGCCTATCAGCTTAATATCTCTGCTTATTCTTGGTTCACTAATGCTTATTACCTTTTAATATAACTGTTAGACGATTCTACTTTCAAGTTTTAGTTTTAAAATTCATCGCTTAGTATAAAAATAACCCACGGTTCTGCATAGGGAGTGTTTGGCATTAGGTAAATTGAGTATTGAAAAAAAACTGTTTTTTTTACTCTTTTCAAATTAAACTAGTTCCAGTTATCTGTTAGTAGAAATTTTCAAGTCAAAGTTGTTAGTTCTAACTGTTTTCAAAAGATTTGAGGTTGGTTCCTAAAATTATTTCTATGTCGACTGTTTCCTAGTAGGAATCTTAGATCCTTGTTTTCGGCATTTTAGTGTATGTTCTTAATTGACTTTAGGTCCTAGTAGGATGGTGCACATGATTGATGCCTAGCATTAAGACTTTATCAGTCAACAATCCCATTTTGTGCCCATTCTAACCATCTGCTACAGCAGCCTTGCAGTCTCCCCCACGTATTTTCAATTTAGCTTTTTGGTCTAAACCTTGTCGAGTAATTCCTCCAAATTAGTTGTGGAAGTAGGGGTAGCAGCTTTTATTTCACTGATTGAGCTTATTTTTGGATTTAGCTTTAGGATAGAATAGCTTTTGGTTAGCTTAAAGTTCCCCCCCTCACAACTGTTGCCTCAGCAGCTCAGTTGCCAAACAATCCCTTTTTAGTTTCATTTTTTAGATAGCTAAGTAGACTTTAAGCTTTGATTTCTGTTTTGCTATTAGTTTATATGTTAGTAATTGTGTTTTGCAGCTTAACTTAGGTTTATGATCTTATTTACTAGCTAATCTTGAGGCTGCAAAACAGATCCAAACCCTCACCATTTGACCCTTTTTCACCCACTGCTCAGCAGTCCCCAAACAGTCCCCTTTGATCCTAGATTTGTGTAGGTTAAAGATAGATTTAGGATTGGAATGTGGCGTTTACTAATAGTTTGTTGTATGAGATTAATTTGTTTTAGCTTATGTTGAATTTTGAGACAGTTGGGTGATGTAGTTTTGGGTCTGAAAACTTCCCTCCATATCTGCTCGTACATCAGTCCCAAACCACCATTTTGAACACATCTTTAGTCAAGTTAGGGTAGGATCTAGCCTTTCGTTGTTGGTCTAATAATAGTTTATATGTAGAATTCCATTTCATTAAGCTTATTTCAGAAGTTGGAGTTATTTTATAGCTTGTGGGTGGCCTACGAAACCCCCCTCAAAACTGCTGCTTCAGCTCATGGCTGTCCCAACCACCCAACTTCCAGCCACTCCCTAGGCCTGAGTAGTGGACCCCACACTTGGAACTTTGGTTCTTTGAGAAGCCCACATAGCTGGCTTGTTGATTCCAGGCTTATATTGGGTCTGGGAGCTTTTGCCCTAGCTTATTTTGGACTCTAATTCAGCCCAGTGGACTGTTTGGTTTTGAGCTTTTGAATTATGCTTATTAGCTTTGTATGGCTTAATCTGTGAGTTTCTTTGGTATTTTTAAGTTGATTTAAGCTTATATAAGTTATTTGTAGTGTGTTCTAGCTTTTGATAATTATTTGCATTGTTTGCTTATTTTTAAGTGCTTATTTGCAATTGCTTATTGCCCCATTCTGTTTATTGTGATTGCTTTTTTAGTAGATTTTATTTTTCATAAGTTCCTAATTATATTTTAGAATTTTCCTAAAAGTTTCAGATTTTTCTTTGCCTTTTTAGTATTTTTAATAAATCAAAAGTAGTTTTAGTAATTAATAAATAATAAATAATTAATAATAAATAGATAAATAGTGTAATAAATATATTTTCTGTTTTAAAATTAGTTTTATAATATTTTAGATTTTTCAAAATTATAATTTCATTTTTCTAGGTTTATTTTGTATTTTCTTAATTTTTAGTGTATTATTAAATAGTTAAAAATAGTTTTTAGTTAATAATAATTAATTAAAAAGTCAAAAAAATAATTTTCTTTTTTCTAAAATTTTCTTTTATCGTTAGGATCGTAAAAATATAATTTTCATGTCCGTAGGATTAGCGTAGCTCAATTTTCACTTTTTATTTCGCGCACTCGCGTTCATTTTAATTTTAACTCGCGTTTCGTTTAAATAACTTTTACGTTTTTTTAAATTTAGGTTACGATTATTAAAAGTAGTTTGTAAAATAAGAAAAACCAAAAACATAAATAAAGTGATAGCTTCTATTTAAGCCGTTTGGCTTATTTTTCTGCTTACGTATAAGCAATTTCTGATTTTAAGTTTTTTAGATTGCGTTTTAAAGTTAATTAGGTTTCACGTAATTGTTAATATAGTGTGTTTAATTCTTCTCACTTATATTTCCGTAGCGTAATCATTCTAATCACTCAAAACCTCTTTCTGTCCAAATTCACCCGATCACAAACCCGTTTTGATTACAATCCACACCTCGTCGGGACATAACGACCCGGGGAAACACTATATTCCGCGGAGATTTGGCTCTAGGCAGTTTGACTATTATAGTTGACCATTCACAAGTGGTTGACTTTAGTCTGACCGTTTGGAGCCAATCAAATTTTGGCGCCGCTGCCGGGGAGGTTGTGTGCGTATCTAAACGGTTTTTCTGATTAGTGTCTTTGGAATTCGTTCCATTGTACATTTATCCATCCTTTGTTCATATTTTCCCATTATCAAAACAAAACCGTTCACAAAAACTTTTTTAATCAAGTTTTCAACGAACACAAAAAACACAAAAACATTTTCTTTCTCATTTGTACAAAATGATTTTCAAAAACACCAAAAATATCCTTCTTCACCCTCCTACCCTTTTGATTCTCATTTCCTCACCCTCTATACACATTTGATTCTTTCTATGTCTCACCCACACCTTCTGGTTTGCCATTGGTGTGGTAATCCTTATAATGGTGGCAATTGCCCCAGCTGTGGCATGGTAGGATAAGGAAACGGGTCTGTCTATAACCAGAATCCCTATTCCTACCATGACACGACTGATTCATTCCATCAGTTACCACACCATCAGTCTCAGCAGTCTTACTGTTGTGAGTACTGTGGTGGTTCACACTACAGTTATGATTGTCAATCGGGAAACACGCTTGTCTATGAGCAGTTTCCTGGTAACGATTATAACTCTAGCACTTATCACCCACATCCACATCAGTTTTACTGTTGTGATTACTGTAGAGGTCCACACTCTAGCTCGGATTGTCAAACAAGGAATCCATTTCCTTGTAACAATTACGACTATTCGTTTTCAGACCCACCTCCACAGTACGATATGATTCACACAACTCCTCAAGAAACCGAGCAAGACCTTTTACTAAAGGCTCTTGATATTTTAAAAGAACTTAAGGAGGAGTTGGCTACTTCATCGTTTCAAAGCTCTCGTGAGAAATCCATGGCAGAATTGCTTGCTGAAGAACGAGATGCTAAAAACGAATTAAGCAAGGAAGAATTACTTGTCTTAGAACAAGCAGCTAAAACACGTGCCATATTTCGCAATGCTGCTCTTCTCGACGATGATGATGATGATGTTACCCTTGATATTTCTCAATTTTGTGAGGGTTCATCAAGTTCATTTGTTGTGATTCCTTACTCGGAAAATCAGGGAGAAAAGACTATGATAGAATTACTAGCAGAAGAACAAATGAAATTTATAAAACCCCTGTATGCTAGTCCTTCTCAACTCCCTCAGTCTGTTATCACACCCGAAGTTCACACTCACTCTCTGAACATGGGGGATGAGCATCTTAGCACTGTTCCTAATAAGGAATCGGACGAATTAATAAAGTCTAGTGTTGAGATCCTTGTCCCAATCCCAAGAGAGTCACAGGGAACTTTGGATCATGTATGTGATATTCCTTCACCTCTTGGGTGTTCAAACGATCAATTTGAGACTTTCTCGGATTTTAGCGATGATTGCACATCTTATGGAGACATCGAGTATGTTGAGGCATCATGTCCACAAACTGATGCTGATCATCTTCTTGAGGAGTTTGCTGATGAACTTGCTCACATCAATCCACTTTCACTTGAAAGTGATGATGGTCTCCTCGATTTCCAAGCCGATCTGGGAGAAATTGAAAGTCTCCTATATCATGATCCGTCACTCACTTCTTATCCCGACAATCCAATTGAGAATAATAATCACTTTGTTCCCGAAACATTCAATACTACTCTCACCAATCCTCTATTTGAATTCGAATCTGAATTCACTTTGATTTCTGATAATCCACTCTTTGATATTCAGAATGAGGATGGTGATGAGTCTATTCCGGAACATGCATTCACAGATTCACATCTTGTGAATAATTCTCTTCATGAGGAGTTCTCCGGTGAACTCGCTCATCATGTCATGACTCCTCCGGAGTTTGATAGCCCGGGGGGAGATGCTCTCAATTATGAGAATTTGCAAATTCCCACTTACCCTCCCGGGTTGTTTACGAGCTTACCCTTTGAAATCCAAACTCAGGCTACGGAGCCTGCTCTCGAGGAAGAAGATCAAATCATGATTTTCATCATGGTTTTCTTCCTTTTCTTCACCTATAAGGTGACTTCTCTTGTTCTTCACTCCTTCGGGAATGAGGACACTATATTTGATCCCGGCATTTTCATGTATCATTATCTTGAGCCGGGTACTTATCTCATCGGTGTGGAACTTTCACGTGCTTCAAATGTTTGTCCAAACATCTTGAATGAAAGTCCGATTGAGATTGTTTCTTCCACATCATGCTTCCCCAAGGACAATTGAATTCGGGGTCGAGTCACGCTAGCGACTCGGTAAACAAAAACAGAGCATGCTTATAGGGTTTTCACCCTAAGTGTGGGGGAGTCCCCCATGCTATGGTTATTTATGAAGTGAAAAACAAAATGGTGTTTTCCATGCTTAGCTTGTAATATTGCCCTTTTACGTTCAAAATGTCGGCATAATAGTCGGGACTTTGAATATTGAGGACAATATTCATCCTAAGTGTGGGGGGGTATTCGCTATTCTAGCGAATTTTATCACATTTTACTATATAATACCCCCGTTTTTGACCAAAATTTTTCAAAAATTTTTCACTAAAAGCTCAAAATATTTTGTGGTAATCAGTCCACCTTGTCTAAACGACAAAAGGGATTGGCTAGTCCATGAGCAAACGGCTCTTGGTAAAGACATATCAAATCCGTTTATGGCTTGCAATTTGCCCAAAATTGTGTGGTTCATCAACTCCCCAAAAACAAATGAGTTGGCTAGCCCACAAGATTATGGCTTGTGGTAAAGGCCGTGGAAAATCCATAATTGGGAATCAGCTCACCAAGATGTTGACTATTCCATCAAGAGCTGGCTAGTCCAGGAGCAAACGGCTTTTGGTAAAGACTACTCAAATCCGTTGACAGCTAGTGGTTTGCTCAAAATCACACGGTTATCAGGTGTGCCACAGTTCTTACACCTGGCTACTCCAGAAGTGATGGCTTTTGGTAAAGAGTTTAAAATCCATCAAGTTTTCCAAAAATATTGCTAGAGACTAGCAATAGTTTAGTGTGGGGGATTGATGAGTGCTCAAACACTCATCATTTTTATCGTATTTAAACTGCCAAAACATCCGAAAACGCTCAGAAATGCATCAAAATACTAAAAATATCCCAGGGATTGTATTTTATACGTTTCAGATGCAAAATGAGCAAAAACAATGAAAAACGTACAAAGTTTGCAAAATTGGCAGTTTCAGTCCCCCAACTTTCAAAAATTTACAAAACTAGTCCCTAAGCATTTGTTTTGAAAGAAAAGTCAACCTAAGGCATTTAAAAGTTAAATGTCATCAAATATTGTCCTTAGGTAAAAACTTTGGAAAAATTACAAAATTAGTCCCTGCAGTTTGGGAAATTGACAAAATCAGTCCCAGGGTACTTTTAAAATGGAAAACATATTTTGTGGCCCTTATGATTTTGAAATGTGGCAAGTCTGGTCCCTGGATTAACTTTGAGCAGTTGGAAAGTTTAGTCCTCACAAAAATAAAAAATTACAATTTTGGTCCTTGATTAACACACATACCAAACGGACCATTTGTAATAGTACCTAATCCAAACATAAACCAAAACCAATTACCCAATCCACATCCCTTTTATTTCCAGCCCACCCAACCAAGGCCCAAATTACCCAATCCACCACCCACGTTTTTTTAATAAAACGTTTCAGGGTCAACAGGTCAACCCATACACCCTTTCTCCTTCACCCCCCTTTTTGCCCGCCAAAACATCCAGCCCCCAACAGCCTGCAACTCCAACATCTCTGTCCACCCTCCCCTCTCCTACTAACCACCCTACCAAACCCTCCACAAAGTCAACCCCAAACACCATCATTACCACACCCCTCCTCCACAGGGCAATAAATTTGAGTCTAGGGCTGAGAAGAAGTAGCAGGACAATCAAATAGCTGGGATGTTGCTCCAAAGGGACAAAGACAACAGATGAATCACACCAGACGAAAAGCACAAAATGAAGACAAAAACCCTAGTCTTTATTGCTAGTATAAATATTTCTTTTGTAAGCCAATTTTGGCATTAGGAAGTAAGTAGTTAATTAGGTTTTTATTAGGTAATTGTAGTGTAGAAATAGCTTTAGTTTAATTTTTATCAAGTGTTTTAACTCTCAATCTCAGTGTAATGTTTTCTTTCTGAATTCAATAAAAGATAAAAACTTTGTTTATGTAAAAACTGCTTAGTTACTTTAGCTTTTGTAGACTGCTTATTTTATGATTAGTTAATGCTTATTGAGTTTCTTTTATGATATTTGTGGCCTAATATGCTTAGTTGATTGTTTAGAAGTTATGGGTTTAGTTTTCAAATCTTAAGCTATCTAGTTTAGCTTATATTAGTTATGTCTATTAGCTTAATAATTACTGCTTATTTTTAGTTTGCTTTGGCTTATCTATGTTTTTTATTATTTATTATGTTGAATTTAGTATACTCAGTTCACTAGTTTAGTCTTCTGCCTAAATAGTCTTAACTAGCCTAACTTAGTTTTTGCCTATCAGCTTAATATCTCTGCTTATTCTTGGTTCACTAATGCTTATTACCTTTTAATATAACTGTTAGACGATTCTACTTTCAAGTTTTAGTTTTAAAATTCATCGCTTAGTATAAAAATAACCCACGGTTCTGCATAGGGAGTGTTTGGCATTAGGTAAATTGAGTATTGAAAAAAAACTGTTTTTTTTACTCTTTTCAAATTAAACTAGTTCCAGTTATCTGTTAGTAGAAATTTTCAAGTCAAAGTTGTTAGTTCTAACTATTTTCAAAAGATTTGAGGTTGGTTCCTAAAATTATTTCTATGTCGACTGTTTCCTAGTAGGAATCTTAGATCCTTGTTTTCGGAATTTTAGTGTATGTTCTTAATTGACTTTAGGTCCTAGTAGGATGGTGCACATGATTGATACCTAGCATTAAGACTTTATCAGTCAACAATCCCATTTTGTGCCCATTCTAACCATCTGCTACAGCAGCCCTGCAGTCTCCCCCACCCATTTTCAATTTAGCTTTTTGGTCTAAACCTTGTCGAGTAATTCCTCCAAATTAGTTGTGGAAGTAGGGGTAGCAGCTTTTATTTCACTGATTGAGCTTATTTTTGGATTTAGCTTTAGGATAGAATAGCTTTTGGTTAGCTTAAAGTTCCCCCCTCACAACTGTTGCCTCAGCAGCTCAGTTGCCAAACAGTCCCTTTTTAGTTTCATTTTTTAGATAGCTAAGTAGACTTTAAGCTTTGATTTCTGTTTTGCTATTAGTTTATATGTTAGTAATTGTGTTTTGCAGCTTAACTTAGGTTTATGATCTTATTTAGTAGCTAATCTTGAGGCTGCAAAACAGGTCCAAACCCTCACCATTTGACCCTTTTTCACCCACTGCTCAGCAGTCCCCAAACAGTCCCCTTTGATCCTAGATTTGTGTAGGTTAAAGATAGATTTAGGATTGGAATGTGGCGTTTACTAATAGTTTGTTGTATGAGATTAATTTGTTTTAGCTTATGTTGAATTTTGAGACAGTTGGGTGATGTAGTTTTGGGTCTGAAAACTTCCCTCCATATCTGCTCGTACATCAGTCCCAAACCACCATTTTGAACACATCTTTAGTCAAGTTAGGGTAGGATCTAGCCTTTCGTTGTTGGTCTAATAATAGTTTATATGTAGAATTCCATTTCATTAAGCTTATTTCAGAAGTTGGAGTTATTTTATAGCTTGTGGGTGGCCTACGAAACCCCCCTCAAAACTGCTGCTTCAGCTCATGGCTGTCCCAACCACCCAACTTCCAGCCACTCCCTAGGCCTGAGTAGTGGACCCCACACTTGGAACTTTGGTTCTTTGAGAAGCCCACATAGCTGGCTTGTTGATTCCAGGCTTATATTGGGTCTGGGAGCTTTTGCCCTAGCTTATTTTGGACTCTAATTCAGCCCAGTGGACTGTTTGGTTTTGAGCTTTTGAATTATGCTTATTAGCTTTGTATGGCTTAATCTGTGAGTTTCTTTGGTATTTTTAAGTTGATTTAAGCTTATATAAGTTATTTGTAGTGTGTTCTAGCTTTTGATAATTATTTGCATTGTTTGCTTATTTTTAAGTGCTTATTTGCAATTGCTTATTGCCCCATTCTGTTTATTGTGATTGCTTTTTCAGTAGATTTTATTTTTCATAAGTTCCTAATTATATTTTAGAATTTTCCTAAAAGTTTCAGATTTTTCTTTGCCTTTTTAGTATTTTTAATAAATCAAAAGTAGTTTTAGTAATTAATAAATAATAAATAATTAATAATAAATAGATAAATAGTGTAATAAATATATTTTCTGTTTTAAAATTAGTTTTATAATATTTTAGATTTTTCAAAATTATAATTTCATTTTTCTAGGTTTATTTTGTATTTTCTTAATTTTTAGTGTATTATTAAATAGTTAAAAATAGTTTTTAGTTAATAATAATTAATTAAAAAGTCAAAAAAATAATTTTCTTTTTTCTAAAATTTTCTTTTATCGTTAGGATCGTAAAAATATAATTTTCATGTCCGTAGGATTAGCGTAGCTCAATTTTCACTTTTTATTTCGCGCACTCGCGTTCATTTTAATTTTAACTCGCGTTTCGTTTAAATAACTTTTACGTTTTTTTAAATTTAGGTTACGATTATTAAAAGTAGTTTGTAAAATAAGAAAAACCAAAAACATAAATAAAGTGATAGCTTCTATTTAAGCCGTTTGGCTTATTTTTCTGCTTACGTATAAGCAATTTCTGATTTTAAGTTTTTTAGATTGCGTTTTAAAGTTAATTAGGTTTCACGTAATTGTTAATATAGTGTGTTTAATTCTTCTCACTTATATTTCCGTAGCGTAATCATTCTAATCACTCAAAACCCCTTTCTGTCCAAATTCACCCGATTACAAACCCGTTTTGATTACAATCCACACCTCGTCGGGACATAACGACCCGGGGAAACACTATATTCCGCGGAGATTTGGCTCTAGGCAGTTTGACTATTATAGTTGACCATTCACAAGTGGTTGACTTTAGTCTGACCGTTTGGAGCCAATCACACACGCACTATCTTTAGAATTGCTGACCCAACCATTTACCCCCTGAACACACCCAGGCACCTAGTACCATTTACTCTTCCCACACAGTGTAACACTTTAATTGGGTTGTATGTTCTAGGTCAATTGTTTAATGACTTTGAGAAAACCTGTAAATTAAGAATTACACCTACAGGGATTACAGAAGGGGAAAGGGGTTTTGAGCAAACAAAACAGTGTTACCTAACTGAAGTTATGCCATTTTTTAAACTTCTCAAAGAACATTTTGAGGGCCTTAAAAACACCATTAATGATGATGTGACTCAAATGAAAAAAGTTTTTGATGAAGTGGAAAATAAGGGTAACCAATTAGCTATTGATCTCAAATACAGTGAAATAGACAGGAAAAACATTCTCATTATGAATGAAAATTTGATTGCAAATTGCATTGCAAAAGATGTGTTTTATACTGTTACCGACTCAGCATTATCTGCTCGACAATTTCATGAAATTTCGGTTACTTTGAATGTTTTCCAGAATCGTGTAATTGAGCTTGAGGGGAAGAATTACAAACTTACTAAAAAAATTCAAAACGACGACCATGATAACATGGTCAGGAATTTCTCAAAACTAGAAGTTGATAATCTGAACCTACAATTAAAATATCAACATCTAGAAGAAAGCATAAAAATATCAAATGCCAAGACATCTTCGGATGCTCCTGAGTTTGACACATGTTTTGAATTAGCCAAAAAGGATGAAGTAATTCAAGCTCACTCAAACACGATTCGGAAATTGAAGGTCCAAATTGCACAATTAAAATCGAACAAAAGCGATGTGACCAATACCAATTACCAGAAGTCAATGGATTCTTAAAACTTTCAGAAACAGGGCATTATCAATGAATTACAACATGAAAATGAGTGGCTTCGTGCTGAAATGTAAAACGCTAAACAACGTTACAAAGAATTGTTTGAGTCTATTAAAATAACGCGTGACCAAAACAATGAAAGAGTCACTTCTTTGTTAAAAGAAACTGAGAATCTAAAGACTATGGTGAAGGGTAAAATGCCCGTCGTTTCATGTGATCATGCAATTTCCAATGTACATGTTTGTAAGAAATATGCGTGCGATGCTGTGAATGTCTCTCTTCCCCTTAGGAACAATAAGTTAGTTCACAACAACTATCTTAGAAATCTTAAGGACTGTCTGTTGGATCGATATACTCTAACCAAACTACTTTGTAGCTTATAAGGGTTTAACAATATTGAGTAAACTCAACACTATTAATATTGAAACATTGTTTTACCTTGTAAAGTATGCGGAATCTACTAACACAAAGCTTAAGAAGAACTTTTATATTAACCAAACTTTGAACCTGCTTTGTTACACAGATTCACTAACAATCCCTAACTATTTATCAACTTTGATCGACTTCTAACTTCTCTAAAACTTATATCGACTAATACCTCTTAAGGCTCTTTATATAGATAACCTTAAGTCGGTTTACAACACATAATCCTTGATCGTCAAGTCATTATCCCTAACTAATTCTAGAATATTTGTTTAATATTACACATTAATCCTTATCTAATATTGCACATCAGTCCTTGTTTCCTTCGAAGTACTTTAAACATTCTTCAATAACAGCAGTACTTTGACTTGTTCCTTCAGCAGTACTTTGACTTTATTCTTCATGCAGCAGTACTTTGACATCCAGAAGTACTTTGATATTTTATATCCCAACAATCCTCCCCTAACTTGAACTCCACTTGCTTGATTTCAAGTTTCTTTGTTATCTTTAATCTTCAAATCTTTAATTATTCAGGAAAATTGTTTCTTTATGTCTTTATCTTCTATTTGTCATGTGTCAAAGTACTCTTCATCAGCATCTTGTCTTTTAATGTATCTTCTCAGCAACTCGGCAACATTTTGGTACAGTGATCATCAAATCTTAAAAGTTTCATACTATTCTCATCACTTCCAGGTGTGTTAACTCCTGTGAGAGGTGAATCATTGAAAATTATGATTTTTAGCAAATCATCAGCTATCAACGGATTTGATTTGTCTTTACCAATAGCCGTTTGCTATGGACTAGCCAACTCTTGATCACTTGGAGTATGGTGAGTTGATAACCATATAGTTTTTGGTAAACTATCAACCATAAACGGATTTGATTATCACATCAGAGCCGTACCCTCATGATGAGTCAAACTCTTTCTTGTCTGTTAAACATGGTGAGTTGATTACCATTTGTTTTGCAGTATAAATACTAACACCATGTGTTTCTTTTCAAATCCTTTTTCCTTTTCTTTTAAACATCAATACATTTTACTTTTATTTTAAAAGAACTTATACTGGTTTATATCAGCAAGCAGTACTTTGTTAAAGTACTGTTTGTTTTTGCAGTACTTTGAAAAATACTTATTTTACAAAACAAATCATACCAGTATTATGCAATATTACTCTTCAGACTTGACCCATCTGATAATTAGCTTGATAACATCCAAAGCTACTTCAGATTCATCTTCAAGTTCCATCTCATGATCCAGCATTCTGAGCATAATTTCTCTAATCAATGGATATCTCCTCTCAGCCAGCATATGAATCATGGTACCATCTTCCATCTCTAGTGTATGAACCCCTGATGACTCAAAGAATCATTATCTTGTTATTTCCCAATTCTCTTGATCATTCCACAGAGGATCAACACTTGTTTCTTCAGTATCCCAGATGGTAAGTAAGTCTCCAAGCAAAATTAATCCCACTCCTGAAGCTTCAATCTCTGCATAGTATGTTTGCACTTGCACATATAAGTCATACAGGTCTGCCCTTGTAATACAGTGCAACACATCCCATAACATATTGAATGTTGTGAAGCTTTCATCTTCTCTGTGGATCATAAAGTAATTCCCTTCTTTTGATTCAACCACAGAAAATGAGATTATCTTGGACTTCTTTCCAGAATCTTCAATCTTCTTATTCTCAAAATCAACAACTCTTAAATAATTCCTAAGTTCATCAACTGTATCTTCATGAATCAACTTTAGCCTTTTTGACAGTTTATCATCTTCAGCTAATTTATTTCTTTTCAATCTCCTTTGCTCAACTTCTTCCTTTCTGATATCTTCTAATTTCTTCTTTCTATCAACTTCCATGGGTACAAAGCTATCAACTTCTTTTCTGATATCTTCTTGTACTTTATCCCACAGAGCTTTCACTTCTGGATACCTTTTCAAATGTAAATTCTTGTATCCCTTCTTTCTTAAGAACTGTATCATCCAATTCCTTTCCCGAGCTTTAGTCATTGGCTTCTTTTTAATTGGCTTACTAACTTCTGCCAAATACTCAGCATCATACTCAGCTTGTTGCCTTTTAGCAAGCTCTAAATCTTCTGCAATCTCTAATTCTTTAATCTGAGCAATAGAAAATTTCTTCTTTTTCTTCTTAGTATCTTTCTGAACCTTGATCCCTTTCCCTTTATCTTTTGGATCTATATCTTCTGATTCAGAAGAACTTTCAACATCTTTTTGTGCAGGCTCAGAAATATGTATTCCTCTAGTAGGTCTCCTCAAATTCATCACAACTTGAGCAATTGTTTCATCATCACTTGCAGTATGTACTCTTACTTCTTCTTCATGTACAAAAGTAGAAGGACCAGCTTCATCTTCATAATTCCTTGTAGAAAGTCCAGCTGCAGTGACTCCACTTTCATCAATATTCTTAGAAGAAGTACCTTGCTCAGCAGTACCTTGCAGACTTATGTTTTCTGCAGCATTACTTTGAACATCAGCACTTTGAATGTTCTGTACATCTACATCTTGCTTAACATTTTCTTGCTCAGTTTCTTTTTGCTCATTCTCTTTCTCTTCTTATGCAATATTCATATCTTCTTCAACATAACTTT
The DNA here is from genome assembly GCA_030686995.1 of Artemisia argyi. NCBI lineage: Eukaryota > Viridiplantae > Streptophyta > Magnoliopsida > Asterales > Asteraceae > Artemisia > Artemisia argyi. The sequence goes on along the minus strand of CM060682.1, from coordinate 210,700,149 downwards.
CTGGTTCAAAAGTCTTTGGACTTTCTGGATATTGCCACAAATGAGCATCTTCTGAATATTTAATCTCAACATCATCTTTATCCAAATTATCATCTTGATTCCTCCCCAATTTGGTAAAGGATGACTTTTTATGCTTCCTCTTGGATTTAAAAGACTTCTTTGAAGAGTTTGACTTTGGCTTCTGAAACTGCTTCTTTTCTTTCACATAAAGCCTAAAATTCTGAACAAGAGGCCAAACAAATTTCTTCAATCTTCTGAACTTCCTTCTTAGCTTCTTAATTTCTGCAACCTGAGCATTAACAGTTGTCTTCATCTTCTCCAATTCCTTAGCCAAATCAGAAGTACTCTCAGCACCTTCAATTCCCTCATCTCCTCCAGGTATTTGAAGCCCACCTGTGGAAGTATAATCATTGGGAATAGGTACCGGTGAATCCTCTGAAGCAGTACCTTTAGAATCAGTACTTTGTGGAGAAGTACCTTGAGCAGAAACAGATTTATCCAAGGAAGCTGACACTGAGGGAGTCCTTTCACTTGAAACAACATGCTGAGGGGAAACAATAGGTGGTGTAGGTGTATGTACTGAAGCAGAATGCTCAGTAGAATCAGGTTGATCATCATGTGCAGAACCACTATTGTTTTCTTCATCCCTAACAGCTTGAGCAACCTCTAACATATAAGCATTGAGAGGTGTATTCCTACCCGAAAAATTTACTCCCTTATGAGACATAAAAGTGAACACTTTAGATGGCATCCTAATGGTAGGTACATAATCCTGAGGTTTGGGTATCCCATCTAATGCATTATCTAAAAGCAATTGAACAAAGCTAGGATACATTAGAAAGGGTTTGCCAGCCTTAATATGAGTAAGCATACATTCAAAGATCATATATGAGATATTGAAATAATTGGTAATAAGACCAACAAAAGCAGAAGCTATGGAATGACTAAACTGATCCCAAGCAGTACTCTTTGGACTCAAACAATGTAGCAAAACATGAATAAGAAATTTCCAATGAGGACTAACCATAGCCTTCTGAAAAGTAAGCTTAGTCAAAGAACCTTCATACCCAATATCTCTGAGTGTGTTCCAAATCTCTTGTTTTCCAAACAAAACAGAGCCTCCTTCATCATCAAATAACAGAGCCTCCCTAATTGAAGCTTCTGTGACACGAATAGCTCTCCCACCAACTGTAGCAGTAATAATATCCTCTCCATCTTCAACCTGTGACCTTGCTGTATCCCAAAAAGCTTGAATCCAAGGTCCAATAATCTCTGGGTTGACTAGAATTGAGTAACAGATGTTGGTTCCAGTGAGAAAGTCAATTATACCATGAAAGTCAAGGTTATCTTGGGTTTTCTCAAGGTTTGCTATCATGTTGTGTTTGGTGTTGGTGCGTCGATTAGCCATGGTGATTAGGGTTAGAGTGAGAAAAGTAATGATCGATGCAAAGTAGGTATGAGTTTATATAACAAGAAAGGTGAATAAGGGTGAATAAAAAGAAAAGATGTAAGGTTTATATAAGGATAAGATACAAAAAATCACGGTTAATTAATGATTTTACCGTTATTTTTGGAAGTAAATATCCCTATATCTTTCGAAAGTTTGTTAGCCGCAAATCTGACCGTTGGAACAGTATCTGACACGTCAGCGAACCCTTTAATAGCACCAAGCAGTACGTTCCATATACTATGGAGCAGTACCTTCCATTATAATCTCATACAGTATGTTGACCAAAGTACTTTCCCAAAAAAAATCTTGAATGTTGACCATTTGACCAAAATATCTTTAAAAGTCAACCCTGATTAATGACTATCTCCCCATATTAAATCCCAAAGCTACCATGGTAAGTGAACTTCAGTACACTTCATTAAATGCCCATTTACCTTTACTTTGCTTATAAAAGCAACTTTAACTTCAACAACTTGCAATCACCATATCTTTCCCTAGCAAAACACAAAAATTAACAAGCAGAATGAGTCACATTCCAATTGTGAACATCTCTTCAGACTCAGATGGCACCACTGATTCAGAGATAAATTACTACTCTAATTCTGAGTTTGAAGATCCAGGATGGTTAGATTATTTTCCTCCTCATGTTCAGTGGATGGGACACCAAGAATCTTCATCAACAATGAGTGCTGCCAACTCTACCATAACTGATGCAGGTAGTACTACCAACAAAAAGCCCCAAAAAAAAAGTTGTCCCTGGTTCATCTCTGGCTAATGAGCTTCCTCAGCTTTGACTCAAGCCCTGGAAACAACTATTCAAAACATGAAGTGGCCTGCTCCAAGGAAAAAGAGACCTCCCAAACAGGTTCTTGGCCTGGCTTGCCCAAGAAAGAAAGCTTCTTTTGATGACAAAAGAAAGACTGCTCAAAAGGGAAAGCATAACTATGAGGGCAAGAGAAAAAGGCCTATGGAGTGAAGCTTGATAGTAGGGTGTGGTAGATGTGTGTTTGTTTTGTCTTTTCTGTGTCTGTATCTGTATCTTGATAACAACAATGGTGATGTATGAACTCTGAATGGTGGTTGTAAGATCTTTCAGAATGATGAATAAAATCTTTTTCTTTTGAATGATACATGTAGCCTCCCCTCAAATAATGACTAACTAATAACTACTAATGCCTCCCCTAAAAAATAGCTTACATATTAATCATGCCAATACTCACAACCAAAAAGGTAAATCTTGAAACATCAAATCCCTTTGTTAGTAAATCTGCTACATTATCATCAGTATGAACTTTAACCACATTGATAAGTCTTTGTTCATAGCAATCTCTTATAAAGTGATGTCTAATCTAAATGTGCTTGGTCTTAGAATGATACACTGGATTCTTGACAATACAGATAGTACTCTGATTATCAATGTTGATAGGAGTATTCTTGAAATTGAATCCATAATCCAAAAGCTGATTCTGCAACCAAAGTACTTGTGCACAACAACTTGCAGCAGCTACATACTCTGCTTCAGTGGAAGAAGTTGCTGCAATTGTTTGCTTCTTACATTGCCATGACACTAATCTGCTTCTAAGGTACTGGCATCCTCCAGTTGTGGATCTTCTGTCATAGTTATCTCCAGCATAATCACTGTCTGAGAAAGCTTGGAGATGAAAAGGTGAATCTCTAGGATACCATAAGCCTAGCTTAGGTTGTTGCCTAAGATACCTGAAAATTCTCTTGACAACATTCAAGTGAGATACCTTTGGATTAACTTGATGTCTTGCACATAAACACACAACAAAAGTTATATCAGGTCTTGATGTAGTTAAATACATGAGACATCCAATCATAGACCTGTATAGAGTAACATCAACATCTTCGCCTTCTTCATCTTTACCCAAAGGTTTGTTAGTATCCAGTGGTGTAGATGTAGGCCTAACAGTTGTGAAATTGAATCTCTTAAGAATATCTGCAACATACTTATCTTGACAAATATATATTCCACTGCTTGACTGTTGCACTTGAAGTCCCAAGAAGAAGGTTAATTCTCCCATTGAACTCATCTGAAACTCTTTCTGCATAAGATCTTCAAATTCTTTGACCATAGACTGCCTAGTAGCACCAAAAATAATGTCATCTACATACACTTGGACAAACATGATATCCTTCTTATCTCTCTTGATAAACAAAGTCTTGTCAATAGCTCCTCTTCTATAACCATGTTGTAGTAGAAAATTGGAAAGTCTTTCATACCATGCTCTTGGAGCTTGATGAAGGCCATACAGAGCCTTAATTACCTTGTAGACTTTGTTTGGATATGCAGGGTCTTCAAAACCAGGCGGCTGTTTGACATAAACTTCTTCTGTGATTTTTCCATATAGAAAAGCACTTTTAACATCCATTTGATATACAGGGAATCCTATATAAGATGCAAAAGCCAAAAATCGCCTGATGGCTTCAAGCCTTGCCACAGGAGCAAAACTTCATCATAGTCTACTCCTTCTTCCTGTCTATATCCTTGAGCCACTAACCTTGCCTTGTTTTTGATAACATTCCCTCTTTCATCTCTTTTGACCCTGAAGACCCATTTAGTTCCAATAAGTTTCTTTCCATCAGGTAAATCACATAATACCCAAACTTCTTGAAGTTTAAACTGTAGGAGTTCTTCTTGCATAGCTTCCACCCAACTTTCCTTGGCCAATGCTTATTTGATATTCTTGGGCTCTTCCTGAGATAGAAAACAAGAAAATAAACATAACTTCTGATCCTTGCGATTCACCCTGTTTTGCTTATAGATGAAACTAAGTAAAGAAGTATGTTGTTGAGACATATTCTTAGCCTTAGTCCTTGTGAGCACCCCTGAAGCTGAGGGTCCAATTATGTTGGTAACAGGATGAGTTTTGTGTATTCTGAGAGTAGGAGTTGGTGAGACTTCAAGATTATCTTCCAAATTAGTTATATCAGGATCTTCATTAGAATCTGAGAAAATGCCTTCTTGATCCAGTTCATCATCAGTGTCTTCTAAAGTAATCGTGTTTGGATCATCAGTATCTTCTAAGTCAGGCATATTAGAATCATTTACATCATCAGTATTTATCCAATTTGAAGTATCTAAAGGTTGAAAAGTACTTTCAAATGGATTAGCAGTACTGGCTGTATCTTTTGCCTTCTTCTTTTCTGCTTCATAAACTCTCCTTTGTTCATCTTCATACGACTTAGCCATTGTTTCTTGAAAAAGCATCCTAGAAAGTTCATCTTGAATGGCTTGATCTTCTGCAGATACTGGAATTTATGGTGGAACAGTACTTTGAGGATCAATAGTACTGTTAGGTTCAGCAGTACCTTGAGGCTCAGAAGTACTCTTCTTCTCATCATTGGCATTATCATTAGGCTCATCTTCAGATCTTAAATTAACATCATGAACAATGTACTGTGCTTCTTCTTCAGTAGGAGCAGCTTGATTTTCTTCCCTTACAGGTACATAATTCATTAATGAAGACATTAAATCAAGATCAAACATCCAATCAGGACCTTTACCTTTAAAATTTTCTTGTTCTTCCAGAAAATCAACATGAAGACATTCTTGAACCTTTTTGGTAGCCCTGTTGTACACTCTGAATCCTTTGCTATTGGTACAATATCCCAATAAATATCCTTCATCAGACTTCCCATCAAATTTGCCCAAATTATCTGCAGTGTTTAAGATGGTTAGGGGACATCCAAAAGGTTTCATAAACTTGATGCTTGGCTTCTTTCCCATAAGTAACTCATAAGGTGTATTCATTTGAGGTTTAGTCACTGACACTCTATTCAACACATAACAAGCAGCACTTACAGCCTCAGCCCAGAATGGAACAGGTAATTGAGAGTCTGCAAGCATTGTCCTTGCTGTTTCTATAAGAGTTCTATTCTTTCTTTCTGCAACTCCATTTTGCTGAGGAGTTCTAGCAATACTGAACTCTCTTTTAATTCCTTTCTTGGCACAAAATTCATCCATAAGCTGATTCTTGAACTCAGTCTCATTATCACATCTAATGCCTCTAACCTTGAGTCTTAACTGATTTTCATGTGCTATTATAAGATCATGAATAACATCAAAAGTTTCATCTTTAAAGCATAAGAAAAAGACCTAGCTAAATCTGCTACAATCATCTGTTACAACCAAGCAGTACTTCTTCTTGTTCAGACTAACAACTGAAACAGGTCCAAACAGATCCATGTGCAGCAATTACAAAGGCTCTCTAATGGTTTTCTCATCAATCTTCTTACAAGAAGCCTTGTGCTGTTTACCCTTCTTACAAGCAAGACATGAGTGATCATTCTTGAATGTTTTAGAAGGTAAACCTCTAACTAAATTACCTCTGACCAGCTTATTGATGTTCTTAAAATTGACATGCCCCAATCTTCTGTGCCATTGATGTGCTTCTTCCATAGTTGCTCTTGCAATCAAACATGTTGCTCTTTCAGCAGAGTGTACATTCTTTAAGTCTATGCTATACACATCATTAGTTCTTGGTGCTCTCAGCAACACCAAGCTTCTATCTTCTAACTTGAAATCAAGAGAAAGTATAAGACATTCTGTGTCAAAGAATAACACAGGGTACTTCTTATCACAAATCTGAGAGACTGACAAAAGATTGAATTTGAGCTCCTTCACATATCTAACATCTTCAAAATCAATGTTTCCTGCCTTGATAGTTCCTTTGCCAGTAATTCTTCCTCCATCAGGATCATTCCCAAATGCAACTTTTCCTCCAAAATAAGCTTTAAAATCTGACAAGAGCTCCTTTTCTCCTGTCATACTGCCAGAGCAACCACTATCTACAATAAGATGATCTTTAAGCTCCGCTTCTGGGTTGCCCTATATTTACATGAAAAAGGTTAGTTATTTTTAGGAACCCAAGCCATTACTGACTTGTGTTCCCCTTGTGGAGTGAGATACTCAAAATTTTTGAGTATGTAATCACCACTATCTTTGAAAGCATGATCAAGAATTAAGGTTTTTGTTTCCAAAACAGTTTGATTTTCATGATCAATTTCCCCTTTTTCACCTTTAACCTCTGAAAGTACTGGTTCTACCCCAACAGTACTTTCTTTCTTAACCTATTTTGTTGTGACTTTAGGAGTTGGGTTCTTTGTTCTAGCATCTTTTCTTGTGTTGTAAGTCCTTCTAGGGTTGTAGTGAATGTACCTCCTAGGTCTTACACTTGAGTGTTTGCTAGAAACATTAGGGAACTTTCTATCAGTACTTTGTGAAGGTACTGAGGGTTTGGAGTATGACCTTTTCTGATGAGGGTACCTATAGTCTTTAGAGAGATTACTATGGTTAACCCTATTTGTATAATTCCAAACTGGTTTGTTGTCCCTTGGCTTATTCTCCCTATGACATGGTTGTGCAGTTCTGGTCTTTGGATATTTACTTAGGTATTCTGAATGGTAATCACAGTCTTTAATCAAATGATGAGGACTATAACAAAGATAACAGACCTTAGGACCACTATCCCCAAATCCCCTTCCAAAAGATTTTCTAAAATTAGCAGTATTTTGAAAGAATTTTTTCTGAGGTACTGCTGATTGATCAGCAGTACTTCGAAAAATGTTTGGGGGTACTGCTTGTTTTGAAAACCTGTTCTCTTCAATCTTAGGTGCTTCAACAGACTTTTCTAAAGTTTCAGGATTAGATTTACTTTTAAGCTTTTTCCTAAACTCTAGATTGTCTACACCATAACAATCAACATCTTTTCTAGGTGGTTGAAAGCTACCTGGGGGGTGAGGAACTGCATTATATCCCTTTTCTTTCTTAAATAGAGGAGGTGTTGGACTAGGGGATTCCTCATCACTAGAAGTGTTTTCATCTAGACTTATGAACTCTTCATCACTAGTGGAGGTATCTACTGTAAGATTTAGTTCCTTGCTCTTAAATGGAATGCCTTCATTGCTATCATTATCATAACCTAGGCCTGTTTTAATATTAGATGTTCTTTGCTTTTCAACAAATTGAACATGTGACACACCTGCCTCATTCCACACAACAAGTTTTTCTAACAACTTATCCCTTTCAGCAGTCACTTTCTCTAGTTCAGACACCTTACAACCTAGTTTCCATTCATTTAACTTAACTAGGTAATCCTGTTGTTTATATTTTTCAAGCCATGCTACTTCATTGTTTTCATGTGTAAGAATTTTGGCCTCCATTGACTCTAAAGTTAATTGATAACCAGTTATCTCAGCCCTAGCCTTTTGAAATTTATCTCTTTCAGCTACATATTCACTAAGTAACTTTTGATACATATCATTGCACTTAGAGCATACCTCAGAGTTAGTGGATGAACTTGGTGAAGCAGCTACCATAGCAAGCTGAACAGGTGCTTCTTCAAACTCCATGCTTCAATCAAAGCTTCCTAAACCATCTCCTGACTCCAAAGCAGCATATCCAGGCTCTTCATCAAATGCTGTGCTCCAGTCTTCCAATGCAACCATTGAATAGGTTACTGGTTCATCATCAAACTCATTTGGTTCAGTAATTGGAATCTCTTTTCTCTCAGGCTTGGGTGGTTCAATCATCTTGTTTGCTTGATACTTTGCAAATTTGCACTCCCTTGCAAAGTGACCAGTCCTTTGACAGTTGAAACACTCAATCTTGGACTTGTCAAATGTTATTCCTTGTTTAGCTATGAAATTGATGCCTTTTCCTGTCTTGTTCACATACTTCTTGATCCTTGTAGTGAGCATAGTAACTTGCCATCTGATATCAATTTCTTCCAAAGCATCATCATCTATTTGCAATACATCTTCTTGATAGGTGACAGGTAGAGATGCTTGTTGAGCAAAGAATGAACATAGAACTTCATCTGAGGTGGGGGTAAGTGATTGTGATGAATTGGTAGTGACCATTGTTGTACATGGAACATGTGTTTCAGTCACAGTACTTTGAACAGGATAAGCAGTACCTTTGTTGGAAGTACTGCTTCTGTTTTTAGAGGAGACAAAAGCAATGTTTTGAGGTTTCTGTTGTGAGCTTGAACCTGTAGTACCATTCATCTCATGCTCATACACCTTCAGATTGTTGTAGAGATCATCAAAGTCCATAGTATCCAGCCCTGGTTGTCCTCTGATCATAGTAGCAACTACATGCCATGCTGATGGCAAACTTCTCAAGAACTTCAAATTAGCATCTTCAACTGATGCCTCAACATCATATAGTTCTAGCATACTCAGAAGATGTTGGAATCTTTCATAAGCAGAATCAAGACCTTCTCTTTCTCCAACAGTGAAAGTTTCAAATTGTTGCTTCAGCAAATTCCTATGCATCTTCTTGGAAGCATCATTACCTCCAAACTTCTTCTTTATTGCAGCCCATAGTTGTTTGGCATCTTTGGCATCATGAAACTTTAATAGGTGACCTTTAGGAATAGCAGAAAGCAGTATGTTGAGAACTTTGTCTTGATTTCTTTTGGTAGCAGCAGGTACATTAATTTTAGGTGGTGTTGGTTGTCCAGGTACCTCTACTGGTTCTTCAATTTGCATGTTACCATTGACAATCACATCCCACAGTGCATGCTCTGTGATGGCAATGCACTGCCTCATCTTCATGGCCCATAGATTGTATTCTCCCTTCTTAACAATAGGGATTCCAACAGCAGTGATTGAGGGAGCAGGTGCAGCATCAGTCGACATCTTGAAGGGTTTGTAGTGAAATCGGTTTAAAGGTTTTAAAGGTTTGTCTTCTTAATCAGAGTTTCCAACACAAGCTCTGATACCACTTGTTGGATCGATATACTCTGACCAAACTACTTTGTAGCTTGTAAGGGTTTAACAATATTGAGTAAACTCAACACTATTAATATTGAAACACCGTTTTACCTTCTAAAGTATGCGGAATCTACTAACACAAAGCTTAAGAAGAACTTTTATATTAACCAAACTTTGAACTTGCTTTGTTACACAGATTCACTAACAATCCCTAACTATTTATCAACTTTGATCGACTTCTAACTTCTCTAAAACTTATATCGACTAATACCTCTTAAGGCTCTTTATATAGATAACCTTAAGTCGGTTTACAACATATAATCCTTGATCGACAAGTCATTATCCCTAACTAATTCTAGAATATTCGTTTAATATTACATATTAATCTTTATCTAATATTGCACATCAGTCTTTGTTTCCTTCGAAGTACATTAAACATTCTTCAATAACAGCAATACTTTGACTTTTTCCTTCAGCAGTACTTTGACTTTATTCTTCATGCAACAGTACTTTGACATCCAGAAGTACTTTGATATTTTATATCCCAACACTCTCTGGCCATACTTAGAGAAACCATTGAAGATGAGAGGATATCTAAACCACATGATGATGTTATTATTGGTGCTTGCTTCCTCACTAATAGAGCCCAGGAATTATTAGAATATGCTATAGGAACATGCCCCAAGAATGATAACAAGTCGGATAGGTCATTTACGTCACACCCTGATAGTGGCAACAAACATGTTACATCTGATTATCCCCAAACAATGTCACAATCCACCATCATGATCACAGGTAAACGAGTAGCAACTAATCATACTAATGTTCCCGTCATTGCTTCTACAGGAGTAAAAGGTGTATCTAATGCTAGCAAATCACAGCCTAGGTGCAATACAAAGAATGATAGGAATTTTCCGGCTAAGAGTACACTTATGAAGGAAGTAGAAGAATCATCTAGGAACAATAAAGTTATGCTTAATGAAAGGAATCGAGTTGATTTAAACATTTGTGTTAACAATGATGTAATTAATTCGAATTCTGGTGCTATTTGTAAGACTTGTAACAAATGCTTATTTTATGGTAATCATGATGCTTGTGTTGTGTCCTTTCTTAAATCCACTGTGAAATCTCCTGTTAAGAATGTTTCGAGTGTTAAAAGGGTAAAACAAGTATGGAATAAAATAGGAAAAGTGTTCACTAATGTTGGTTATCAATGGAGACCTACTGGAAGGAAATTCACCTTAAGTGGAAAGTGCCCAATGACTAGGATCACTAACTCCAAAGTTGTGCCTATTAAGAGGTGGAGACCTACTGGTAGAATGTTCCCAATAGAAGCACTTAGTACCACTCCTAGTTCTAGTGCATCAAAATGTGAAAATTCCAGTGAGATATCTGTAACATATGATAATCCAATATTTGTGTGTGCTAACCAAACGGACCCCAACTGTTTGTGGGGCTCCAACTTTTTCAGTTATCCACCATTGTCTGGTTTCAAATGCAGGTCGTACAAATCATCCTTTGGTATTTGGACTCAGGCTGCTCAAAACATATGACTGGAGATCGCTCACGGCTCAAGAATTTCGTGGATAAGTTTATTGGTACGGTTAGATTTGGGAACGACCATTTTGGATCGATAATGGGTTATGGTGATTATGTCTTTGGAGACAGTGTGATATCTAGAGTTTACTACGTGGAAGGACTTGGGCATAATCTATTTTCTGTGGGTCAATTCTGTGATTCAGATCTTGAAGTTGCTTTCAGAAAGCACACCTGTTTTGTTAGAGAATTAGATGGTGTTGATCTTCTCAAGGGGAGTCGAGGCACTAATCTTTATACCATCTCTATCGAAGACATGTTACGGTCCTCTCCAATTTGCTTGCTCTCTAAAGCCTCCAAGAACAAATCATGGTTGTGGCATCGTCGTTTAAACCATTTGAACTTCGGTACCATCAATGAACTTACACGTAAGGATCTTGTTCGAGGCTTGCCCAGACTTAAGTATGAAAAAGACCATTTGTGTTCCGCATGTCAAATGGGCAAGAGCAAAAAGCACACCCATAAACCCAAGACTGTCAATTCTATCATGGAAGTTCTACATACTCTTCACATGGATCTCTGTGGACCAATGATGATTCAAAGTATCAATGGAAAGAAATATGTGCTTGTGATTGTTGATGATTACTCTCGTTTCACGTGGGTAAAGTTTCTCCGATCTAAAGACGAAACTCCGGAAACCATCATCAAACTCATCAATGTTACAAGTTCGTCTCAACAAAACAGTTAGATTCATTCGTACTGATAATGGAACGGACTTTGTGAACAAACAACTTACTCAATTTTATGAAGGTGTCGGAATTAGTCATCAAAATAGCATTCCACGCACTCCTCAACAAAATAGAGTCGTTGAAAGACAGAATCGCACTTTAGTTGAAGCTGCTAGGACTATGCTCATCTTCTCCAAAGCTCCTATGTTTCTTTGGGCTGAGGCAATTGCAACTGCATGCTACACACAGAACCAATCCTTGATACATCCTCTTCACTGCAAGACTACATATGAACTGGTTCATGGCAGAAAACCCAACCTTTCGTTTCTTCGAGTATTTGGTGCACTGTGCTATCCAACTAATGACAGTAAAGACCTTGGGAAGCTCAAGGCCAAGGCCGACATTGGTTTCTTCGTTGGATATGCTCCAGAGCGAAAGGGGTACCGAATCTACAACAAACGTATCAGAGACATAATGGAAATGATCCACGTTACTTTCGATGAGCTGACTGAGCAACTGGTTCCTGGACAATCTAGTTCTGGACCCGTACCTAACCTTTTGTCTCCTGGACCAATAAGCTCCAGGCTTGTACAGAATCCCACTACTGCTGCTCCTTTTGTACCTCCTACAAGTGAAGATTGGAAGAAACTGTTTGACCCAATGTTTGATGAATACTTTGAACCTCAACAGATGAATGCTCCTGAAGCTCCAGTGGTTCAACCTCTAGGTGGGGTAGTGAATGTCCAAGTTGATAATGACGGTCCATCCACTTCGTTGTCATGGGATCCTGAAGCCCCCACCATCAATCAATCGGTTACCACCTCTAATATCCAACCTTCACTAGTACAGCAAGTGGCAACTGTAGATAATTCGTCTGAAGTAAATCCTTTTGCTCCAGCTGATAATGAGCCATTTGTTAACATCTTTGCCCCTGAATCGTCAAATGATGCCACATCCTCCAACGAATCTAACACGGCTACCTCAGTTCCCTATCCTCAACCCCATGAATACCTTAGAAAATGGACCAATGATCATCCTATAGACAACATTATTGGAAACCCTTCGCGTCCAGTATCTACCCGCAAGCAACTTGCAACCGATGCATTGTCGTGTTTCTTCAATTCTGTCCTCTCTAAAGTTGAACCAAAAAACGTCAAGGATGCAATGTCTAAACATTCATGGTTCACTGCAATGGTGGACGAGATTCATGAGTTTGACCGACTGGATGTGTGGGAATTAGTACCACCTCCCGATTGTGCTATGATCATTGCTCTCAAATGGATATTTTAGGTCAAACTTGATGAGCATGGAGATGTATTGAAAAACAAGGCTAGGCTTGTGGCAAAAGGATATCGACAAGAAGAAGGTATAGACTTTGAGGAATCCTTCGCACCTGTTGCGAGAATTGAAGCCATAAGAATATTTCTCGCAAATGCTGCAAGTCAAAACATGGTGGTTTATCAAATGGATGTCAAGACTGCATTCTTAAATGGCGATCTAAAAGAGGTGGTGTATGTATCTCAACCCGAAGGTTTTATGGATCCAGAACGCCCTAATCATGTGTATCGGTTAAAGAAGGCTCTCTATGGGCTTAAGCAAGCACCTAGGGCGTGGTACGACACCTTGTCTAAATTTCTTCTGGCTAACAAATTCTCCAAAGGCGTCGTGGATCCTACACTCTTTACCAGAAAAACGGGCAAAAACCATCTTCATGTACAAATCTATGTTGATGACATCATATTTGCCTCCTCTGATCCCAATGAATATGATCGTTTCTCCCAAGAGATGAGTTCTGAATTCCAGATGTCTATGATGGGTCAAATGTCTTTCTTTCTAGGATTGCAAATCTCTCAAAATCCCAATGGCATCTTCATCAATCAATCCAAATACGCCAATGAAATTCTGAAGAAATTTGGATTCGACTCCTGTGATTCAGTTGATACTCCTATGATTGAAAGATCAAAACTAGATGAAGATGATGTGGGAATTCCGGACGAACAAACCATGTATCGAAGCATGATTAGCTCCTTAATGTATCTTACCGCTAGCAGACCAGACCTTCTATTTGCAGTTTGCATGTGTGCTCGGTATCAATCCAAACCCACCAAGAAATATCAGGAAGCTTTCAAGAGAGTCTTTCGATACCTTAAAGGAACAATCCACATGGGCCTTTGGTACCCTAAGGAAACTTCTATGGCTCTCACAACATATTCTGATGCTGATCATGCGGGATGTCAAGACACTCGCCGCAGTACATCTGGGGGTGCATAGTTTTTGGGCAATAAGCTAGTCAGTTGGTCATCAAAGAAACAAATGAGTACATCTATCTCCTCCACAGAAGCTGAATACATTGCCATGTCATCTTGCTGTACTCAGATCTTATAGATGCGATCTTAACTTTCAGACTATGGCTTCATATGCAACAAGATTCCCATGTACTGTGACAACAAAAGTGCACTTGCACTCTGCTGCAACAATGTCCAGCATTCAAGGACTAAGCACATTGACATTCGACATCACTTCATCAGGGAGCAAGTTGAGAAAGGAATTGTGGAACTTTACTTCGTGAGGACTGAGTTTCAGCTAGCTGATATCTTCACCAAAGCACTTTTTAGGGACCGATTTCACTTCATTCTCCCACGCCTTGGTATGAAGAGTCTCATGCCTGAGAATCTCATCAGTCTTCAGGAAGATCAGGAGGAGTAAAGGGGTTGCTTCACATATCCTTTGTATATACTCTTTACACAAAAAGAAATTAGAAAAATATAAAATTACAAAAAACCCATAAAAATTTGAAAAACTACAAAAATACAAAAACACTCTTCTCACGACATGTCTCTTGTGTAATCAATATTATGTACACTTCTAGAAATGTCATTCAATAATGACACAGAATCATACATATGCTTGAGCAAGAGTTTTTCGGTTTCAAATAAAGTTCTTTTCAAAAACATGTCGTATCTCAAAACATTCTTAAATATATGGCTTGTAGTCATTTCATGCTACAACCCGGACTTCACAAATATGGCTTACAGTTACTTCAGACTGTAACCCGGACTTCAAAAATATGGCTTGCTATTACTTCAGATAGCAACCCGGTTTTCAAAAATGAGGAAAACACGTCGCCAAAAAGACGGTTGTTCCTAGCAAAGGGTGCCGTTTATCCGAGCGTGAATTACTTTATATTCATGCACCCTCGACCTAATGTACGTTTCAGTGCATTATTTCTTGATAAAGAAGAGAAGTCTTCTTTTTATCGCCAAATACTTTCCCTTCTATGATTTTTCCGGAGAGTATTTGTGCAAAACTTGGTGGTACCATGAGATTTTGAATGAAAATCAAATTGAATCTAAATCTTTGATAAAAATTTTCACTCAATCAATGACATAACATATTTATGTTTTAAACATCCGTCATTGATTGAGGGGGAGAATGATTTTCTCAAAATTTTATGTATCATCAAAACTCCCGACTTTGTACAAAAGCAACAAAATGATTGGTGATGGTTATGTGTCAGAATGAGTACATTTTAAAAGAGTTTTCGTTAAAACTTTGAATCTTTTGTAAACCCTTTAAATCTGACACATAACAACCTCCCTCACAGTTTGAGGGGGAGCATGTAAAGGGTTCCTTTTATCAGAAAATATTAAAACTGACCGCATTTCTCTCCCAAAACGTTTTCTAACTTATTTAAATCAAATGGGATACAAAATATCAAAAGATTTGAAATTTTTGATCGGATGAGAGAATGTGATTTAAATATGGAATTTGATAATCAAATGTGATCTTTTGGACTCAATAAATGTGCTCCCACATATGTGCTAAACTCTTTCGTATATCGATGCACATATTGAGGGGGAGCAAAAGGCGTTTGTGGAAGCTATACCAAAGACCGACCATTTATCTTTATGCATGGAGTTATAAGGACGGTTAAGGTTAGGTATGAGTTCCCATGATCCACCAGAACCGGAAGGATCTTCCCAGGGACAATTCTCTAGATAGATTAGAAGTCCTTAGGAATGATTGAAAAAGAAAGGGAGTAAAGTGAGAAAGGGAAGAGTGCGGACTGAGATAGAGCTAGGACTGGAACAAACCCAACAAGGTTCTAGTGGTGAAGTCTCGGTAAGCACTGAAGGGGTGGAAGAATGAAAAAGAAATGTAATGAGAAAGGGTGAAAAGAAATAGCCCTCCATATATTCAACCTTAGGGCAGAAACCGGGTTCAATGCATAATCTACTGGCGGTTACTAAGGTAACACCGGTATTGAAGACAAGACGTCATGGACCCAGTGACGCACTGCACTAAACTTCCCAACCACTCAAGTTCTCTTAAAAGAGCTTGTTTCAATCTCACGGGGAACCCTGTGCAATGTATCGACCGCTCATTGCGAGCTATGTTGATACCTAAAATAGGAGACGCCTCCCCAATCTCCAGGAGCGGATCAAAACACACTATTGAGTCTAGAGCCATGAGATCATCCATAAATCTCAATAGGACACACATTCCAAATATGCTTATTGTTTCACACAATGTGGAAAATAAGATGAAATATTTAGAGCCCTACGCATTATCCTTGTGGTATTGCCAGAACATCCGAGTGATATGAAAATATTCACAATGACGATGGAAATCCTTCTAGAGCGAACATCTTTCAAGCTCTTGGTAGGTGACATGTGAGATCCATTTTGGATCAATGATCAAGAGACAACTGGAAAGCAACGATGGTGCGATTCTAAATTGAATCAAACTTGTTCCAGGATATGGATTGACGGATACTTTTGCTAAAACCTCTCAATGTGCTCACCAACTAATCTTTCGAGCACAGTGATTGTGTACAATATCTTTCAAACAAAAGTATTTTTGATGGAAATGTGATTCAAAGTACAAAACTCTCGTCTTGTCTCAAAAATGTTTATCCTAGGACACACAAGTGATTTCTATAAATCTATTTCTCATCAATCCGTGAATATTCATTCACCGATTCACTCTATCGTGTTGTATGCTTTGAGACGTTCCGGTATGAGAACATGCTAAGTATGAAGATTCCAAAGTGGATTCTTTGGAAAATTTATTACTACAAGCTGGAAATTCCTGTCAAGGAGAGTCCTCTTTAAAGAGACTCTACCTGATCACAGGTCGGTTTTCACAAAACCGGAGGGTAGTCTATCCTCACAGAATGAATGACAAAGCCATATTCGTTCTCTATCTTTATTGCTAACTGTTTTATTTCAGGGACACATATAAAGATGGCGTTGATGGCTGCAGTTTCCTGCTGAATCGGGTCAATCCATACCTCATGCTCATACATCCTCCACACTATCAATGAAGATGAGAGACTTGCTACAACAAATGTTGAGGGACTACTAACAATGTTTCCGCAACTCTGATTAGAAAGTCTCCTGATCCACAAACTCCAATGCAACGTTTCCAGATACAGAAGGGTGTGAGCATGATGGTCCTTTGTCACTACATCACATGAAGGCAATACAACCATGGATGAGCTTAGAGATTTACTTTGGCTGATGATCTCAAAGAAGCTCAAAAGATCACACATCACAAAGGAATTCAAATCACAAGTTCGCTTGCTTGAAGTACAAAGTGTGTAGAAAAGTGAAGAATCAGATCCTACGAGCTACAATGACTAAAGAATGCTTAAAGACCAAAGATCTTAATTTCAAAGGTGACCTCGCTTAGGGGGAGATTGTTAGGAATACAAATATTCCTGTAAAAGTCTCGGTCACCTAATGATTGTAATAGCATTAAGTTAGCTCGTAGTTGTTTGTTTATTAGTTAATTAGTATTAGTTTAAGCAACACCGTGGAAGAAGGACGGGTCTTCACCCACTGTATGCCTGATCCACAGCCCGGGTGTGGGCGTTTATGTTGTAAGTATAAATACCCCTCTCCACATGTGGAGAGGGTTGGACCTTCACTTAATCTCAATCTAATATTTCATTTTACTCTCAAGGTTCCTCTCCTCCTTATTTCACCAACGCCACACAAATCACTAGTGGAACCATGTTTCCAACATAGTTAGTATTCTACAATCTGTGTTAAGGGCTGTGTATGGTGTTGTTCTTGTTTGATGTATGCTCTATATATCCTAATTGACTCAGAGAAATCTTAATCAAACAGTGTTACTTATGAAGAAGTCAATTTGACACTTGACTTTCTTTATCTGTTTACTGAGAGATTATTAGATCCTCAAACTTTACATAATTGTTTAAATGTTGTTTATCTTTGTTTATTTCATGTCCTTATTGCTTAATTTAACATATTCAGTAAGTAGGATAGGATCTAAATTCGTTTAAGTCAACATATCAATACTTGGTAAAAGTCAAAATTTCTTGATAAAAAGTTTTTGAATAAACTTGACAATTTTATTCTGAGCTATTTATTAAGATACAAGACTTATTCTTGTAGGATATTATACTTTTGTTGCTGATCTTTATTAAGGTATTTTTGTTAGTTTTTTGTAGTTAGGTTAAACTGCTTATTTAATAGCTTTTATTTGCTACTTTTTCATAATCTTGCCTTGTGCACTAAGTTGCATGTCATTTTCATTAGCTTTAATTTTGATCTCCAGTGCATGAAAGTGTGAGATTATTGTTGTTTTCATAAGACTTACTGGCTAAACTTGATATTTGATTGCTTAATGTTCATTTAACTGCTTAATTAAACTGCTTATCTTGTCAATCAAAACTTCAACATTTAACCAAGTACACTGAGCAATCAGTGTACTTAGACCAACTTCATAAGCTTGTGGAAAGCTAATTATTGGACTTAAGTTTGTGACCCTTAGCTTTTTAGGAAGCTTAGTTATCAAACTCACTGGAATTAGTCTTATCCTAGGCTTCTCAGCTTATGTGATAAGCTATACTTGGTTTTTCATTTTGCTAAAAATCACATTTAATACTGAGCAATCAGTATATAAGTGCTTGTTTCATGAGTATTTATAGTGCTCATTAGTCAGCCTAAGCTTGTAATTTTTGACTTTTTGATAAGCTAATCCACCAGTCTCAAGGTTTTTAAGCTTAATCTTCATTTTCAGGCTTATCTTATAAGCCTGCAAACAAGATTTAAACTTGTCCCTTTCCCGAGTATGCTAGTCAAACATCATACGCAACCATACTTCATAAGCTCACAAAAAGCTTATCTGATGGATCTAGCTTGTGAAATTTAGTTCCATGTGGAGCTTATCCACTTATATTTAAGATCCAGTGCTTAATTCTTAGCTTGCAGCTTATTTACATGTGCTGCAAGAAGCTTTTTGTTTGTCCCGTTCTTGGAATACACTGAGCAATTCAGTGTAATCAAGCCTACTTCATAAGCCCCTCAAAAGCTCTCCTGTAGACCCCACAGGTTGAGCTTTGGCTTTTTGGATAGCCTCCCAGGTAAGCTTCTTGGATCAGAAGCTCTTTTTGATCCCTGAGCTTATTTGTGGGTCCCACTAAGGGCTGCAAAGTCCTTCTTTTGGCCTGCAAGGGGTGTTTGGAACAAGCAGTACCTTGGATTGCTTATTTGCTTATTTAAAGCTTATTAGCTTAATCCTTGGTACGACCTTGCTTGTTTCCTATCCATAAGCTTGTACACATCTGTCTTTTTCTTTAATTTCCTTCGTATAGCTTTTTCCAAGCTTATTATGAGCTTATGACTTCAGTGTGAGCCAAAAGCTTATCTGAATAAGTCATAAGCCCATAATTTGCTTATTTCTTAGTTTGTAAAGTTTTGTTTTCATTAAACTTTGTTATTTCCAGTATGTATTAAGTTCCATAAAAAGAAAATACCAAAAACAAATTTAAAGCTAAGTGATAGCTTCTATTTAGAAGCTTTATTGCTTATTTGCATAACTGATGAGAAAATAAGCTTGTACTGAGCTTATTTGGTTTTTCTAAAAAGTTTTCCTTTATTAAAGTTTCTTATTTTTGCTTGTTTCATAGGTTTGTAAAAAGAAAAAAAAAAATAAAATAAAAAAATAAAAAAATATTTGGCAAAACTGGGGTGTGTGGGATTCGAACCTGGGACCTCAAGGATAGTATAACATGCTTAATACACACACCCCCTTCCAACTGCTCTGGGGCACCAGTTCCGTAAGCCTCTACATCATTTAGATACTTATGGTTGTTGTAGCCATTTTGCTTATTTAAAGCTGTTTGGCTTATTCCAGCTTATTGGAATAAGCTGTTGACCCCAGCTTATTTTTCCCAGTCACTTTATCAGTAAATATACTTTCTATAATTTTTTCACATTTTTTTACTGTTCATATGATAATTTTTAGATTTAATTTTAATTAAATTATTTTAAATTTAAAAAGTAAAAAATAAATTAGTTTTAGTATTTAATTTTTATCCTAGATAATTTTTATAATTTTTCTAACTTTTATAAGTTATTAAGCATATGTAAAAATTACTTTTGCAATTTTCACTTTTAATTTTATAATTTTTAGATTTAAATTAGTATATTTAACTTTTATTTAACAATTAAGTAATTAATTAAGAAATAGCTTAAATTAATTGTAAAAATAATTTTATAATTTTTTTAGGATTCTTGTGATGGTTAATTAGATTTATAAAAATCTTCTTAATTATCTAAGTCTTTTCAGTATTTGTAATAATTTAAATCAAGTTAATAAAGTAATTAAAAAATAGTAATTAATTAATAATAAATATATAAATAGTGTGAAAAATATATTTTTAGTTTTAAAATAAGTTTTATAATATTTTAGATTTTTCTAAGTTTTAATTTTATTTTTCTAGACTTATTTTACATTTTCTTATTATTTAGTGTAATATTAAATAGTTTAAAATAGTTATTAATTAATAATAATTAATTAAATAGTTGTAAAAATAATTTTAAATTTCCAATAATTTTCTTATATTATTATGATTGTAAAAATATAATTTTCATATCCGTAGACATTTTATTTCTTAAAACTCACGTTTTATTTCGTACGTTTACGTTTATTTAAATATAAACGTACATTTTTATATCCTTTTACATTTTTAGGTTTTCTTATCTTTTAAATAAGTTTGTAATTAACAAGTAGGGTAAAATCTATAGAATATCAACGAACTTACAGAATTGTCCCAGATTGATTAATCAACTAATTTATTACCAGATTGAACAATAATTTTGAAAGTTTAGTTCTAATATGAACAATTTTGCCACATAGTTTGGCGTCGTTAGTCCCTCCACCACTAACGCTTGTTAAGTGTTTTTTGAGTAAATTACACCGTTCGTCCTTGTGGCTTGCGTTGACTGGCGTCGTTAGTCCCTTGACCAAAAAAACTGCACCGTTCGTCCTTTTTTTTTTACGTTTTCATCTGTTTTTTTCGTTTTCGTCTGTATTTTTACATTTCCTTCGTTTTTTACGTTTTCATCCTTTTTTTTTCGTTTTCGTCTGTATTTTTACGTTTTCCTCCGTTTTTTTTACGTTTTCAACCATTTTTTTTACGCTTTCAACCATTTTTTTTACGTTTTCATCCGTTTTTTTCCGTTTCGTCTGTATTTTTACGTTTTCCTCCGTTTTTTTACGTTTTCAACCATTTTTTTACGTTTTCATCCGTTTTTTTCGTTTTCGTCTGTATTTTTACATTTCCATCCGTTTTTTTTTCGTTTTCGTCTGTATTTTTACGTTTTCCTCTGTTTTTTTACGTTTTCAACCATTTTTTTTACGTTTTCATCCATTTTTTTTACGTTTTCATCCATTTTTTTTCGTTTTCGTCTGTATTTGTACGTTTTCCTCCGTTTTTTTTCTCGTTTTCATCCGTTTTTTTCGTTTTCGTCTATATTTTTACGTTTTCCTCCGTTTTTTTACGTTTTCATCGGTTTTTTTTCGTTTTCGTCCGTATTTTTTACGTTTTCAACCATTTTTTCGTCTGTTTTTTTACGTTTACCTCCGTTTTTTTACGTTTTCAACCATTTTTTACGTTTTCATCCGTTTTTTTTCGTTTTCGTCTGTATTTTTACGTTTTCCTCTGTTTTTTTTCGTTTTCATCCGTTTTTTTCGTTTTGGTCTGTATTTTTACGTTTTCCTCCGTTTTTTTACGTTTTCAACCATTTTTTTTACGTTTTCATCCGATTTTTTTCGTTTTCGTCCGTTTTTTTCGGTTTCGTTTGTATTTTTACGTTTTCAACCATTTTTTTACGTTTTCCTCCGTTTTTTTCCGTTTTCATCCATTATTTTTTGTTTCCCAAAAAAAATAGACGGAAACGAAAAAAAACTGTCAAAAACGTAAAAAAATAGACGAAAAAATGGTTGAAAACGTAAAAAATACGGACGAAAACAAAAAAAATTGATGAAAACGTAAAAAAACTGAGGAAAACGTAAAAATACAGACGAAAACAAAAAAAACGGATGAAAACGTTAAAAAATGGTGGAAAACGTAAAAATACAGACGAAAACGAAAAAAACCGATGCAAACGTAACAAAACGGAGGAAAACATAAAAATACAGACGAAAACGAAAAAAACGGATGAAAACGAAAAAAAAACGGAGGAAAACGTAAAAATACAGACGAAAACGAAAAAAACGGATGAAAACGTAAAAAAAATGGTTGAAAACGTAAAAAAACGGAGGTAAACGTAAAAAAACAGACGAAAAAAATGGTTGAAAACGTAAAAAATACGGACGAAAACGAAAAAAAACCGATAAAAACGTAAAAAAACGGAGGAAAACGTAAAAATACAGACGAAAACGAAAAAACGGATGAAAACGAAAAAAAAAATGGAGGAAAACGTAAAAGTACAGACGAAAACGAAAAAAATGGATGAAAACGTAAAAAAAATGGTTGAAAACGTAAAAAAACGGAGGAAAACGTAAAAATACAGACGAAAACGAAAAAAAACATAAAAAAATGGTTGAAAACGGATGAAAACGTAAAAAAAATGGTTGAAAACGTAAAAAAAATGGTTGAAAACGTAAAAAAAACGGAGGAAAACGTAAAAATACAGACAAAAACGAAAAAAAACGGATGAAAACGTAAAAAACGGAGGAAAATGTAAAAATACAGACGAAAACGAAAAAAAGGATGAAAACGTAAAAAAAAGTACGAACGGTGCAATTTTTTTGGTCAAGGGACTAACGACGCCAGTCAACGCAAGCCACAAGGACGAACGGTGTAATTTACTCAAAAACACTTAACAAGCGTTAGTGGTGGAGGGATTAGCGACGCCAAACTATGTGGCAAAATTGTTCATATTAGAACTAAACTTTCAAAATTATTGTTCAATCTGGTAATAAATTAGTTGATTAATCAATCTGGGACAATTCTGTAAGTTCGTTGCTATTCTATAGATTTTACCCTTAACAAGTAAATATCTTAAGTTTGTTTAATTTGCATTTAAGCCGCTAAGGCATGCAAATCCATCTTTTGTTATAATCCCCCCTTTGTTTTTGTACGTTTACGTTTAATTGAACCTAAACGTACGTTTGTATAACCTTTTACATTTTAGGGTTTCTGATTACACGTTTTTACTGGTATAGCTGTGACAGAGCTATTGCTATTCACATTCCTAGTGTTAGTCACTTAGATTCCTGTTTGTATATTCAACATCAACAGATCACACATTAGTTGTATTACAGATTTCACACCTCGTTGGGACATAACGACCTGGGAATATTCTATACTCCTTGGATCATAATTGCATTTCCTCCCAGGCTGTTTGACTTTTATTATCGACCATTCACAAGTGGTTGAGAAATAAAGTTAGCTAGTTTAGGAGGAATCACTATACTTCATGCTCATATAGGTAGTTCCTTTCAATCATGCCCTGCTTGCACTTTTTCAAAAGAACTATTAAGAAGATAAACTTCAACCTCTTTATCTTGCAGGTCCAAACACATTCCTTGGGATAGTATATCATATGTTCCAATCTCTAAGTGTGAGCTTTCCACATTGAATTCAACTTCTAACATTGTATTAGAAGGGAATTGGGTGTCTCACCATTAGAGAATTTAAACGGACTTTATTTCATCTCTATTCCGACTTTGTGCACTAAGTCTCTTGCAAACCAGTTTGTTAGGTGGTAAGCTATATCTTTTGCTATAACAAGCATCAAACATGGTGGCTTTGACTTATGAATATAAACGTATATTCATTAACAAGCATTTCAACCATATACTTCTTTAAACTAAGAAGCATCAAATAAACTATCTTGATGTCATCATTGGATACGTTGCGCAACGTTTGTCCTTTGATCCCAAAACTATCTCTACCAAGCGTAAAATCCATCGCTTGTAGTTTCATAGTCTCCTTGATCATTTATCCAACAAGCATCAATTTATCTTTATATTATTTTAAGGATTCTCGTTGTATTTCAAAACATTAATCAATGTTTTCACCAAATATGGTAAGTACTGATCTGATCTGATTCAACATGCTAATGCATGTTCATTCAAATGATTTTTATATACTTCAAAACCATGTCCCGTTTAAGGATAAAATAGAATTAGATCCATGTGCAACGACATCAATTTATACATTCCATTAACCATCATCACCAATAAATATATACCGTACATTACTGTATTTGTGATTCTTAGCAATGGGTACAAATCCTACTGAATCACTTGTCAATTAATAATGGATAATGAAAACATAACTCCAAGTACATGTATTGTCTAAGTATTATATCAATACTTAATACACCAAATAGAGTTCATTGATATCACTTTTTGACTAAAGCAAATTAATGAAACCATATCAATAATTCAGTTACATGCCAAGTCAGTGTGGTTGTCCTCCTATCATGCACACATGAAAACAAAAACTTATTCATCTATCCACGATTCGGAAAGATGAATTCATTACACGTACAGTGACATATATCCACCCTTGTCATTGTAAGTAACAAATATGCACGAAACCATTATCACTTATATATGTTTCATAAATAAGTTGATAAAGCATGTAACACAAATATCATCCATGATGATAATTGATAAATAAATTGTAACTACAAGACGCAAGATAAGTCATTCTTATCTATTACTACTAATAGTCTCTAGCAATATTAATTTGTTGTACTTCATAAAAGGACTTGTTTACTTGCTCTTACATTTCACTTTTCATGAAATCAATAACTGTTTTTCATTTAATTAATGAAATTTTTAGTTATTAGTGACCAAGGCATCACGTTACTAAAACATGACCAATAAGAATAAAGGAACATTCTCATTCATTTAGTCAATCCGAACAAAATTACAAATAACTCTGCAATTTTATTGTTCCTACTATGCCCAAACAAATCAAAGGAAATTGCAGGCCAAGATACTCATCACGCATACCACATAATCACATATGCGTGCATATATCCATTTATACAGATAGCCTTCAATTGTGACAAAATTATGCATAGAATCCTCATTATGTACTACTAGTTATAATACCCGTGCACGCACAGGATTTTGATATAAAACTTTTATTATGTATTTAATACTGAATATATTGTCTTAAAATGTATTGAACTGTACATTTATTCATCTAGTATAAAACATGGAACTTTTAGATGGATCATATTTACTTTAGATGTTATTTTCCGTTTTTTTTTTCTTTTTTTTTTTTAAATAATGTATATCAATGACGCATCTAAAGACTTGATGCAAAACTATTACGATCCACTGCTTATGAATCTTCTATTTTCACCCTCTTTTTACACGTTAGTTGTTTTTATTGATGTAAACAAATAGCATAACACGATTTGCATTTTGATGATACCATTACAAAATGTACATATTATTTGATTGTAACTTTTTTAAAGTCGTGCGGTCCATTTGATGATCTCTCTGTCAATTATTTGTTAGTCTGTTAAAGTTATTATGTTTGGGTTCTTGTATAACTAATACTTTTATAAATAAGTTTTTTACTGAAATGAATAGAAGGGGAGTGTTGATGACTCGTGACATAGAGTGATAATGTCTTATTTGCCAATGGTGATTTGTATATATTGCCTTGATACTGTTTTGTTAATCACCACACATAAATTGAGTCTATATTTTAATTTCTTAAACAAAAATAGATAATGAAGCTTTTGGTAATACTATATTATGTTGTTAGTTATATTATGGACTATTATATCACGCCTGTATAATATGTTGAGCTATTGCAAGTTGAAAGTATAGCAATAACACCAATAAAGTTGACCATTATGAAACAGGTCGGGAAAGTTAAACTATCATTTACAAATATTTACATAAAAAATTATGCTCGATTCAGTATTGACTTGTACAACTTTTTAGACCATATCATAATGGACCTAATAAATCTAACGTATGCCTACTGTGTGGATGTTAAAATTTTGAAAATTGTAATATCAATATACACTATATGAAAAATATTAATTATACTTCCAAAAACTCACTAATAACACCTCTTGAAATTAAATTTAGTTGTACAAACTATACTAAACTTCACACTTCACTTAAGATACATCGAGAATGAAACTTCAAGTAAAATGTAAAGCTTTATGTATTCTTTTGTAGAAGTACCTTTGGCGGAACATCTTTCGACTTATCCCAACGTAACCATCATTTTGCAATGACAACCTCTATCGATAAAAAACACAAAAAAATTAAATTCGAAGCCCTATTTGTTAGATATTGCAATATATGATTCTCGTTTTACACGTTTAGCATTATACCATAGATCATTTAAACTGATTTTGCTCGATGTTGAATGTCGTTTCACGTGTTCTGGTGCCTTTCCCAAATGCCTCTCCATTAGGAAGAAAGATGTGACTGGTATAACCGTACAAAGATGTAGCTCCAGTCCCATAGCTTACACATCAGTATTCCAAGTTAAAACCTATATTTAGCTCATCGTTTACTACCGGTCTATATAAAGTCCAAAATTAATGTAAAGAACATTAATAAAATATTAAAACCTACCCTTTTACAAATGACCTTAAAATAGATGAATTATCATCCAAAAAAACCATTAAAACAATCGAATCTCCATAACCCGATCAAACTTAGAACTTAATAAATATTCAAGATTTAAACAAAGAATTAGATCAAATGTGATCAATAATTTTGACTTTAGAAATTTGAACATTTTGTTTATAAATCCACAACTTACATCAACATTTAGTGTCTTATTCGATACTCATTAGTTCTGGCTTCTAAAATATTAATAAAGTATCGAAATGATCAGTAAAATACATTAATTAAAATCCAAAATTCAAAATTTACTCCAACAACAAATTAGGGTTTTCAAATTAATCATCAAACATCAATTCACATATATATGATGCACTAAATTCAGTTCAGCTTAATTTAAATTCAAAATCTTAAATTTAAAAAAGATGTGTTCTGAAATCTAACAATAGTCTCATTAAGCTCACAGCTACTTTAAAGTCATTAATATCAAATCTTAACCTATAAATTATCAGCTTAAGTTAGATTTTACCCACTTAATAATCTAATGTTCCGTAAAGTTTTTTAAAAATGTTTTTCCAGATATCTGTATATAAACTTTAAATAATAATTACATGAGTCGTTGTTATTAGTACAATCACGTATATTTGATATCATGTTATACAAAATGTGCGAGTTTAGTAGCACGAGCGTTGTCGTTGTTATAAGTTAAAATATATACGTATATAAACTTTTATTTAGCAGACATAGATGTTATGGTCGATATTGTTGTTTAACTTTTAACAATTGGTATCATGTTGTACGAAATATGCGAGTTTAGTAGCACATAATGAGCTGATGAAGTTAAAATATACTCCGTAAAGTTTTTTAAAAAATGTTTTCAGGATATCCATATATAAACTTTAAATAATAATTACATGAGTCGTTGATATTTATATTACCGTTAATAATAATTTAGCCGTATTTAATATTCAAATCTATGTACGCATAGATTAAACTTTTAAATAGGTTATTATGAGTCTTTATTTAATGACATAGTAAAAAAATATTTTAATAGATGAATGTTTAAAACTAATATTTATTTTAAAAATATTTAACTTATATTAAACCTAATTCGTATATTTATAAAATTTTGTAAGTTTAATGGATGGAAGTCTCAAGCCAATACTAATACTCATGTAATTGCAAACAAAGTTTATATTATAAAATGTATGAGGTATAAAGTGTAAGGGTTATTTGTTTATTATTTAAAGTTATTATAAAATATGGAGATTTATAATTTTACACTTAACTCCATATAGTATATTTAAAATTCAACCACTAATGTTTTATTAATTACCTCCTCTTTTTTTAAGTTTTTATTTTCATAAATTTGACACCTATATTTTCATGTGTTTTTTTCGGCAATCAAATTCTTCACCAAATTTTTTACAGTTTGACCAAAATCAATTCAATTTTGACTTTTTATTAGCCAATCATATTGCTTGATTTCGCCTATGTGTCAAAATCGAGCTTTCCTATTGGTCCAATTTTTTTTCTCATAAGATTGTTTTGTTAAAAAAACTTCGAAATGATGTAATTCTTTTATTATATAAAAGATTAGCATAAACATGATTCATATATCAACGAATATAATTCTCGATCAGTTTTCAAATTCATTTGAGGCATAATCATATCAACAAACCAACACTTAAGTTAATCATGTTAATATAAAGGTTAATCAATAAGCATATAGACACAAGTTTTATAACCATTATAAACATTTCAGTGACTATAAATAATTAACTCGACTAAACAAGGACATATGATTTAATGAGGCCCAATAAAATGAATCATATTAAATTACATGTTAACACACGTATCATGTAATCCATATCTATATCCATCATAATCCAATATTAATAAATATTGCTGAGTAATAGAGATTGTGTACCGTAACTCCGTAAGTATGGTTAATACGCATCATAAAGCCCACCATTTTGAAAGACATTTCATGTAATAACAGTTGTAATTCATGCAAATGATCAGATTCCTATATCACCTTTTCTTGTTCCACTGAATTAAAGTGAATGTTTTAACATCTTTTCTCGGTTCACCCAATCATGATTATCACTAACAAAATATTGTATCAGATAATATGATTAATCATATCCTTCACATAATCAGTGTTCGTCATCTTCAATAATTGATTCGATCTTTGTAGGGGATAACTGTAATCAACGAACCCAACCGGACGAACACAACCGGACGAACACAACCGGATATTTTTTGAATCTCTGAAAGGCGTGTGAACACTTTCAGATCGAATCAATTCGGTGGTTCCCCCGAATTATTCAATCGGATACAATTAAGAGATTGAGAACGTTTTGAATGCTTGTGTTTGAGATTCATGAAGAGAAAAAACATGACAAAAAAAAAAAGCGTAACTTTTATAAATCAGGGATTAGGGCTCCTTTTATGCAGGTTTTTCCAAGGGTTTCAAAGTTGTCAAAATTAGTCCCTTGAGTTCTGAAAATTTAATTTTCTAAGGAACTTTTACCATAACAACTTGGACCCTAATGCCTCCGGACCCCCGTCCCTTAGGAGCTTCGCCCCTAAGATCATAATAAATTAAAATAGGCGTACACTCCGCACCTCCAAGCCTAAACGATGTATTATTATGATTAAATTGATCAAACTTCCATCATTGTTTGTATTCATCATTACCAAATATTCCTGAAATCTATTGAAATAAACGTTTTTCCATAAAACTCTATGAACTCACCAACCTTTGTGTTAACACTTTTAAGCATGTGTATCTCAGGTAATTTAACGGAGCAGGACAAGACACGGAGTGGGCATTTATTACTCTGATAAATTAAAACGGTGTAAAAATCAAATATGTCATTCTTTCAAGCCTTTATATCTTTTAATAAGATTTTAAATCAAATGGTTTATCTTTTATCAAAAATATTATTGGAATGACAAATAACTTTCAAAACGCTTCTTTTAATCCGTTTTATGAGATTATAACTTCAATCCTCCCCGTAACACCCAAATTACTTTTCCGCTGCTACAAACTTAAATTTGGGGGTGTTACATCTTCTATATAATACGTTTAACGTTAAGCTAAGAAAAGACCTGGTAAAACGGGACTATATGCATTGGCGAGAGCAAGTTGATAAATGCATATTAAACATTGCACTTGTTCTACATTACATAGCCAGTGAGAATCATCAGATTTACTAAACCTCAAAGACGGGAAAATCAGATGATATTATATTTATAGGTTTATACCTTGAAATCAATGGCAGGTAGAGAAAATCGTAGGTAGTCACTAGGTACCACTATGATTTTCATCAATAGAAGCTAGCAACGTCTTTGAAGTATACCTGATGTACAACAAATGTATTTGAGGTTGATAAAAGCCACACAATTTAGATCTTGAGAAATCAATTTATACCTTAAGAGACAGAGGACTTACTTATTAGGGATTTTTTTTAATCATCAAAGTAGTTCGAGAATCTTCACCTTTAGCAACTTTCTCAAGATCAAGTTAAAAGTGTTTCTCAAGTATGTGTTTACATGCTCTAAGCCGGGCATGCCATCATGTGGATGAGATGGCCCGGTTCAAGTGGGTTACGGGAGATGTGGAGGAGTTTATAGTGGGGATCGCTAGGCCACATGTTGGGAAGGGAGTGGTTCCTTTGGGTCCTTTGGGAGGGGTGGTGGTGGATGATGTTCTCCTTGACCGTATGTTCTCCCTACCTATCACGACCATCAAGAGCATCCCTCATAGTTGTCGTATGGCGTTTTATCATGCTTTAGCTGCTGCTGTGGGTAAGGTGGCGGCTATGCCAACGTCTATTGAGGAGTTAGTAAAACTTTTGTTGTTACCACGTTGCACTTTGCGTGTTTTCAAGCCTTCTAACCGTCAGGAGTGCATCGGCAGGTATGGTATTAGGAAGTCTTTGTAACGGCATAGTATTCAACGGTCGTTGACAACTTGGGGTAGGGATGAATTTTCTAAACTTATCCTATCGCTTTTTGCCCAACCCTTGAGGGGGTCGCGGGAAAGGATGAGCTCGTCTCTGGTCTGATAGCTCAACGGTGTGCACCAATGTTAAACAAAGTTTGAGGAAAGTTGCGGACGGGTATTTCACTAGTGCTGTTAAAATATTATGTTCTTCGGGGGTTGCACCTCTTGGTACGGATACATTGACAGCGTTTTTGGCTAAACATCCCATACCGTCCCCCTCCGGTTATGCCTGTTTCCTTGCTCTTTGAGCCTCCACTTGTTGTGGTGTTGATAACATGTGGGTTTGTGATTGGATGAGCCGTTTTTTATATATGTAAGAGCTCAACATTTTTTACCAATAAGAAAAACATCAGCTTTTATTAATTTTTATGGACTGATAAATTAAAATAATTATATTTCGAAGGATTTCTCTTCAACATTTGTCAAGATCTCTAGTTAATTTTATAAATAATAATAATAATAATAATAATAATAATAATAATAATAATAATAATAATAATAATAATAATAATAATAATAATAATAATAATAATTACATATATACTCATTAAAACTTGAAAAACTCCTTCCTATAGAGTGACATGAAAGCCGGTCTATAGTCCACTATGCTAATGGAACTGTATTTATTTTTTTTCAAAATACAAGTCTTTTATACATAATGTATAAATGTATAATGAAGTTTAATCATGTCTTGAAAAAATATCCAAAGCTTTTTAGTCAGGTGGTAACGTAACTTAAAGGTTGTGATTCAAGTACCGCTTTTAAAAAAATGTCTTAAAACTATATGTAAATATGCAAGTTTTAGTATAAAAAAAATAAAATAAAATAAAAAATAAATAAATAAATAAATAAAACTTTATGTTTATGTTTACACATGCATTTGACCTTTTGATTATTTACTTTTAACTATCTTATCTTGTCTTGTCCCACCGATGATTACATACAAACTTCCCTTTATTATGATCCTGTTTTTGTTTCTTTTTTTTTTCCAAATATTTACATATATCAAGTCACCTTACGTACGACTACATTTGGACTAGATAAAAGAAGACTACATCACAAATTCACTTCATCGAATCACAAGGATTTCTGTCTGCAAGACTATTTCGTGACCAACTTAGTGTAACAAAGAGACCAACATCCTCAATTTTTTTTTCTTTTTTAAAGCATGTAAAACAGTCAAAAATAGGTTTTCGGTTTGCATTTGAATCGATTGCAAAAACGACCATCTTCTCTAAATTTTTTATATGGGACGCG
This sequence comes from Artemisia argyi, assembly GCA_030686995.1. Lineage (NCBI taxonomy): Eukaryota > Viridiplantae > Streptophyta > Magnoliopsida > Asterales > Asteraceae > Artemisia > Artemisia argyi. The sequence goes on along the minus strand of CM060682.1, from coordinate 210,668,543 downwards.
TCCCCTATGAGATATATAGTGTAAAGGGGTGCGACGCGTCGAGAAGGCCGACCGACCGGTTGACCAACCATTACACCCGGCCTTACATCCTCTCGGTATAAATGAGTACTGTAAGCTTTTAGCCTTTGATTGTCGCTAAAAATATTTAGCCTTTTTTAGCTTCTAAATTTAGTTGTAGAAATATGCAATCAAATTAAACGTCAAAATTACAAGTGACACTTTTTTTATATATACTCTTTTCAATCAGTGTTCACCGTAGATGTTTCGTCGATGGGATCTTTTTAATTTCATAAAAATTTTATGTAGTATTAAAATAAACATTTATTTTGGACGAATAAGCCAATAAAGGTTCGTCTTTTGTGAAATAAGAAAAGTAGGAAACAAAGATGGCTTTTAAATAACAGTTTGGGCCTGATAGTATGGGCTGAATTTTACAGAATCTCATGTCTAACTATTTAGCCCACCAAGATCACGTTTTATCAATAAATAAACATTTTCAAGCATCCCATATTTAGTCAAACAACTAAAAAATTCGAATATACAGTCGTTTACTCAAAAACTTTTGCCATACGCTCTGGGGTTTTTTTTTTTTTTTTTTTTTTTTTTTTTTTTTTTTTTTTTTTACATGACTTGTTAATTGTTAGTAGTTCAGGTCCAGCAATGATATCCAATTAGGCAATACCTGACCTTGAGACCCGCCTGTTACTCCTTTATCGCCTGAAGGGGTAAAAGTCCCGGGTAGGACTCGAACTTGAGACCTCTCCTAACGAAACATCCCCTCCCCTATGGAAATCTTGGGGCCTGAGTCCACCGTCATACAGACGTAATCCCAGTAAAGCTCTTCTCTTTTGAAAAGATTGGCGTGACAACTTTATATCTATTTGCACCTACCAAAAATTGAAGTTGTGATATTTCACATTTTAATGATAACAGTCACAAAAGTATTTTATCACTATACCGGCTGCCAAGTAATTATGTACAGTCGCTTAAATCATAGACTTATACATACATATAATGTATACCTATGGAAAGATACATCAAACAATTATCAAATTGTTAAAAATATACAAACTGTCAACGGATTTTGTGGTCGTTGAGAATTGTATTACCATTTTTGTTTAGAGTAACGAAATTTTATTCTGTTCATTTGAGTTAATGAATTTATGAAAAATAAATTTAGGTAATTGGACATATAAAAATATATGTTCACGTCACTGAACTTGTAAAACACATCATATGTCTTGCTTAACTTATCTAAAAAAAATGTGTTCAAGTCACTCTGATCAACACTCAAATTATAAAATAGTATTCTTCCTATAGTTAAATAACCTAAATGAATAAAATAAAAGTTCGTTAATTTAGATGCATTTAAAAAAATAAAAAAATTAAAAATTAGTGACATATTTGTGTATTAACCTTTTTTTCGGTTATATCACTCTTAGTTCAAAAAAAAAAAAAAAAAAAAAAAAAAAAAAAAAAAAAAAATTATAAGCAATTTCTTATTTCTATATCACGAGACAACATGGCCCGTGCGATGCACGAGCTTTATTCACCATAAAGAATCATCGGTAATGCAATGGTTATCCGTATTTAGATAATTTGAAGGTTTCAATGTAATTATACAAATGAATCCCTACACTATCGCTAACTAAACATATGCATAGTTTTATAAATCAAATATTGAATGGATAAAGATGACAATGAGGTTTCGTATATGCAGCACATTGGAGGCTGTAACTTTTACTTATTGCCTAATTCAGATGTATAGTGCCCGACATTTCTATCCTGAAATCCCAAAGTATAAATGTTACATAAAGTGTTTGTAGAATTAAAAACTTGTCCTACCCGAGACATCATTCGCTGCTTGCTCATAAACTGGGTCCTTACCTTGTTGATAATCGAATTTTGAGATCTATACATCCTCTGAAATATGGAAGAGAGTTGTAAGGAACATAAAACCATAATGCAATAAGATTTCTACTGGAAAGAAGAGACTTTTTCTTTGGTGTAAACTTGAACACTTAATGAAAGAATTTATTTTCCTGCCATATAAAATCAATCATTAATACTCGATATGCATATAAGTTAGTTCACAACGATTCCAATTGCATTTGCACATGTCATATTAAACATACATAACAAACCTATGATATGTTAACAAACGAACCTGCATGTGCTTCACGAATCCTCCCACGAGAAATGTATTCATATAGTTTAACTGGCTTAGTTGGGTCCAAGTTAATGTAGTAAGCGACCCCCCACCAATCTTAACTGAGGTTTCAGGAGCATAACCTCCTTATTTCACACTTTCCTGGTGTTTTAGTGAGTTATCATCTTGCTTTAAACGACTACCAAGAAATCTCGACCCATTTTACCCGTTTTCCTCTCACGTAAACTTTTTTTATTTTTTATTTTACAAGTTTACCAAGATTCTCATATTGACCAAACGGCTAATTTATTTTATGGCATATGCAACTAATATTTTCTAAATCAATATATTGTAGCATTAATTAAACTTATACCTTCAAAACTTTGCATCGCGTAAAGGACCCATAAACCACGTCGACTGTACATAAGGGCCGCGAAAACAGGTAAATAAGGTTTATTCACCATGAAAGATAAAACCAATATCAAACCCATTATACCCAAACGCGTCCAGTTTGCAAAACCCTATTACCCAAACCACCTGAGCACAACCATCATGCCACATCTAGTTTGTTTCCAGTAAACAAATTTTCACTCTGTAACATTTTTCAGTTCCGTACTTAAACATATCTAGGGGTGTTTGGCATTGCGCTTAAAAGTCGTCAATAATCAGTTTCATCTATTGGGAACTTGATATCAACAACATCACTTCACAGGTCAATAGAAATCATTTTTCTTTATTAGTTTCAGAGTAATCACACCAAAACAAATTCCAATATCTCATCACCATTTTAATTCTTAAATAAGCAGAATTCGATTAACACGATAAATTATTTAGTTATTAAAAAATCAAAATGTTAACGTAAAGCTGAACACTTAAGGGGTGTTTGGAATTGCATGTTCGCAGCTTATACTTACAAAGCATTTCCCGACATCCTTGATATGAATCTTCTTTGACTTGAAATTAAGCAATTGCAGCCTAGTGTCAACCCCTAAGACGGGCTCGAGCGCCTTCGATCGTGGTGGATGCAAACTGAAAATCCAACCATGATCACTTTAAAAACATGATACAATAAATCATCAAGAAAAGATTCAATAACGACTTCAACAAAACAAACCTTAATGAGGTTTGATATGTTTTCACAAAATAGCTAGCTCCGTTACTTAGGGTGTGTATCTAAACACATGGCTTTATTTGCGCAAAACAAAAAACAAAGTGAATATTCAAATCATACATCAGGTATCAGTCTATAAAATGTGACTCGCCAATAACTTTTCACTTTCTCCATTTTCAATTGCTTACATACTTTTTAAACTCACTCCGTCCTAAATAATTCCCATTTGACCCGTATGATCGCTATAAGCTAAATGAATTTGCATCAACATTGCAACCTATAACTGAAACATTACCCAAAGTTATATACGCTAAATGCCCATCTTTTTACATCTCTTATCTTAAAAATAAAACAGATGCCTATTTTTTATGATCATTTGTTAGCTTGTTATCAAATTTTATATACAGTAGAACAAAAAAAGTATTCACCAAAGCCAAAAAATAATTAGTTGGTGTTAACAAAAAACCCACGTTTTCATATTCTATTCCCATATACTGATAAAATGTTTCAATAACAAAGCAAAATGTTTCAATTTAAATCTCAACAATATCAAATTACAGTAACCAAGTGCAAATATAATTCTTAAAAGCTGTCTCCAAACCACATAATTATAACTTCAACAACACTCAGCTCCATTTTCATTATCCATATAACTCAATTCAATATTAGAACTTATAAGTACCAAAGTGACATAAATAAACAATGTAGCAGAGTGAATAAATTAATAGAGATTAAAGAACAATCAAAGTGAAACATACATGCAATATTAGGATTAGCTAAAATCCTTCTTATTAAGCGCAAGCACACACCTTTTGTCGACAACCGTGGTTGCAAACTGATTTACAGGCATTATAAGCTCAAAACCCATTTGACAAAACTTAAAAAGCATCTCTAAAGCTACATTTTTTGCACTTTCAAGAAAGTCACAAAGTTTATAAATATTACCCGGCTGATCACCAAAAACAATATGCACTTTATGAGTGTATCCCACCCATGACCCTTCTTTCAATAATTTGATGGTAACGGCTGCGGTGGCACCAACAAATCTACAAAAAAAAAACATTAGTAAAATGTTATAAAACGAAAAAATATGGATCTATACATGAGAATATTCAAAAGATGGAAAAAAAAAAGATATAAGAAACAATCTCAAAAACCACCAGTGATGGTGGTGGGCTGTGGTCAGGGTGGTGTGAAGGGAGTGTTTTTGTTTCGCGTTTGAGTGTATGTTTCTGAGGGTGAAATGGGTGGATAAGAAGTGTCAAGAATGGTGGGGAATACCGGAATGGTTTTTTTTTTTTTCTTTAAATGCGGGATGTTTTGTATACTCAAAACTGAAAAACACTTCATATTCATCTTTACATTCAATTGCTCCAAGTAAATGTGACTTCAACTCTAAAAGGTGTCAAAAGCTTTCAAAAGAAGCTCAAAATTAAGGAACTCTGTGAGCTTAATCATTATAATTGAGTTTCTTAACTTATGACATTAATGCTCACTATATATATATATATATATATATATATATATATATATATATATATATATATATATATATATATATATATATATATATATATATATATATATAGATTTAACAACATCCTCTTTAATGACTGTAAAGGCATATAAGTTAGGGTACAATGGTACATTCATTGAAAACAAGAATTGGCTTTATAAGCCATGCCATGATATGATGGCTGTCTCTCAGATCTGTTAGTCGTATAATGGGTTTAGCCCATGAGTTGTTTGTATGGGTTACGGCCCGATAGTATTATAAGTTAGGGTTACACGTCTATATATTGTAATCTCCGGTTATTATCAATATATGAAACATTACACTCCTACATGGTATCACGAGCTACCAAACCCTAAATCACGTTTTTCCGCTGCTTTCTTTCTTTTTGGTCAAGTCGATCGTTGGTTTGTTGCTTAACCAGTCAACAGGATTTCTTTTGCTTTAAAGTTGTTCTGGTTTAAAGTCGGCAAAGTTAAAAGTCGATAGTTCAAAGTTGTTTTGGTTTCTATGTTCCAGTTTACTTGGTGTTGCTTTTTCCTTTGTTTAATCTTTAGTTGCATGCATACAACATATTACCCACGTACTTCACTGTTGCAAAGTCTCATCACAAACCATAAATCTACATCATGGCTGGTGATTCACAACCTCCTCAACCACTTATTCTACTCTCCGACAAATTGATGACTATCACAAATCTCACCAATCTTATTCCCGTCAAGTTGGATGTTGAGGAGATGAACTACTCCTCTTGGGTTTATTTTTTTCATATTCTGTGTAAGGGTTATGAAATTTTGGATCATATTATGCCCAAGGCCGTTGCTGATGTCTCTTCAAGTAATAACCCACCTCCTGATGCCGAGTGGTTAAAGATAGATACCATAATTTTATCTTGGATTTTCATCACGTTGTCCAAGACTCTACAACAACGTCTTGTTGTTGACAACCCTAAATCGGCTAAGGAAGCTTGGGACATCCTTGCCGATATTTTTCAAGACAATAAACGTACCCGTTCTATTGCTTTGAAGGCGGAGCTACGCAACTTGAAGCTAGGTGATTTATCTATTGATGCTTACTTTCAGAAGATAGAGTCTATTGCTACAATTTTGGCAAGTCTTGGTTCACCAATGAGTAATGATGATGTGGTCACGTTTGCACTAGAAGGGTTGCCTGATAAATATGAGAGTGTGCCAACCATCATTGCTCATCGCGAACCTTTTCCGGACCTCAAAACAGTCCGTTCTATGCTTACTACCGAGGAGATGAGATTGAAGTCACGAATACAAGCGGCAAGCATAGATTCTACGTCTTCATCACCCATGGTCTTGTTAGCTAATTCGAGGTCCACTGTGAGGCGCTCTAATTCGGACAAGGTACATAAACCATGTTTTGATTTTAATAAGGGTTTTTGTCGCTTTGGTGTGTCGTGTAAGTACCTTCATAATGGTGTTCATGGTTATGTGTCTAATAATTCGCCTAGTGGTCAACCATCTACTGTTGCATCAACAACTACTTTATCCTCTAATGAACTTGTCACATTGCAACGTTTATTGGAAAAACTTGGAACTAATGGGAATACTATTGGTACTTCTAATGTTCCTAACCCTCCTGTGTCGAATGCTACAAATAATCCTTCACCAATTGTTTTGCAAACCTCTCATAATTTACCTACCAACTATGCTATGAGTCACGGCCCACCAGGTTTTACACAATCCCATGTCCAGTTGCCAGCCCAATCTAATTTAAATCATATGGGCCATGTGATCTACTCAGGGGGTGCTACAAATCATTTTGGACCTCAACCAAACTACCAGGTTCAACAAGGGGGTTCACCAGGTCCTTATTTTTCACATGGGGGTGCGTCAGTTATGACAGGTCAGTTTGGTGCGCATGGGGGTCACCATGTTACTACGGGTCAGCAGATGGGTCAGCTTCATCAACAGGTTCAATTTGGTTCACATGGGGGTCCTTTTGGTCAGATTGGTCAACCGGTTCAGCAAGGGGACCTGAATGGTCAACCTGGGCAAACTGTTCAGCCAACTAGCATGGGTCCCGCGGGTCAAGAAACACTTTTGCCACATGCTTTTACTGCCGGAACTCTACAGGATCCTGTTTCCGGTAATTGGAACATGGATACAGGTGCGTCCTCACATCTTAATGATAATGTCAATAGTCTTAGTGATGTTTTTAATTCGTGTATTTATTCATCTGTTGCTGTTGGTGATGGGCGTTCTATTCCTGTTACTAACTCTGGACATAGTATTTTGCCTACACCTTTTCGTCCTCTTCATTTAAATAATGTTTTAATTACTCCTAATATAGTTAAAAATTTGATTTCCGTTCGTCAGTTTGTTTGTGACAATCATTGTACCGTTGAATTTGATCCTTTTGGTTTTTCTGTTAAGGACTTTCAAACTCGTCGGGTGCTGCTCCGCTGTGATAGCTCTGGAGATCTATACCCTGTCACGCAGCCCTCTCCTATTCCTCAAGCCTATCTCACTAGTCAGTATACGTGGCATCAACGACTTGGACATCCGGGAAGTGAAGTGCTCCGTCGTGTTATTTCCAATAATTCTATTTCGTGTAATAAGGTGAAGTCTCCCGTGCTTTGTCATGCGTGTCAGCTTGGCAAACACGTGAAACTTCCGTTTGTTAGTTCTTCTACTCTAGTTGCGTCTTCTTTTGACATTGTTCACTCGGATTTGTGGAGTTCCCCAATTCCGAGTCTGTCTGGTTTTAAGTACTATGTTTTATTTTTTGATCATTATTCACAGTTTGTTTGGGTTTATCCTTTAGTTAATAAATCTGATGTTTTATCCAAATTTATGTTGTTTCGTAATTTTGTTAAAACTCAATTTAAGCGTGAAATTAAGTCTTTTCAGTGTGATCATGGTGGTGAATTTGATAACCACTCTTTTCATAAATTATTTGCCGACAATGGGATTCAATTTAGATTTTCTTGTCCCCGCACTTCCCAACAAAATGGGAAATCTGAAAGAATGATTCGCACAATTAATAACCTCATACGGACATTACTCTTCCAAGCTCATCTTCCTCCCAACTATTGGACTGAAGCCCTCTACATGGCCGTTTATCTGTTAAATATCTTACCATCCCGTGCCATTGACAATGAAGTCCCTTTTACCTGCCTTACCGGCACTACACCAGATTATAGCCTTTTACGTGTTTTTGGGTGCCTTTGTTACCCTCATCTTGATGCTGAACACAAACTTGGAGCCCGCGCTACACCCTCCATATTTTTGGGTCATGCTACTAATCATCGTGGCTATCGTTGCCTAGACCTCAACACCAATAAAATCATCATTTCTCGTCATGTTACTTTTGATGAAACAGTTTTTCCTTTTGGCTCCATGACACCCACTGTTAGTCCCTCATATGATTTTTTGGAGGACAACTCCAATGTCATTTCAAATATAATCAAACAGTCACCTACATCCACTACACCTACACAAGCTCAACCAAACCACACTGCAGAACCTCAAACTCCTACATATCCAAATCCCACATCTCCAACTCCTCATATTCCTACCCCCGTTTCCGTTTCCCCAAATCCACCATCTCCACTTGTTGCACCTCAGGCACCAGTTAACCCAAACACAGTTTCAATTCACCCCATGGTCATACGTTCTCGTGTCGGGACTACTCGTCCTAATCCTCGTTATGCTGGTCATGTGTCTATGATTTCTCCTTTACCTCGGTCTCCTAGTGATGCTTTTCGTAATCCAAATTGGCAAAATGCTATGTGTGATGAGCACGATGCACTTATTAAAAACAAAACTTGGATTCTTGTACCAAAACCCCCGGATGCGAATATTATTCGCAGTATGTGGTTGTTTCGTCACAAGTATTTAGCGGATGGGACTCTTAGTCGCTACAAGGCTCGTCTTGTTGCGAATGGTAGTAATCATATAGAGGGTGTGGATGTTGATGAGACTTTTAGCCCAGTTGTTAAACCCGGCACTATTAGGACGGTTCTTAGTTTAGCTATTTCTCGACATTGGCCAGTACATCAGCTGGATGTCAAGAATGCTTTTTTACATGGGGATTTGGCAGAAACTGTTTATATGTATCAGCCACCTGGGTTTTGTGATCCTGTTCATCCTGATTATGTATGTTTATTGCAGCGTTCACTGTATGGTCTTAAGCAGGCTCCTCGGGCATGGTTTCAGCGCTTTGCAACTTACATCACTACTGTTGGCTTTTCTCCTAGTCGTTGTGACTCATCGTTATTTATTTATAAACAGGGTGATGATACTGCATTTTTGTTACTCTATGTGGATGATATTGTGCTCACAGCTTCGTCTGATAGTTTATTACAGTAGATCATTGCTTCTTTACATAAGGAGTTTGCTATGACAGATTTGGGTGCTCTTAATTATTTCTTGGGTGTTTCAGTTACGCGTGACTCTTCTGGTATGTTTTTGTCACAGCGCAAGTATGCTATGGAGATATTGGAACGTGCACATATGGTTGGTTGTAACTCTTCTCGGACTCCTGTTGACACAGAGTCCAAATTGGCTGATGATGGTGATCCGGTTTCTGATCCTAAGTTATATCGGAGTCTTGCTGGTTCTCTACAGTATCTTACATTCACTAGACCTGATATTTCCTATGCCGTACAGCAGGTTTGTTTATATATGCATGATCCTCGAGAGCCTCATTTCAATGCTCTCAAGCGGATTTTGCGGTATGTTCGGGGTACATTAGACTATGGTTTGCAGTTATTTTCCTCCTCAACTTCTTCATTGGTTGCTTATTCTGATGCTGATTGGGCTGGCTGCCCTACTACTAGGAGATCAACTTCAGGCTATTGTGTTTTTTTGGGCAACAATCTCCTATCCTGGTCCTCTAAGCGTCAACCAACGATTTCTCGTTCCAGTGCTGAGGCAGAATATCGTGGGGTTGCCAATGCTGTTGTTGAGACGTGTTGGTTGAGGAATCTTTTACGTGAGTTGCACACACCTTTGTCTTCTGCTACGCTGGTCTACTGTGATAATGTTAGTGCTGTTTACTTATCTTCTAATCCGGTTCAGCATCAACGTACGAAGCATATAGAGATTGATATTCATTTTGTATGGGATTTGGTTGCTGTTGGTCAGGTTCGCGTGCTTCATGTGCCGTCGCGTTATCAGTATGCAGATATTTTTACTAAAGGCTTACCATCAGCTTTGTTTGAGGAGTTTCGTACCAGTTTGAGTGTCCGGTGTCCTCCCGCTCAAACTGCGAGGGAGTGTTAGTCGTATAATGGGTTTAGCCCATGAGTTGTTTGTATGGGTTACGGCCTGATAGTATTATAAGTTAGGGTTACACGTCTATATATTGTAATCTCCGGTTATTATCAATATATGAAACATTACACTCCTACAGGATCATCCGTCACATAAAATACTTGTTATTAATAGAGATGTTAAAAAGTGAATTCAATACTATTGTCATATAATAACTAGTTGCTCTTGGAATTACCATTCAATTCATTATAATCTAGTTCTCTCGAATTACTTCCTAATAACTAGTTCTTTCACTTCTTTGATACAAAATAAGACACTATTAGAGTGATATATTTGAAATCGTTGATAAGCTATTGATTACTTTATATGCAAATCTTCGGTTTCAAAACGATTCTCATACATGTTTGGTTTCGTTTTACAACAACCAGAAATATAACGAGGCCTTGTACTAGTGCTTATAATTAATCACAATATCGACCAACTACGCTTTGGAACAACTGATATTACAAAAGTATAGGAACATAACATGAGATTAAAATGGTTTGTCATGACAAAAAAGAACTATGGCTAATTGGTTACCGGAACATGTGCTCATTGCTTGGAGCTAGTTTAGTGTTTCTCCGCCGTTTTAAACCTTTTGGACAAAAATTCATCATGTGTTTGTTTTGTTGACAGAAATTCACCGTTCGTCCCTGTTTTTGCCCCTCGTCACGCGTGAGATGGAATGCCCACAGTGGGGTGGCGCGTGAAGCTATGCCCTCACCGGTGGTCACGCTTGACCATTGGAGGTAGGGGTGTCAAAAAGGCCGACATGACATGAACCGACCCGAACCCGATTAAGCCTATTCGGGTCGGGTTACTCGGGTCAATAATTTTATTCGGGTCAATTCAGGTCAACCCAACTAGTTCTAAATAGGGTCGGGTTTGGGTATGTTTTTTTTAGCCTCAACTACTGTATAACGAAAACGAAACGACCACTCTGCACACAATACAAATTCATCATTATATTATTTGTTTTGTTGACATAAGAAAGGTACCATGGACACCCACCAAGAATTGGAAACTACCATCATTCAATTCTTTCTTCTGTACACTAATTCGGTATCATTTCTGTTACGATCAGTTATTATGAAACAAAGCTATTTCTTCTTACCAGGTATATATTTACTAATACTTGTAACAAGTATTTATAGTATATGTTTTTGTACCTTACTTTTGTCTCATGAAACAGGTGTCGATGTTCATGTACAATGTAGATTTCAAGCGAATGCAGCAGCAACAACAGAACAGATTACGTTTTCAACAGACTATTAATCATCTCACTTTCGGTACTTCCAACTCTGAAAAGCAATTAGACCAACCTAAGGTTAAATGGCGAAACAAACTCTTCTACTATGTCTCCGTTGTGGCCAACAGATGCATATCCATTTGCATTCAAAGTTTGCGCCTGGTTGAGATTCATCTTCGAAGGTACGCTATTGGTGCTTGCTTTGAATACTTTAGATGAAGTTGAAGCTTTGAATGGACTTTTTCTTGAGGTAGATGCATAGGCTTGTGGCGTCGCATCATATTGTGCATATTCTACAGGTTTTGATGCTCCAAAGTTTCTGATGGGCCGCACCACTTCCGTTTTAGAACCACTGGTGTTAATTCCGGGTGAAACTATAGCTTCATGTTAGAGGTCATGTTGCAGTTACATTACTAGTTATAATGCCCGCGCACGTGCAGGTTTTTTTAAAATTTTTTGAAATAATTATTTAAAAATTTTAATTCTATTGTTAATTGCATCTTATTTATATTTTTTGTATTTATCTTCTACTTGTTTTGTGTATAAATATAAAATAAATAATCTTTTTTTTAAAATATCTTATCTATATTTTTTGTATTTATCTTTTACTTGTGTTATGGATAAATATAAAATATTGCCTAATAAGAAAATAATATTTTTTTTAAATAAAATTATTACTAAATCAGGTATGAATTGATTTTTTTGAAATGCAAAATTCCCAATAGAGGTTTTGTTTTATTATATAAAAGATACCATAAAAAATCTAAAATAATTATAATTATGTATGAAATCACTAATACAATGAATAAAACACACAAGTCATCCCTCTCGAAAATTCATGCTTGTGGTTTACCAAATTTCGCACCATACATCACTCTCAAAAAAGTTGCAACAAATACATCCCCCCGTTAGTAAAAGTGAGCCAATATACATCCCTCCGTTAAAATAAGGACAAACGGCACAAATCATTTCTCCGTCATCTCTTAACGAGATAGAAAATATTTATTCCGTTAGTCCTCTATGTTAACTATATTTAGACCGTTAGTCCATTTTTTACGTTTTCGTCCGTTTTTTTACGTTTTTGTCCAATTTTTTTTACGTTTTCGTCCTTTTTTTGCGTTTTCATCTACTTTTTTACATTTTAGTCCGTTTTTTACGTTTTCGTCCGTTTTTTTACGTTTTCGTCCGTTTTTCACGTTTTCGTCTGTTTTTTTTTTACGTTTACGCATGTTTTCTTATAATATATTATTCGAGTATAGAATCTACTTATAGAAGAGCAAGGACAAACCATCTCAGATATCTGGTAAATTATTTCTTCATATTCCTGCCCAACTCGTTGTATGTCCCGTAAAACCGTTTTCACAATATCAAAGTGAACACCGCCCATGTGTCATGTTATGACAAATGAGCCTGTAAGTTTCACTGTATCTCATTGTTGAATACTTAAGTAAGTGGGAACAACAAACATGAGTAATGAAAAAGAAATTTTAGACATTGAACTAATACCTCATTAGATGTCACAACGTATTTGTGACCTATGCCTATTCATATGTTGCAAATGCAACTTAAATTGTAGCAACACTCACCCAACCTCACATGAAAATTTGAGTCCTTAAATTTGTCAAAATCGAACTTTACTCTAATATTTTTGAAGCATTAAACATCAGTGTTATATATGTCAAAATACTTAGTCATACCTGGCTAACTACACACAAGACAGGAAAACAAAGATTTAAGTAATAAAGGAGAATGACATAACTAACCCTAATAAAACGGAAGTACTACATATATTCAAATAGTAGCTTAGGCTAGACACAGAAGGACTAGCGACCGACTCGGTCGAGCCACAACATAAGCTGATACAAACTCAAAGAAGGCAAGGAATTTAGTCAACAGTTCAAGACATTAGTTTTCTGTCATATTAACATCCAACACAAAGTTATCAAAAACATTCATTTCTCGTCCCCACTATACAATTACCACAAAAACCCGAAACAAGTTAACAACGGAACATACAAAACCCAAAACGAAGAGGTGAAAAACAGGAGATCACATCATGGCCATCTCCGCCTATACTTCTTAAGGCGATTCACCTCTTTCAGCTACCTATCAATCCCTTCCGAATTACCAAAACACTTTTACTTTCTTTTCTTTTCAAAATACACAAAAGGTTTAAAACGGTTAGTTATTTTTAGGAACCCAAGCCATTACTGACTTGTGTTCCCCTTGTGGAGTGACATACTCAAAATTTTTGAGTATGTAATCACCACTATCTTTGAAAGCATGATCAAGAATTAAGGTTTTTGTTTCCAAAACAGTTTGATTTTCATGATCAATTTCCCCTTTTTCACCTTTAACCTCTGAAAGTACTGGTTCTACCCCAACAGTACTTTCTTTCTTAACCTATTTTGTTGTGACTTTAGGAGTTGGGTTCTTTGTTCTAGCATCTTTTCTTGTGTTGTAAGTCCTTCTAGGGTTGTAGTGATTGTACCTCCTAGGTCTTACACTTGAGTGTTTGCTAGAAACATTAGGGAACTTTCTATCAGTACTTTGTGAAGGTACTGAGGGTTTGGAGTATGACCTTTTCTGATGAGGGTACCTATAGTCTTTAGAGAGATTACTATGGTTAACCCTATTTGTATAATTCCAAACTGGTTTGTTGTCCCTTGGCTTATTCTCCCTATGACATGGTTGTGCAGTTCTGGTCTTTGGATATTTACTTAGGTATTCTGAATGGTAATCACAGTCTTTAATCAAATGATGAGGACTATAACAAAGATAACAGACCTTAGGACGACTATCCCCAAATCCCCTTCCAAAAGATTTTCTAAAATTAGCAGTATTTTGAAAGAATTTTTTCTGAGGTACTGCTGATTGATCAGCAGTACTTCGAAAAATGTTTGGGGGTACTGCTTGTTTTGAAAACCTGTTCTCTTCAATCTTAGGTGCTTCAACAGACTTTTCTAAAGTTTCAGGATTAGATTTACTTTTAAGCTTTTTCCTAAACTCTAGATTGTCTACACCATAACAGTCAACATCTTTTCTAGGTGGTTGAAAGCTACCTGGGGGGTGAGGAACTGCATTATATCCCTTTTCTTTCTTAAATAGAGGAGGTGTTGGACTAGGGGATTCCTCATCACTAGAAGTGTTTTCATCTAGACTTATGAACTCTTCATCACTAGTGGAGGTATCTACTGTAAGATTTAGTTCCTTGCTCTTAAATGGAATGCCTTCATTGCTATCATTATCATAACCTAGGCCTGTTTTAATATTAGATGTTCTTTGCTTTTCAACAAATTGAACATGTGACACACCTGCCTCATTCCACACAACAAGTTTTTCTAACAACTTATCCCTTTCAGCAGTCACTTTCTCTAGTTCAGACACCTTACAACCTAGTTTCCATTCATTTAACTTAACTAGGTAATCCTGTTGTTTATATTTTTCAAGCCATGCTACTTCATTGTTTTCATGTGTAAGAATTTTGGCCTCCATTGACTCTAAAGTTAATTGATAACCAGTTATCTCAGCCCTAGCCTTTTGAAATTTATCTCTTTCAGCTACATATTCACTAAGTAACTTTTGATACATATCATTGCACTTAGAGCATACCTCAGAGTTAGTGGATGAACTTGGTGAAGCAGCTACCATAGCAAGCTGAACAGGTGCTTCTTCAAACTCCATGCTTCAATCAAAGCTTCCTAAACCATCTCCTGACTCCAAAGCAGCATATCCAGGCTCTTCATCAAATGTTGTGCTCCAGTCTTCCAATGCAACCATTGAATAGGTTACTGGTTCATCATCAAACTCATTTGGTTCAGTAATTGGAATCTCTTTTCTCTCAGGCTTGGGTGGTTCAATCATCTTGTTTGCTTGATACTTTGCAAATTTGCACTCCCTTGCAAAGTGACCAGTCCTTTGACAGTTGAAACACTCAATCTTGGACTTGTCAAATGTTATTCCTTGTTTAGCTATGAAATTGATGCCTTTTCCTGTCTTGTTCACATACTTCTTGATCCTTGTAGTGAGCATAGCAACTTGCCATCTGATATCAATTTCTTCCAAAGCATCATCATCTATTTGCAATACATCTTCTTGATAGGTGACAGGTAGAGATGCTTGTTGAGCAAAGAATGAACATAGAACTTCATCTGAGGTGGGGGTAAGTGATTGTGATGAATTGGTAGTGACCATTGTTGTACATGGAACATGTGTTTCAGTCACAGTACTTTGAACAGGATAAGCAGTACCTTTGTTGGAAGTACTGCTTCTGTTTTTAGAGGAGACAAAAGCAATGTTTTGAGGTTTCTGTTGTGAGCTTGAACCTGTAGTACCATTCATCTCATGCTCATACACCTTCAGATTGTTGTAGAGATCATCAAAGTCCATAGTATCCAGCCCTGGTTGTCCTCTGATCATAGTAGCAACTACATGCCATGCTGATGGCAAACTTCTCAAGAACTTCAAATTAGCATCTTCAACTGATGCCTCAACATCATATAGTTCTAGCATACTCAGAAGATGTTGGAATCTTTCATAAGCAGAATCAAGACCTTCTCTTTCTCCAACAGTGAAAGTTTCAAATTGTTGCTTCAGCAAATTCCTATGCATCTTCTTGGAAGCATCATTACCTCCAAACTTCTTCTTTATTGCAGCCCATAGTTGTTTGGCATCTTTGGCATCATGAAACTTTAATAGGTGACCTTTAGGAATAGCAGAAAGCAGTATGTTGAGAACTTTGTCTTGATTTCTTTTGGTAGCAGCAGGTACATTAATTTTAGGTGGTGTTGGTTGTCCAGGTACCTCTACTGGTTCTTCAATTTGCATGTTACCATTGACAATCACATCCCACAGTGCATGCTCTGTGATGGCAATGCACTGCCTCATCTTCATGGCCCATAGATTGTATTCTCCCTTCTTAACAATAGGGATTCCAACAGCAGTGATTGAGGGAGCAGGTGCAGCATCAGTCGACATCTTGAAGGGTTTGTAGTGAAATCGGTTTAAAGGTTTTAAAGGTTTGTCTTCTTAATCAGAGTTTCCAACACAAGCTCTGATACCACTTGTTGGATCGATATACTCTGACCAAACTACTTTGTATCTTGTAAGGGTTTAACAATATTGAGTAAACTCAACACTATTAATATTGAAACACCGTTTTACCTTGTAAAGTATGCGGAATCTACTAACACAAAGCTTAAGAAGAACTTTTATATTAACCAAACTTTGAACCTGCTTTGTTACACAGATTCACTAACAATCCCTAACTATTTATCAACTTTGATCGACTTCTAACTTCTCTAAAACTTATATCGACTAATACCTCTTAAGGCTCTTTATATAGATAACCTTAAGTCGGTTTACAACATATAATCCTTGATCGACAAGTCATTATCCCTAACTAATTCTAGAATATTCGTTTAATATTACATATTAATCTTTATCTAATATTGCACATCAGTCTTTGTTTCCTTCGAAGTACATTAAACATTCTTCAATAACAGCAATACTTTGACTTTTTCCTTCAGCAGTACTTTGACTTTATTCTTTATGCAGCAGTACTTTGACATCCAGAAGTACTTTGATATTTTATATCCCAACACTGTCTGGCCATACTTAGAGAAACCATTGAAGATGAGAGGATATCTAAACCACATGATGATGTTATTATTGGTGCTTGCTTCCTCACTAATAGAGCCCAGGAATTATTAGAATATGCTATAGGAACATGCCCCAAGAATGATAACAAGTCGGATAGGTCATTTACGTCACACCCTGATAGTGGCAACAAACATGTTACATCTGATTATCCCCAAACAATGTCACAATCCACCATCATGATCACAGGTAAACGAGTAGCAACTAATCATACTAATGTTCCCGTCATTGCTTCTACAGGAGTAAAAGGTGTATCTAATGCTAGCAAATCACAGCCTAGGTGCAATACAAAGAATGATAGGACTTTTCCGGCTAAGAGTACACTTATGAAGGAAGTAGAAGAATCATCTAGGAACAATAAAGTTATGCTTAATGAAAGGAATCGAGTTGATTTAAACATTTGTGTTAACAATGATGCAATTAATTCGAATTCTGGTGCTATTTGTAAGACTTGTAACAAATGCTTATTTTATGGTAATCATGATGCTTGTGTTGTGTCCTTTCTTAAATCCACTGTGAAATCTCCTGTTAAGAATGTTTCGAGTGTTAAAAGGGTAAAACAAGTATGGAATAAAATAGGAAAAGTGTTCACTAATGTTGGTTATCAATGGAGACCTACTGGAAGGAAATTCACATTAAGTGGAAAGTGCCCAATGACTAGGATCACTAACTCCAAAGTTGTGCCTATTAAGAGGTGGAGACCTACTGGTAGAATGTTCCCAATAGAAGCACTTAGTACCACTCCTAGTTCTAGTGCATCAAAATGTGAAAATTCCAGTGAGATATCTGTAACATATGATAATCCAATATTTGTGTGTGCTAACCAAACGGACCCCAACTGTTTGTGGGGCTCCAACTTTTTCAGTTATCCACCATTGTCTGGTTTCAAATGCAGGTCGTACAAATCGTCCTTTGGTATTTGGACTCAGGCTGCTCAAAACATATGACTGGAGATCGCTCACGGCTCAAGAATTTCGTGGATAAGTTTATTGGTACGGTTAGATTTGGGAACGACCATTTTGGATCGATAATGGGTTATGGTGATTATGTCTTTGGAGACAGTGTGATATCTAGAGTTTACTACGTGGAAGGACTTGGGCATAATCTATTTTCTGTGGGTCAATTCTGTGATTCAGATCTTGAAGTTGCTTTCAGAAAGCACACCTGTTTTGTTAGAGAATTAGATGGTGTTGATCTTCTCAAGGGGAGTCGAGGCACTAATCTTTATACCATCTCTATCGAAGACATGTTACGGTCCTCTCCAATTTGCTTGCTCTCTAAAGCCTCCAAGAACAAATCATGGTTGTGGCATCGTCGTTTAAACCATTTGAACTTCGGTACCATCAATGAACTTACACGTAAGGATCTTGTTCGAGGCTTGCCCATACTTAAGTATGAAAAAGACCATTTGTGTTCCGCATGTCAAATGGACAAGAGCAAAAAGCACACCCATAAACCCAAGACTGTCAATTCTATCATGGAAGTTCTACATACTCTTCACATGGATCTCTGTGGACCAATGAGGATTCAAAGTATCAATGGAAAGAAATATGTGCTTGTGATTGTTGATGATTACTCTCGTTTCACGTGGGTAAAGTTTCTCCGATCTAAAGACGAAACTCCGGAAACCATCATCAAACTCATCAATGTTACAAGTTCGTCTCAACAAAACAGTTAGATTCATTCGTACTGATAATGGAACGGACTTTGTGAACAAACAACTTACTCAATTTTATGAAGGTGTCGGAATTAGTCATCAAAAGAGCATTCCACGCACTCCTCAACAAAATAGAGTCGTTGAAAGACAGAATCGCACTTTAGTTGAAGCTGCTAGGACTATGCTCATCTTCTCCAAAGCTCCTATGTTTCTTTGGGCTGAGGCAATTGCAACTGCATGCTACACACAGAACCAATCCTTGATACATCCTCTTCACTGCAAGACTACATATGAACTGGTTCATGGCAGAAAACCCAACCTTTCGTTTCTTCGAGTATTTGGTGCACTGTGCTATCCAACTAATGACAGTAAAGACCTTGGGAAGCTCAAGGCCAAGGCCGACATTGGTTTCTTCGTTGGATATGCTCCAGAGCGAAAGGGGTACCGAATCTACAACAAACATATCAGAGACATAATGGAAATGATCCATGTTACTTTCGATGAGCTGACTGAGCAACTGGTTCCTGGACAATCTAGTTCTGGACCCGTACCTAACCTTTTGTCTCCTGGACCAATAAGCTCCAGGCTTGTACAGAATCCCACTACTGCTGCTCCTTTTGTACCTCCTACAAGTGAAGATTGGAAGAAACTGTTTGACCCAATGTTTGATGAATACTTTGAACCTCAACAGATGAATGCTCCTGAAGCTCCAGTGGTTCAACCTCTAGGTGGGGTAGTGAATGTCCAAGTTGATAATGACGGTCCATCCACTTCGTTGTCATGGGATCCTGAAGCCCCCACCATCAATCAATCGGTTACCACCTCTAATATCCAACCTTCAGTAGTACAGCAAGTGGCAAGTGTAGATAATTCGTCTGAAGTAAATCCTTTTGCTCCAGCTGATAATGAGCCATTTGTTAACATCTTTGCCCCTGAATCGTCAAATGATGCCACATCCTCCAACGAATCTAACACGGCTACCTCAGTTCCCTATCCTCAACCCCATGAATACCTTAGAAAATGGACCAATGATCATCCTATAGACAACATTATTGGAAACCCTTCGCGTCCAGTATCTACCCGCAAGCAACTTGCAACCGATGCATTGTCGTGTTTCTTCAATTCTGTCCTCTCTAAAGTTGAACCAAAAAACGTCAAGGATGCAATGTCTAAACATTCATGGTTCACTGCAATGGTGGACGAGATTCATGAGTTTGACCGACTGGATGTGTGGGAATTAGTACCACCTCCCGATTGTGCTATGATCATTGCTCTCAAATGGATATTTTAGGTCAAACTTGATGAGCATGGAGATGTATTGAAAAACAAGGCTAGGCTTGTGGCAAAAGGATATCGACAAGAAGAAGGTATAGACTTTGAGGAATCCTTCGCACCTGTTGCGAGAATTGAAGCCATAAGAATATTTCTCGCAAATGCTGCAAGTCAAAACATGGTGGTTTATCAAATGGATGTCAAGACTGCATTCTTAAATGGCGATCTAAAAGAGGTGGTGTATGTATCTCAACCCGAAGGTTTTATGGATCCAGAACGCCCTAATCATGTGTATCGGTTAAAGAAGGCTCTCTATGGGCTTAAGCAAGCACCTAGGGCGTGGTACGACACCTTGTCTAAATTTCTTCTGGCTAACAAATTCTCCAAAGGCGTCGTGGATCCTACACTCTTTACCAGAAAAACGGGCAAAAACCATCTTCATGTACAAATCTATGTTGATGACATCATATTTGCCTCCTCTGATACCAATGAATATGATCGTTTCTCCCAAGAGATGAGTTCTGAATTCCAGATGTCTATGATGGGTCAAATGTCTTTCTTTCTAGGATTGCAAATCTCTCAAAATCCCAATGGCATCTTCATCAATCAATCCAAATACGCCAATGAAATTCTGAAGAAATTTGGATTCGACTCCTGTGATTCAGTTGATACTCCTATGATTGAAAGATCAAAACTAGATGAAGATGATGTGGGAATTCCGGACGAACAAACCATGTATCGAAGCATGATTAGCTCCTTAATGTGTCTTACCGCTAGCAGACCAGACCTTCTATTTGCAGTTTGCATGTGTGCTCGGTATCAATCCAAACCCACCAAGAAATATCAGGAAGCTTTCAAGAGAGTCTTTCGATACCTTAAAGGAACAATCCACATGGGCCTTTGGTACCCTAAGGAAACTTCTATGGCTCTCACAACATATTCTGATGCTGATCATGCGGGATGTCAAGACACTCGCCGCAGTACATCTGGGGGTGCATAGTTTTTGGGCAATAAGCTAGTCAGTTGGTCGTCAAAGAAACAAATGAGTACATCTATCTCCTCCACAGAAGCTGAATACATTGCCATGTCATCTTGCTGTACTCAGATCTTATGGATGCGATCTTAACTTTCAGACTATGGCTTCATATGCAACAAGATTCCCATGTACTGTGACAACAAAAGTGCACTTGCACTCTGCTGCAACAATGTCCAGCATTCAAGGACTAAGCACATTGACATTCGACATCACTTCATCAGGGAGCAAGTTGAGAAAGGAATTGTGGAACTTTACTTCGTGAGGACTGAGTTTCAGCTAGCTGATATCTTCACCAAAGCACTTTTTAGGGACCGATTTCACTTCATTCTCCCACGCCTTGGTATGAAGAGTCTCATGCCTGAGAATCTCATCAGTCTTCAGGAAGATCAGGAGGAGTAAAGGGGTTGCTTCACATATCCTTTGTATATACTCTTTACACAAAAAGAAATTAGAAAAATATAAAATTACAAAAAACCCATAAAAATTTGAAAAACTACAAAAATACAAAAACACTCTTCTCACGACATGTCTCTTGTGTAATCAATATTATGTACACTTCTAGAAATGTCATTCAATAATGACACAGAATCATACATATGCTTGAGCAAGAGTTTTTCGGTTTCAAATAAAGTTCTTTTCAAAAACATGTCGTATCTCAAAACATTCTTAAATATATGGCTTGTAGTCATTTCATGCTACAACCCGGACTTCACAAATATGGCTTACAGTTACTTCAGACTGTAACCCGGACTTCAAAAATATGGCTTGCTATTACTTCAGATAGCAACCCGGTTTTCAAAAATGAGGAAAACACGTCGCCAAAAAGACGGTTGTTCCTAGCAAAGGGTGCCGTTTATCCGAGCGTGAATTACTTTATATTCATGCACCCTCGACCTAATGTACGTTTCAGTGCATTATTTCTTGATAAAGAAGAGAAGTCTTCTTTTTATCGCCAAATACTTTCCCTTCTATGATTTTTCCGGAGAGTATTTGTGCAAAACTTGGTGGTACCATGAGATTTTGAATGAAAATCAAATTGAATCTAAATCTTTGATAAAAATTTTCACTCAATCAATGACATAACATATTTATGTTTTAAACATCCGTCATTGATTGAGGGGGAGAATGATTTTCTCAAAATTTTATGTATCATCAAAACTCCCCACTTTGTACAAAAGCAACAAAATGATTGGTGATGGTTATGTGTCAGAATGAGTACATTTTAAAAGAGTTTTCGTTAAAACTTTGAATCTTTTGTAAACCCTTTAAATCTGACACATAACAACCTCCCTCACAGTTTGAGGGGGAGCATGTAAAGGGTTCCTTTTATCAGAAAATATTAAAACTGACCGCATTTCTCTCCCAAAACGTTTTCTAACTTATTTAAATCAAATGGGATACAAAATATCAAAAGATTTGAAATTTTTGATCGGAGGAGAGAATGTGATTTAAATATGGAATTTGATAATCAAATGTGATCTTTTGGACTCAATAAATGTGCTCCCACATATGTGCTAAACTCTTTCGTATATCGATGCACATATTGAGGGGGAGCAAAAGGCGTTTGTGGAAGCTATACCAAAGACCGACCATTTATCTTTATGCATGGAGTTATAAGGACGGTTAAGGTTAGGTATGAGTTCCCATGATCCACCAGAACCGGAAGGATCTTCCCAGGGACAATTCTCTAGATAGATTAGAAGTCCTTAGGAATGATTGAAAAAGAAAGGGAGTAAAGTGAGAAAGGGAAGAGTGCGGACTGAGATAGAGCTAGGACTGGAACAAACCCAACAAGGTTCTAGTGGTGAAGTCTCGGTAAGCACTGAAGGGGTGGAAGAATGAAAAAGAAATGTAATGAGAAAGGGTGAAAAGAAATAGCCCTCCATATATTCAACCTTAGGGCAGAAACCGGGTTCAATGCATAATCTACTGGCGGTTACTAAGGTAACACCGGTATTGAAGACAAGACGTCATGGACCCAGTGACGCACTGCACTAAACTTCCCAACCACTCAAGTTCTCTTAAAAGAGCTTGTTTCAATCTCACGGGGAACCCTGTGTAATGTATCGACCGCTCATTGCGAGCTATGTTGATACCTAAAATAGGAGACGCCTCCCCAATCTCCAGGAGCGGATCAAAACACACTATTGAGTCTAGAGCCATGAGATCATCCATAAATCTCAATAGGACACACATTCCAAATATGCTTATTGTTTCACACAATGTGGAAAATAAGATGAAATATTTAGAGCCCTACGCATTATCCTTGTGGTATTGCCAGAACATCCGAGTGATATGAAAATATTCACAATGACGATGGAAATCCTTCTAGAGCGAACATCTTTCAAGCTCTTGGTAGGTGACATGTGAGATCCATTTTGGATCAATGATCAAGAGACAACTGGAAAGCAACGATGGTGCGATTCTAAATTGAATCAAACTTGTTCCAGGATATGGATTGACGGATACTTTTGCTAAAACCTCTCAATGTGCTCACCAACTAATCTTTCGAGCACAGTGATTGTGTACAATATCTTTCAAACAAAAGTATTTTTGATGGAAATGTGATTCAAAGTACAAAACTCTCGTCTTGTCTCAAAAATGTTTATCCTAGGACACACGAGTGATTTCTATAAATCTATTTCTCATCAATCCGTGAATATTCATTCACCGATTCACTCTATCGTGTTGTATGCTTTGAGACGTTCCGGTATGAGAACATGCTAAGTATGAAGATTCCAAAGTGGATTCTTTGGAAAATTTATTACTACAAGCTGGAAATTCCTGTCAAGGAGAGTCCTCTTTAAAGAGACTCTACCTGATCACAGGTCGGTTTTCACAAAACCGGAGGGTAGTCTATCCTCACAGAATGAATGACAAAGCCATATTCGTTCTCTATCTTTATTGCTAACTGTTTTATTTCAGGGACACATATAAAGATGGCGTTGATGGCTGCAGTTTCCTGCTGAATCGGGTCAATCCATACCTCATGCTCATACATCCTCCACACTATCAATGAAGATGAGAGACTTGCTACAACAAATGTTGAGGGACTACTAACAATGTTTCCGCAACTCTGATTAGAAAGTCTCCTGATCCACAAACTCCAATGCAACGTTTCCAGATACAGAAGGGTGTGAGCATGATGGTCCTTTGTCACTACATCACATGAAGGCAATACAACCATGGATGAGCTTAGAGATTTACTTTGGCTGATGATCTCAAAGAAGCTCAAAAGATCACACATCACAAAGGAATTCAAATCACAAGTTCGCTTGCTTGAAGTACAAAGTGTGTAGAAAAGTGAAGAATCAGATCCTACGAGCTACAATGACTAAAGAATGCTTAAAGACCAAAGATCTTAATTTCAAAGGTGACCTCGCTTAGGGGGAGATTGTTAGGAATACAAATATTCCTGTAAAAGTCTCGGTCACCTAATGATTGTAATAGCATTAAGTTAGCTCGTAGTTGTTTGTTTATTAGTTAATTAGTATTAGTTTAAGCAACACCGTGGAAGAAGGACGGGTCTTCACCCACTGTATGCCTGATCCACAGCCCGGGTGTGGGCGTTTATGTTGTAAGTATAAATACCCCTCTCCACATGTGGAGAGGGTTGGACCTTCACTTAATCTCAATCTAATATTTCATTTTACTCTCAAGGTTCCTCTCCTCCTTATTTCACCAACGCCACACAAATCACTAGTGGAACCATGTTTCCAACATAGTTAGTATTCTACAATCTGTGTTAAGGGCTGTGTATGGTGTTGTTCTTGTTTGATGTATGCTCTATATATCCTAATTGACTCAGAGAAATCTTAATCAAACAGTGTTACTTATGAAGAAGTCAATTTGACACTTGACTTTCTTTATCTGTTTACTGAGAGATTATTAGATCCTCAAACTTTACATAATTGTTTAAATGTTGTTTATCTTTGTTTATTTCATGTCCTTATTGCTTAATTTAACATATTCAGTAAGTAGGATAGGATCTAAATTCGTTTAAGTCAACATATCAATACTTGGTAAAAGTCAAAATTTCTTGATAAAAAGTTTTTGAATAAACTTGACAATTTTATTCTGAGCTATTTATTAAGATACAAGACTTATTCTTGTAGGATATTATACTTTTGTTGCTGATCTTTATTAAGATATTTTTGTTAGTTTTTTGTAGTTAGGTTAAACTGCTTATTTAATAGCTTTTATTTGCTACTTTTTCATAATCTTGCCTTGTGCACTAAGTTGCATGTCATTTTCATTAGCTTTAATTTTGATCTCCAGTGCATGAAAGTGTGAGATTATTGTTGTTTTCATAAGACTTACTGGCTAAACTTGATATTTGATTGCTTAATGTTCATTTAACTGCTTAATTAAACTGCTTATCTTGTCAATCAAAACTTCAACATTTAACCAAGTACACTGAGCAATCAGTGTACTTAGACCAACTTCATAAGCTTGTGGAAAGCTTATTATTGGACTTAAGTTTGTGACCCTTAGCTTTTTAGGAAGCTTAGTTATCAAACTCACTGGAATTAGTCTTATCCTAGGCTTCTCAGCTTATGTGATAAGCTATACTTGGTTTTTCATTTTGCTAAAAATCACATTTAATACTGAGCAATCAGTATATAAGTGCTTGTTTCATGAGTATTTATAGTGCTCATTAGTCAGCCTAAGCTTGTAATTTTTGACTTTTTGATAAGCTAATCCACCAGTCTCAAGGTTTTTAAGCTTAATCTTCATTTTCAGGCTTATCTTATAAGCCTGCAAACAAGCTTTAAACTTGTCCCTTTCCCGAGTATGCTAGTCAAACATCATACGCAACCATACTTCATAAGCTCACAAAAAGCTTATCTGATGGATCTAGCTTGTGAAATTTAGTTCCATGTGGAGCTTATCCACTTGTATTTAAGATCCAGTGCTTAATTCTTAGCTTGCAGCTTATTTACATGTGCTGCAAGAAGCTTTTTGTTTGTCCCGTTCTTGGAATACACTGAGCAATTCAGTGTAATCAAGCCTACTTCATAAGCCCCTCAAAAGCTCTCCTGTAGACCCCACAGGTTGAGCTTTGGCTTTTTGGATAGCCTCCCAGGTAAGCTTATTGGATCAGAAGCTCTTTTTGATCCCTGAGCTTATTTGTGGGTCCCACTAAGGGCTGCAAAGTCCTTCTTTTGGCCTGCAAGGGGTGTTTGGAACAAGCAGTACCTTGGATTGCTTATTTGCTTATTTAAAGCTTATTAGCTTAATCCTTGGTACGACCTTGCTTGTTTCCTATCCATAAGCTTGTACACATCTGTCTTTTTCTTTAATTTCCTTTGTATAGCTTTTTCCAAGCTTATTATGAGCTTATGACTTCAGTGTGAGCCAAAAGCTTATCTGAATAAGTCATAAGCCCATAATTTGCTTATTTCTTAGTTTGTAAAGTTTTGTTTTCATTAAACTTTGTTATTTCCAGTATGTATTAAGTTCCATAAAAAGAAAATACCAAAAACAAATTTAAAGCTAAGTGATAGCTTCTATTTAGAAGCTTTATTGCTTATTTGCATAACTGATGAGAAAATAAGCTTGTACTGAGCTTATTTGGTTTTTCTAAAAAGTTTTCCTTTATTAAAGTTTCTTATTTTTGCTTGTTTCATAGGTTTGTAAAAAGAAAAAAAAAATAAAATAAAAAAATAAAAAAAATATTTGGCAAAACTGGGGTGTGTGGGATTCGAACCTGGGACCTCAAGGATAGTATAACATGCTTAATACACACACCCCCTTCCAACTGCTCTGGGGCACCAGTTCCGTAAGCCTCTACATCATTTAGATACTTATGGTTGTTGTAGCCATTTTGCTTATTTAAAGCTGTTTGGCTTATTCCAGCTTATTGGAATAAGCTGTTGACCCCAGCTTATTTTTCCCAGTCACTTTATCAGTAAATATACTTTCTATAATTTTTTCACATTTTTTTACTGTTCATATGATAATTTTTAGATTTAATTTTAATTAAATTATTTTAAATTTAAAAAGTAAAAAATAAATTAGTTTTAGTATTTAATTTTTATCCTAGATAATTTTTATAATTTTTCTAACTTTTATAAGTTATTAAGCATATGTAAAAATTACTTTTGCAATTTTCACTTTTAATTTTATAATTTTTAGATTTAAATTAGTATATTTAACTTTTATTTAACAATTAAGTAATTAATTAAGAAATAGCTTAAATTAATTGTAAAAATAATTTTATAATTTTTTTAGGATTCTTGTGATGGTTAATTAGATTTATAAAAATATTCTTAATTATCTAAGTCTTTTCAGTATTTGTAATAATTTAAATCAAGTTAATAAAGTAATTAAAAAATAGTAATTAATTAATAATAAATATATAAATAGTGTGAAAAATATATTTTTAGTTTTAAAATAAGTTTTATAATATTTTAGATTTTTCTAAATTTTAATTTTATTTTTCTAGACTTATTTTACATTTTCTTATTATTTAGTGTAATATTAAATAGTTTAAAATAGTTATTAATTAATAATAATTAATTAAATAGTTGTAAAAATAATTTTAAATTTCCAATAATTTTCTTATATTATTATGATTGTAAAAATATAATTTTCATATCCGTAGACATTTTATTTCTTAAAACTCACGTTTTATTTCGTACGTTTACGTTTATTTAAATATAAACGTACATTTTTATATCCTTTTACATTTTTAGGTTTTCTTATCTTTTAAATAAGTTTGTAATTAACAAGTAGGGTAAAATCTATAGAATATCAACGAACTTACAGAATTGTCCCAGATTGATTAATCAACTAATTTGTTACCAGATTGAACAATAATTTTGAAAGTTTAGTTCTAATATGAACAATTTTGCCACATAGTTTGGCGTCGTTAGTCCCTCCACCACTAACGCTTGTTAAGTGTTTTTTGAGTAAATTACACCGTTCGTCCTTGTGGCTTGCGTTGACTGGCGTCGTTAGTCCCTTGACCAAAAAAACTGCACCGTTCGTCCTTTTTTTTTTTACGTTTTCATCTGTTTTTTTCGTTTTCGTCTGTATTTTTACATTTCCTTCGTTTTTTACGTTTTCATCCGTTTTTTTTTCGTTTTCGTCTGTATTTTTACGTTTTCCTCCGTTTTTTTTACGTTTTCAACCATTTTTTTTACGCTTTCAACCATTTTTTTTACGTTTTCATCCGTTTTTTTCCGTTTCGTCTGTATTTTTACGTTTTCCTCCGTTTTTTTACGTTTTCAACCATTTTTTTACGTTTTCATCCGTTTTTTTCGTTTTCGTCTGTATTTTTACATTTCCATCCGTTTTTTTTTCGTTTTCGTCTGTATTTTTACGTTTTCCTCTGTTTTTTTTACGTTTTCAACCATTTTTTTTTACGTTTTCATCCATTTTTTTTACGTTTTCATCCATTTTTTTTCGTTTTCGTCTGTATTTGTACGTTTTCCTCCGTTTTTTTTTCTCGTTTTCATCCGTTTTTTTCGTTTTCGTCTGTATTTTTACGTTTTCCTCCGTTTTTTTTACGTTTTCATCGGTTTTTTTTCGTTTTCGTCCGTATTTTTTACGTTTTCAACCATTTTTTCGTCTGTTTTTTTACGTTTACCTCCGTTTTTTTACGTTTTCAACCATTTTTTACGTTTTCATCCGTTTTTTTTCGTTTTCGTCTGTATTTTTACGTTTTCCTCTGTTTTTTTTCGTTTTCATCCGTTTTTTTCGTTTTGGTCTGTATTTTTACGTTTTCCTCCGTTTTTTTACGTTTTCAACCATTTTTTTTACGTTTTCATCCGATTTTTTTTCGTTTTCGTCCGTTTTTTCGGTTTCGTTTGTATTTTTACGTTTTCAACCATTTTTTTACGTTTTCCTCCGTTTTTTTCCGTTTTCATCCATTATTTTTTGTTTCCCAAAAAAATTAGACGGAAACGAAAAAAAAACCGTCAAAAACGTAAAAAAATAGACGAAAAAATGGTTGAAAACGTAAAAAATACGGACGAAAACAAAAAAAATTGATGAAAACGTAAAAAAACTGAGGAAAACGTAAAAATACAGACGAAAACAAAAAAAACGGATGAAAACGTTAAAAAACGGAGGAAAACGTAAAAATACAGACGAAAACGAAAAAAACCGATGCAAACGTAACAAAACGGAGGAAAACATAAAAATACAGACGAAAACGAAAAAAAACGGATGAAAACGAAAAAAAAACGGAGGAAAACGTAAAAATACAGACGAAAACGAAAAAAATGGATGAAAACGTAAAAAAAATGGTTGAAAACGTAAAAAAACGGAGGTAAACGTAAAAAAACAGACGAAAAAATGGTTGAAAACGTAAAAAATACGGACGAAAACGAAAAAAAACCGATAAAAACGTAAAAAAACGGAGGAAAACGTAAAAATACAGACGAAAACGAAAAAACGGATGAAAACGAAAAAAAAAAAAACGGAGGAAAACGTAAAAGTACAGACGAAAACGAAAAAAATGGATGAAAACGTAAAAAAAAATGGTTGAAAACGTAAAAAAAACGGAGGAAAACGTAAAAATACAGACGAAAACGAAAAAAACATAAAAAAATGGTTGAAAACGGATGAAAACGTAAAAAAAATGGTTGAAAACGTAAAAAAAAATGGTTGAAAACGTAAAAAAAACGGAGGAAAACGTAAAAATACAGACGAAAACGAAAAAAAACGGATGAAAACGTAAAAAACGGAGGAAAATGTAAAAATACAGACGAAAACGAAAAAAAGGATGAAAACGTAAAAAAAAGTACGAACGGTGCAATTTTTTTGGTCAAGGGACTAACGACGCCAGTCAACGCAAGCCACAAGGACGAACGGTGTAATTTACTCAAAAACACTTAACAAGCGTTAGTGGTGGAGGGATTAGCGACGCCAAACTATGTGGCAAAATTGTTCATATTAGAACTAAACTTTCAAAATTATTGTTCAATCTGGTAATAAATTAGTTGATTAATCAATCTGGGACAATTCTGTAAGTTCGTTGCTATTCTATAGATTTTACCCTTAACAAGTAAATATCTTAAGTTTGTTTAATTTGCATTTAAGCCGCTAAGGCATGCAAATCCATCTTTTGTTATAATCCCCCCTTTGTTTTTGTACGTTTACGTTTAATTGAACCTAAACGTACGTTTGTATAACCTTTTACATTTTAGGGTTTCTGATTACACGTTTTTACTGGTATAGCTGTGACAGAGCTATTGCTATTCACATTCCTAGTGTTAGTCACTTAGATTCCTGTTTGTATATTCAACATCAACAGATCACACATTAGTTGTATTACAGATTTCACACCTCGTTGGGACATAACGACCTGGGAATATTCTATACTCCTTGGATCATAATTGCATTTCCTCCCAGGCTGTTTGACTTTTATTATCGACCATTCACAAGTGGTTGAGAAATAAAGTTAGCTAGTTTAGGAGGAATCACTAAACTTCATGCTCATATAGGTAGTTCCTTTCAATCATGCCCTGCTTGCACTTTTTCAAAAGAACTATTAAGAAGATAAACTTCAACCTCTTTATCTTGCAGGTCCAAACACATTCCTTGGGATAGTATATCATATGTTCCAATCTCTAAGTGTGAGCTTTCCACATTGAATTCAACTTCTAACATTGTATTAGAAGGGAATTGGGTGTCTCACCATTAGAGAATTTAAACGGACTTTATTTCATCTCTATTCCGACTTTGTGCACTAAGTCTCTTGCAAGCCAGTTTGTTAGGTGGTAAGCTATATCTTTTGCTATAACAAGCATCAAACATGGTGGCTTTGACTTATGAATATAAACGTATATTCATTAACAAGCATTTCAACCATATACTTCTTTAAACTAAGAAGCATCAAATAAACTATCTTGATGTCATCATTGGATACGTTGCGCAACGTTTGTCCTTTGATCCCAAAACTATCTCTACCAAGCGTAAAATCCATCGCTTGTAGTTTCATAGTCTCCTTGATCATTTATCCAACAAGCATCAATTTATCTTTATATTATTTTAAGGATTCTCGTTGTATTTCAAAACATTAATCAATGTTTTCACCAAATATGGTAAGTACTGATCTGATCTGATTCAACATGCTAATGCATGTTCATTCAAATGATTTTTATATACTTCAAAACCATGTCCCGTTTAAGGATAAAATAGAATTAGATCCATGTGCAACGACATCAATTTATACATTCCATTAACCATCATCACCAATAAATATATACCGTACATTACTGTATTTGTGATTCTTAGCAATGGGTACAAATCCTACTGAATCACTTGTCAATTAATAATGGATAATGAAAACATAACTCCAAGTACATGTATTGTCTAAGTATTATATCAATACTTAATACACCAAATAGAGTTCATTGATATCACTTTTTGACTAAAGCAAATTAATGAAACCATATCAATAATTCAGTTACATGCCAAGTCAGTGTGGTTGTCCTCCTATCATGCACACGTGAAAACAAAAACTTATTCATCTATCCACGATTCGGAAAGATGAATTCATTACACGTACAGTGACATATATCCACCCTTGTCATTGTAAGTAACAAATATGCACGAAACCATTATCACTTATATATGTTTCATAAATAAGTTGATAAAGCATGTAACACAAATATCATCCATGATGATAATTGATAAATAAATTGTAACTACAAGACGCAAGATAAGTCATTCTTATCTATTACTACTAATAGTCTCTAGCAATATTAATTTGTTGTACTTCATAAAAGGACTTGTTTACTTGCTCTTACATTTCACTTTTCATGAAATCAATAACTGTTTTTCATTTAATTAATGAAATTTTTAGTTATTAGTGACCAAGGCATCACGTTACTAAAACATGACCAATAAGAATAAAGGAACATTCTCATTCATTTAGTCAATCCGAACAAAATTACAAATAACTCTGCAATTTTATTGTTCCTACTATGCCCAAACAAATCAAAGGAAATTGCAGGCCAAGATACTCATCACGCATACCACATAATCACATATGCGTGCATATATCCATTTATACAGATAGCCTTCAATTGTGACAAAATTATGCATAGAATCCTCATTATGTACTACTAGTTATAATACCCGTGCACGCACAGGATTTTGATATAAAACTTTTATTATGTATTTAATACTGAATATATTGTCTTAAAATGTATTGAACTGTACATTTATTCATCTAGTATAAAACATGGAACTTTTAGATGGATCATATTTACTTTAGATGTTATTTTCCGTTTTTTTTTTCTTTTTTTTTTTTAAATAATGTATATCAATGACGCATCTAAAGACTTGATGCAAAACTATTACGATCCACTGCTTATGAATCTTCTATTTTCACCCTCTTTTTACACGTTAGTTGTTTTTATTGATGTAAACAAATAGCATAACACGATTTGCATTTTGATGATACCATTACAAAATGTACATATTATTTGATTGTAACTTTTTTAAAGTCGTGCGGTCCATTTGATGATCTCTCTGTCAATTATTTGTTAGTCTGTTAAAGTTATTATGTTTGGGTTCTTGTATAACTAATACTTTTATAAATAAGTTTTTTACTGAAATGAATAGAAGGGGAGTGTTGATGACTCGTGACATAGAGTGATAATGTCTTATTTGCCAATGGTGATTTGTATATATTGCCTTGATACTGTTTTGTTAATCACCACACATAAATTGAGTCTATATTTTAATTTCTTAAACAAAAATAGATAATGAAGCTTTTGGTAATACTATATTATGTTGTTAGTTATATTATGGACTATTATATCACGCCTGTATAATATGTTGAGCTATTGCAAGTTGAAAGTATAGCAATAACACCAATAAAGTTGACCATTATGAAACAGGTCGGGAAAGTTAAACTATCATTTACAAATATTTACATAAAAAATTATGCTCGATTCAGTATTGACTTGTACAACTTTTTAGACCATATCATAATGGACCTAATAAATCTAACGTATGCCTACTGTGTGGATGTTAAAATTTTGAAAATTGTAATATCAATATACACTATATGAAAAATATTAATTATACTTCCAAAAACTCACTAATAACACCTCTTGAAATTAAATTTAGTTGTACAAACTATACTAAACTTCACACTTCACTTAAGATACATCGAGAATGAAACTTCAAGTAAAATGTAAAGCTTTATGTATTCTTTTGTAGAAGTACCTTTGGCGGAACATCTTTCGACTTATCCCAACGTAACCATCATTTTGCAATGACAACCTCTATCGATAAAAAACACAAAAAAATTAAATTCGAAGCCCTATTTGTTAGATATTGCAATATATGATTCTCGTTTTACACATTTAGCATTATACCATAGATCATTTAAACTGATTTTGCTCGATGTTGAATGTCGTTTCACGTGTTCTGGTGCCTTTCCCAAATGCCTCTCCATTAGGAAGAAAGATGTGACTGGTATAACCGTACAAAGATGTAGCTCCAGTCCCATAGCTTACACATCAGTATTCCAAGTTAAAACCTATATTTAGCTCATCGTTTACTACCGGTCTATATAAAGTCCAAAATTAATGTAAAGAACATTAATAAAATATTAAAACCTACCCTTTTACAAATGACCTTAAAATAGATGAATTATCATCCAAAAAAACCATTAAAACAATCGAATCTCCATAACCCGATCAAACTTAGAACTTAATAAATATTCAAGATTTAAACAAAGAATTAGATCAAATGTGATCAATAATTTTGACTTTAGAAATTTGAACATTTTGTTTATAAATCCACAACTTACATCAACATTTAGTGTCTTATTCGATACTCATTAGTTCTGGCTTCTAAAATATTAATAAAGTATCGAAATGATCAGTAAAATACATTAATTAAAATCCAAAATTCAAAATTTACTCCAACAACAAATTAGGGTTTTCAAATTAATCATCAAACATCAATTCACATATATATGATGCACTAAATTCAGTTCAGCTTAATTTAAATTCAAAATCTTAAATTTAAAAAAGATGTGTTCTGAAATCTAACAATAGTCTCATTAAGCTCACAGCTACTTTAAAGTCATTAATATCAAATCTTAACCTATAAATTATCAGCTTAAGTTAGATTTTACCCACTTAATAATCTAATGTTCCGTAAAGTTTTTTAAAAATGTTTTTCCAGATATCTGTATATAAACTTTAAATAATAATTACATGAGTCGTTGTTATTAGTACAATCACGTATATTTGATATCATGTTATACAAAATGTGCGAGTTTAGTAGCACGAGCGTTGTCGTTGTTATAAGTTAAAATATATACGTATATAAACTTTTATTTAGCAGACATAGATGTTATGGTCGATATTGTTGTTTAACTTTTAACAATTGGTATCATGTTGTACGAAATATGCGAGTTTAGTAGCACATAATGAGCTGATGAAGTTAAAATATACTCCGTAAAGTTTTTTAAAAAATGTTTTCAGGATATTCATATATAAACTTTAAATAATAATTACATGAGTCGTTGATATTTATATTACCGTTAATAATAATTTAGCCGTATTTAATATTCAAATCTATGTACGCATAGATTAAACTTTTAAATTGGTTATTATGAGTCTTTATTTAATGACATAGTAAAAAAATATTTTAATAGATGAATGTTTAAAACTAATATTTATTTTAAAAATATTTAACTTATATTAAACCTAATTCGTATATTTATAAAATTTTGTAAGTTTAATGGATGGAAGTCTCAAGCCAATACTAATACTCATGTAATTGCAAACAAAGTTTATATTATAAAATGTATGAGGTATAAAGTGTAAGGGTTATTTGTTTATTATTTAAAGTTATTATAAAATATGGAGATTTATAATTTTACACTTAACTCCATATAGTATATTTAAAATTCAACCACTAATGTTTTATTAATTACCTCCTATTTTTTTAAGTTTTTATTTTTATAAATTTGACACCTATATTTTCATGTGTTTTTTTCCGCAATCAAATTCTTCACCAAATTTTTTACAGTTTGACCAAAATCAATTCAATTTTGACTTTTTATTAGCCAATCATATTGCTTGATTTCGCCTATGTGTCAAAATCGAGCTTTCCTATTGGTCCAATTTTTTTCTCATAAGATTGTTTTGTTAAAAAAACTTCGAAATGATGTAATTCTTTTATTATATAAAAGATTAGCATAAACATGATTCATATATCAACGAATATAATTCTCGATCAGTTTTCAAATTCATTTGAGGCATAATCATATCAACAAACCAACACTTAAGTTAATCATGTTAATATAAAGGTTAATCAATAAGCATATAGACACAAGTTTTATAACCATTATAAACATTTCAGTGACTATAAATAATTAACTCGACTAAACAAGGACATATGATTTAATGAGGCCCAATAAAATGAATCATATTAAATTACGTGTTAACACACGTATCATGTAATCCATATCTATATCCATCATAATCCAATATTAATAAATATTGCTGAGTAATAGAGATTGTGTACCGTAACTCCGTAAGTATGGTTAATACGCATCATAAAGCCCACCATTTTGAAAGACATTTCATGTAATAACAGTTGTAATTCATGCAAATGATCAGATTCCTATATCACCTTTTCTTGTTCCACTGAATTAAAGTGAATGTTTTAACATCTTTTCTCGGTTCACCCAATCATGATTATCACTAACAAAATATTGTATCAGATAATATGATTAATCATATCCTTCACATAATCAGTGTTCGTCATCTTCAATAATTGATTCGATCTTTGTAGGGGATAACTGTAATCAACGAACCCAACCGGACGAACACAACCGGACGAACACAACCGGATATTGTTTGAATCTCTGAAAGGCGTGTGAACACTTTCAGATCGAATCAATTCGGTGGTTCCCCCGAATTATTCAATCGGATACAATTAAGAGATTGAGAACGTTTTGAATGCTTGTGTTTGAGATTCATGAAGAGAAAAAACATGACAAAAAAAAGCGTAACTTTTATAAATCAGGGATTAGGGCTCCTTTTATGCAGGTTTTTCCAAGGGTTTCAAAGTTGTCAAAATTAGTCCCTTGAGTTCTGAAAATTTAATTTTCTAAGGAACTTTTACCATAACAACTTGGACC
Organism: Artemisia argyi; assembly: GCA_030686995.1. Lineage (NCBI taxonomy): Eukaryota > Viridiplantae > Streptophyta > Magnoliopsida > Asterales > Asteraceae > Artemisia > Artemisia argyi. The sequence goes on along the minus strand of CM060682.1, from coordinate 210,632,480 downwards.
CTAATGCCTCCGGACCCCCGTCCCTTAGGAGCTTCGCCCCTAAGATCATAATAAATTAAAATAGGCGTACACTCCGCACCTCCAAGCCTAAACGATGTATTATTATGATTAAATTGATCAAACTTCCATCATTGTTTGTATTCATCATTACCAAATATTCCTGAAATCTATTGAAATAAACGTTTTTCCATAAAACTCTATGAACTCACCAACCTTTGTGTTAACACTTTTAAGCATGTGTATCTCAGGTAATTTAACGGAGCAGGACAAGACACGGAGTGGGCATTTATTACTCTGATAAATTAAAACGGTGTAAAAATCAAATATGTCATTCTTTCAAGCCTTTATATCTTTTAATAAGATTTTAAATCAAATGGTTTATCTTTTATCAAAAATATTATTGGAATGACAAATAACTTTCAAAACGCTTCTTTTAATCCGTTTTATGAGATTATAACTTCAATCCTCCCCGTACACCCAAATTACTTTTCCGCTGCTACAAACTTAAATTTGGGGGTGTTACATCTTCTATATAATACGTTTAACGTTAAGCTAAGAAAAGACCTGGTAAAACGGGACTATATGCATTGGCGAGAGCAAGTTGATAAATGCATATTAAACATTGCACTTGTTCTACATTACATAGCCAGTGAGAATCATCAGATTTACTAAACCTCAAAGACGGGAAAATCAGATGATATTATATTTATAGGTTTATACCTTGAAATCAATGGCAGGTAGAGAAAATCGTAGGTAGTCACTAGGTACCACTATGATTTTCATCAATAGAAGCTAGCAACGTCTTTGAAGTATACCTGATGTACAACAAATGTATTTGAGGTTGATAAAAGCCACACAATTTAGATCTTGAGAAATCAATTTATACCTTAAGAGACAGAGGACTTACTTATTAGGGATTTTTTTTAATCATCAAAGTAGTTCGAGAATCTTCACCTTTAGCAACTTTCTCAAGATCAAGTTAAAAGTGTTTCTCAAGTATGTGTTTACATGCTCTAAGCCGGGCATGCCATCATGTGGATGGGATGGCCCGGTTCAAGTGGGTTACGGGAGATGTGGAGGAGTTTATAGTGGGGATCGCTAGGCCACATGTTGGGAAGGGAGTGGTTCCTTTGGGTCCTTTGGGAGGGGTGGTGGTGGATGATGTTCTCCTTGACCGTATGTTCTCCCTACCTATCACGACCATCAAGAGCATCCCTCATAGTTGTCGTATGGCGTTTTATCATGCTTTAGCTGCTGCTGTGGGTAAGGTGGCGGCTATGCCAACGTCTATTGAGGAGTTAGTAAAACTTTTGTTGTTACCCACGTTGCACTTTGCGTGTTTTCAAGCCTTCTAACCGTCAGGAGTGCATCGGCAGGTATGGTATTAGGAAGTCTTTGTAACGGCATAGTATTCAACGGTCGTTGACAACTTGGGGTAGGGATGAATTTTCTAAACTTATCCTATCGCTTTTTGCCCAACCCTTGAGGGGGTCGCGGGAAAGGATGAGCTCGTCTCTGGTCTGATAGCTCAACGGTGTGCACCAATGTTAAACAAAGTTTGAGGAAAGTTGCGGACGGGTATTTCAATAGTGCTGTTAAAATATTATGTTCTTCGGGGGTTGCACCTCTTGGTACGGATACATTGACAGCGTTTTTGGCTAAACATCCCATACCGTCCCCCTCCGGTTATGCCTGTTTCCTTGCTCTTTGAGCCTCCACTTGTTGTGGTGTTGATAACGTGTGGGTTTGTGATTGGATGAGCCGTTTTTTATATATGTAAGAGCTCAACATTTTTTACCAATAAGAAAAACATCAGCTTTTATTAATTTTTATGGACTGATAAATTAAAATAATTATATTTCGAAGGATTTCTCTTCAACATTTGTCAAGATCTCTAGTTAATTTTATAAATAATAATAATAATAATAATAATAATAATAATAATAATAATAATAATAATAATAATAATAATAATAATAATAATAATAATAATAATAATAATAATAATAATAATAATAATAATTACATATATACTCATTAAAACTTGAAAAACTCCTTCCTATAGAGTGACATGAAAGCCGGTCTATAGTCCACTATGCTAATGGAACTGTATTTATTTTTTTTCAAAATACAAGTCTTTTATACATAATGTATAAATGTATAATGAAGTTTAATCATGTCTTGAAAAAATATCCAAAGCTTTTTAGTCAGGTGGTAACGTAACTTAAAGGTTGTGATTCAAGTACCGCTTTTAAAAAAATGTCTTAAAACTATATGTAAATATGCAAGTTTTAGTATAAAAAAAATAAAATAAAATAAAAAATAAATAAATAAATAAATAAATAAATAAAACTTTATGTTTATGTTTACACATGCATTTGACCTTTTGATTATTTACTTTTAACTATCTTATCTTGTCTTGTCCCACCGATGATTACATACAAACTTCCCTTTATTATGATCCTGTTTTTGTTTCTTTTTTTTTTTCCAAATATTTACATATATCAAGTCACCTTACGTACGACTACATTTGGACTAGATAAAAGAAGACTACATCACAAATTCACTTCATCGAATCACAAGGATTTCTGTCTGCAAGACTATTTCGTGACCAACTTAGTGTAACAAAGAGACCAACATCCTCAATTTTTTTTTCTTTTTTAAAGCATGTAAAACAGTCAAAAATAGGTTTTCGGTTTGCATTTGAATCGATTGCAAAAACGACCATCTTCTCTAAATTTTTTATATGGGACGCGTCCCCTATGAGATATATAGTGTAAAGGGGTGCGACGCGTCGAGAAGGCCGACCGACCGGTTGACCAACCATTACACCCGGCCTTACATCCTCTCGGTATAAATGAGTACTGTAAGCTTTTAGCCTTTGATTGTCGCTAAAAATATTTAGCCTTTTTTAGCTTCTAAATTTAGTTGTAGAAATATGCAATCAAATTAAACGTCAAAATTACAAGTGACACTTTTTTTATATATACTCTTTTCAATCAGTGTTCACCGTAGATGTTTCGTCGATGGGATCTTTTTAATTTCATAAAAATTTTATGTAGTATTAAAATAAACATTTATTTTGGACGAATAAGCCAATAAAGGTTCGTCTTTTGTGAAATAAGAAAAGTAGGAAACAAAGATGGCTTTTAAATAACAGTTTGGGCCTGATAGTATGGGCTGAATTTTACAGAATCTCATGTCTAACTATTTAGCCCACCAAGATCACGTTTTATCAATAAATAAACATTTTCAAGCATCCCATATTTAGTCAAACAACTAAAAAATTCGAATATACAGTCGTTTACTCAAAAACTTTTGCCATACGCTCTGGGTTTTTTTTTTTTTTTTTTTTTTTTTTTTTTTTTTTTTTTTTACATGACTTGTTAATTGTTAGTAGTTCAGGTCCAGCAATGATATCCAATTAGGCAATACCTGACCTTGAGACCCGCCTGTTACTCCTTTATCGCCTGAAGGGGTAAAAGTCCCGGGTAGGACTCGAACTTGAGACCTCTCCTAACGAAACATCCCCTCCCCTATGGAAATCTTGGGGCCTGAGTCCACCGTCATACAGACGTAATCCCAGTAAAGCTCTTCTCTTTTGAAAAGATTGGCGTGACAACTTTATATCTATTTGCACCTACCAAAAATTGAAGTTGTGATATTTCACATTTTAATGATAACAGTCACAAAAGTATTTTATCACTATACCGGCTGCCAAGTAATTATGTACAGTCGCTTAAATCATAGACTTATACATACATATAATGTATACCTATGGAAAGATACATCAAACAATTATCAAATTGTTAAAAATATACAAACTGTCAACGGATTTTGTGGTCGTTGAGAATTGTATTACCATTTTTGTTTAGAGTAACGAAATTTTATTCTGTTCATTTGAGTTAATGAATTTATGAAAAATAAATTTAGGTAATTGGACATATAAAAATATATGTTCACGTCACTGAACTTGTAAAACACATCATATGTCTTGCTTAACTTATCTAAAAAAAATGTGTTCAAGTCACTCTGATCAACACTCAAATTATAAAATAGTATTCTTCCTATAGTTAAATAACCTAAATGAATAAAATAAAAGTTCGTTAATTTAGATGCATTTAAAAAAATAAAAAAATTAAAAATTAGTGACATATTTGTGTATTAACCTTTTTTTCGGTTATATCACTCTTAGTTCAAAAAAAAAAAAAAAAAAAAAAAAAAAAAAATATATATATATATATATATATATATATATATATATATATATATATATATATATATATATATATATATATATATATATATATATATATATATATATATATAAGCAATTTCTTATTTCTATATCACGAGACAACATGGCCCGTGCGATGCACGGGCTTTATTCACCATAAAGAATCATCGGTAATGCAATGGTTATCCGTATTTAGATAATTTGAAGGTTTCAATGTAATTATACAAATGAATCCCTACACTATCGCTAACTAAACATATGCATAGTTTTATAAATCAAATATTGAATGGATAAAGATGACAATGAGGTTTCGTATATGCAGCACATTGGAGGCTGTAACTTTTACTTATTGCCTAATTCAGATGTATAGTGCCCGACATTTCTATCCTGAAATCCCAAAGTATAAATGTTACATAAAGTGTTTGTAGAATTAAAAACTTGTCCTACCCGAGACATCATTCGCTGCTTGCTCATAAACTGGGTCCTTACCTTGTTGATAATCGAATTTTGAGATCTATACATCCTCTGAAATATGGAAGAGAGTTGTAAGGAACATAAAACCATAATGCAATAAGATTTCTACTGGAAAGAAGAGACTTTTTCTTTGGTGTAAACTTGAACACTTAATGAAAGAATTTATTTTCCTGCCATATAAAATCAATCATTAATACTCGATATGCATATAAGTTAGTTCACAACGATTCCAATTGCATTTGCACATGTCATATTAAACATACATAACAAACCTATGATATGTTAACAAACGAACCTGCATGTGCTTCACGAATCCTCCCACGAGAAATGTATTCATATAGTTTAACTGGCTTAGTTGGGTCCAAGTTAATGTAGTAAGCGACCCCCCACCAATCTTAACTGAGGTTTCAGGAGCATAACCTCCTTATTTCACACTTTCCTGGTGTTTTAGTGAGTTATCATCTTGCTTTAAACGACTACCAAGAAATCTCGACCCATTTTACCCGTTTTCCTCTCACGTAAACTTTTTTTATTTTTTATTTTACAAGTTTACCAAGATTCTCATATTGACCAAACGGCTAATTTATTTTATGGCATATGCAACTAATATTTTCTAAATCAATATATTGTAGCATTAATTAAACTTATACCTTCAAAACTTTGCATCGCGTAAAGGACCCATAAACCACGTCGACTGTACATAAGGGCCGCGAAAACAGGTAAATAAGGTTTATTCACCATGAAAGATAAAACCAATATCAAACCCATTATACCCAAACGCGTCCAGTTTGCAAAACCCTATTACCCAAACCACCTGAGCACAACCATCATGCCACATCTAGTTTGTTTCCAGTAAACAAATTTTCACTCTGTAACATTTTTCAGTTCCGTACTTAAACATATCTAGGGGTGTTTGGCATTGCGCTTAAAAGTCGTCAATAATCAGTTTCATCTATTGGGAACTTGATATCAACAACATCACTTCACAGGTCAATAGAAATCATTTTTCTTTATTAGTTTCAGAGTAATCACACCAAAACAAATTCCAATATCTCATCACCATTTTAATTCTTAAATAAGCAGAATTCGATTAACACGATAAATTATTTAGTTATTAAAAAATCAAAATGTTAACGTAAAGCTGAACACTTAAGGGGTGTTTGGAATTGCATGTTCGCAGCTTATACTTACAAAGCATTTCCCGACATCCTTGATATGAATCTTCTTTGACTTGAAATTAAGCAATTGCAGCCTAGTGTCAACCCCTAAGACGGGCTCGAGCGCCTTCGATCGTGGTGGATGCAAACTGAAAATCCAACCATGATCACTTTAAAAACATGATACAATAAATCATCAAGAAAAGATTCAATAACGACTTCAACAAAACAAACCTTAATGAGGTTTGATATGTTTTCACAAAATAGCTAGCTCCGTTACTTAGGGTGTGTATCTAAACACATGGCTTTATTTGCGCAAAACAAAAAACAAAGTGAATATTCAAATCATACATCAGGTATCAGTCTATAAAATGTGACTCGCCAATAACTTTTCACTTTCTCCATTTTCAATTGCTTACATACTTTTTAAACTCACTCCGTCCTAAATAATTCCCATTTGACCCGTATGATCGCTATAAGCTAAATGAATTTGCATCAACATTGCAACCTATAACTGAAACATTACCCAAAGTTATATACGCTAAATGCCCATCTTTTTACATCTCTTATCTTAAAAATAAAACAGATGCCTATTTTTTATGATCATTTGTTAGCTTGTTATCAAATTTTATATACAGTAGAACAAAAAAAGTATTCACCAAAGCCAAAAAATAATTAGTTGGTGTTAACAAAAAACCCACGTTTTCATATTCTATTCCCATATACTGATAAAATGTTTCAATAACAAAGCAAAATGTTTCAATTTAAATCTCAACAATATCAAATTACAGTAACCAAGTGCAAATATAATTCTTAAAAGCTGTCTCCAAACCACATAATTATAACTTCAACAACACTCAGCTCCATTTTCATTATCCATATAACTCAATTCAATATTAGAACTTATAAGTACCAAAGTGACATAAATAAACAATGTAGCAGAGTGAATAAATTAATAGAGATTAAAGAACAATCAAAGTGAAACATACATGCAATATTAGGATTAGCTAAAATCCTTCTTATTAAGCGCAAGCACACACCTTTTGTCGACAACCGTGGTTGCAAACTGATTTACAGGCATTATAAGCTCAAAACCCATTTGACAAAACTTAAAAAGCATCTCTAAAGCTACATTTTTTGCACTTTCAAGAAAGTCACAAAGTTTATAAATATTACCCGGCTGATCACCAAAAACAATATGCACTTTATGAGTGTATCCCACCCATGACCCTTCTTTCAATAATTTGATGGTAACGGCTGCGGTGGCACCAACAAATCTACAAAAAAAAAACATTAGTAAAATGTTATAAAACGAAAAAATATGGATCTATACATGAGAATATTCAAAAGATGGAAAAAAAAAAGATATAAGAAACAATCTCAAAAACCACCAGTGATGGTGGTGGGCTGTGGTCAGGGTGGTGTGAAGGGAGTGTTTTTGTTTCGCGTTTGAGTGTATGTTTCTGAGGGTGAAATGGGTGGATAAGAAGTGTCAAGAATGGTGGGGAATACCGGAATGGTTTTTTTTTTTTTCTTTAAATGCGGGATGTTTTGTATACTCAAAACTGAAAAACACTTCATATTCATCTTTACATTCAATTGCTCCAAGTAAATGTGACTTCAACTCTAAAAGGTGTCAAAAGCTTTCAAAAGAAGCTCAAAATTAAGGAACTCTGTGAGCTTAATCATTATAATTGAGTTTCTTAACTTATGACATTAATGCTCACTATATATATATATATATATATATATATATATATATATATATATATATATATATATATATATATATATATATATATAGATTTAACAACATCCTCTTTAATGACTGTAAAGGCATATAAGTTAGGGTACAATGGTACATTCATTGAAAACAAGAATTGGCTTTATAAGCCATGCCATGATATGATGGCTGTCTCTCAGATCTGTTAGTCGTATAATGGGTTTAGCCCATGAGTTGTTTGTATGGGTTACGGCCCGATAGTATTATAAGTTAGGGTTACACGTCTATATATTGTAATCTCCGGTTATTATCAATATATGAAACATTACACTCCTACATGGTATCACGAGCTACCAAACCCTAAATCACGTTTTTCCGCTGCTTTCTTTCTTTTTGGTCAAGTCGATCGTTGGTTTGTTGCTTAACCAGTCAACAGGATTTCTTTTGCTTTAAAGTTGTTCTGGTTTAAAGTCGGCAAAGTTAAAAGTCGATAGTTCAAAGTTGTTTTGGTTTCTATGTTCCAGTTTACTTGGTGTTGCTTTTTCCTTTGTTTAATCTTTAGTTGCATGCATACAACATATTACCCACGTACTTCACTGTTGCAAAGTCTCATCACAAACCATAAATCTACATCATGGCTGGTGATTCACAACCTCCTCAACCACTTATTCTACTCTCCGACAAATTGATGACTATCACAAATCTCACCAATCTTATTCCCGTCAAGTTGGATGTTGAGGAGATGAACTACTCCTCTTGGGTTTATTTTTTTCATATTCTGTGTAAGGGTTATGAAATTTTGGATCATATTATGCCCAAGGCCGTTGCTGATGTCTCTTCAAGTAATAACCCACCTCCTGATGCCGAGTGGTTAAAGATAGATACCATAATTTTATCTTGGATTTTCATCACGTTGTCCAAGACTCTACAACAACGTCTTGTTGTTGACAACCCTAAATCGGCTAAGGAAGCTTGGGACATCCTTGCCGATATTTTTCAAGACAATAAACGTACCCGTTCTATTGCTTTGAAGGCGGAGCTACGCAACTTGAAGCTAGGTGATTTATCTATTGATGCTTACTTTCAGAAGATAGAGTCTATTGCTACAATTTTGGCAAGTCTTGGTTCACCAATGAGTAATGATGATGTGGTCACGTTTGCACTAGAAGGGTTGCCTGATAAATATGAGAGTGTGCCAACCATCATTGCTCATCGCGAACCTTTTCCGGACCTCAAAACAGTCCGTTCTATGCTTACTACCGAGGAGATGAGATTGAAGTCACGAATACAAGCGGCAAGCATAGATTCTACGTCTTCATCACCCATGGTCTTGTTAGCTAATTCGAGGTCCACTGTGAGGCGCTCTAATTCGGACAAGGTACATAAACCATGTTTTGATTTTAATAAGGGTTTTTGTCGCTTTGGTGTGTCGTGTAAGTACCTTCATAATGGTGTTCATGGTTATGTGTCTAATAATTCGCCTAGTGGTCAACCATCTACTGTTGCATCAACAACTACTTTATCCTCTAATGAACTTGTCACATTGCAACGTTTATTGGAAAAACTTGGAACTAATGGGAATACTATTGGTACTTCTAATGTTCCTAACCCTCCTGTGTCGAATGCTACAAATAATCCTTCACCAATTGTTTTGCAAACCTCTCATAATTTACCTACCAACTATGCTATGAGTCACGGCCCACCAGGTTTTACACAATCCCATGTCCAGTTGCCAGCCCAATCTAATTTAAATCATATGGGCCATGTGATCTACTCAGGGGGTGCTACAAATCATTTTGGACCTCAACCAAACTACCAGGTTCAACAAGGGGGTTCACCAGGTCCTTATTTTTCACATGGGGGTGCGTCAGTTATGACAGGTCAGTTTGGTGCGCATGGGGGTCACCATGTTACTACGGGTCAGCAGATGGGTCAGCTTCATCAACAGGTTCAATTTGGTTCACATGGGGGTCCTTTTGGTCAGATTGGTCAACCGGTTCAGCAAGGGGACCTGAATGGTCAACCTGGGCAAACTGTTCAGCCAACTAGCATGGGTCCCGCGGGTCAAGAAACACTTTTGCCACATGCTTTTACTGCCGGAACTCTACAGGATCCTGTTTCCGGTAATTGGAACATGGATACAGGTGCGTCCTCACATCTTAATGATAATGTCAATAGTCTTAGTGATGTTTTTAATTCGTGTATTTATTCATCTGTTGTTGTTGGTGATGGGCGTTCTATTCCTGTTACTAACTCTGGACATAGTATTTTGCCTACACCTTTTCGTCCTCTTCATTTAAATAATGTTTTAATTACTCCTAATATAGTTAAAAATTTGATTTCCGTTCGTCAGTTTGTTTGTGACAATCATTGTACCGTTGAATTTGATCCTTTTGGTTTTTCTGTTAAGGACTTTCAAACTCGTCGGGTGCTGCTCCGCTGTGATAGCTCTGGAGATCTATACCCTGTCACGCAGCCCTCTCCTATTCCTCAAGCCTATCTCACTAGTCAGTATACGTGGCATCAACGACTTGGACATCCGGGAAGTGAAGTGCTCCGTCGTGTTATTTCCAATAATTCTATTTCGTGTAATAAGGTGAAGTCTCCCGTGCTTTGTCATGCGTGTCAGCTTGGCAAACACGTGAAACTTCCGTTTGTTAGTTCTTCTACTCTAGTTGCGTCTTCTTTTGACATTGTTCACTCGGATTTGTGGAGTTCCCCAATTCCGAGTCTGTCTGGTTTTAAGTACTATGTTTTATTTTTGGATCATTATTCACAGTTTGTTTGGGTTTATCCTTTAGTTAATAAATCTGATGTTTTATCCAAATTTATGTTGTTTCGTAATTTTGTTAAAACTCAATTTAAGCGTGAAATTAAGTCTTTTCAGTGTGATCATGGTGGTGAATTTGATAACCACTCTTTTCATAAATTATTTGCCGACAATGGGATTCAATTTAGATTTTCTTGTCCCCGCACTTCCCAACAAAATGGGAAATCTGAAAGAATGATTCGCACAATTAATAACCTCATACGGACATTACTCTTCCAAGCTCATCTTCCTCCCAACTATTGGACTGAAGCCCTCTACATGGCCATTTATCTGTTAAATATCTTACCATCCCGTGCCATTGACAATGAAGTCCCTTTTACCTGCCTTACCGGCACTACACCAGATTATAGCCTTTTACGTGTTTTTGGGTGCCTTTGTTACCCTCATCTTGATGCTGAACACAAACTTGGAGCCCGCGCTACACCCTCCATATTTTTGGGACATGCTACTAATCATCGTGGCTATCGTTGCCTAGACCTCAACACCAATAAAATCATCATTTCTCGTCATGTTACTTTTGATGAAACAGTTTTTCCTTTTGGCTCCATGACACCCACTGTTAGTCCCTCATATGATTTTTTGGAGGACAACTCCAATGTCATTTCAAATATAATCAAACAGTCACCTACATCCACTACACCTACACAAGCTCAACCAAACCACACTGCAGAACCTCAAACTCCTACATATCCAAATCCCACATCTCCAACTCCTCATATTCCTACCCCCGTTTCCGTTTCCCCAAATCCACCATCTCCACTTGTTGCACCTCAGGCACCAGTTAACCCAAACACAGTTTCAATTCACCCCATGGTCATACGTTCTCGTGTCGGGACTACTCGTCCTAATCCTCGTTATGCTGGTCATGTGTCTATGATTTCTCCTTTACCTCGGTCTCCTAGTGATGCTTTTCGTAATCCAAATTGGCAAAATGCTATGTGTGATGAGCACGATGCACTTATTAAAAACAAAACTTGGATTCTTGTACCAAAACCCCCGGATGCGAATATTATTCGCAGTATGTGGTTTTTTCGTCACAAGTATTTAGCGGATGGGACTCTTAGTCGCTACAAGGCTCGTCTTGTTGCGAATGGTAGTAATCATATAGAGGGTGTGGATGTTGATGAGACTTTTAGCCCAGTTGTTAAACCCGGCACTATTAGGACGGTTCTTAGTTTAGCTATTTCTCGACATTGGCCAGTACATCAGCTGGATGTCAAGAATGCTTTTTTACATGGGGATTTGGCAGAAACTGTTTATATGTATCAGCCACCTGGGTTTTGTGATCCTGTTCATCCTGATTATGTATGTTTATTGCAGCGTTCACTGTATGGTCTTAAGCAGGCTCCTCGGGCATGGTTTCAGCGCTTTGCAACTTACATCACTACTGTTGGCTTTTCTCCTAGTCGTTGTGACTCATCGTTATTTATTTATAAACAGGGTGATGATACTGCATTTTTGTTACTCTATGTGGATGATATTGTGCTCACAGCTTCGTCTGATAGTTTATTACAGTAGATCATTGCTTCTTTACATAAGGAGTTTGCTATGACAGATTTGGGTGCTCTTAATTATTTCTTGGGTGTTTCAGTTACGCGTGACTCTTCTGGTATGTTTTTGTCACAGCGCAAGTATGCTATGGAGATATTGGAACGTGCACATATGGTTGGTTGTAACTCTTCTCGGACTCCTGTTGACACAGAGTCCAAATTGGCTGATGATGGTGATCCGGTTTCTGATCCTAAGTTATATCGGAGTCTTGCTGGTTCTCTACAGTATCTTACATTCACTAGACCTGATATTTCCTATGCCGTACAGCAGGTTTGTTTATATATGCATGATCCTCGAGAGCCTCATTTCAATGCTCTCAAGCGGATTTTGCGGTATGTTCGGGGTACATTAGACTATGGTTTGCAGTTATTTTCCTCCTCAACTTCTTCATTGGTTGCTTATTCTGATGTTGATTGGGCTGGCTGCCCTACTACTAGGAGATCAACTTCAGGCTATTGTGTTTTTTTGGGCAACAATCTCCTATCCTGGTCCTCTAAGCGTCAACCAACGATTTCTCGTTCCAGTGCTGATGCAGAATATCGTGGGGTTGCCAATGCTGTTGCTGAGACGTGTTGGTTGAGGAATCTTTTACGTGAGTTGCACACACCTTTGTCTTCTGCTACGCTGGTCTACTGTGATAATGTTAGTGCTGTTTACTTATCTTCTAATCCGGTTCAGCATCAACGTACGAAGCATATAGAGATTGATATTCATTTTGTATGGGATTTGGTTGCTGTTGGTCAGGTTCGCGTGCTTCATGTGCCGTCGCGCTATCAGTATGCAGATATTTTTACTAAAGGCTTACCATCAGCTTTGTTTGAGGAGTTTCGTACCAGTTTGAGTGTCCGGTGTCCTCCCGCTCAAACTGCGAGGGAGTGTTAGTCGTATAATGGGTTTAGCCCATGAGTTGTTTGTATGGGTTACGGCCTGATAGTATTATAAGTTAGGGTTACACGTCTATATATTGTAATCTCCGGTTATTATCAATATATGAAACATTACACTCCTACAGGATCATCCGTCACATAAAATACTTGTTATTAATAGAGATGTTAAAAAGTGAATTCAATACTATTGTCATATAATAACTAGTTGCTCTTGGAATTACCATTCAATTCATTATAATCTAGTTCTCTCGAATTACTTCCTAATAACTAGTTCTTTCACTTCTTTGATACAAAATAAGACACTATTAGAGTGATATATTTGAAATCGTTGATAAGCTATTGATTACTTTATATGCAAATCTTCGGTTTCAAAACGATGCTCATACATGTTTGGTTTCGTTTTACAACAACCAGAAATATAACGAGGCCTTGTACTAGTGCTTATAATTAATCACAATATCGACCAACTACGCTTTGGAACAACTGATATTACAAAAGTATAGGAACATAACATGAGATTAAAATGGTTTGTCATGACAAAAAAGAACTATGGCTAATTGGTTACCGGAACATGTGCTCATTGCTTGGAGCTAGTTTAGTGTTTCTCCGCCGTTTTAAACCTTTTGGACAAAAATTCATCATGTGTTTGTTTTGTTGACAGAAATTCACCGTTCGTCCCTGTTTTTGCCCCTCGTCACGCGTGAGATGGAATGCCCACAGTGGGGTGGAGCGTGAAGCTATGCCCTCACCGGTGGTCACGCTTGACCATTGGAGGTAGGGGTGTCAAAAAGGCCGACATGACATGAACCGACCCGAACCCGATTAAGCCTATTCGGGTCGGGTTACTCGGGTCAATAATTTTATTCGGGTCAATTCAGGTCAACCCAACTAGTTCTAAATAGGGTCGGGTTTGGGTATGTTTTTTTTAGCCTCAACTACTGTATAACGAAAACGAAACGACCACTCTGCACACAATACAAATTCATCATTATATTATTTGTTTTGTTGACATAAGAAAGGTACCATGGACACCCACCAAGAATTGGAAACTACCATCATTCAATTCTTTCTTCTGTACACTAATTCGGTATCATTTCTGTTACGATCAGTTATTATGAAACAAAGCTATTTCTTCTTACCAGGTATATATTTACTAATACTTGTAACAAGTATTTATAGTATATGTTTTTGTACCTTACTTTTGTCTCATGAAACAGGTGTCGATGTTCATGTACAATGTAGATTTCAAGCGAATGCAGCAGCAACAACAGAACAGATTACGTTTTCAACAGACTATTAATCATCTCACTTTCGGTACTTCCAACTCTGAAAAGCAATTAGACCAACCTAAGGTTAAATGGCGAAACAAACTCTTCTACTATGTCTCCGTTGTGGCCAACAGATGCATATCCATTTGCATTCAAAGTTTGCGCCTGGTTGAGATTCACCTTCGAAGGTACGCTATTGGTGCTTGCTTTGAATACTTTAGATGAAGTTGAAGCTTTGAATGGACTTTTTCTTGAGGTAGATGCATAGGCTTGTGGCGTCGCATCATATTGTGCATATTCTACAGGTTTTGATGCTCCAAAGTTTCTGATGGGCCGCACCACTTCCGTTTTAGAACCACTAGTGTTAATTCCGGGTGAAACTATAGCTTCATGTTAGAGGTCATGTTGCAGTTACATTACTAGTTATAATGCCCGCGCACGTGCAGGTTTTTTTAAAATTTTTTGAAATAATTATTTAAAAATTTTAATTCTATTGTTAATTGCATCTCATTTATATTTTTTGTATTTATCTTCTACTTGTTTTGTGTATAAATATAAAATAAATAATCTTTTTTTTAAAATATCTTATCTATATTTTTTGTATTTATCTTTTACTTGTGTTATGGATAAATATAAAATATTGCCTAATAAGAAAATAATATTTTTTTTAAATAAAATTATTACTAAATCAGGTATGAATTGATTTTTTTGAAATGCAAAATTCCCAATAGGGGTTTTGTTTTATTATATAAAAGATACCATAAAAAATCTAAAATAATTATAATTATGTATGAAATCACTAATACAATGAATAAAACACACAAGTCATCCCTCTCGAAAATTCATGCTTGTGGTTTACCAAATTTCGCACCATACATCACTCTCAAAAAAGTTGCAACAAATACATCCCCCCGTTAGTAAAAGTGAGCCAATATACATCCCTCCGTTAAAATAAGGACAAACGGCACAAATCATTTCTCCGTCATCTCTTAACGAGATAGAAAATATTTATACCGTTAGTCCTCTATGTTAACTATATTTAGACCGTTAGTCCATTTTTTACGTTTTCGTCCGTTTTTTTACGTTTTTGTCCAATTTTTTTTTACGTTTTCGTCCTTTTTTTACGTTTTCATCTACTTTTTTACATTTTAGTCCGTTTTTTACGTTTTCGTCCGTTTTTTTTACGTTTTCGTCCGTTTTTCACGTTTTCGTCTGTTTTTTTTTTACGTTTACGCATGTTTTCTTATAATATATTATTCGAGTATAGAATCTACTTATAGAAGAGCAAGGACAAACCATCTCAGATATCTGGTAAATTATTTCTTCATATTCCTGCCCAACTCGTTGTATGTCCCGTAAAACCGTTTTCACAATATCAAAGTGAACACCGCCCATGTGTCATGTTATGACAAATGAGCCTGTAAGTTTCACTGTATCTCATTGTTGAATACTTAAGTAAGTGGGAACAACAAACATGAGTAATGAAAAAGAAATTTTAGACATTGAACTAATACCTCATTAGATGTCACAACGTATTTGTGACCTATGCCTATTCATATGTTGCAAATGCAACTTAAATTGTAGCAACACTCACCCAACCTCACATGAAAATTTGAGTCCTTAAATTTGTCAAAATCGAACTTTACTCTAATATTTTTGAAGCATTAAACATCAGTGTTATATATGTCAAAATACTTAGTCATACCTGGCTAACTACATACAAGACAGGAAAACAAAGATTTAAGTAATAAAGGAGAATGACATAACTAACCCTAATAAAACGGAAGTACTACATATATTCAAATAGTAGCTTAGGCTAGACACAGAAGGACTAGCGACCGACTCGGTCGAGCCACAACATAAGCTGATACAAACTCAAAGAAGGCAAGGAATTTAGTCAACAGTTCAAGACATTAGTTTTCTGTCATATTAACATCCAACACAAAGTTATCAAAAACATTCATTTCTCGTCCCCACTATACAATTACCACAAAAACCCGAAACAAGTTAACAACGGAACATACAAAACCCAAAACGAAGAGGTGAAAAACAGGAGATCACATCATGGCCATCTCCGCCTATACTTCTTAAGGCGATTCACCTCTTTCAGCTACCTATCAATCCCTTCCGAATTACCAAAACACTTTTACTTTCTTTTCTTTTCAAAATACACAAAACCCTCGCACGACTTTTTCTTTAGTGCGGGTTTCCTACTTCTATGCATAGACATATATGTACCATAAAAAGTCAGCAGTCTGCTACAACCAGCTAATTCGAGGCTCAGATTCAGACTGCTCAAAAGACATGATATTTGCACCCACACCATTAATATTTAGCATCATCTGGCTGCTGATGGACTTGTATTGTTCAAGCTACTCCATGGTTGAGATTGTTGTATATAATTGACATGAATACGGTAATCAAATACTCAATGATTTATGTTTCAAATGATTGTCATTGATTTATGTATCAAATGTGTTCTTATTTAACAAATGACCCAAGCAGAACCGAAAACAATCTTCTAATGACTATGATTGACGAAAAGATTGCAATGACTAAGATGGAACAATGAAAAAGTGAGTTTTGTTTATATGCAATCAACATTATAATAAAAATAGTCAAAAAATAACTTTTATGAACTCAGTTTCATTATGTGTTACCTGATGAACAGCCTCTGATCCCTTGGAATGAAAAAGAATAGGTCTACGTACATCACTTATCTTCGTTCATCAAGCTGGAGTTCTGAAAATGGGTGACGAGCTTTGCCTTTCCGTGGATGCAGGCATATGCTAATGAAGCAACTTTTTCACTGTTGAACTTTTCCCACTTTTTTCCATTAAAACACCTAAACCACAAGTTGCCCATTGCAATAAAAATTGATACGTGGGAATCGCACCAGACTTTACCTCTCAAGGGATCTTGAGAAGCTTACAACCCCCACCAGGCAGTGTACCTGATCGTTGTAGTATAGTATAGTGACAAGTACCGGGGGATTGATCGTTCAGCTTAGGAATAGTGTCGCTAGGATTAGAAAACCTAAATACTAGTTCTAAAGGTGAAGCAAGATTCTTTTTGTATTTTTATATTTTTTAGAAAGCAATTTAAAATCTCTGGTTTGAAGGATTTGGGCGGAATTAGTTGCTAATCAACTAACCCAATACTAAGATGCAATCAAAATAAAATACTAGAAATGAAAATAAACTAAATTATACTAAAGTTGTGAGCAGTAATTGGAGAAAATGTGTTTACTTAGATTTCACTACTCCCTAGACATCTTTTACACGTTAATTACTTGTTATAATTGCATGGATGACGGATCGTATTCCTTAATACTATTCATGGGGTGGCACACTTAACTCCCCAATTCTAAGAGCTCTTATCTCCTCCTACACCATGCCCAGCACAACTATAGGGATTGTAAACAGTGGCTCATGCATTAAATACAACCAATAAAGACCTAGTGCGCGTCGGTTCATGTTTCTTAAGACGTTCAAGCATGTTACCAATTGGAGATCTGCCAGTTTTCTTAAGCCTAACATATAAATCATTCATCCAAGACAAGAATAAACAAGTAATCAAAACATAATTAACATCTATGTTTCATTAGATCTAAGCAAACACAAGATAGATCTAGCCTAGCATGAGGGAATTAAGACAAGAACAAGATATAGACAACCAACACATAGATATATTGATTGAATTAAAAGAACACTTATCTTGATTACACATGCAAGGTATCAAGGGGTTGGAACCCTTGAAAAACCTGTAAAGTTACACCAAAATCGTACTTAGGGTTTCTCCCAAAACTTCTCTCTTTAAATGTGAAAAATTAGAAAACTATATATAAGAAAAGGGGTCTGACGGCGTCAAGACAAAGCTTGTGACGCCATCACCTCGCCGCCAAAACTAATCTCGGACTGCCTTGATCTACATTAGACGCCGTCAAGACTTAATCATTTCCAGGCCGTCATGACTTTTACTCTTGACGCCCTACCTTCATGACGCCGTCAAATCTCTTCTGGATCGTCATGGAATTTTGCTCTTGACGCCGTCAGGGAGTTACTCTTGACGCCGTCACCTACTGTTCCCAGCATGGAAAATTAAGACTTTGGCGTTTTCTTCACTTTTATGCTCCAAAAACGTCCGAATTGCTTCCTTTTCCAGATTTCACTCCCAAAGTACCTAAAATCACAAAAGAAACGATTTAAGGCAATATTTGATCAAATAAACTCGAATTCGGGCTTAAATGATCCCCTAAAAACGGATCATTTTTCGCCTCATCATATACCCTTACACTTGAGATTTGCTTGTCCTCAAGCAAATGCGCTTTTATTCTACTCAAAAGACAAGTTAGGGGTCATTTAACACTAATATAAAAGTAATTACAACAAATAATCGTTCCACTAAAGACCAATAGACAAGCACGGAGGTCATACACTAGCACCTCACAAATAGTGTTTAGATACTCACATCTCTCGGGTGTAATAAAGTGTAAATTACAATATGGAAACGGAAGATATCTCTCACTACCTGTCATAGCAAAATAGATTACCATAGGCTTGGGAAAGGATCAAACCTCCACCACATGGCGTAAGCACCTAGGATAAACTATCAAAGAGATCTTTTAAAAGGTTGTAACGTTAGGTGTAGGGATATGAAATACACGGTTTTGTTGGATAAAAGAAGTTTTTCTGGTGGCGAGTTAACAATCTTGGTTAATTACATGTACAATGTGGCGTTGCTAAGCCAAGACTAGACTCGACTTAAGCTAATAAATGAAAAATAACAAAAACATAAAATGAACATAGAATGAAAAGGGATGGTAGTCCGTATGTTTTTCTCTTTTCTCTTTTATTATTATTATTATTATTATTATTATTATTATTATTATTATTATTATTATTATTATTATTATTATTATTATTATTATTATTATTATTTTTATACACTCTTACCCTACCATCCGAAATAATACATCATAGGGAATGAACATTTCCCTTACACTTGAATCTTTACATACTTTACAATTAACTAAACTAATGACTCGAATCAAGATAATCAAAACACTTGGAGCACTTTTAAGATTAACGTATGTATGGGGGTAATAAATGATGTTCTTCCCCATTACTCCATAAAATAAGTACTTACCCATGAGTCCCAATCGTCCCAAAACAATATGTACAAGGATATGACTCGACTTAGCAACCATGTAATCAATTAGAAAGTTAACTTAGGGTTTAACAAATAACAATAATGCACTAAAGATGAGTGCATACACGGAAGGCTAAGGCGATTTGGTTGTACATTTAAGTGGGGTGTAACAAATTCTTCCTTTAAGTAAAATGCTTAAAGTTAGAAACGAAAAGATAGGCTCGGAGGGGTGTACTAGGGGTTTCGTGTACTAAAAATGAGTACAACGCTAAGGGTGTGGGAAAAATTAGTTGACTTAACTAGCCAAGTAATATGACTTAAATGGTCAAGTAATCATAATACGGGTTTAACACAAGGGTGATCCTAATGCCTCTTATCATGTAGTAAATCCTACCACACGAATGTAGTCTCACTAGCGGTCTCGGGATGCATCACTAACGCAAGTTCTAGAATCTAAATGCTACCGGTACACTCATAAGCACTAATAGTAAATGCTTTTCCTATCAAATCTAAAGGCGAACCTCACATATTTGGGTGGAAAATTTTTCTGAATATACGGTTATGTGCTAGTCATACAATCTCCTATCCATGAGACGCTTGCTATGGCTAAAGTTTCTCTGCTAAATGTTGTAAAAATTTTTGAATTTGGCGCTAAAATTGTACTAACAAGTATTTATCATAGTTTTATTACACATCTACCATTAAACAAAACAAACTCAAGCGAAAGTGCATATGTAAGGTATCATCTTTTTTACCCTCCCCTTACACTTAAGATGAACATTGTCCCCAATGTTCAGGTAAAGAATGTAAAAGTGAAAAAGTAAAGAGAATGAAATCAAATACTCCCCTGATTCGCTCGGTATGGATAATAGGGTGGCCAGGTTAAATCTTCCTCCAAGAGAATGAACAATCAAAGCTTCACTTCCAGAATATAAATCATCTTCTTGTCATACATAACCTGTAAAACCTGATAAAATAGACAAGACAACCTCGCGTAAAATCGGCGGCATCCTATATAAGTTACTAAATCCTAGAAAACAAAATAAGATATAATGCTTGTGGAATGAAGTTTACAGATCTCCTGGAGATTATAAAACTTAATAATTTACAAAAACCATAAGACTCCGTTAGAAAAACAAAACCGGTAAAATTTCCAGATTTTTACACCTGACGCCGTCAAGAGTAAACTCCTGACGCCGTCAGAATTGACCTGCAGAAATTCTTATGTTAAGTTTCTGGAAAATTTCTGGAAAAACTTGGTCCTACTTCATGGAAAATCCAGCAAAACTTCATTATGACTCAATACAAGCATTTGACTCTGACAAATACGAATATACATGTTCATTTAATATTGTGGAGAATCATGATCGGTTTGTTTCTTAAAAACAAATTTGGGGTTTCCCCTTACACTTATCTTTTGCAAAAAATACTTTTAGGTGGAGTTAAGACTAGGCCAAAACAACAAAGTAAAGTATTTCCACATTTTAATTGCGAAACATGATCAACCAACAATAAAAATTAAGCATGCATACGGAAGTAAATAACAAAAAAACAAAAATAAAATCACACAAAACATGGGTTTCCTCCCAAGAAGCGCTTTTCTTTATTTACGAGTCTTGTAGCTAGACTCAAGGTCATGGGTTACTACGTGATCTCATCATCAAACGTCACATCCTCCTCACTAATCATTTCATTGTTATTCTCTTGGTAGTGCTTGACACGTTGTATGTTAACAGTAAATTCGCTACCTTCATCATCTAGTAACACCACGGCTCCAAATTTAGAGGAATTCTTTACCGTGAACGGTCCATACCATCTAGACTTAAGTTTTCTCGGAAATAATCTCAACCGAGAATTGTATAATAGGACCTTGTCTCCCTCTGAAAATTCTTTGGGTTTCTTAATTCTATGGTCATGCCATACTTTAGCTCTCTCTTTATATGTGATGGAGGATTCGTAGGCTTCTAGCCTAAGCTCATCAAGCTCGTGTAATTGCAAGAACCTATTATTTCCAGCAATTGTGTAATCTAAGTTGCATGTCTTAAGCGCCCAATAAGCCTTATGTTCTAATTCCACTGGTAAGTGACATGCCTTACCATACACCATGCGGAACGAGGTCGTTCCAATAGGTGTTTTGTAGGCGGTTCGGAATGCCCATAAGGCTTCGTCGAGTTTAAATGACCAGTCCTTTCTGTTTCGACTAACCGTTTTTTCAAGTATTCTTTTAATAGCCCTATTGGTGTTTTCGACTTGGCCATTGGTTTGTGGATGATAAGCGGTGGAGAACCGATGGGGTACTCCATACCTTTTCATGACCTTTTCCATTTGTGCATTGCAAAAATGGGTTCCCCAATCACTGATGAGAGCTTTAGGAATCCCGAATCTCGCGAAAAGCTTTTTCAGGAAATGAACAACTACTCTGGCGTCATTGGTCCTAAGGGCTTGTGCCTCAACCCATTTTGAAACATAGTCAATGGCGACTAATATGTACTCGTTCCCCCCTGAAGATGGAAAGGGTCCCATGAAGTCAATCCCCCAAACATCGAAGACCTCACAAACTTGTATAAAGTTCTGAGGTGCTTCATCCCTATGTGATATATTTTCGGCTCGTTGACATGCATCGCACGCCTGTACCATTTCTTTTACATCACGGAAAATTGTGGGCCAATAGAATCCCGCATCGAGAATCTTTGGGGCGGTGATGTTTATCCCATGGTGCCTTCCAGAGGGACCAGAGTGACATTCCCTCATAATCTTTACTGCCTCATTTTCCGAAACACAACGCCTTACAATTTGGTCAGGACACCTTCGGAATAAAAAGGGTTCATCCCAAAAGTAGTACTTTAGATGAGAAAAGAACCTCTTCCTTTCGTACTTAGTCAGGTGTTTAGGAACTAGTCTACTTGCGAGGTAATTAGCAAAATCGGCATACCACGGCTCTGAGTCACTCATTAACATGAGTTGTTCGTCAGGAAATGAATCCTTAATCTCACTTCTATCGTGCTCATCCAAGGGGTTTTCGAGACGAGATAGATGATCTGCGGCCAGATTTTCAGCTCCCCTCTTATCACGAATCTCAACATCGAATTCTCGTAGCAACAAGATCCACCGAATTAGTCGTGGCTTAGCATCCTGCTTCGCAAAGAGATATCTAAGAGCCGAGTGATCAGTGAAGACGACTGTTTTTGAAAGGACAAGATATTGTCGGAATTTGTCGAATGCAAACACTACGGCTAATAGTTCTTTCTCGGTGGTGGAGTAGTTCTCTTGAGCGGGATTCATGGTTTTGCTAGCGTAGTAAATAGGTTGGAAAAGCTTGTCACGTCGTTGACCTAATACAGCCCCGGCAGCGAAGTCGCTAGCGTCACACATGATTTCAAATGGTAACTCTGATGCGTGGGAATTGCACCAGGCTTTACCTCTCAAGGGATCTTGAGAAGCTTACAACCCCCACCAGGCAGTGTACCTGATCGTTGTAGTATAGTATAGTGACAAGTACCGGGGGATTGATCGTTCAGCTAGGAATAGTGTCGTTAGGATTGAAATTAATCTAACTAGGTCTAAAGGTGAAGGATGATTCTTTTTGTATTTTTATATTTTATGAAAAGCAAGTAAAAATCTCGGGTTTTTGGAAGAGTGGGCGGAATTAGTTGCTAATCAACTAACCCAAAAGCTACTATTTAAACTAATTAACAAGAAAAATAAACTAGAGTTCTACAAGATAAGTGAAGCATGTCTACCCATGATATGTTACTCCTTGCTAGCTATCCAATCCTACCTATTGAATTGTAACCTTGTTTTAATTGACGGGTTGTATTCCTTAATACCATTCATGGGGTGGCATACATAACTCCCCAATTCTATGAGCTCTTATCTCCTCCTACACCATGCCCAGCACAACTATAGGGATTGTAAACAGTGGCTCATGCATTAAATACAACCAATAAAGACCTAGTACGCCTCGGTTCATGTTTCTTAAGACGTTCAAGCATGTTACCATTTGGATATCTGCCAGTTTTCTTAAGCCTAACATATAAATCATTCAATCAAAACAAGAATCAATAGGAAACAAGGATTATAAACTAAACCAATTAGATCTATCAAAGTGTCACGCCCTAATTGATGAAGATAGACACAAACATCAACAAGGAATCAATAAGATCTAATCAATTATATACAAGTTTCACACAATCATAAGTAGACACAAGGTGAATTAGCAAAACATAATCAAAGAAAGACAATCAACAAGAATAATGAAAGACATAGTTGAGATAGAATCATCAAACCAATACATGATGTTTATGGAGTGATTGAAACCCTCTAAGTTTCTGGAAAAACACCCACCTAAACCCAGGAATCGACTTTAGGGTTTAGGGCTTACAAAAAGTGAAGTTATGAAGTTATATTTATAGGCATGTTTTCTGTCGGCCCTTCGTGACGGCGTCAGCCCGTACTCTTGACGCCGTCAAGACCACTTTTTCAGCAAATTGTAGATCTCTTCGTCCTCTTCGCGTGGGCTTTTGAATCACCTAAATCCGAGTTCGTATGCAAAAGTTATGACCAAAACAATATCAGCTACTCCGCGCGCAAGTTTTAACAAGTTTACACATGACGGCATTGGTGACGGCCTTGGTGACGCCGTCATCAACCACGGTATTTTATTATTGCTATCTGACGCCGTCAGGGTGTAACTCTTGACGCCGTCACCTAGTGTCTTCAGCATGGAAAATTGATACTTTGCCGTTTTCTTCACTTTTATGCTCCAAAAACGTCCAAAATGACTTCTTTTCCAGAATTCACTCTCCAAACGCCTAAAATCACAAAAGGAACGATTTAGGGCAATATTTGATCAAATAAAGTCGGATTCGGGCTTAAATGACCCCCTAAAAACGGATCATTTTTCGCCTTATCATATATCCCTACACTTGGGATTTGCTTGTCCTCAAACAAATGAGCTTTTCCACCAATCAAAATACAAGTTAGGGGTCATTTAATACTAATATAAAAGTAATTACAACAAATGATCATTCCACCTTAGTCAAAACAAGCACGGAAATTATACACTAGCAGCTCACATTAAGTATTTGGATACTCTCATCTCTCGGGTGTTGAAAAATTATATGTCATAATTGGAAATGGAGAAATATCACTCTCTACCTGTCATAGCAAATAGATTACCATAGGCTTGGGAAAGGATCAAACTTCCACCACTTGGTGTAAGCACCTAGGATAGACTATCAAAGAGGTCTTTTAAAGGGTTATAACGTTAGGTGTAGGGGATATGGAAAACACGGTTTTGTTGGATAAACGGATATTTTACTGGTGGCAAGTCAATTGTCTTAGTTAACTACATGTACAATGAGGCGTTGCTAAGCCAAGACTCGACTCAACTTAAACTAACTACGACTCTTTTTGGATTTTTTTTTCAAGACACTATTTGACTTAAACATAAATAAAAGAAACGGATGGTAGCCCGTATGTTTTCCTCTTTTCTTTTTCTATTTTTTTTCTTTTTTTTTTTATTTATTTTTTTATTTTTTTTCATACACTCTTACTCTACCATCCAAAACAATACATCAAAGGGAGCTCGTTTCCTCCCTACACTTGAGCTTTTACATACTTTACAATCAACTATTCTAATGACTCGAATCAAGATAATCAAAACACTTGGAGTACTTTTAAATATTAATGCACATATGGGGGTAATAATTGACATCATCCCCATTACTCCATTACAATAGTACTTTACCCATGAGTCCCAATCGTCCCAAAACAATATGTACAAGATATGACTCGACTTAGCAACCATGTAATCAATTAGACAACTAACAAAGAGTTTAAACAATTAACAATAATGCACTAAAGATGAGTGCATACAAGGAAGGCTAAGGCGATTTGGTTGCACATTTGGGGTGGATTGTAAACAAATTCTTCCTTTAAGTAAAATGCTTAAAGTTAGAAACGAAAAGATAGGCTCGGATGGGTGTACTAGGGGTTTCGTGTTACTAAAAATGAGTACAACGCAAAGGTGTGGGAGAATTACTTGACCTATGAAGTCAATGTAATTATATTACAGGTGTAGAACAAGGGTTATCCTAATGCCTCTTATCATGTAGTAAATCCTAACTACACGAATGTAGTCTCACTAGCGGTCTCGGGATGCATCGCTATCACAAGTTCTAGAATCTAAATACTACCGATACACTCATAAGCACCAACAATGAATGCTTTTTCCTAAAGATCTAAGGGCGAACCTCACATATTTGGGGTGGAAATTTTTGAGTGGTATGGTTTTTTTGTGCTAGTCATACAACTCCTATCCATGAGACGCTTATTAAGACTAAAGTTTCACTCCTACATGTTGCAAAAAATTTTAAATTTGGTGCTAAAATTGCCCTAACAAATATTTCTCTCAGTTTTATTACACATTCACTATTAAACAAAACAAAAACCAAGTGGAGTAATAGTTTCTAATAAACCCTCCCTACACTTAAACCGAACATTGTCCCCAATGTTCTAGATAAAAGATGCAAAAGTAAATAAATAAGAATGAAAGAAACTAATACTCCCCTGATTCGTTCACCGTGGATAATGTGACAACATGGTTAAATCTACCTCCAAGAAGACGAACGTTGAAAGCTTCCCTCCAGAAATGTAAATCATCGTCTTGTCCTGTAATCAACAAACACAAAAACCAAAGCATCAAACCGAACAAAAATCACAACTAGATGTAATTCCAGACTTAGAATTAGAATCAAGACAAAGCAACAAAAGGATAGGATACTTGTGGAATGAATTACAAATAGGAACTCGTAAAACATATCCACAATTATTGACACACAAACTAGATAAAATATATGCTAATCATGAATTGTGAAGTTTTCATGTTCGAATTTAGTTCTTTTTAACAAGATATAAATTTCCCTACACTTATCTTTTTGTAAAATACCTTTATATGCAATTAAGACGAAGTTAAAAACAAAATAAAGCATTTTCACAAATTATTCGAAACATGAAAATTAAACAACTATGATTAAGCATATATGACGCAAACAAACAAATAAAAAAAAACATCAAACAATTAAAAACATGGGTTGCCTCCCAAGAAGCGCTTGTTTTTGTTCGAGTCACGAGCCTGACTCTACCCTTATTTAATGGAAATAGGGGAGGTTTTCCCTACACTTAGGATTAAGTGTGGGTGGAAGTAGTGATACACACCCTTAGGGTGGAAATATGCCACGTGAGGTGAAGGGGGTGAGTGAATGGCTTCCTTCATCCTAAAACTACCCGGATAATATAGGTTGATGGGTGGGTCGGTTCCTCTTTTGTCTCCTAGAAATAAATCTAAGGATGGGAAGTTGTGTAAAGGTTGAGGTTCCGGTTCATCAACACTAGGAAATTCCCTAGAACTAGAAGTAAGGTTATCACTACGAGTGTTCAAACCTATATCCTCTAGTGGTGCTTGGTCCAAGGATTCTACCTCAATTGGGGTTCCTATAGTCTCATCTACTTCTTCCGGGTGAGTCATGGGCGGTGTATGTGCCTCAAATGATGGTAGGACTTGTGGGGTACTTTGTGGGCTTGGATTATCCACCTCATCCTCCATTGTGCCTAGATTACCTATGTATTTGTTTTGTACTATGATATTAGGTGCCATCCAACTAGGTATCTCAACATGAGTATATTCATCCCCCAAAAAACTTGTTCCATGATCCTTCAAATTTGTTGTCAAATGATTTGTTATGTTGTTTGTCGGGTTGTCTAATCTATAATAATATTGGGCACAATCTTCTATGGCATCCCATGCTTCTTCAGCATTTAATTCCCTAAAGTCCCCATTGGCAAAATCCTCAATGCACATTCGGTCATATCGGTTAACAGGATAGTAAAAGGTCTGGGTTAGGGATGCTAAAGCGAAACTATGATGAGGGACTATTCGGAGTAAAATTTTAAAACGAGTCCATGCATCATATATGGGTTCATCTTGATATTGTTTGAACATCAAGATGTCATTAGGAGTGAATGGGTTTCGTGGTCGGTAGTATGGTGGATTCGCGTTCTCCATAGTGGTGAACGGAAGAGTCAGTGGAAAGGTTTCTACAAATAAATACACAAAGAAAAGATAGACTACGAGAAAGCTAATAAAAAGAAAATAAAAATCTCACTAAAACGGAATCTAATGAGTAGACCTAATAAAAATCAAATTCAACCTAAACAATAACTATTCCCCGGGCTGCGGCGCCAAAAACTTGATGCGTGGGAATTGCACCAGGCTTTACCTCTCAAGGGATCTTGAGAAGCTTACAACCCCCACCAGGCAGTGTACCTGATCGTTGTAGTATAGTATAGTGAAAAGTACCGGGGGATTGATCGTTCAGCTAGGAATAGTGTCGTTAGGATTGAAATTAATCTAACTAGGTCTAAAGGTGAAGGATGATTCTTTTTGTATTTTTATATTTTATGAAAAGCAAGTAAAAATCTCGGGTTTTTGGAAGAGTGGGCGGAATTAGTTGCTAATCAACTAACCCAAAAGCTACTATTTAAACTAATTAACAAGAAAAATAAACTAGAGTTCTACAAGATAAGTGAAGCATGTCTGCCCATGATATGTTACTCCTTGCTAGCTATACAATCCTACCTATTGAATTGTAACCTTGTTTTAATTGACGGGTTGTATTCCTTAATACCATTCATGGGGTGGCATACATAACTCCCCAATTCTATGAGCTCTTATCTCCTCCTACACCATGCCCAGCACAACTATAGGGATTGTAAACAGTGGCTCATGCATTAAATACAACCAATAAAGACCTAGTACGCCTCGGTTCATGTTTCTTAAGACGTTCAAGCATGTTACCATTTGGATATCCGCCAGTTTTCTTAAGCCTAACATATAAATCATTCAATCAAAACAAGAATCAATAGGAAACAAGGATTATAAACTAAACCAATTAGATCTATCGAAGTGTCACGCCCTAATTGATGAAGATAGACACAAACATCAACAAGGAATCAATAAGATCTAATCAATTATATACAAGTTTCACACAATCATAAGTAGACACAAGGTGAATTAGCAAAACATAATCAAAGAAAGACAATCAACAAGAATAATGAAAGACATAGTTGAGATAGAATCATCAAACCAATACATGATGTTTATGGAGTGATTGAAACCCTCTAAGTTGCTGGAAAAATACCCACCTAAACCCAGGAATCGACTTTAGGGTTTAGGGCTTTCAAAAAGTGAAGTTATGAAGTTATATTTATAGGCATGTTTTCTGTCGGCCCTTCGTGACGGCGTCAGCCCGTACTCTTGACGCCGTCAAGACCACTTTTTCAGCAAATTGTAGATCTCTTCGTCCTCTTCGCGTGGGCTTTTGAATCACCTAAATCCGAGTTCGTATGCAAAAGTTATGACCAAAACAATATCAGCTACTCCGCGCGCAAGTTTTGACAAGTTTACACGTGACGGCATTGGTGACGGCCTTGGTGACGCCGTCATCAACCACGGTATTTTATTATTGCTATCTGACGCCGTCAGGGTGTAACTCTTGACGCCGTCACCTAGTGTCTTCAGCATGGAAAATTGATACTTTGCCGTTTTCTTCACTTTTATGCTCCAAAAACGTCCAAAATGGCTTCTTTTCCAGAATTCACTCTCCAAACGCCTAAAATCACAAAAGGAACGATTTAGGGCAATATTTGATCAAATAAAGTCGGATTCGTGCTTAAATGACCCCCTAAAAACGGATCATTTTTCGCCTTATCAAACTCCCAGTTGGGTGTGATCATGATTGGAGCTTGAGTGAGTTCCCTTTTTAAGAGATCGAATGCATCCTTGCATTCTTGGGAAAAATCGAACGGAGCATCCTTCACAAGTAATTGAGTCATTGGCTGAGTGATTTTGGAGAAATCTTTGATGAATCTCCGATAAAACCCGGCATGCCCCAAGAAGCTGCGTATTGCTTTAACAGTCGTGGGGTATGGTAACTTAGATATAGCTTCAACTTTAGCTTGGTCCACCTCTATTCCGTTCCCTGAGATCTTATGCCCTAACACAATCCCTTCTTTTACCATGAAATGACACTTTTCCCAGTTTAGCACCAAGTTGGTTTCCTCACAATGTTTAAGCATCTTTTCAAGATTAGCAAGACAGCGGTCGAAGGAGTTCCCGAAGACCGAAAAGTCATCCATGAACACTTCCATGCTGTCTTCCATGAGTTCGTGAAAGATTGCGGTCATGCATCGCTGGAAAGTGGCGGGGGCATTACATAGCCCAAAAGGCATCCTTTTGTAGGCAAATGTTCCATAAGGGCAGGTAAACGTGGTCTTTTCTTGGTCCTCAGGTGCTATGGGAATCTGAAAATATCCAGAGAATCCATCGAAGAAGCAATAGTACTCGTGTCTAGATAATCTCTCTAACATCTGATCAATGAATGGTAAGGGTAAGTGATCTTTCCTCGTGGCGTCATTGAGCTTTCGATAGTCGATGCATACCCGCCATCCAGTGACTGTTCTCTGGGGCACCATCTCACCCTTGTCATTCTTAACTACAGTCATTCCACCCTTTTTAGGTACAACCTGCATAGGACTGACCCATGGGCTATCCGAGATCGGGTAAATCAATCCTGCATCCAAAAGTTTTATGACTTCTTTCTTCACTACTTCCTTAATGTTAGGGTTCACGCGCCTCTGGGGTTGCACGGTAGGTTTATAATCCTCTTCCATGAGAATCTTATGTGTGCAAAAAGTTGAGTCAATCCCCTTAATGTCGGCCACACTCCATGCGAGTACCCCCTTGTATTTTTTTAGGACCTCTAAGAGTTTACCTTTTTGTTCATGTTCCAAGGAAGAGTTTATGATTACCGGGAGTTGATCCTCTCCCTGAAGGAAGGCATACTCCAAATGGTTAGGAAGCTGTAATAAACTAACAATATTAACTAGTATGGTTTGTGTGTCTTGGATCGAATCAATAAGAGAAGAAGAAGAAATAAGAGAAGAGTTTAGAGAGAGGAAGATGGGTGTTTTCTAGAGAGAGAGAGAGTTGAGAGAAAAATAGAAAATATTAGATTGAATGAAAAGCACCAACCCTCTCCACATGTGGAGAGGGGTATATATAGTTTACTACAAACGCCCACACCCGGGCTGTGGATCAGGCATACAGTGGGTAAAGACCCGTCCTTCTTCCACGGTGTTACTTAAACTAAACTAACTAATACATATAATTAACTAACTACGAGCTAACTAAAATGCTATTACATCAATTAGGTGACCGAGACTTTTATAGGAATATTTGTATTCCTAACAATCTCCCCCTAAGCGAGGTCACCTTTGAAATTACGCTCTTTGGTCTTTAAGCATTCTTTCGTCTCTGTAGCTCGTAGGATCTGATTCTTCACTTTACTTCACACTTTGTACTTCAAGCAACGAACTTGTAATCTGGATTCCTTTGTGATGTGTGATCTTTGAGCTTCTTTGAGATCATCAGCCAAAGTAAATCTCCAAGCTCATCCAAAGTTGTATTGCCTTCATGTGATGTAGTGACTAAGGACCATCATGCTCACACCCTTCTGTATCTGGAGACGTTGCATTAGAGTTGTAGATCAGGAGACTTTTTCATCAGAGATGCGGAAACGTTGTTAGTAGTCTCTCAACATTTGTTGTAGCAAGTCTTTCATCTTCATTGATAGTGTGGAGGATGTGTGAGCATGAGGTATGGATTGACCCGATTCAGCTGGAAACTGGAGCCATCAACGCCGTCTTTATATGTGTCCCTGAAATAAAACAGTTAGCAATAAAGATAGAAAACGAATATGGATTTGTCATTCGTTCTGCGAGGACAGACTACCCTCCGGTTTTAAGAAAACCGACCTGTGATCAGGTAGAGTCTCTTTTAAAGAGGACTCTCCTTGACAGGAATTTCCAGCTTGTAGTAATGAATTTTCCAAAGAATCCACTTTGGAATCTTCATACTTAGCATGTTCTCATACCGGAACGTCTCAAAGCAGACAACACGATAGAGTGAATCGGTGAAATTATATTCACGGATTGATGAGAAATTGATTAATAGAAATCACTCGCGTATCATATAATAAACATTTTTGAGACACGACGAGAGTTTTATACTTTGAATCACATTTCCATAAAAAATACTTTTGTTTGAAAGATATTACACAATCAATGTGCTCGAAAGATAAGTTGGTGAGCACATTGAGAGGTTTTAGCAAAAGTATCCGTCAATCCATATCGTGGAACAAGTTTGATTCAACTTTGAATCGCACCATTGTTGCTTTCCAGTTGTCACTTGATCATTGATCCATGATGGATCTCACATGTCACCTACCAAGAGCTTGAGTGATGTTCGCTCTAGAAGGATTTCCATCTTCATAGTGAATATTTACATATCACTCGGATGTTCTGGCAATACCACAAGGATAATGCGTAGGACTCTAAATATTTTATCTTACTTTCCACATTGTGTGAAACAATAAGCATATTTGGAATGTGTCCTAACGAGATTTATGGATGATCTCTTGGCTCTAAACTCAATAGTGCGTTTTGATCCGCTCCTGGAGACTGGGGAGGCGTCTCCTGTTTTAGATATCAACATAGCTCGCAATGAGCGGTCGATACATTGCACAGGGTTCCCCGTGAGATTGAAACAAGCTCTTTTAAGAGAACTTGAGTGGTTGGGAAGTTTGGTGCAGTGCGTCACTGGGTCCATGACGTCTTGTCTTCAATACCGGTGTTACCTTAGTAACCACCAGTAGATTATGAATTGAACCCGGTTTCTGCCCTAAGGTTGAATATATGGAGGGCTATTTCTTTTCACCCTTTCTCTTTTCATTTCTTTTTCATTCTTCAACCCCTTTAGTGCTTACCGAGACTTCACCACTAGAACCTTGTTGGGTTTGTTCCAGTCCTAGCTCTATCTCAGTCCGCACTCTTCCCTTTCTCACTTTACTCCTTTTTCAATCATTCCTAAGGACTTCTAATCTATCTAGAGGATTGTCCCTTGGAAGATCCTTCCGGTTCTGGTGGATCATGGGAATTCATACCTAACCTTAACCAACCTTATAACTCCATGCATAAAGATAAATGGTCGGTCATTGGTATAACTTCCACATTCGCCTTTTGCTCCCCCTCAATATGTGCATCGATATTCGAAAGTGTTTAGCACATATGCGGGAGCCTTTTATTGAGTCTTAAAGATCACATTTGATTATCAGATTTCATATTTAAATCACATTCTCTCCCCCGATCAAAATTTTCAAATCATTCGAGATTTTTGATCTCAATTGATTTAAATAAGTTAGAAAGCTTTTGGGAGAGAAATGCGGTCAATTTTAATATTTTATGATAAAAAGGAACCTTTTCTGCTCCCCCTCAATCAGTGAGGGAGGTCGTTATGTGTCAGATTTGAAGAGTTTGAAAAAAATTTGAAGTTTTAACGAAAAACTCTTTGAAAATTTACTCATTCTGACACATAACTATCACAAATCGTATTGTAGCTTTTGTTTTGTACAAAGTGTGGGGAGTTTTGTTGATACATAAAATTTTGAGAAATCACTCTCCCCCTCAATCAATGACGGATGTTAAAGCATAAATATTTTCATAAACTATTAACGTCATTGATTGAGTGAAAATTTTATCAAACTTTGGAGTTCAATTTGATTTTCATTCAAAATTTCATGGTACCACCAAGTTTTGCACAAACACTTTCCGGAAAAATCATAGAAGGGAAAGTATTTGGCGATAAAAAGAAGATTTCTCTTCTTTATCAAGAAATAATGCACTGAAGCGTACATTAGATCGAAGGTGCATGAATATCAAGTAATTCACGCTCGGATGAACGGCACCCTTTGTTAGGAACAACCGTCTTTTTGGCGACGTGTTTTCCTTAATTTTGAAAACCGGGTTGCTATCTGAAGTAATAGCAAACCATATTTTTGAAGTCCGGGTTGCAGCCTGAAATGACTACAAGCCATATTTTTAAGTTCAGGTTGTAGCCTGAAATGACTACAAGCCATAATTTTAAGAATGTTTTGAGAAACGACATGTTTTAGAAAAAAACTTTATTTGAAACCGAAAAACTCTTGCTCAAGCATATGTATGATTCCGTGTCATTATTAAATGACATTTCTAGAAACGTACATAATATTGATTACACAAGAGACATGTCGTGAGAAGAATATTTTTGGATTTTTTATGATTTTTCAGATTTTTGTGGTTTTTATAGGTTTTATATTTCTCTATTTATGTATTTGTATAAGATATGTACAAAGGATACCAAACAGTTTAACGAGATGTTGACATGAGCACCAAAATGAGATTATCGTTCAGCTCGTTGTAGAAGTATGTAGTCAACATCTCTTAAACTTTCACCACCAAAGCTTTCGAGGCTCCTGAATAATTGTCTGAATCCGTAGATGCCATGATATAATCTTAAACGGGATTTTACAACTCTTGTGACTTAAACCAAGAGATCGATTCTCTCCCGGGATTTTACTAAAGTCAACAAAAGAAACCGAAAGATCTAATATACGAGTTAGACTTAGAGAGAGATCTTGGATAAGTAACAATTAGCATTAAGAGTCAAGTCGCGACAAGTCAAGTTACAATAGATCCGATCGTAATAAGTCAAGTCGTAAAGATTAACTCACAACGTCAAATTACAATAAGACTAATGGAAACGACTTAAGTCACAACAATTCACCAAACACAAGTAGTTAACAAATCACTAGAATCTCACAACTGAGTTAATCGCTAGACACCCACCAAATTTCTGAAAGTTTTTTTATTGCCTCCTCATTGTGAAGCTTTGGTAGCTTCCCCCCAAACCGACAATCACCTACATGAGACCACTTCCCCCAAGAGGTTGAAGTGATGCAAAAAGTCTCATTGTATGAAGCTCGAGAACCCGAAGAGAACGATAACACCAAAGTAACAGGGTGAACCATGGATCATCTCTGCGGTTATCAATCCCGGAATGTATGATGAAGCCCGATCACATGACCCTGTTGTACGTCCCCAATGTACACATTACTTTCTGGTTTGGAGCAGTCGTCTATTCAGGGGAATAATATATCGACATCTTCATTTCACCGATTGCTTTCCAGTTATCTTACATATACCAACTCACTCCATATTGTACGCATGTATCCAACACAAGAAGAGAACGATGACATAAAAGTAACAGGTTGAAGCACTGATCATCTCTGCGGATATCACCTCCGTAATATATGATTAAGCCCGATCACGTGAACCTGTTGTGCGTCCTTGATGTACACATATATCTCCCCATGATGGTTGAGATCTTATCGGAATCAACATAACAATGTGTACATGAAACATTAGCCAGAAGCACTTTTACCATAACTCTTATCAGCTCATATGAAGATGTCAATAAGCAATATCATCTCACGTTCCACATATCCTTCTCATATTTCTTCCCACTGAAAACTGAAGTAATTCACACCACAAGGATCAAGAGACCACTTCCCCCACGTAGTTGGAATAATACACCAAACGCTACGAGTTAAGACACAGAGTTTCTCTACGGTTATGACATATGTCTTCCCGGGATAACTTCAATTAAGAAGAAGTATTATGTTCATCACGTGTACTCGTTATGCATTCAGATGTATGTCTCCTTCCCCCTTGCTGGTTTTGATACATCAGAATCAGCAACAACTTATAGGCACATCTACTTGAAATCATGAGATGAGAACAAAATTGGCTCAAATAAATCTTGTGAGAATCAACTGCTACAGAAACTCTCTGACTATCATTATCAAACCTTGTGTAGACTGTTTGAAGTAACCACTGATGAAGCAAATCCAATAAACCAAACTTGAAACTGAAGAAGAATTCCCCGTTCTTGTGACTTAAGCTTGCACTAATGTATGACTAAGAGCGGTGTAGAGAGTTCGTACAACATCGAATCCCTAAGTACTCTATACTCTTCAACCAACCAACCATCAAGTATAAGACGTACATCACCTCTTGACTACCGACAACTTCGTGTAAGTTGTGACACTCCTTGAAGTGATAGTTATTTTGTGGTAATAGAAATGAATAATTACCAAAATAACTAGATATCCAAGTCTTCGTCATTGTAAAGGTAAAAACTCAAGCAAGGATCTCGTAGAATCTTCATCCAACCAACCCCGACTTCAAGATAAATTAAGATCACGCCTTTGTGAAATTCAACTTCAATCTCAAATAAGGTATACCAAATAAACTCCGTGATTACATGACATTCCATGTCCAAATTCTTAGCCGTTTTGACATTTTAGCTGACATTTTCTATAATGTCCTTCGGGTTGATTTACAGAGTGCACATTGGTAGGAACAACAATCCTTGATTATAGAACAAAACGACGGATCATTATTCATGTGCATCTTCACAATCATGATAGTCATCATCAACACCTTGAGGAGTAACTGGAGATTGGGTTACATGATTAGTCTGAGTAATACTTCTAAATGGTGCATCTTGATCAATGGAGATTGAGGAAGGTGAACCAGTTGAATCAGCATGAACCGGAGCAAGAGCTTCAGGAACTAGATGAACAACATATATTGAAGCTTGGAAGTATTCATCAACCATAACTCCCAGTCATCCTTAGTACGTAGAACATTAGGTGTTGGAGGAGAGTCGTAGGACCATTCTTCAAGCATCAATCAACATGTGGTATATTCACACTTCTCCCCCTCAAAAATTGCAAGCGAGGTTTGCCATTTTTGATTGAGCAAGTGAATAACAATACAATTAATCATGTATTTTATTCACACTTCTCCCCCTCAAAAATTGCATACGAGGTTGCCATTTTTGATTGAGCATGTGAATAATAATACACTCAATCATGTAGTTTATTCACCCTTCTCCCCCTCAAAAATTGCATATGAAGTTTGCCATTTTTGAATGAGCAAGTGAATACAAATTCGAGCAAAGATGAGTAGATCCACTTGATGATTAAACGAACATGGAGGAAGCATGAACCATGTTGTTGAGAATGGTCAAAACTAAGAAGATTTCTCTTCTTCCAAAGATAAGGCACACTGAATCGTACACCTTTCTTTTCTTTGATGAACGGGGCCTGAAGTGTTGTCAGCAGACACCATAATGATAACATTGAAGATCGAGGCTTGAACTGATTTGTTCAAACGTCATAGTCGTTGAAGAACGAGGCCTGAACTGAACTGAACAGACGTCATTATGCACATACATCAACATCGACATTCCAGAACTCTTGAAGCTGGAGAAATGATTGCTTTAGGCCTCCAGACTTTGAGTTTTCTCACATGGTGAATGATTGATGTACCTGCAACTGAGTAAGGACTACCTGCACTAACATTACAGACTTGATTGCATATATATGGGTTAGTAACAGCAGTATCCAAACCCTTAGGGGTTTCACGTTCAACCATGGTATTGCCATCAGTGAGCAACTTTCCGGTAGGTATCCACTTAAGTCCGACATCCTTAAAAATTCTACCAGTTGGAATCCACTTATGGCAAGGTCTAGGTTTGCTAAGCTTATCATGCATACTGAAAGACTTATCGTTATTCCTAGTCTCCAAGGATTTGGCAGTTTGTATCCACCTAGGAGAAGTTTTAGGTTTGTTCTGCTTCTTATGCATGGTAGATGACTTACTACAAATCCTAGAGTTCACTGGTTGAGTCTTAGCAATGTTCCTCAATAAACAAGGAGGCATCATACGAGGGTGTGAACCTAATATGCCATCCTTATGAAGTAATGCCCTTTTCCTAGCCTTTTCTAGATCATAGTTCTTGTACAAGTCATTAATATCATAAGAGTTTTGAATCTTAATGCTCGGTTTTGACACTGTTCTCGAACTAATCATAGAGGAGCTGGGAGTAGGAGTAGTTTCATGTTGAGGATTAACAGAACTAGAAGCAATTATCTTAGGCAAATAATGTGGAGTGACTGGTTTTGACAAAACTTTTTCCGCATCAACTTGGGAGGCAAACCGTGTTTTTGAAAATTTTAGTCGTTCAGATCTAAACGCAGTCGGTTGCCTAACAACGGAATGGTTTCTATTTGATTGAGAAACTGGTTCCCCCAAGATTGATGGTTTTGCAAACTTAGTGTTCACACTATCCCCTGTTGCTTTTCTTAGCTCGTTCTTTAATGCGGTTATTGTGAACCCCTTTTCAAGAAGTTGAGCTTTGAATTCATCATTTTTGGCAATCAAAGAGGTTGTTTGATCTATCGTCTTAGTTCTCATTTCTTTGATTGAGTCACCTAAAACCTTTTGATGCTTTTTCAAAGACTCATTTTCCTTAAGTAATTCAGCCACATATATTGACAGTTCATTAATTCTTGTCTTGGCTGCATCAATGTCCTTGTTTGTTTCGACTAAATTACATTTCACATTCATACCAGAGATATGTTTCTTCAAGTTGGTGATTGTCAAGTTTTTGGCTTCCAGTTGGGCTTTTAAATCATTAATCATAAAGAATTCACGAAAATCAAGAAGTTTCGGATTTTTACTTGGTTGGTTTGTTTGAAAACTTTCTTTCTGTTGTTGCATTGCGATTTCAAGTGAAATGCAATGTTTTTCAAGTTGTAAAAATCTGTTTGAAAGTTCATTAAAAAATTCTTTATCAACCATATCATTTGATTTAAACATCTCAGCCGTAAACAAAGAACTTGACTCATCATCACATTCAGCATCCTGATCACTTTCTCCCCCCTTATGACTCATATTTGTTGGATTAGAAATGGTATTGTTGTCACTCTTTTCTAACAAATTTGTGTCATAAGTGGGCTTAATTTGATCAGTATGCTGCCGTTCATTAGAATTATATTGATTATGTTGATCAGTGAGGGGTACCTCAGAACTTGACACCTGTTCTTTTAAGGGTCTGAAATCAGCATCCATATCATGTGTAACAAGAGTC
Source organism: Artemisia argyi (assembly GCA_030686995.1). Lineage (NCBI taxonomy): Eukaryota > Viridiplantae > Streptophyta > Magnoliopsida > Asterales > Asteraceae > Artemisia > Artemisia argyi. The sequence continues at coordinate 210,594,268 of CM060682.1, read as the reverse complement.
TCTGATGTGTTGGTAGTGTCAAGCTTATCAGTCTTTGATCCTTTGCATTCAGTGACAGCTGACCCAACATCCGATGCTTTACCCGAATCAACAATACCCTCACATGATTGCACCCGAGATGCCTTCACCTTGTCATCATATGCAGGTATATGCTGTGCTTTTTCGTTAATGAATCTTTTCACTTTATCCATAAGCTGGACAAGTGTATCTCTGAACATGTCAACCTCAATTCCCGTGTGATCAGCAAAGCACTTTTTCGTCATCTCACTATAATGGTCATACTACAGAGTGAATTTCGAATCAAAGAACACATGGAGTTGTTTGTTGATCACACAAAGGGCAGCCATGGATCCCATCTTGGAAAATTCTCCTTGGTCAAGTTGTTGTTGTAGTTGATCTAAGTTAAGAATCATTGTGCATGTGAAAGTTTGAACATCTTGACCAAAGAGTGTTTCAAATGCACGTTCGAATCCCATCTTGAATCCAGTTCCCTCTAAAAGTACTGAGAGATGTGAATGAAGTTGTCGAAACATTCTATGCAGCTTACATTTGCATTGTGAAGCACTTGTTGTGGCTGAAGCAACTCTCTCCCTTGCGAATTAGAGCACAAAGATTCCATATTAGCAATATTAGAATCAAACACCTTTGTTTGTTGTACAAGGATGGAGGATTTTGACATGTTGTTATCGTTCACGGGATTTTACAATTCTATGATTTAAACCGAGAAATAAATTCTTTCGCGGGATTTTACAAAATCAAGAAGAAACCGTGAAATGATGAGAAACCGATGGAACGGTAAATGATGAGATGATAGTTTGATGACCGTGATGGTTGTATGATCAAAATCCGAATAAACCTCGAAATTATATCCAATAAGCTCGAAAACCCGAAGTTATCTCCTATTAGCCCGAAAATATCACCACCCAACAATAATTATCACTCACGTGTTAACGAAGCTCAATAGAAATGGTGGTCTAAGAATTATATCCTAAATGTTTTAGCTAATTGGAAATATCGTCCCTTGAATATTAACAAGCAATCCAAGCATAAAAAAAAAACAAAAAACGTTTCAACACATGGCCCAAAATAGATTTGCTTGAAAACATATCACGGCCCAGTCCAAAATGTAAATACCCGATCCAATCTAAACTTGGTGATAACCCGATCCAAATCCACAACTAATAACAATTAACCCTTACCCTAATAATCGGGTATATAAAACCTCTTATCACTTACACTAACCCTAATCACAGTTATCATACTCCCAAAACAAATTACGCAATCACCAAATCAAAATCTCTTACCCAACAATATCACTACCCAAACGCAGCTTAAAAAAATGGGCACCTTCCCTTTCAATCTTGATGTTTAGATAAGCTGAATCCAAATACCACCCTTGTATTTACCTGGACTTGTAAGTTAACGAGAAAGAGAATAAATCCAAGGTAGGTTTAATTTGTTGTGTCTCGTTTTTCAATAAATCCGAACAAAATTTGTTTTGATCTTTCTTTATGATTCGAACATTCAAACGAAGTTAATTTTAAATCGATCAATGATGAACTAACTCTTGTATGTTTGTTCTTATGAACGAATCTTGAAATGGATAAAGAGATGTCCTGAGATCTACGTTTGTATTTCTTTTATCTGTTATCGTTAGATTATTAGACCCGAAATAAAAGAAGAATGAAATAGTCTTGCATTGTTCTTTTCTTGGATGGTTTGGATAAAAAATTTGATGTCTTCTAACAGGATCAGTGATGGTATAAGTCTCTTTTGAGTATGCTTGAATGAAATTTTAGATATCAAAAGAGATAACTGAGATCTTGGCTTTGTATTAGTTTCTTGCTAAGTTGTTGGCTGTGATGGGTTGGTTTAGGATAGAACAGTTGGATTTGATTTGTTTGTTGTGGATGAGATGAGTAGGGACTAGAGCTAATAACTGGAAGGAAATAGAAAACCGCAACACAAACAGAGGTAACCGCAATATAGAGTTAAACGCAATTATGTGCTAAGTGCTAGACCAAAAGATAACCGCAGAGGTGAGTTAAACGCAGGACCCAGTTAATCGCAACATTTGTTGAAAGATAATCGCAACACACAACAGGTAATCGCAACAAAGAAAAGAAATGAACCGCAACAGAAACAAGCCAAACCTGTCACTTACACCCTTTTTGTTTTTATCCCACTTTTGCTAATAAGCCAAAATCAGTAAAAAAAACATGAACTAACCGCTGGTATGAGAGATGTACCCGTAGGTAAGAAAAAAATAGCAGGAAAGAAGCAAACTAGGACTTTAAAACTAATGATATAAGACTTTTTATGAGTTTGACAAAAAGGATGCAAGAAAGTTGTCTAAAACAGTTACCAAGAGATAAAAAATATTATGGATTAAACAAAACGTATGGAGTAGCAGCTTAAACAAACACAATACGAACCACACAAGAAACCACAAAAACCACACTAAAATAGTATTCCAAGCCCCAAAGATGTAACCATGGCTCTTGATACCAATTGTAATAAACTAACAATATTAACTAGTATGGTTTGTGTGTCTTGGATCGAATCAATAAGAGAAGAAGAAGAAATAAGAGAAGAGTTTAGAGAGAGGAAGATGGGTGTTTTCTAGAGAGAGAGAGTTGAGAGAAAAATAGAAAATATTAGATTGAATGAAAAGCACCAACCCTCTCCACATGTGGAGAGGGGTATATAAAGTTTACTACAAACGCCCACACCCGGGCTGTGGATCAGGCATACAGTGGGTAAAGACCCGTCCTTCTTCCACGGTGTTACTTAAACTAAACTAACTAATACATATAATTAACTAACTACGAGCTAACTAAAATGCTATTACATCAATTAGGTGACCGGGACTTTTATAGGAATATTTGTATTCCTAACAGAAGCCCTTTAAGATCTACATCAGGAGGTTCGATAATAGAAGGTTTGAGATTGTTTTCGGGTTTTCGGAGCTCGAGATGCTCCGTTGCCTCTTGTCTGGGGTAGAAGGAGACTACACTAACATCCTCCATCTTTTCTACCTCTAGCAAAGGCAGAAAACTCTTGTCCCGTAGCCAGCCTTCATCGATCTGTTCATCGACACAGCTATCAATGACATCTGTGAGTTCATCTACTTCCCTGATAAAATAGAGCCGGTTGGCTGCTTCGAGGGAGAGGTCCATAGAATCCTTAATGTCGAAGGTTGTGCTATCGTCTCCCACTCGTAAGGTTAATTTGCCATCGTAGACATCGATGACTGCACGAGCGGTAGCAAGAAATGGTCTACCTAAGATGATGGGTACCAAGTCATCCTCCTCCATATCTAGGATTACGAAGTCGACCGGGAATTTGAATTTCTCAACTTTGACTAGCACATTCTCTCATATCCCTACGGGGTACTTGACCGATCTATCGGCTAGTTGGATGTTCATACGGGTAGACTTCAATCCAGAGTATCCTAGTTTACGGAACATAGAGTGAGGCATGAGATTGATACTTGCTCCTAAATCGGCAAGAGCATTCTTGATTGATAGAGGTCCTATGGAGCAAGGCAAGGTGAAGCTGGCCGGATCGTCTACCTTTTTTGGTAGCCCTCGGTGGGTCACCACTGAGCATTCTTCCCCCAGGGTCACAAGACCCTCGAGTTTCTTCCGGTTAGCAAGTAGTTTTTTAAAGTATGTGCTATACTTTGGCATGTGATAGCAAGCATCAAGGAGAGGTATGGTGACAACCGAGTCTTTTAGGTAAGACAAGAATCTCTTGTTATCATTCTCAGTTTTCTGGTTCCTTAATAGGGACGAAAACGGGATTCTCAAAGGTTGGTTAGGCAGGGTTGATGGGGAAGGGGTCGTCAAGGGCGGTTGGTTGGGGGTATTACCGCCGACATCCTCCTCCTCCTCCCCAGGTTTGTTTGGATCGGGGGTGATGGGAGATGAGTTTGGGTAAGGAGGGTCCTTGGTTGTTGTTCCAGCTCGAGTGGTTATCGCGAGCATGGGGTCTTTTTTGCTTACTGATGGCGTTTCAAGATTATCTAGGGCAGAGTTAAGCTTATTGAAAAATTCTCCAATATCCTCATGCTGCTCGTCGAAAAGCTCATTAAGACCTTTCATTTGCAAGCCTTTTTCTTGAGTGAAGCGACCCAGGTCATTTTCAAAATTGCTCCTGATTTTGAATTCAGGGCCTTCCTCCCCTTCTCTTCTCTTTACCAAATTTCCCCAAAGGGTGCAATCGTCATTTTGGTAAAAAGGCAAAAGGGAGGGATCAGCATAAATGTCCCCTCCTGACAAGCATGCATGTTCAGTTGTGGCTGCTCCTCCGCATTCTTCTACCTCATGCGGGCCCCCACAGTAATCCCAGATTAGGTAAGGATTCGAGGGTTGTTTAGCTAACTGCGATCCAGCTAGGTATTCCATTCTTTTGTGAATCCTTCTCAATCGATCAGAATTGATTTCAGAAATGCTGACAGTCGACTCAGGTTCATCCCAAGTGTCATCCTGGTCTTGAGCATATTCTTCAATCCTATCCCATCCTTCTTCGGCACTAAGGTTGGCCAATCTCCCTTTTCTAGATTGGTTAATTCCGTTTCGATCGTTAGAGGAGATATTATCGTAAAAGATTTGGACCAAGAGCCAAAGCTCAATGCCATGATGGGGAACTTGTCTTATTAAATCTTTGAATCTAATCCACGATTTATGGAAGGGTTCGTCCTTCCCTTTTCGGAAACGGAGGATCCTATCTCTAAACGCTGAGGTTTTTCCAGGTGGAAAGAACTTCTCATAGAACTTGGATATGAGTTGCTCCCATGTGAAAATAGATTCAGAAGGGAGTTTGTCATACCATTCTTGGGCTTTTTCATATAGGGTGAAAGGAAAGAATCGCAATCGGGACGTGTCTCTAGTAGCCCCATCCGTAAGGAGGGTGTCTACTATTTTCAGGAAATCTTTGATGTGTTGGATTGGATCTTCCTCATCTAATCCGCAAAACTTACACACACTCTGGACAAGCCAAACATCGTTTGCATGCAAGACCTCGTTGGTGTGTTCGTTTGGGTAGACAATGGCGTTTGAGAAGCCACGAGAGGTTGGGGAGGAGTAGTCCTTAAGGCGCTTAGGAATGGGGGTTGCGGGGGTACTCATCTCGTCGTTGGGTTGGGAGCTAGGGGTTGTGACATGATTTTCTGAATTTTTTTCAGAAAGAGGTGCATCAAAATCGATGGCAACGCTAGATGGTTCAGAAGTTGAGTGATATTGTCTCAATCTATGCATTTCTCTTTCGGGTTCCGCATAAGGCAAGACAATGTTTCGAGTGGAACTACGACTCCTAGTGATCCTAAGGTTAAGGGATTCGTCATTTGCCATGATGGCAGGTGGTGAAGAGTTACGAACAAAGGCACAAAGAAATGAGATAGACTAAAGAAAACCTAAAAATAAAAATAAAATCTTACCACAAAGGAATCTAGCAAGTAGACCTAATAAAAAGAAATTCTAACCTAGAAAATAACTATTCCCCGGGCTGCGGCGCCAAAAACTTGATACGTGGGAATCGCACCAGGCTTTACCTCTCAAGGGATCTTGAGAAGCTTACAACCCCCACCAGGCAGTGTACCTGATCGTTGTAGTATAGTATAGTGACAAGTACCGGGGGATTGATCATTCAGCTTAGGAATAGTGTCGCTAGGATTAGAAAACCTAAATACTAGTTCTAAAGGTGAAGGAAGATTCTTTTTGTATTTTTTATATTTTTTAGAAAGCAATTTAAAATCTCTGGTTGTAACCACCCGTAATTTTTCGGATTATTATTTTAATAGTGGAATAATTTATTTTTATCAGAAAATGTGAATTATTTATTTTCTGATGTTTGCTAATGATTAAAAATTTAAAAACGAGAGGTTATCTCGTTCATTCTGAAAAAATGACACCGCACGCGTACCGACACTATTATAGTAACGGCATAAACTTAATAATTGATATCTGGAGTCGATAATGGTGTTTTCATATTACTTTTATAAAAACGCCCTCAGAAATTATATTTTTCCACGATCACGCAAAACTGGAATACCACGTTTATACCGGAACTCAACGAGACACGGGTGCATACGACACACTCTTTATTAATAAAATAAAGACTTTAACATAACTTATAATTTTTTTTGTTACCCACTTCACGTTTAAGTAAAAAAAAAAAAAAAAAAAAAAAAAAAAAAAAACGTTACTTATCTTTTCCCATGCCTCAAAACCCTCACACACACATATCAAGAAAAAACAGATACACACTATCTCTTGTTCTCTCTCTTTCAAAACTAGATCTAAAAGAAAACCTAATCTATGAAACCTCAAAAATCATAACAAGAAAAGAAGTGTGTATCGATCCTTGTCTCTCGAATATTGTCCCAATGAAATCCCTTCACGCAAAAGGAATTGGCTGTGTACTATTTTCTTTCTCCTCTTCCAAGGTCGAGTCACAAGACTTCATATGAAGAATCAAAGATATTGGAATTTATCTCTTTTTAGCCATAAACGAGTTTTGATCTCAAAAGCATGTCGAAACTTTACTTCTTTTTCTCTTTTTATTCCTGCTCGAAGACCAGGGGAATCCACACAAGCTCTCATCTCAATCTCATCACAAATAACAAGCTTCCTTAAGGTTGGTTAAAGCTTTGGGTTGTTTTGGGTTGCTTTGGATTCGGCTGGATCGTTTGGTCTTCGGGTTCCTTGCTTTTGATCAATCAACAAACCCTCCCTACTGTAAGGATTCAATTAATTTCTTATTATCATTCTGTTAATAAACTTGTGGTTTCGATCTATGTTGCAAGTTGTAAATTTTGTTATGAATCGATCGACACATGTTTATAATTAGATTTTTGTTGTTGTTGATAACTTTTGTGTGGCAATTAATGAATCACAAACAAAAACTATAATGGCTCTAGTATTAGAAGTGCTTGTTTTCATCTTGCTTATTGGCTTAATTGGTTATGGGAATGAATCTGAAAATGGTTAGTTTTCTTTTAACAAGGCTATAGTTGGGTTGGTTTTGGATGTGGGTCGAAACCCACTGTGGTCGAGTCACAGTGGTGAACTTTTGGTTTTTGCCATCCACACTTTTGGCCACAATTACACAACACTTAAATGGGGTTCCTTTTTTTTTTTTTTTTTTTTTTTTTTGGGTTTGCTTGTGCCGAAGTCGAAACCACAGTGGTGACTTTTGAAAAAGGTTTATCATCTTGAGTGGACTCGAAATTATGGTTCTAATTGTTTCGCTATGGCTTTGATTGTCCGTAACTGTGGTAGTTTGCTTTCGTCTAAATTGAGTAGTAAAAAGAAAAACGGTTAACTATGTTTAGAAACGTTTGAATCCTTTTGATTTGCCAAATGATTAACTCGTAGTAGTAGTAAAGCGCGCCCCGTTTTTGGTTAAACTACTTTCGGGTGCCGGTCGTATTTTAGTCGAGTCAAGATGTTTAAACTGATGTATTCTCAAAATGTTTGCCGAAGTCAAAACAATCATGATAATACCACTGTGCAGCGCCAAAGTGAAACAAGTCTTAACATTTCCTTCAAAGATTCGACTCGGGCCAAGGCCCTTCGCCAAACTTTTTTTTTTTTTTGTCAACTACTTTATTTTTGGGCCAAGCCCAACAGGCCCACTCTATTGTTTGTTCTTATTCCTTTTCAAAAACTGAGTAGGGTGCGTTTGAATTTGAAATCAGTAACACCAAGGCTTTGTTAAAATTTAAAATAAGATAATAGGAAAGATGGAATATAAGTGAATCTGGATTGTGACATTGATATGTGTCGAGCCACATGGCTTGTTTCTTTCGATTTATTACGTCACGGCTTAAACGACTCGACTAGTTCCCGACTATTTTCTTTTCACTCGAGCATGAGTTTGCAATATAACTTATGGCGAGCTCACAAAACTTACTCATAACCAACGCTACATATGTATACATTTAAATTAATAAAATTAGACTAAACCAAACCTTAAGTTTTGAATTTACCATTAATACAAATGGTCCATATCTAAAAGTATTTGATTCGGCCTATAAATATTTACTCGAGTTTTATAATCAATATACAACGGCTTATATTTTTCAAATGTGTGAGCGAGTCATGCCCAACTTTTGTAAAAATACTACACTTGAAGTGTTGTTATCAAAACGGACAACAAGCAAAATATTTTTACAAGCCCACTTTCTTAAATATATAGTTTACTAGCTTATTTCAAATATATATACACTAAAATAGAGTCACTACTTAATTATATACTTTTATTTAGCAACAAACAATTTATATATAAATATAAATACACTCGGCTAAACACATATACGTACTCCTATGGCAAGACTATTATTTTCCGTCAACATCTAATAACTGTCGTAATTACTCTCCGTACACCGTCTTTCGGTTACCGTCGAATCAAGGATCTATTCGCCTCTCATATTTATTTTTGTTTATTTATATACACTTCTAAGAGCCAATACACACAAACATTTGAAAATCATTTCTTTTCAAACTTAATTGCCGCCACACAAGCAACAACACCACAACATTTTAAAACTTTTGAGTTTATTTAAGCTTCGATAAATCTTAAACTTAAATTGTTAACTAAATCATGCCCTACTAATCTAGGTCGCGTGTTGGTGCCACACTCTATTTGAATCACTTAGTTTACTGCATACTCCATTGAGGTGGGTTCATACCCCCTACTTTTACTTGTTTTATAACTGTTTTGGGGGAGAATACATGCTCGTTTTTAACTAAACTCGACGCTTGTTTTATTCGAATGTGCAATACATGATTGATTATTCAAATGCATCTATGTATATATTGGTTGCATACTTGATTATTTACTTACATACACAAGTGCTTATTAAACATGCAACACACTTTATGAACTATTGCTTTTATGCTACTCACTCTATGAACTATTTGCTTATAGGCAAAACACTTCACAAATCATTGCTGTTACGCAAACACTTCCACTGAATGACAATTGCTTCTATGCAAACACTTTTATGGACCACACTGAAACTTATGCTTTATTTACACTATTACGCGGAATAGCCTAAGACACTGAATCCCACAATGCCCAAACTCATGAACCGTCAATTCCTGCTGGGAAGCGCGAATGCTATAAATAGATCTATTGGGGTTGACACCCCCGTTCGGTTTGGCCGGATAGGCAAACACGAGCGTATAACATGTCGAAACACGAGTGTCAAGGGATAGACACTTGCAAGGGCTTTATTTAACGTGCTTCTAGAGCATGCACACTGTCAAGCTTCGGTTACATGAACTTAGTGCTAGCGTAATAGACTATTTACTATGTGACATTATATTCGTTGTAATGATCACACACTCTACTCATGGTCCACAATTCTGATTTTACAGTAAGACAAACATTATTTTCATGACATTGCGAGCGACGCAATGGTCACAAAACTTTTATCAAACTCACATTTCTTTTACACTGAATTGTATTTGTACAAACCTATGAACTCACCAACCTCGTGTTGACACTTTTAGCATGTATTTTCAGGTTTAAAGGGATAACTAACTGTTGAAGGCTTTTGGCATGGCATGACATGGTCATAGATGACTCTGATATAATTGGGACCGTATATATCATCTTATGGGCCTGTACTTCCGCACTATTTTTGAAGGATGTAAACAAAATACTTTTGACTATGAAATTTCTTTTAAACGGTTGAGCTGAAAACCGTTCTTTATACTTGTGTTGTGATACCAATTGAGTAGCACCCCAGTGACATGTATGCTTCTGCTGGACCCGATTTTGGGGGTGTTACACTGGTTTGAAGGATTTGGGCGGAATTAGTAGCTAATCAACTAATCCAATACTAAGATGCAATCAAAGTAAAATACTAGAAATGAAAATAAACTAAATTATACTAAAGTTGTGAGCAGTAATTGGAGAAAATGTGTTTACTTAGATTTCACTACTCCCTAGACATCTTTTACACGTTAATTACTTGTTATAATTGCATGGATGACGGATCATATTCCTTAATACCATTCATGGGGTGGCACACTTAACTCCCCAATTCTATGAGCTCTTATCTCCTCTTACACCATGCCCAGCACAACTATAGGGATTGTAAACAGTGGCTCATGCATTAAATACAACCAATAAAGACCTAGTGCGCGTCGGTTCATGTTTCTTAAGACGTTCAAGCATGTTACCAATTGGAGATCTGCCAGTTTTCTTAAGCCTAACATATAAATCATTCATCCAAGACAAGAATAAACAAGTAATCAACACATAATTAACATCTAGGTTTCATTAGATCTAAGCAAACACAAGATAGATCTAGCCTAGCATGCTGGAATTAAGATAAGAACAAGATATAGACCAATGATCTGAAAGGCTCAAGGCGCACTAAGGCGCAAAGGGGGTCAAAGAGCCTCAAGTCGAGGCGCAAGCCAAGGCGCGGGATTCATAAATATGAGGCGCACTATACATTTAGGGTTTTTTTTTTTTTCCTTTTTAAATATGTGACAACTTATGCAGCATAAATAACACAAAAATATCAATATTCAATGTATAATGCCACTTATTAGTTATTACATCTAACAAAGGTTGCATTTAAACCGAAAATATTAAGCAGATAACATATCAGAATCCATGAATTACCCTAAATTCTTGAATGTACATTACAATATATGAGTTTATGACTTATAAAATTTTATAAATTACCATGTATCAAACTATCAACTATCAACAACAAAAAATCTATAGTTGTTTGGTAACACTTAACACTAAAGAAACAACATTTGTATATGTTAATAAGCTACTATTCTTAGACATTAGATTACAAAAAAACATAGTTCTTTGTTGATTGTGTGTTTTAGTTATTTTCTAAATTATTAGGGTTATTAGATACTTATTAACTTAAAGGGCCAAATGTATATAACATGTAAGCCCAAAATGTATCTTACTATTAAGAAAAAAAGGCCAAAACCCCGTTACATCTTCTAGGCGCATAAATCCCAAAGGCACTAAAGCGCAAAAATCCCCAAGGCGCTGTGATTTTTACGGGATTCATGCATGTCGTGAGCCTCGATCCAAAAAAATCCCAAAGGCTGGAGCCTCGTGGGATTTAGGGAGTAGGCGCGCCTTAGGCGCGATTTTTAAAACATTGATATAGACAACCAACACATAGACATATTGATTGAATTAAAAGAACACTTATCTTGATTACACATGCATGGTATCAAGGGGTTGGAACCCTTGAAAAACCTGTAAAGTTACACCAAAATCGTACTTAGGGTTTCTCTCAAAACTTCTCTCTTTAAATGTGAAAAATTAGAAAACTATATATAGGAAAAGGGGTCTGACGGCGTCAAGACAAAGTTTGTGACGCCGTCACCTCGCCGCCAAAACTAATCTCGGACTGCCTTGATCTACATTTGACGCCGTCAAGACTTAATCATTTCCAGGCCGTCATGACTTTTACTCTTGACGCCCTACCTTCATGACGCCGTCATATCTCTTCTGGATCGTCATAGAATTTTGCTCTTGACGCCGTCAGGGAGTTACTCTTGACGCCGTCACCTACTGTTCCCAGCATGGAAAATTAAGACTTTGGCGTTTTCTTCACTTTTATGCTCCAAAAACGTCCGAATTGCTTCCTTTTCCAGATTTCACTCCCAAAGTACCTAAAATCACAAAAGGAACGATTTAGGGCAATATTTGATCAAATAAACTTGAATTCGGGCTTAAATAACCCCCTAAAAACGGATCATTTTTCGCCTCATCAAAAATTATATAAGAATACTACTGCTCAACTAGAATTATCTTCTATATAATACGTTTAACGTTAAGCTAAGAAAAGATCTGGTAAAACGGGACTATATGCATTGGCGAGAGCATGTTGATAATTGCATATCAAGATTGAAATTCTGTTTTTAAAAATCAAGACTGAAAATTATAGAAACCTTATGTCATCAGGCGCAATCATACCTATAAATTGATAAATAGTAGCTGAAGTTTAGGAAACAGTTCCATCATTTTTTATTAATCAAAAGGTTTGATGTTAAATTGTATTAAGAGATGTTGTATGAGCTTGACACTTGCTAATATGACGTAATATGACGTCAGAAAGAATCAAGGTGAATTGCATTAAAAAAAACTTTTCTTTTATTGACGTATAATAGTGTTTAATCATGTCTTGAAAAAATATCCACAAAGCTTTTTAGTCTGGTGGTAACGTAGTAACTTAAAGGTTGTGATTCAAGTCCCGCTTTAAAAAAATGTCTTAAAATATATGTAAATATGCAAGTTTTAGTATAACATCTAATTAACAAAAAAAAAAAAAAAAAAAAAAAAAAAAAAAATGAAAAAGAAAACCATTATATTTATGTTTACACATGCATTTGACCTACCTTGATTATTTACTTTTAACTATCTTATCTTGTCTTGTCCCATCGACGACTACATACAAACTTCCCTATATTCTGATCCTGTTTTTGTTTCTTTTTTTCCAAATATTTGTTAGAGTTGTGGATAAATATTAATACGTATATGTCTAGAATCGAACTCGAGACCACGGAATTGCACACTTTACGTATGAGAATTAAAGTATAATAATTTAATATTAAAAGTTATATTTAATTATTAATTACACAAAACAAATAAAGAATGTTAGTAATTAGCGAAAATTGACTAACATACAAACATAAGGACCATGGATAAAAAATAGAGAACAGAAGGATCTAGAACCCTAACCCTAACTTGTTCCCTAAGTTTTGTATCCTATAAAAGCAAAGTCAAGGATTTTATTTTGTGGACTCTAGTACACACGTTAAAATCAAAAACTTAAAACACCACTTTGTTTTTCCGGTCGACTTATATAACTGTACGCATGTACATGTACAGTATGTACATTCAATGGTTTACTTTTCTTTTGTAACACTGTTCGACAATGACAAGCTATAAAGGTGATTTTGGTGGTTTGCATTTATTAGTCGATTGGTTTTGTTTTATAAAACAAATATATTGTTTTGTGTATTAATTTAAACTAGCATTTACTTTAATTCGCTAATAGTACGTGTGTACAAGAACGTGGTGTAAACATACTTTTGTTTACATCTTGGATCGATTAACAAAACGGTAAGGGGTTAATCAATAGATCCCTAATTCACATAAACCCTAATTAGGGTTCTTCAATTGTTCAAGATTTAATTGAAGTGCGTCAGGTACGTTCCTATTTAATTTATGTTAATCTTTTATATGTTATAGATGTTCCTACGCTTCCGCAAATGTGTTTACCTAATTATGATTGTCATGATTCTTATATTCTAACAGTGGTATCAGAGCTTGCTATAACATGTAATTGATTACATAAAACACATAAAAAACGAATTTTGATTGTTTTAGATACATGTTTTGGATCTAGGGTTTTGTTTTTTTTACCCTAACCCTAATTTTGGGGGGGGGGGGTCGATTTATTCCATGAACCCTAATTAGGGTTTGTGGTTTTATTAATTAATTGGATTAGAAACCCTAGGTTGCCTACATGTTTATGTGTTATTTGGGCGTATCCTTGACCTAATTGGTAATTGTTATGCTTTGATCCGTGACGAAACATGCATGTTAGTCATGGGTTATTAATTGTTTATTAATTGTAAAGCTTTTCACATGTTTAGATAGATCTTATATTGGGGAAGACCCCATAATTATTAAAATCAATTATGTGCTATGTGGTATGTGATTAGCTTTGGCCTACGCAATTGACTTGTCAATGTATGTGGCTCACTTCCATTAAGAGGTGAAGGCCTTAGTTAATTATATGCATATAAAAACCTAGAATTGATTATGTTAGGATCTTTTCTAAAAAGATTGCATGTGGCTAATTGTTTCACCTTTATTAATTGTTAGACACGAGGAGGAGGTTCTTAACACGTTCGACGAATCTGCTAATCTTTTTGGTGGTGGTCATGAGCGTGAAGATGAGTTTGATAACTATGATGATTACTCGAAGCAAATTTATGATCTTCCAGGGGAATTGGATGCTCTTAATGCCATTTATGGCTTTAATCTCCAAGGTCGTAGGAAGTAGTTTATATTTTTGTTTGAGTCTTGCTATATAAAGTGGTAGTGGTTTGTTTTCTTGTCTAGAAAATAGGAAGTATCTTGTTATGTAAGCTTTTCGCCTATGTAACGGGCTGAGATATGGGATTCACTCATATCCGTTGTACTTAAATGTTTTTTGGAGTAATATATTTACCGGGTCTTTTGACCTTTTACACTATTAGTTGTTTTGATTTGTCTTTATTACTTGTTTTATTGTTTAATTGTTAGACACGTTTGTAAGCAATAAAAGGGTAATTTTTTCATAAAGAAAATAATACGGACTAATAATGGTGAAACCCTAAGTGGTAAAGTAAGAATCTTGCAAGGTCTTAGGTGCCGATAGTGGTCCGATTCGCACGGTAATCAGCTCCCAGGCGAGACTAGCAAAATTCATACTTTATTACAATTTTGAGATTGAATCCATAAACTTTTGCTTGATTGATGTTTTGTACAAATATGCTTTTAAAATTAAGTCCTTTAAGATGATATTTATAACCGTGATTTGAAGGCTTAGAAAAGAGCCTTAGAGTCTGCCTTGGTTATCACAATCTTGAATATGTCTTAAACGAATTACTTTTAAAATCATATATTGTAGAAAGTCATCTTAGGGTTTTGGCATAAACCTCAAGTAAAACTTTGTGTATTAATTTCCCGAATTGGATATAAAAAGTTTTTATGAAAACTTATGTTATAAAGATGAGTGCATGCATCTTTATACATGTTTTGATTTTCACATCAAAAATTTATACCCTAAAATTTAAGTTACATGCCATCTAACTATAAGAAACACTTGAAGTTATTATTTAGTAAACGTGAGACGCAGGCTAAATTTTAATGACAAGGTAAATTTCCGAGTGTGCGTGAGACCACACATGGAGAATTTGCAGTTTCTAAGTTAGACGACTTAATTAAGTTGATGCGTGAGACCTAGAGCTTAAGGCATGAGATGGGATGAAACATGCTTACATGACAAATTGATGAATCAATTTGATGTAAATCCCATAATGATCTAGGAATTGGAAAAGTGTTTGCCAATTATTGTTCGACAGATTACCATCTTTTATACTTTCATCACTAGCAGAATAACTGATGTGGTGGAATCTATGTAAAGTTGGATCCTAGATTTTCAAGAAAATATGTTGGTTATATGAATATAACCTTGGGTATTATATTTTCTTGGAAATATAAATTATCGAAAATACTAAAATTGAATTTTGTAAATTCTTTAAATGTATTAATGCAACTCAAAACCGTAAACGTAAGTTTTTCTTTTAATTGATCTACACCCGTTTGGGTTTTTGGTTAGAGTCAATATTTACAAAAAGAATAAATATAGTCTTCTTTCCATTACGAGAAGTGTGAGACTTAAATCCTATTCCTTTTCATGAATGAGAAAGGTATAATAGGATGATTAGAATTGTCTAAATTCTAAATACATAACTCATAGCAAACTTTAATAGTAAGAGTATATGCACCTTATGAGTTATTAAATTAGAAGCTAGACTGATTACTGCATAATGGTAAAAGACAAATTAGATTATTTTATCTAGTTGTTTTGATTTGACCATTTAAAGATACTACATACAATTGTTGGAATGGTAGATCTATACAGGAAGAAATTGCATGCCCGAGCCTTTTCAAGTTAATAATTTGGAATGTGATGAATCACATTTATGTAGTAGATTACATCCTTTTATAACCTATATAATTGTTTGAATGGGTT